>OX419624.1:0-1200000 GCA_948473465.1 Lithophane ornitopus | reverse complement strand
GAAAAAATTACGCAAATCCGAAAACACCTGTTTCATAAATTTATTCTCACAGAATTATAATCAGAACTGGATTTAGGGTGCTTACTGTGCTAAGTCATAAGTAGATGACTTGGGTGCCATTTTTATCGTTTCCAATGAAGGTTCCAATTCAACCGACGACGCCATTTTGGTATAGTGCATATTATAAGGGGTAGACTTTTGTACTACGAAATAATGCCTTGTTGTGCTATTCAAGTCTGTGGAAATAGGAGCAGCGAAGCTAATTTTAAGATTTGTGGTGTGACTTATCATCGGTAAATTTTAAAACCTGTTTTTTGTAGTGTGTGTGTCAGATATCATCAAATGACTTCTCCCGCTCTGGGCGGAGCGGGCGTGTCAGACGTTTACTGAATAAAACCCACCCGGTATCCCTTTCGGACTTTCCCGCAACCCTGGCAGGACAGTCATGTACCTAAGGTTTATTTTTGTGACAAGGAAAATACAGTTTCTTAACTTTACGTTTTCTCTTGCAGTTTCCCAAAAGACCCCAAACTGAAAGAGAAATGGATCGATGCTTGCGGCCGGAAGGACGAATGGTTTCCTACAAAAAATGGCGTGATATGCAGCTCACATTTTGAGGAGGAGTGCTTCCAGCCCATTGCGAAGAATCGGAGGCTGTTCCCCGCAGCAGTTCCTACTCTCAAGCTGAGACTGGTGTTTGAAACTGTAAGCTTTTCTCACCATGATTAATCTACCTACTTATCACCAATTCACCACTATTATTATTAAAATTGAGCTCGTTTAGGTAAGTAACACTAATTAACATTAAAAAAATATCAGTTTAACTATTCACACATTTCAACAGGTTGTCGTATCGAAAATGACACATTTTCAAGTAGGTACCTACTGCGTGGTTATTGCGTAACACACTGACACTAGCAATGGGTTTCATTTTGCCAATTCAACAACATTCATTGCGTTATTTACGTACGGTGTTGAGCAGACTTTTTCGAACATAACAGTAAGAAGCAATGGATTAGCAATAATAGCCTTCAAAATGATTCAGATTGTGATTGAAAGTGTGTAACACAATTAGGGTGCTGGTATGCCTTACCCCCGGCAGCAAATAGCAAACAGTATTTAAAGCTGTGGAAAAATGGACGTTACCTACTTACAACATTTTCGGGCATTGCAGTTGTGTACACACCAAATCAATCTGCCTAGCCTTTTCCCAAATAATATGGGGTCGGCTTCCAGTCTAACCAGATGTAGCTGAATACCAGTATTTTACATGGAGCGACTGCCTATCTGACCTTCACAAGCAAGTAACTGAGTAACACGATAGAATAGAATAGAATACTCTTTACTCTGTAGGTGCCCATAAAAATTAAAGACATATATATATATATATACCCCTTGGTTCCTTGGTTCTTCTAAAGTCTGACACTTTCGGGCTTCTGACGACCCGTAAAGACTGTCAAATATCCACAAATGCCAACCGGGACCAACGTGACGTACGATGCACGGTGGAGTCTCGGTATGTACCTAAAGATCGTCATCCATCCAAGCGCCAACCCCGGTAAACGTAACTTAACCTGATGGATAGACTCGTGCGGCTGTTATTACTTAGCCACGAGCTTATAAGGGAATTAAGGCGTTGTGTGCTATTTTACGAAAACTATACCTGTGACAGGAATTGGGTACGTTTCATCACACTGATCTTTTTATTGGTTATTTTTTGCAGCCATCAAAAACCTCTAAACATAAAATAAACAAAAAGAAAATTATTATAAAACCTGGAGAAAAAAGGTCGATTGTGGAAAGATATAAGATACAAATAGAAAAGTATAAGAAAGGGATGCAGCAACAGAAGTTGCACATAAAAAGTCTTCAGACGATGGTCAGAAGATATCGCAAGAAGGCCGATGTCATGAAGAATATTTTGACTGCACTGAAAAATGAAAATGCTATCGCTGAAGATCATCTGTGGTTGTTAGAAAGTGATTCTATAAGTACAGTAAGTTCTAAGTAAGTAAGTAAGGTTCTAAATAAGTGGTTTGAACTTTTCCAGATATTAAGTAAGTAAGTAAGTAAGTTCTAAATGTGATTTTTCCAGATATTTATAATGTCGAATAACGTTTATTTTAATAAATGTTTTTTGTACTTGCGTTCTTTATTTTCTAATTATACATATACCTAAGCGGTTGCTTCGTTGGTCTAGTGGTCGCAAGTGCTACTGGTTAGTCGATGTCCTAGGTTCGATTCTCAGGTCGGGTAAAGTGTTATTGGGTTTTTGATCAGGAATTTATCAGTAGCAGCCCGGAGTTTGTATTTGTGCCCGGTCACATCCGCATCCGCATCCGCGGATGCGGATGTGAAAAAATCTACATCCGCAACATCCCTAGTAGGTAAGTACACCTCTGCCTAACCCATCGGAAAAAACAGTTCAGGCGTGAATGTTATGTTTGCCTTTGTGCTTTGCTATTCAATTTTAATGAAGGTAACTTTTTCCAATAAAATAAACTGTTCCATAGGCTTCTCAAATAGTTAAAAAAGTTGTATTTTTGGCACAGAATCGAAAAAAAAAAATGAATTCCGCGGAATAACCGGGGATGTTGTTGTACCGTATTTTTTGGTTTACGCGTGTGCCACCCGGTGTCTTTGGGGAGAAAGAAAAACTACAGATGTACCTAGGTAATGTACCTAAATTTTATTCTACAATTTTGTGTTCCTTCCTACCTATCGCAAATTCGCAATATTCCTACTCAATTATCGCATCGCATCGCTCGCACGTAGCGTCGCCTCGCTCGCCTTGTCAGCTTACCAAACTAGTTCTCGCGACGGCCGCCCCGCGCGCCGCGCCCCAGCGCTAGTAGCAACAGTGTCATCGGCGCGAAAAGACGCATATCGTGCCTTATCAGTTCAAAACTCTTTACGTAAAAGTATCGATGTTTTTGACTAAATTACACCTCACACGTAATCTGTGATAGTGAAAACTGTGTTCAAGTGCAATAAAACAAGTGTTTCACCAATTAAAAGTGTGAATTATTAAGTTTTAACGTGATTTTCAAACAAAAATCGCGGGTAAAACTTTGTATTAACGGAACTGAATCGTGTCGGATTTTTCTGCTGATAGTATTGGGTTATTCGGTGAGTAGCGTTTTGTTATGGTGTTAATGTTTCATGGTGAAATAGCGGTAAACTACGATTGTAACTGAGCAAAAATAGTTGGTTGATTAAAATTATTTGGCTCTGATTGGGCGCAGATGACAGTAACATCGTTTTGTTTGTCTCTGGCAGGCAGGTGAGGCAGGGCAGTTTATTTGAAAATTTGAAATCGGAATTCGGTTCCAATGACCTTGAATTTATAGGATTTTGTTTGAATTTATTTCTAATTGTTTCGGATGATCTCTTTAGAATGCAGATGTGTAGGTGGTACTAATTTACTTCATAAATACCTAGGATAACAAGTATATTGCTTTTACAAATTAATAATACTTACATAATAATATAATACTTGGTAGGTACTTTTATTTACTTAATATAAGTGTAAGTAAGTACCTACAAGAAAGTAGGTAGTAGGGACCTAGGTACCTACCTACTTAATTATTACCTAATTAAAATATAATAAGTGCCTAATTGATAACATGTAAGTAAGCGGCGTCTTCCATTTATTTTATTAATGATATCGCGTTAGACACCGACCTAGGCAGTAGGCAGGTGACATTCCGACATCGATATCAGTACCTACTTAACTAGAGTACTTACACTCTTCTATGTGGCAGATGTTTAGACTAGCCTAGATGGGTACCTAGATAATTAAAGTAAATTACAGCACTAATTTTTGCTACGCAGGACATGTTTATAATAAAAGCAACTTCTACCTATTATAAGGTTGTTCGGTCGGTGAAGCTAAAGGCTCGTACCAATCCTACTTTATGTATGTACTTACCTAGGTATACCTAGTTTTACAAACGAAAAAAAATAAGTTATTAACACTTTGTTCATTAATCCTAATCAAATATTGATAACGGTACTGATAGTAACTGGCCACTAACAACCATAGACAACTATTCGACCTAAACATTTACATGCAACGAGGTCTAGGACTAAGCAGTTCCATTATTCATTGCAATAATTGAAGCAGGATCTTTCTAAACTAAGTGGCGAAGGTCAGAAGGCTGTGGAAAGTTCCAAGGTAAACTTGATGTGCGGGCCTGCGGGGCGTGCGCCCTTACACGATCAGAATACGAAAAAGCCGGTTTTGTGACCATTGACCACAAACCACAGACGTAATTTTTCTTTTAAATTCCACACCTACTTAGTACTGGTTTCTAATGAATTGTTTGTGAAGAATTTTGTCATTGTAGCTTGGGCGGGTGTTCTTTGAACATTTTATGAAAGAAACTAAGAGAAGATTTTCCTTCAAGGCTTTAACATGACATGTCTTCTCCTACCTATGCATCTTCAGTTTCACATAACATCTGAATCATCAATCAAATAATTTTACAGACGCAAATTGACATCTGCCTGCGCAATCGTAATTAAAATTTATTGTTTCATACGATTTCTACGTACGCTAGGTACCTACCTGTAACAATAGAATGTACATACTTATGTAGGTCGACTAGAGATGGGACCTCACGAAAGTACGCGAATGAGTCACCGTTTCTGACTGTCGATAAGAAACCATCAGTACAGAGTGCCTAGACAAAGTGACAATCGCTTCGAAAGCGTTTCGATTTCTACAACGACTTTCAGCAGAATTGACATAAGCTTTTCGATAGCTTATGTCAGTCCTATACATTTTTGCCTTTTCCATCATCGTTATCGCTGATAGAATGTCACTTTGTCTAGGACCTCAGTACTACCGATTTGGAATAGTTTCATAATAGGGTAACCGGCAACCAACATCATTATAATTATGTTCCATCTTCTCGTCTTACTACCTACTTTATTAAAGTAATTATTACCTAGTCATTAATTGTCTGACGTAGGCTCGATAATTGGCAATCAATTTTCAAAGGTTGTCGATTAATTTGCCATGTTTTGTTCATAGACCATTGAAGGGAGACAAAGTGTACCTACATACCTACATGTCGAAAAATCACCCACCGAGGTAAGTACCTATCTAAATGCTGATGTAACGCCTCATTTGTAAAAAATAAATTAAATAGAACCTCAGACCAAATGGTTTTGTATTTGGTGTGAGAATTGAACACCCACGCGCCGTAGAGCCTAGGACATTTGGACCAAAACAAACTACCCATGACTTCAGGGCAATATTTACCTAACCTGTGTTAAATTGAAAATATAAACCTGCTCCTACGGCTCTTCATGGTAGGGAAAATTGTACAGTTACGATATTTTATGATCAAAAATATGATTAAAAAAATCGATTTAAATATTATTTGTTTGGTCATCATTAATATTAATACTTTTTTATTCATAAATTAAAATTACTATACACAATATTTATACATAACACTACCTACTAACTACTTACATAAAAAACTAAAACTAAATTTTTTAATATTAGTTTATTACGATTCGACTATCATCCGTAATCGGTAACGTCGCATCACTAGCCATACCTGTTTCCGGAGGTCACCGGCCGTGCCCGCACCATAGCGCGCAGATAAAAAACGTTAAACTAAGTAAATTAAGATAACAATGTTCAGCGACCCCGTTACTTCTAAAACTAGGATTTATTAAGGATGATGCGCTAGGGTGGCCCACGAAATTCAAATCTTACGTTTTTTGCAATTTGCAGGTCAGTATCAGGTTGTATGTTGATCTAAATATAATTAGCGGCCGTAACAAATATGGATTTACAGAATTATAAACATTAGAATCAGCAATACAACTCTAAGTTAAGTAAATGTATTGACTGAATTTCGCGTGCTACCCTAGCGCATCCACCTTAAAGTGTTGTAATTTTTAAACAAAAGCATGTTAGGCAACTGAAGAGATAAGAAACTAGGTAATAAGTCTTGTTATCGCATCATAATTACTGTCGGTAAACGTTCTCGGAAGGCCACAATTAACGGTATTTAAAAGATAGTTTTCTTAATCACCCGGCTACTAAGCAGGTTGGTGAAGGCATTAATTTAACCTAATCTCTAACGAGGCAATCCATGAGTCCCTAGCTGATAATCATGACTGGTTACGTTACTAGTTTACTACCTATGTTACATAGTGCTGCTCCTGCAGTCAACAGCTACCTATCAGTATCAGCACTAAATGCGTAACACACGATCAATCACAATCAGAATCATTTTGACAGTTCAGCACTCAAACCAAATAAAAAACGTTCAGCAACATTCATTGCGTTATTTACCTACTTTATTGAGCAGTTTTTTTTTTCGAACTTGAAGCAATATCCTTCAAAATGATTCAGATTGTGATTGATCTTGTGTTACGCAATTAGGGTGCTGACTACAACAACAAGGGATTTTTTGCCACTTTATCTACTATTATTCTTACTTGTAGTTGTGTATGGCCTGTCTATACTTTAATACACAAAGTGTAGGAAAGTAATAGTTCTACTATGTAGTTTTATTACCCGACTACGGCAAAGAACAAAGGAGGGTTATGATTTTGACCGGTATGTATGTATGTAAGTATGTATGTATGTTCATCTGTTCCCTCATATCTTCTAAACCACTCATCACAATTTGACAAGTGAGGTAACGTGTGAAGCGTCTTGATCGTCCACTGGTTATAGGCTATGTGACGTAACATTAAATTTAAAATGGCCTCTAGAGGACATAAAGTCAGGAAGTAAACACAAAAATTTGTTTAATCGTATCATGTTGGGTATCAAATGAAAGGGCTTAATGAGCACATTTCAAAAATATATATATTATAAACCCAAAAGAATAAAAAAAAAAAAAACAAGTAATAAAAACTAAAACCCAACTACGACTAAAAAGGTAAATTAAAAATCCGGAGTCACACGTAATCTGTTCGATTTATGCCCTAACACGTGTGACTCCGGATTTTTAATTTATCTGTCTGTGGTTTCTTGTTTATACCTTTTTAGTCGTAGTTGGGTTTTAGTTATTATTACTTTAATTTTTTTGCAGGTACAAATGACTATAAACCTTCATCTATGCTCTGTTTAGTATCCACAAGCCGGCTTGGCAGCAGGACTGTTTGTCGAGAATCTACGATCCCTATGAAAACCTGTCGGTTGTGGACTTGCGGTAAAGGTTTTCACTTATTACTGAATGCGGATCAAGTGGTCGTCATTTTCTATGCAGCCTGGAATAGTTTCCATCAATTAATTAATCACTCATTAAAAATAATTCTTAATCTACCATTAAAAATATGAAAGTGTTACATTGAACTACATTGCAAAAGTGCAAATCAATCACGTTTTCAGGCCGAAATGATGTACGATAGATGTTTTGTAGCGTCGATGCTGTAATAAGGTGATTTCCTAACTACTTGCTAGACATAGGCCTCCCCCCAAGCGTCGCCACTTCGCCCGGGCGTGTGCGTCAAAGCATTATTAAATCAAATTTACAAAAAAAAAACCTCCCAGAATCTGACCCAAAAATCACTAAAACATTCTCTTTTTAGTGATAGTAAGCTATCGACAATTCACACGCTCGTTACTTTGTATGCGCAAACGCAGACGTGCGAATAGGACCGAGGTTGCTGACCGCTCTCCTTTACGCGTTCATAGTGTAACCTGAAATTATTGAAAGGACAGCTGCCTACAGATTGTGAATGTTTAGAATTCCTGCTTGTACCGCTATGCAATAGATAGTTTGAAGACTGTAGGTTAGGTACCTATATACATGCCTTTGCAGTGACAATAGTGTTTGATTAATATTCCTTAATGACCTAACTGCATGCATCACCTTTAGTTAAATCGTTTTACTAACAGTCTTAGTTCGATAAAATAAATACAACCGACTTCCAAAACTACAAAAAAACTTGATGAACTTGTATTACAAATAATTTTCTTTGTAATACAAGTTCATCAAGTTTTTTGTATAGTCATTTTGCAGATTTCATTCATAAAATACTTTTGAAATATAGGATAAACAATTCTAATGTTTGAATACTGCTTTAAAAGAATAAACCTAAGATGATCCTGAACTTTGCAAGCAAACTTGTTTGTTGGGTCTAGGGTTCTGAGGGACCTATAAAAATCACAAAAATTCAAAATCTAAAGGCCGCTGTACACATTGAGCCTAGGTGCTGGGCCAGTATGTTGGCCCAACGTGACAAGTATATACTTGGCGTTAGTATTCAATGGCAACCAGGTCCAGCACTGGCTGGCCAACCAAATATTGTCGGTTTTTCGTGCATACATCAAAGGATCTTGGCGCACTCGGCAAACTGTGTTCAGTGCAGCGCCAATGTGTAAAGGCTCCCACAAACACGAGCCTTTAGTGTAAACAGAACCGTTGGGGATCCGACTTTTTGGCCCTACATGCTGGCCCAGCACCTTGGCCCATGTGTACAGTGGGCTTAACAATTTTATTGGCATTGAAAATTCCTATTGACATAATTTATAATTCGCATTCGTTATCACAGTGATAAAAACATTTATTTTTAACTAGGAAGTGACGCAAATCAACAACATGCGATATCAGTGCCAAAGTGATCTTATCGTGAGTGCCGATAAGTATTCAGCCACGACAAATCCTATCGTGTGAAGTATACTAATCAAATACAATACAAGACGAAGCAATCTAATAATATAGGTAATACCACCACAATCAGGAGGATATAGGTAATATTAGGTAATACCCAGACAATCAGGCTGTGGAGTTGAGATGGCAGCCTCTGATTGCAATCAACCCAACCTATCAGAGTCCTCAGCTACAAAAGAGCGTCTCCGAAATTGCGCCCTTGTGACATGGCTCGATCTCGAGCGAGTCACACATTTTATCACATTTTAGTCATATAAAATGTGTGACTCGAGCTATGTCACAGTGGTCCGTGCTCGCCTCCCTGAGGGCCTAGACAAAGTGACAATCCATCAGCGATAACGATGATGGGAAAGTAAAATATGTATGGGACTGACATCATCATCATTCTCCTGCCCCATAGCATTATTGCTGGTCGGCACGACATGTTCCTTTCTTCCATACTTTTTCTATTAGCCGTCATCTCGGTAGTCACCCCGTAGGACTGACATAAACTACCGAAAAGCAATGTCAATCCTGTTGAAAGTCGTTGTAGAAAATACGAAACGCTTTATAAAAGAGTACCCCTTGTCTTAGCCCCTCAGTAGGTGAAAAACAAAATGCTAGTTTCCAGCCCCCATTGGAGTAGTTATCCACAGTATGGTGGAGAAAACGATAGATTTTGACGAAGGAATAAACAATGGAAGACTGATGATTCTTCTGTTTGTATTCAATTCCTCAGTACTACTTAATTTATAAGTATTCATAACACAGTGTATGACTTACGAAGCAATGGCACGCTTACTGGTTAAAAATAGCCTTACAGCAAAAACCTGGTTTATTTAAAGGTCGTAGAGGCCAGACGGCTGCCATTTGTATGACATTATTATGATGGATGAAGAAGGGCTTGGAGCGGCTAGCTCTCTGTAGTATAATTAGTTAATGGATGATACATTTACCTGTTCAAATAAGCCGAGCCCATAGAAAATACCTCGTTAAGTGCCAAACCTAAAATACCTTATATCGCTGTATTTTATTTATTTTTTGTATCAAAATACTCTTAGGCAACACCGTGTTTCGCTCTAAAGCCTTTCTTAATAGATTCCAAACTGCTTTAAATTCTTTTGTTAGCGGTCTTCACAAAAAACGGGTAATCCTCCCGTTACAGGTAGTCTTTTAAGGACTGCCTGTTCGACGGGTAATCTAAATGGGTAATGTCAAGCTGCACGTAGCATTGGGCGTAGGCAGACGTGGACGCCTTGTTTGGCATCCTCGTGTGCAAAATGTTCTTTATGATAATAGGACTTGTTCTACTAATATGGCTGTCAATTGTCATGGTCTTTGATGAGTGCCGTTGAAAAGACTTGATCGTATTGTAGGAAAGCTTTTGACATGGCTTTTTTGGCTAACAGTGCTTTGACATGGCTTGAACCCATTTCAATAATACACAAAAAACTTTTTTGTATTCGGTATTTTCAATTGATTTTCTCAGAATTGGATGACCTAATCTTATTCAATGTTATGTTCGTACCTACTTACTTTTTTACAACGCTAATGCAATTGTAGATTTGAGATTTTATACTTGAATTCAACGCATTTTTCCTGCTAACAGTAAAATGGTTAGAACTTCAGTCAACTCAAGTACTTGGATATAGTTTTGTTTACTGAACCCAAATTGTTTGGATGTCATTTCCTGAATCGATCAAAAACTTGTTTCCACTCGATATCAACAAGGAAAGGTGTAAGTAACTGAAGGTAAAATAAAAGGTACTGGCCTAAAATTTAAAGCGACAAATATAAAATATTTTTGCTTCAAAAAAGAGTGATCATGAAGACTCTCCCTAACTGAAGTTTGTTGATTGAAAAGAGAAGATACAGCGTTGAAAGAATAACTGTTTTAAAAACCACAAATCCTACAGATCCAAAAAATCTTGATAAAACTATACTCGATCATGTCAATAAAGATTCTCACCTTCAAAGCCTTTTTTAAAGTGTAGGTACAAATGATAATATTGATAATGTTATGTTCCGGAGTTGAGTAAGAGCCGTTCACTTACAAGGTCGCTACGCAATGCATCTGGCTGCGTTTATCGGCGAAAAAACCGGTCAGCTACCGACAGTTTACAGTATCCTTTTACGTATTGCCAGACAGTAACCTAAGTATAATGCCAGGCAGCTGAGCTAGGCTATACTTACGTATATGTAGTTACCAAGGAAAAAGGACCTAGCTGCAGATGTTGTTAGAGGCTATTAAACTAGGAATGTAGTGGCAGAACAGCTCATATTTCTGTGTGTTAAAAATATTGCAGCGAATGCTCAATTTCGATTGTCTTGAAGAATTATTATGGCCAAAAAGTGCCTCTTCAGGACAAGGACAGGACAGAATTTGGGAGATGCATTTCTTTCTAATTTCTAACATATAAAATGTTTTTTGGCTTTTCCAGGGATTAGATTTACTTGAATTTCTTTTTAATTTACAGTAAATACTTCAGTTATTTTCTCTTGCTAGGTTTTAGTCTTATTATATTATTATAGTCCACGCGGGTAGAACCATGGCATAATTTGATGAAATGCAACAGTTGCACCTTCTATTTTCTTTTGAAATGATTTGCAATTCACTGTCTGATGCTAAATGTCGATACTCTCAATATTATGTCAGTCTAATGAAACTGTAGGTCAGTCGGTCAAAGGAGGTTGGATGTGAACGGTCTAAAACGCCTGTTCATTAACGAAATTAACCTGTCTGTGCCATCGCTTATGTAGATGATTGCACCAGGCTTGCAAATGTTGCAAATGTCAGCTGAGAAGCTTTATGCAGGAAGCAGATAAGGTAACTATCTAGTTCTACTATCTATTTCAGGCATACCGACTCTGCTGGACAGATATCTAAGCCGCAACATGAGTGAGCACGCATACAAAATATACTAATATACTAATATTATAAATTCGAAAGTAACTCTTTCTGTCTGTCTGTATGTTACCTTTTCACGCCTAAACCACTGAACGGATTTCAATAAAAATTTGGCAAGGAGATAGATGGCATCCTGGGGAACGTGGGCGAAGCCGCTGGCGGAAGCTAGTACAAAATAAAACTGTTTGAACTTGCATTTTCTTTTCATAGGACCAAAGATTTGGAAGCGAAATCACATTATTATTTTGTCTATGGTGCCGCATGCAGATAAGCGGCTAAAGTCTTTTGCCAGGAAAAGAAGTAAATTGCAAAAAAACACTGCGTAGGATTGTGTACAAAGAACTAGCTTCCTCTTTCTAACAAAGGATCGGCATAGGCGGTTGTGTGGGTTTAATAGTCCAGTCTTTTGGTAGACCAAGGAGGTCAAACTTCGCATCAAAGGGTACAAGTGATTATCAAACCTAAAAATGGTACAAAGAAGGAAACTTGCACCATAGCAACATTGTTATCTTACGTATATTTCCTAAAACACTTGAAAACAGCAGAACAAATTGAAATACAATCTACGGATATTACTAATCCGGCCATAGTTTTTGGCGAGAGGTTAGATTTAGGCCTACTTACACGAGTTCTTAATCTAGAACTTTTAAGCCAAGGTCTTGGGGTTCTTAATTAAGGTTCTAAATCTAGTGCTTCCATTGACATTGTAGATTTGAAGGGGAATCTCTATCGCAGAAGCACTTATTCACTAGGACATTAGTAGGTAGACATTCTAGAATTGTTTAAAAAGTGTTTTAGAAATAGAGACGTCAAGGCTACTTCAGGTAAGTGACCATCATTGTCACATTTGTCACCATATGAGGTGAGACTGGTCAAATCGAGTGTTAATTAGATTAACATGAAATCATTTACTATAATGATTATGTTTCTCAGTTATTTAGTTGTGTCTTTATATATTTTTCCTCGGGGAGCATGTACGAGTAAACCCATACATACTTATCAATTGTTTCAATTATATGCTGACATCGACGCGCAGCGAATGAATAAAAGTTTTCACTTTTAAGAAACTGAGTTTATTTTCAAAAACATTATTCTGAAAACTGTCCACACACACACCTGTAATACATGTAGTAACAACTTACAGTATGTAATTTACTGTTACATAAATATTACGGCTATGTTTCGTGTGTCAACTTACTTTCACTTAGATACCTACTTACTTAATTATATAAAGATCGATTGTTTTGTTTGTGGGCAAAGCGGCTATGTGTAACAATCACTTGATATAGTAACCTATAGAGCTTTAAGTTGGAGTTATGTAAGGTTTAAGTTGAATGATTTTTGATATGTCACGCGTGACTAAATAGACTTGTTTGGTAGGTAATCTCTGTCGTGCGTGGCCCTTTCTTTTATGTATGGTGCCCCATAGCTTTGTGAGTAATAGGACCTACTAAGAATTAATTTCAGAATCAAATCTTCTCTCGTATCAGCACGACAATATGAGAATAGTAATACTAGTGGTGACACTAGTTGTTTGTTTTTGTGAAGTGTCAGTTTTTTCTAACATAGTAGGTCCTACTAACCATTTTTGAGTCGTGTTAAGTCGTCGTATACTTGATTAAAGATAATTCTATTCTATTCTATAGTTCAAAAATATTTGCCGTCCAAAGCCACCTAAACGAAGCAAAAAAAGTATGTAAGGATTCCCAGCTGGCGATCTGTAGTTTCTGCCGTGAGTTTAAGGAATTATGTATCTATTAGCCAGTCAGTTATTTGGTAGCTGACTGCCCAGGGTGCGTTGTACATACTAAGCCACTCGTCGAGCCGAGTATTTGAATGCATCGTTCGCATGCAGAATGTGAGGAGCTCTTGGCTACGTAATAACAGCCGCACGGGTCGATCCATCAGGTTAAGCTACGCTTGCCGGGGTTGGTCCGTGGATGGGTGGCCATCTTTACATACCGAGACTCCTCCGTGCCTCGGAAAGCACGTTAAGCTGTTGGTCCCGGCTGTCATTTGTGGATCTTTGTCAGTCGTTACGAGTCGTCAGCAGCCCGGAAGTCTGACCACCAGTCTTACCAAGGGGTATCGTATTACCCAGTTACTGGGTTGTGGAGGTCAGATAGGCAGTCGCTCCATGTAAAATACTGGTATTCACCTCATTAGACTGGAAGCCGACCTCAATATAGTTGGGAAAAGGCTAGGCAGAGGATGTTCGCATGCATCGTAATTCAGTTCATGTAGGACCTACATTCCTTTCAAAATTACGCAATCAATGGTTTATTGATCTGGAACACTTTCGGTATGCTTACTCAATAACAAATTGGTTAAAAGTCCAGTTTTCAAAAATCCAAGTGTGCTTCCTCGTAATTTTCGGAGAAATATAGTTACGTAAATAAAACGCAAAACATACCGAGATTTCATAAGAAATTCGATCAAAATTCACATGCCATTTTCATAAAATTCGTATGCAAGCAGGGTCGTTAGTTACCACACAGTGCACCAAAACGAAAGGCTTGCCGGTTCGATTCCCGCGCCGGCACGCCGAGGGGATCTACTTTCGCCATCTGTCACATCTGCATACAATGAGCGACTATATTTTCGGTGGGGCCATGAAAACCGCGATTCGAACAGTGTTCTAAACAGCCTCTGTTACGAACTTACGACAGACTTGAAATAACATTACGAATCAATTAGTTTAGGTTATTGTTAAATTGTTGAAGTGTTTTCCTAATAGCACAATTGCCTACTTACTGTAATAGCACTTACTAAGGTACCTGCTTGTTAAGTGTCTGTTCTACCATTGTTTGTTTCTGTTGCTTCATGATAATTATACGAGAAGTACGAGAACGAAACACAAATGGTTAAATGGTTACAAGTTCGTTACGGTTTCTTGTTGCCGGACGGTCGTACCTTTTGACGATGGCCTCAGCGTTATGACTATATCTCTGTCTCTATATCAGATACACGGCGTTTCTGAAATTGTGTACTGTCTCGTGGTAGAAGGCGCTACTGCGGTCCTGGGTTCTGCGGTAATTAGGTTTTGCGATCAAATATTTCCTAGTAGCAGCCCGGAGTCTGGATCTATTCCGATTGACGACAATAGGATCGCCCTCTATTTATTACATGGGACTTAAACATAACTGGCGAAATGTGGGTGTCGGTACTTTAGTTACACCTCTGCCTGACCCTTTGGGGATTACAGGCGTGATCTTATGTTATACTCCATTTGAAATAAGATTAGACATTCAAACAAACCTTTATACAGTCCGTTCAACCGATTTTGACTTCTATACCGTAGGTATAAGGATGGCATTAAAAGCAAAAAAGGTTACACAATACCGACTGTCTACTGCAGCTGCCATTTGTCATGCTACCAACACAATAGAAGTCAAAATCGGTTGAACGGACTGTAAAAAAGGTTTATTTTAATGTCTAATCTTATTTCAAATGGGGTATTATAGGTCTTACGATAAGAAATAGAATAAACTTGCCGGCAAGCTTTGTAAAGCGTTTTCAAAACGCTCCCGTCACATCTTTTCTCGTTGCCCCAATCTCATAACGTTTCACATAGCAGAGAAACTGTGCCACCGGTAGATGTTACAACCATTCACACAGCAGGTTGTGAATGGAGATCACTCGATTGATTAATTGTAGCCAATTGGAGCCATCTGATAGCCGAGACGGACGGGTTACGATCGATTTGTATGTCTTTTAGATTGCCTCATTGGCCATGTTGTTGGTTAGATCAGTCAGGGTTTTGTTGTACTGGAATGTGAATTAACCACACCTTGTAACAGCGATTTCGCTAGCTTTGTCACCCCGGTTCTTAGCATAATCAGCCTATCCTATGACCTCTCTGTGAGAGGCGGCCTACTCCCTCCACCACTAATCCACCATGCGGGCCCAGTGCGGGTTGGTTCCCCCGGTTTATACCCGCATACAGAGGAGTTATTTTTTTAAAATATTCTACGCTTTATGCCTCGTGCAAACCAGCGCGATATTGCGGGAGCGACAAGGACCGCACTGCCTGTGACGCCTGTATGTGGGAGCCTTAATCCTTCCAAATTTTTAGTGCATCTCTACAATATACCCCTACTTCAAAAACGTTTCTTGTCTTTAGGTGTTTAGGCTCTGTGTTGTCTGTCAGTTAGTTATTCAGCCAAGGAACTGCTGTCTTATTGCGTACCTAACTCATTTTCGTAACCGATGATGACTAATTTGTTTCATTTTGACAGTTCAGCAACATTCATTACGATAATTACGTTGTTGAGCTGAGGACGTCGTGGCTAAGTAATAACAGCCGCATGGGTCAATCCTTCAGGCTAAGCTACGCTTGCCGGGGTTGGTCTGTGGATGCGTTACCATCTTTACATACCGAGACTCCTACGTGCCTCGGCAAGCACGTTAAGCCGTTGGTCCCGGCTGTCATTCGTGGATCTTTGACAGTCGTTATGGGTCGTCAGAAGCCCGAAGGTCTGACAACCAGTCTTACCAAGGGGTATCGTATTGCTCAGTTAGGTACTAGGTTGTGGAGGTCAGATAGGCAGTCGCTCCATGTAAAGTACAGGTATTCAGCTGCATCCGGTTAGACTGGATGCCGACTCCCAACATAGTTGGGAAAAGGCTAGGCTGATTGACGTTGTTGAGCTGAATTTTTTTTCAAACTTAATAAGCATTGGATTAGACATTTGTTTCAAACCAATTTAATTTCTGATTGATCGTGTATTACGCAATTAGGGTGCTGATTTAAATGTCGTTTTCAATTAAGGTCTTGAAGACTTGACCGTATCTCAACAACAGTTTATGTTACACACAAAATGACAAAAGCCAAATTATTGCGTGGGGCTTGAATGGCAATTAGTCCTACGGAGTACGGTGGTAAAATGTTTGTCCATCACCCACGGGCTGTTTGTGTAGATTACAAAATACAGGGCTATTACAAAGTGATGTAATCCCTTCTGAGTTATCAGAGAAACACGTTGGTGGAATATAAGCACTATAAACACGCGCTGCTTATCAAGGATTTCATGAAATATCCCAGAAATTTGATTTTGAAAGGTCATAAGAAAACTTATTAGCTAGGAAAGGAGTATTTTGGCTTCCGAGTGAGTGATCAATAGGATCTTGATTTGATATAAACGTAATCACTAATCACCAAATATGGAAGACAGATGAACGATTGCAGTATTGCAGATTCTCAAACATTGTGTCATACATAAACTGAGGCAGCCCCAGTAAGTTACAATAGTACTTGTGTCGGAGCTGTCTCGCTCTTCCCCTATGTGTTATCCTAACAATGAAAATGAAATCAAAGAACAGAATAAAAATACAAGTCATTGGAGATCATAGTTGTCGCTTGCAGGAAGATGTAACTGCTACCTAACAGTTACATCGGCTGGGTACCTACCTAGGTTGGTACCCATTTTTCAGTGCAATAATAACCGAAAATGCCTAAACTCATGATCACTTCAGACAACCAAACCCAGCCCAAGCGGCATTGTGTCATTTCATAATACACATTCATCATCAGCCTACAACAGTCCACTGCTGGACATAGGCCTCTCCATTTGTACGTCATAAACTCAAACTCAGACTCAAAGCATTTATTTCAATTAAACCATTTACAGGCAATTTTGAATTGTCAAAGAGTCGGTCAGTTACTCAGAAAGTTGAAGCTAGGTGCCCATTCCAAAACGTAGATCTCTATGGAGAAGAACGGGTAAGAAACTCCAAGGACACTCTTTTAAATATGGATATAGATATTACAAAATCCTGGGTACAGTATTCTTGTTGCTTTATATGTAAGCATAAGCGCTTGATTCTCGGCAACTCTCATCCAGCTGTTACCAGCGGCCCTGCGAAGATCCTAGCTTCAACTAAACAATATTTGGTCACAAAACTCACAAACAGACGTTTCCTTATGGAATTTCATCAAGTTCGTTTATCTTGCGAATTGCGATACAAGTAAAGCTGACACTTGCTTGTCCAGTTCCTACTTTCATATCAATGTTGTTATCATTTTATCGCCCTGTCGATAATGTTCAACCTTTAGATTTTAATATTACCCTCTGTTGAACACGTGTCTATGAGCGTCATGTTCTTTTATTTTTAGTATAACTATAAATTGTTGTACTGGCTAAAGATATTAAGATTGCTAATTGGTTAATATAATATATAATAATAAAATTTTTATTTCTCTTCCAATGTTTAATGATTATGTCTGGCAGATAAGTTAAGTGTCGTTAAATAAAATAATAAAATGAGTCTTAACTAGGAAGTTCTTTGTAAAGTTTAAATTAAAAGAACAAAAGTAGGCTTAGACTGTTGTTGCATTTGAAATGGTTTTTCGAAAGTTCATGATTTAAGTAAGTAGGTACATACAAAAGACAGGATCTTCCAAACAGAGGCGAGTCGCTGGGCAGTAACAATTTTATGTCTCAGCGGATGTGGGGTGGGGTACTGCGCAGCGAGTAGCTAACTTCCGAGCCATTCTGCCATAACTTTTTTTTACTTACATAAAAAATATCTTTAAAGCGTCGAGGTTTATGTATGGTCTACGTACCTACAGAACCATAACATACCTACCTATGAAGGTAGGTACCTACTGCAATTAACAAGTTGATGCCATCCCATTATTTACATGGAAAATTCTACACTGCAATCTATCATTCACTACATGAAGACCTTCCTACCTTCAATGTACACACACGTGCACACATCCATTTTCCAAGCCCCTTACAAAATATTTACTCAGCGCAGTCGTTGCCCTCTTGGGCTTCCTATTCGGCTTCTAAGCTCCCTAGTGCAAGCTTATCAACCAGGAGCTAGGAATAGGAACAAAACATTCAACACGGTTGCGTCACGACCGCCCCCGAATGCGTGCGCTTGCGTCGCGGTGACGCTGTGACGAGACTTAGGGTTGGCACTCAAGCCGTTTATTAAATGTTTTCATATTATTTACATACGTCTTGATTTATGTCTAAAATATTTTCTTGTTTCTTACTTTTTAAGCTGCCGCCACATCTTCTGTCAAAAAATTTGCCCTCGCTCCGCCTGCCTTCGGCCTACGCTCGGGTGCCAGCGAGTCGGAATCGTCCGACCTGTTTTATTTTTTTAAACCATAGTTATTTTTTAATTTGTCATCAGGCATAAGTAATATCGTGGCACTAACGTGTGATCTGATGATGTACCTAGATTGTTTATAAGGATTCGGATTTCATTAGCGGGTTATATTGTTTAATGTATACCTAAAGACACGTTAAAACATTGTATCATTCATAATGTAGTGTAAATTACTGATAATAATAATATTAAGAATGATTCGCAGAAAAACCCATAATTTGGCGTATTAAGAGATTGATAAAATAGACACAGATATGAAATTATAGTTTTATTAAAATATTGTTTTGTCGTATAATCGTTTATGATAATTTGTATATTTTATCTTTACACAATCGGTTCCGGTTCTTATAATTTTATAAAAAACAGGAAGTAAAACGAAAAATAGTTAATAAGTAAG
The DNA here is from genome assembly GCA_948473465.1 of Lithophane ornitopus. Lineage (NCBI taxonomy): Eukaryota > Metazoa > Arthropoda > Insecta > Lepidoptera > Noctuidae > Lithophane > Lithophane ornitopus. Next base: position 1,180,940 of record OX419624.1, on the reverse strand, counting down.
TACTTACTTTAAAAAATCCAAAATTATTTAGTACTTATTTGAAATGTTTTACATTCATGTAACATAGTAGGATCACAGTCTTGGTATCACCATTTTACCTGATTAATTAATCATTAGATACTTATATAAGAGAAGTGACATAGGTACATAAATATCGTAAGCGTAACTAATACAAGTCAATTTAAATATTTTATAATTTTTAGTACCTACTGTGATAAAAGCAAGTGTTTTGTAACTGCATTTTTCTAATTTATTATGTCCTCAAAATTATTTAGTAGATATGAATCGTTAAGTATTTTTTTAAATAAACAGGAATTAAGGAAGTAAAACGTAGCTCAAGAATATAAAAATTTGATTGTTATTGGTTTCAATCGCATATCAAGGACGTGTGATATCAGTGAGGTGCAAAATGGCCGCTTATCAAAACATTGACATTGGATACGATTTGTTTATCAATACTATGTATGATTTGTTGCGTTTATTATGTCATAGGTACATGGTTATAAAAATGTATTTAACCGATTTTGGCCATTTTATTAACAATGTTACTCATTACTGTTATTGTTAGCTGGTGTCATCCCACTGCTGAGCAAAGACCTCTCCCCATGACTTCGAGGGCTTGCGATCCAGTGCTAATATGTACCACTGGTCGTTTGTTTTGTCCGTCCTGCCATCTTCTCCGCTGTCTGCCGCGACGGCTTTTAGCTGTCTCAGTCCAGATAGTGGTTATTTTGGCCTACAGCTCATTGCGTGGCAGCCCAGTCCCACTTCAACTTTCCGGCTTTTTGAGCGTCGTCGTTTAGGAGCGCAGTGTGGTGAGCGAATATGGTCTGGTAATTTGACGCCTAGAATACTGCGCACCATCGCATGTTACTCATTGCGAAGCAAATCCACACAAGGCTTGCCTATGCCGTGCCGTTACAATCTACAAGATTAAATTATGTATTAAAATGCAATTTGATACTGTCACACGTCTCTTGGACTGTTAGCAATATTGCCAACTTTATTAAATTAACTGTAATGTGCCGTTAGTTGTATTGATTTAATTCTCATATCTAATAGCATGTTGCATCGTATCGTGTGAGATACAGACTTCATTACTGTCAAATTATTTTTATCGACAAACTGCAAATGTAACCGCAAAGTTTTGAGTGCCTGTGAATGAATGGATGAATGTGGATGGCTATAAGAGTAAAGGAAGACCAAAGAAACGATTGGATGGACTGTGTGAAAGATGGGATAAGAGCAATAGTGAAGAGAATGATCATGATAACACAGCAACTTTGTTTTAAATATAAACATTCCGATTCTAGTGTATTTTAAGAAATCTACCGTAAAGACAGTTTTCAATCAAAATATTAAATTTTTTTCCTTGTGCCAACCCTACTACCTGCACAGGTAGACGTAGGCGCGCGTGCGTTGGCGCAGTGCATTGAGCCGGGAATTAGAAAAAAGCAAACAATGATGGCGCCATGTTTTTTGTTACGCGCCAAAACTGTACACACAAAAAGTTATATTGATTGCTTCATTTAATTCGCGTAATTACGGGTTCCGGGATAATATGATGGGTAATTTAATTTAATCATTTTGAAGGATGGCTAATAGATGATCGTTGTCAGACGATAGTAGGTTTCGTGACGGTTGGATGTTGATGGCAAACTAAAACTACCAAATCTACCGAATACCTAATTAATTTTACATTATCTGCGAAGCATTTTTTCATGAAATTTGTTCAGGAAAGCGCAGGGTAGGTGGTTGTGGCAATGCTTGGGGGCACTATGCCCAGCAGATGGCGTATTTCGGCTTCTTCTTCCTTTCGTGTGGTTAGTGATAGTGACTAACCTGGTGTCAGAGTTTGAAAGCCGCCGAAGGGTTTGGCTTCACATGTCGTCGAGAAATATCTCTCAGGATCCTCAAGATGTTTTCCTTCATTGTTTTTAAAGCATTCCGAAAAGTCAGAGGTGCGTGTCTTGGGTTCGAACTCGAGACCTATGACTTGGCAGTCCGACGGTCACACAACCAGGCTATCAGTGCTCATTAGTAGTATTTCGGCTGAATGACCAAGATTTATTCATTCATTCTCCTGCCCATACTTATACCAATTTATTTAGGGTAGCACAATATGTATTTTTACTATACTGTATCGCTTGTCAAAAACCTACTCTAACGATTTCCATAAAAACCTGTTATGGGTTGCTTGCATTCAATTAGGCCTCTGTAATTGACTAAATTCATAGAAAAACCTGACTGACCAGTTTAGCTGTTTACGTTCTTCAAGAGAAAAATCACGGTCACGATCCAAGTCTACGTGTCGACTATTGTGTAATATTGACACAGGTTACTTCAGGCAGACGTGCTCCGTCCATTAAGGTAAAAACCTAGACGTCTTTAGGTAGTTTCCCCACTGGGAAGCTTCTTCTCACGCTTGCTGTTTGTTGGCAATTTCAGCTCCAGGTTTGCTTAAGATGACATTAGATCTGACCTTCACGTAACCTATTGGTACCTATATTACCTACTTTAAAATATAATCGACCACCGACCCGCCCCTGTTTCGCACGGTCTTGAGTTCTTGACAAAACATCGAGATTTCTTCATTATATATGTAGGTAAGCTTGAGAATGTTTTATACACATAAAACTTCCGGAATAAATTCTCTTAATGATGGTAAAAACCGTATCAAAATCAACTGTCGAAAAATTGTGTACTGCAACAAATCATTTACAATTACTTTCAGAAGAACTCGGAAAAGGAAATCAGACCCTGGGAGTCGTCCTTGATTTTGCCAAGGCCTTCGACACGGTGTCCGTTTCTGTTCTTCTAAACAAATTAGAGGCCATAGGAATAAGGGGAACGCCTCTGCAACTATTTGCTGACTACTTAGATGACCGATACCAATGTGTTAGAATAGATAATATCACGACCGATGAGCAGAAATGTACTGGTTTTGGTGTTCCCCAGGGAAGTATTCTGGGCCCCACGCTATTCCTGATTTATATCAACGACTTGTGTAATCTTAGTATTAAAGACGGCAAAATTATATCATATGCCGATGACACGGCGTTAATATTTACCGCTAAAACCAGTAGTGGCCTGTTAGAAATTGCTCAACTAGGTTTTAATACTGTGACTAATTGGCTACAAAGCAATTTACTAACATTAAATGCTAACAAGACAAAATATATTCACTTCTCCATGCGCAAGCCTCAAGTTAACATTACTAACCCTCATCTATATGCCCATCAATGTGGAAAACGTTCAGTCAACATGTGTGATTGCCCTTTGATCCTCAAAACTAGCAGCATAAAATACCTGGGGCTAATAATGGACGACACACTGACCTTCAGAAAACATATTGAAAGTCCAGTTAAAAGAGTGAGCAAATTAATATATGTTTTTAAAAAATTGCGAACATTTGCAGATTCAAAATTAATCACACAAGTTTATTTAGCCCTGTGTCAATCCATAATTCAATACTGCATCACTTCATGGGGTGGCACACCAAAACCCAATCTTCTTCCGCTTGAAAGAGCTCAGAGAGCAATTTTAAAGGTAGCGAACTTCCATCCCTTTTACTTTCCCACAGATCTACTTTATAAATTCTGCAATGTGCTGACTGTTCGCCAAGTTTTCTTTATGCACTTAGTATTAAAACAGCACACCTTGCTTACCTATACTGCTGACAATACTAACAAGAGACGGAATGATATAGTATGCATATCTAATGCGGCCTCAAAACATGTCTTTGTAGCAAGATTTTTTACATTCTTAGGCCCATTTCTGTATAATAGACTAAATAAAAAACTTAGTATTTATAAATTAAATTACTTTAGCTGTAAAAAAAATATACTTAAGTATTTACTAACCATAGATTATGCACAGACAGAAGATCTACTTGTTGTCAGCAAATAGAGTCGCTAACACGCTATTTTACTATTTTACTTACTGTTTACTTTTTATTTGCGACGTAACCCACCTTGAATAGCCTGCCTAGCTGCGAGCAGCTTGGAAGTATCTAGCGCTCGCCGGTCGCTGCCGCGGTACCGCTCGCTACGCTCGTTCGGCTCGCGCGCGGTTGGTCACAGTTCTAACCTAACCTTACCCATTTCACTCAGTTCAGAACTTTTCGACAGTTTATGATCTAACGGAAATAATACCGATAGATTATAATCTATTGGTTCTCACAATCTTACGGTGACATATAATTAGATGAGAATAGGAATAATAAGTAGTGAGTGATTGATTGCAAGCGGTAAGAGCCAATGAGATGAGATGTCAAATATTACAATCTGTAGTCAAATTGCTCTCCCATGCTGCTAAGTAAGATGTATGTGAGTGATGTAACCGACTATATCGTTGCAATAAACTTTTAACACCTTCGTTTATGTCTAGGAAGCTCACTTCCTACTCCTATTTTTCAATTGCTGAAAGAAGCAACAGATATAATCTTTTGAACGGCGAATCTGCCCAATTACCTCCGTCTAATCATGTTCTTCATTGCCAAGGTTAAACACTAACCAAATTGAACCCAGAATCAAGTGAATTGAACAACCAAAGTAAACCAAATTAAACCTAGAAATAAGTAAGTTAATTGAACACTTTTGTACATTCAAAAGACAATGTTCAGAAAACTTTTCACATTAATTTCACAAAACACCGCACATTTTATATACCTCTCTTAAAACGAGGTTGATTTCATCTCGGCACAATGCTCCAATTACCGTAATAAGAGCACCTACCGCAGAAATGGTCATTTTAATTTAATTCAGTGCTATCAAAAACAGTATTGTTTTGACCAATTTCATTATGGAATCTAGGCTGACTGTTTGACGCTGATTGCGAATGTAAAAGTGGGTAAAAAACGTTATATCGATTTGGGTCGAGCGGGTTTTTTTTTAAACTTTCTTATATCATTAATATTTTGATGAAAAATTCTTCGGATTATAGGTACTTAATCCTAATCTAAATGATGAATTATATGAATGCTATTTTATTATTTACAATAGTAATTTATTGTCCTACTTTGTAATTTGCTAATGAAACATTTTCTGTTAATTAATTAAATAAAAGCCTCACGCGAAACGCAATGCTAAGCTAGAACATGAACTAAATAAACTACTGAATAATCAGCTAATTTACTCACGTTTTCGTCTAGTTTAGACTTATTAAAATGATGAATGTAGGTCTCATTAGCCTGTAGATTAGCTTCGTGCCCATAGAAATACATATAAAAAACTTCTTTCTTATATCTATGTTCGTGCCTAATCTACATACAGTTTAATTTATTTTTTATAATTAAATGCTTCGTTTAAAAGCGATTTCTTTTGCCGTTAAGCTTCTTATTGGATTTTAATTTTTAATATTTTTAGAGTAATTACTTACCTACTTAAACTTTAAAAAATGTAACGATTATAATATAATTACTTATACATTTAATTGTAGGTTTCTCGCCTGGCAATTACATGGTTGAGCAAAAAAAATAAACCTTTAGTAAACCTATGCTCACATGACAAAAATACTTATTTCACATTTTAGTTCAACACACCCACTAAAGTGACAGTTTGAGTAATACCAAAACCATAAATCCCAGGGTCATTAAATTACTTAAAAACCAAACAATAAAAGCACAATCACATCAATTGAATTGCCCAATTATAGTCGGTCAACAACCTGAATTGGGCAACCAACGTTTTTTGCAACCCACTCTTACAAACTTATCTGACGTTTGGAAATTATTTACAAATCCTTATCAGAGTGGGTGTGGCAGCTAATTGAATTACCGAACTTGAGGATTGTGTTGTATTTTCCTCGGATTATTTTCTCAGAAGTGTGAAGTGGCTAAGCAGCTATTGACATTGTAGTTTGTGCTGTTTTTACGATACAACATTGCCATCGACGCGGCGATACATATTTGGATTCAACAAGGCGATGCCAAATTGAGGCGTGTTTGAAGAACCATCTATTTTGTAGCCTTGACATACAAAATGTATGCTGTTTAGAAATTACTGACACTCTTTCGTATGGCTCACCAATAATTTTTAGCGTTACACGCATTTAGTGATATGCGGTGCAAGCAGGCGTAAGATTATCTCGGTTTGTCATGACATCTCAAGTCTAATCTCGGATCTCCTTGTTCCAGCATAGTCGCTATGTCGTGGTGAGCACGGCGTGATGATGAGGCTGGACGCGCCCGAGAAGCAGCACAGATACCACAATCTGTTGCACGACGACCATGCCAGTGAGTACCTACAACTTTTGTTTTTAATGTTATTCATGCAGAGCAATGATATTATATTAACAGATATGTTCTACACTCACAAAACAACCGAAAAAAGTGACCCGCGCAGCAGCGGCAGCACACATACCCACTTTTCATTCATTTACATTTCACTACAAGTAAAAATGATAGAAAAGAGATGGCTTGATAAAAACAACAAGAAAAAAAGAGACAGCAAGTGTTGTCAATTCAACTAAGCGTATTACTCGTCGCCATGCGTGTCGCAGACTAAAGTCAATACGTCCCAATTCGGACGTTTTCGAGTCTTCACGATTGCGCGCTCATAACATATCTGTTTAATATAATATCATTCATGCAGAGTATAAAACTTTTCACACGGAACACTGAAGAAGTAGTCCGTCTGCCGTCTAGTAGTTTTAATTTCTTTATATTTTTTATACGGAAAGTGAAATTATGTTCTGAGTCAAATAACAGTGCAAAATGTTACGTCCATCTCGTTCACAATCTAAAGATCTGTTAGATACCGTTCTTCTGAGAACAATGGCTCTTTGTGAAACGATTAGGATAGAGAGCTCAGATTCCTTACGCACCAACACTCCAACAGTCCTAATCCTTCCATCCCTCGTGATTCCTAGTATCCCAACCCTCTAAAATCGTTTAGTCCAAGTAATCAACAGACATTACTTATAACAAGTTAATGACCAATACCAAACTTCTTCCTGTTAATAACATCAAATACGATGCAATACTAAACCTGTGCTAAGCATGATTTCCACTATACCAAATAAGTGTAGCGATCAGTTCAAGTTCGATTTCTTTGTTTTTTTGACGTTCAAAAGTGGCTTTTATCAATGTGACTAATTTAAATAAATTATTTGACTTTGAATTTTATCTTTGAAAGACAATAATGGACGTTTACCGACTACTATGTTGGGGTCGGCTTCCAGTCTAACCGGATGCAGCTAAATAAAATTATTTTAAATAGAGCGACTGCCTATCTGACCTCCGCAACTCAGTTACTGGACTAACTGGGTAATACAATACCCCTTGATGAGACTGGTTGTCAGAATTTTGGGTTTGTCACGCCCGGGTACGACTGTCAAAGATCCAAGAATGACAGCCGGGACCAAAACGGCTGAACGTACTTTCCGAGGCACAGACGGGTATGTAAAGATCCACCCATCCACGGACCGACCGCGGCAAGCGTAGCTAAACCTGATCGTTCGACCCGTGCGACTGTTATTACTTAGCCACGGGCCCCTCAACAAAAACGGTTGACATAATAAATTACATAGCGTTGACAATGTCATAACGTTTGTAATTATACTTATACATATAATTGCTATAGTTACCGTTATTACGTTTATCAGGCAAAACGCAAAGGTCTCGTATTGTCATTCCTGAAGACATAAAAATATTATTTAATTGTTCTCTTTTCCCATGGTTGTTTTTGTAATTAGCTTTGCATGCAATTTTGTACTGTCGGTTACAGAACTAATTATTTCAGTGTATGAATCTACCAGCTGTTTCCTGCGATTTCGTTCGCATTGAATAAGGTATATAAGGGGGTACAAAATCATAATCAGCCTATTACGTTCCACCTGCTGGGACACAGGCCTTATCTCTGTGAGAGGGAGTGGGCCATAATCCACCAAGCGGCCGCTCTGTGCGTATTGGTGGAACTTGGTGGATGAACTTCGAAGACATGTACTTCGAAGTTATGGTTCTAGGACATGGTTTACACACGATGTTTTCGATTTGTGGTGATGAAATAAAATAAACAAAATGCCTGGCTTGGTTTGAACCCTAAACCTAAACGTCACGTAAGTTGTTTAAGCTCAATGCTATATATTATAGCGTAGTCTAAAATTATCTTTACACTGGGCCACTGCTTACTGAACAAATCCTTCCGTATTTCAAATACATCTTCCAAATCTAAACGAAAATTGAATCCACACGCAGAACCGCAAGACATTATGAAATATCTCATGGATTAATAGTAGCACCACTTTATCATAAGCCACATTAACTTTAACTTGAAAAGTAGCCATATTTTTTTTGTTCTTGACTTATTACAACCAATTATTTTTGTGTTATTTAAAGTTACAAGTAATGTGATAATGCCGTAATTACACCGTGTATACGTAATTATAGCACTTCGTATTTGTCACTTAAACTGCATTTAATTAAATAGAGGTTTTATTTACATACAGTTTATTTAGTTCCATTTGTGGCCTTACTCTTTGAAAAAGGTTCACTTACCTCTAATTTACAGTTTACAATTGTCTTTCGATTCTCGTTACATTTACTTAATTTTATTCTTTGTGTTTTCATTTCACTATAGCGATACTCAATGTTAAAATCAAAACATTAGCTACCAGGTTCAGTTTTACTTAATAAATATTAAAGTTACCTTACTTGGGTTCAAGATCTTAAACCCAAGGTGATAAATCTACAAGTGTAGATACCGTCTTCTGAATGCTCAACTTCTAACTACCGATTCTGCAGTATTTAATATTGAAAAGCTTGTATTATCGACTGTACATAAACTTAATACAATGTCATAGGGCGAGGGAACCTGCAGCTAAACGCGTGTACGTGGGAATATCGTCATACAATCTGATACTGATTATGCGAAATTTGAATATGGGAAGAAGTGTGAAACGTTATACCTATAGATTAGAATAACGTTGTGAATATGCATAGGATCGATAGGAACTCGTGGGAAAGCATTCTGTTCTTCTTGTCGAATCGATGGTACTACACACGGCTACACATCAGGCTATAGGTACACTTCCAGTTTATGGTGATCTCGCATTGTATAGGATTTCCGTACAATGAGAGATCAGCATAAACTGGAAATGTATAGCTTGAATGTGTAGCCGTGTGTACAACACTTATAAGATGATCTGGGCCCAGTAGGTGGCCACGTTAATAGCATTATCAGTGGGGTTCATTAGGTCTTCGAAGGTGTATGAACAACATAGCAACATTCTCTTGAGATCTAGACACTGAAAATTACAGAAGAGGAACCGGTTAATACTTAGATTTATCATCTCTTGATAAAGGCTCTCTTTATAGAACTCCGCTACCTTCCCCCCGTCAAGTGAAGGATGCTCAAAACCGTTATTTTTATTCTTCTTCTTTGCCCAGCTTTTTGGTAGAGTCAACTGTCCTTATCACCTTACCTAGCCCTGCATGTGGCCTTATTTGACCATGTACATCCTATCGAAATGTGGGTTTGGTCCATCTATGGTCCATCCATCCTATCGAAATGAGGATATAGTTCATCCTATCGAAATGTGCAGGGTATGGCCGTATGCCCCATCCTATCGAAATGTGGGTATGGTATTATCACCTCTGCCTGACAAATCCAGGAATGCAGGCGTATGTTCATCCTATAGTGTATTAGGAAGGTCTTTCTCCAGATCTCACTTTCAATAGAAAGACGTCACATCCAGTTGATTAAAAACAAATAACGTGAGTTCCGTAATGACGTTATCGCCGTTCAATGCAAATATATTATTATGCACGAGTGGAGAATTTTCACTAAGTTTTCCTCTACAAATAATGCATGCAGTATGTTTATAAATACTTGCGAAGTATGTGTAGTTGTATAAATGTGAGAACACACATTAAAATTTGTTTAGTTCTCAACACGCGCAGAAGGCTGCACGAAGGCTCTATCTTACGTTATAATAACATAGCACCACGCTTGTACTTTCTATAAGAATAGTTAGAACTACAGAAATCTAGATAGACCCATACTGGTGAAGTGGTGACGCCATCCACCAACCTGCACTGACCGTATGGTCCACTCCCTCTGGGAACATTCTATGCTGTTTAATTTTGCTATGTGTCTGATGACGTAAAAGATAGCAAAACAATGGCCACCACAACTTTATCAAGTAATTATACCGACCTATCTTAATTCTTTGTTACTATCGGAAACTCTATTTTTATCTCACTTGAAATTCCACAAATCTTCGTTTTTAACTGAATGTTCTCGTAGCCCACATACAACTGGGGTCGAATTTATAAACAAGCGAAAACGATGATTAACGCAAGCCCATTAGATCAGACCACAGACAATAACCCCGCATACGCGCCACACCTGACTTCCGGTGGCGCATGGCGGCTTCCTGCGTTTTGTTGCGCAGGAAGCGAACCCGTGACGTTCCGCGTGGTTGCTTACCACCACTCGGCTATTGAGGCTTTCCCATTGAAGGTTTTTTTTTTGTAATTCGAGGGGGATCGATTCCTGTTATTTTAACGTGGGACGAGATGAGACCCTCTATTTGATTCAGACAAAAATTATCCAACTTATTTATCAAAGTAATCTTTCCTTCAGTGAAATAATTGATCGAGTCAAACTATCTAGTAATAGGTAGGAAGGTTTCTTCGTGATAACATTTTGAACTTTGACTTGAACTATTACTTTACATCGCAATACGGAAGACTTCAAAGTCTAGTACTTACAAAACAAAACCGTGATATTATGCACATTACTTTTATACAGTGTATAAGGGTAAACACCGTTGTCACTCAAGCCATGGGTTGAAAATGACCCAGTAACCATAAAAAAAAAACGTTATTTTCATTAAAAGATTTTAAAAAGTTTCTATCCGACGCCGTGCTCGCTAGCGAAACAGCTGACTGACTGAGGGAAGGGTCGCGCTCGCGGCCGGTCAGGTCACGTCCCGCGCCAACCGCCCGTGTTGAGACGCAAGTTCGTTGCCCTAGGGTGTTTTTTTTTTTTTGTATGTTTGTTACGCGATTTCTCCGCCAATTATGAATCGATTTTGATGATTCTTTTTTTGTTTGGTAGGTCATGCTTCCGAGGTGGTCCCATATAATTTTTTTTAACTTTGCTTGCGTAATTTTTGAGTTAGTTTCAATATTACGTATTTTTCCCACTTAGTTTATCTAGACGATATACTGTTTGACTCCTTCACTGTTATTTACATAGCAGGTAGTGGTATTCGGATTTGTGTGGGGTAGGTACCACAACTAAAAAGAGAAAAATAAAAACTTTTTACAAAAAAAAAACAACCGACTTCCAAAAAAAACACAAAAAAAGTGAAAAATAACTTTAATCTCGGAAGTCGGTGGCAAAAAACGGAAATTGAAAAGCAAAGACACCGACTTCCGAAATTAAAGTTATTTTTCACTTTTTTTGTATTTTTTTTGGAAGTCGGTTGTTATTTTTTTTGTAAAAAGTTTTTATACTTTCTACATATAAACGAAACCAAACCACTGGTTTCAAGGATAACGGTGTTAACCCTAACACCCTGTATGCAGGCGTTCCAATGCGATCTGAGAAGTATCCCCACTGAGATAACTGCAGTCCTTATGTTAAAATTAATGTCCCAAAAAGGTCACAATCCTTGCATTAATTTCGCTGGACATACAGGTTACTGACCGAACACTGTCCTTTGAATGCAACCGTCGCGTCTAATCCAGTGCCCATTGACCTTTGCACTCTGCATCAAATCACGCGCAGGTTAGCACAGGTTGTTGCCCCACATCTATAGTCCAGATTTCCAGAACCAACCACAATTTCAGTATCAGTAGCGCAATTTATAAGCACCAACAATTGAATTAACGACTCATTGTGATTGTGCAACTGGTTGTCATCGGATACCGCTGTCGTGTGTAATTATTATTGTCGACCCTGGCCCGGTAGCCATGTTGTCAATATGGCGCCCACGTGACGCGTGCGCATTTGATCTGAACATAGATTCTAGACCAGATATGGCAATTCATTGTTTTGTCTTTTTAAGCGTGATTTAAGGTGCCTATCAAGTAAATTGGCATTGCACGTAAATTATGTAAAGTTTATGTTGTTTATATCGGTCTGCTTATACAACAAGACGTATTGACATAGTATATGTTAGAGTAAAGCCTATCCTAACTAAATATTATAAATGCAAAAGTGAGTTGTTTGTTACGCTTTCACGCTAAAACAGCTGAACGGATTTGGATGAAATTTGGCACAGGCCCATTGGCAAATTTGCCATGACCTGGTTTAGGAAATAGGATACTTTTTATCCCGATATTCCCACGGGATCGGGACGTATGCGGTTGAAACCGCGGGGCGCAATACTAGGCTAGTACTTGATATAAATACTCAAATATTATCCTTAGTCAATCTTGTGTAAACCCTTATAAATCCTGCAAATCATTTCTTCAGCCTTATGATTGAGTGCTTCAAGAGACGGTAGTGCTCGGTGTGCTCACTTGTAATCAAACAGAAGTATTAGAATGGCTAACCAAGAAAACTGAAGATAATACTTCCCAACCGGACAGAAGCGCTTACAAAAACGCATGTCAATAAAAATATATGAGCAATCAGTCGTAATGATTTCCTCAAGTCTCCAGCTTATGCAAGACATAATCAACAGTAAACGACTCGGAATGGATGAGATGAAATAACCATGGTAACACCTATAAGATTTCTCGATGACGCAACATTAACTGCACCTTCTGCTAAACTGTTTCTTTTACCGCACTTTGAACTCGATAATAAATGTGAAAAGTGCGAATTTCCGCGACATTGAACACCGTTAGTCTTAGAAACGAATACCTACCTAGACATAAGAAATTTCACTAGATTTTCTAAAACATGGAAACATCCTTTTAAAAGAAATGATGGAGAGTCTGTATGTTAAGAAACGGATGTTGCAAATTCATATGACCCAACTGAAAGGCAATGCCTTGGACAAGATATATTCGCAAAATCAAAACCCTAGAACTGCTTCAGTTCAGCAAAGGATTAATATAGTGCGTGTCGATTAGATCCCCAAAATGAAGGATCTAAAAGCCTTGAGGGCTCAGACAACTTGCTGCTTGAGACAACAGTTTTTTCTATTAAATATTCAAGGGATAAGTTAGTAGATAGTAATGCTTTCTAGGGCACAGAAGAAGCTCTTTGTCGTTTGCCGACTGTTCCAGAGAACACGCTAGGTGTTTATCGAAGCGCCTCGGAGCGTGCGTGCGTGTCTGATCGTCTAATCACTTATTCATCACTGATCTTTGGTCGACGCAAACGCCGGCGTTAACCCACCATACATTGTTTACAATGCTAATTTAATTATTGCCTACACATTATTATCTACCTTTACTTTAATTGCACCACCAAATTCTTAGCCTGGTACCTACTCAATTTTGAATCTTAAATTACAGAGTATATGGTTAGATTTTAAATAAGTAATAGTAGCACGATTGATAAAATTGCATAGGTAATTGCGCGCGATGGCCAGATCATTGACTTTACGAGACATTGAATGTTAATAATTCTATTTAAATAGTAGAGGTCGTATAGCAACTATGTGCATCTGATCATCATTGTATTCCTAGAATCAATTCTTCAGGATAACCAATTGTGCTAATGAGTAGAATCTAGGTTGGTAAATTGTAAATTATCTTTATTGATAATAGCTTGATCATTACTTATGGAAACTAGTAGTGCCAAGAGCATGAACAATGTTAACAGCATTGTTGTGTTTCGGCAGTTAGAGGTAAGATAGCCAGTTCCTCCGTAGATGAGGATTCCGGGTGAAGCTCGCTTCCACCTTCGGCCTGATCATTACTTACCATCAGGTGAGATGCAAGCCAAGAACTTCCCACGTTGAAGTTAACAAAAAAGAAATTAATGAAATGAAATGAAATTGTTTATTCTGTAAATAGGATATTAGAATCACTTTTACACGTCATATTAAAAAATATTAAAAATAAGCTAGATGAGGTCGGCGTTTCCTATCTGACTACTCTGAGAAGAAAGGCCGAAACAAACTCAGAGGTTAGGTAATAATAAAGGCAACGTTCTTACATGAAGGCAAATATAAATTCAAAATAATACCTACTGGTTATTATTTAATTACTGTTCAACTAGTTGTAATCGTATTAAGTATATCACTTACTATCACTTGATAAAATTGCATCGCGACCATTGTGGTATAAGCCTTTAATATTATGGGAATTAAAAAACAGGTGCCGCTACTGACAAAATAAATGATAACTTTCCGATTTACATCATTATTGAACAACATATTAACGATGAAAGGAATGAAAAAGTCCTTGCAGATTCCTATGAAGCTGCCGAAGAAGTGGAGAGCCCTCCAACTTGTCTGAAAAAAAAAACTGACCGAATAAAAGGCCACTGAGACAAGCTGGATGTATGTAGAAGGCGGTGAACCGGGTGTTATAGCGCAACTTGGAAGAGACCTTTAACCAACTGACTATACTGATATACACTGAACTGTGATAGGCTGTGTTGATTTAAGTGAAAAAGCTATTAGCAAATAAATCACTGCGTAAAACAAACTTTTCAGTTACGTCAGCCTTCGGTCAAGGCCGAGCGGATCTGATTATACTTCAATTAGCACTATCCGATTAGTTTACTAACTGCAATCGCTGCAAAAAGTGGGTAATCTTGCCTTAATTGCTTTTACAGCGAAAAAAGTGCTTCATAAGTTTGTGCACATTTTGGTTTATTGATTTTCGAAAGCAAAAATCACGTTGCACTGGAATCAATGAAATGATCACTAATTGGCTGAAATAATTATCTAAATTATTAAAGTAGGGTATAACGTGGTTTAAGTGTAGAGTATAAGTTTTTATTTTTTTCTAACTATCGAGTTTAAAGCTAATTCGATAGCGATCTACAGAAATGAATCAGAAAAGCGATAGGTCTCCAAAATAATTAACCAATACCCGAATTATGTCAGTACCACACTTTTAATCACAGTTCGAAGGATTTTCAAGAAAATGCTTTATTTATATGTTTGAAAAAATAATGCCGGACGCTGTTCTCGAAACCTTCATTACTTTTATAAATAAAATAAATGGAGTCGCAGTGGACTAGAAATATCAAGATCATGATGTGAGGAATGGATGTTTTTTTTTTTCACATCTCTATGTCAATAGCAGATTTGAACCAGCGATGCAATGTAGCAGATTCATTTGCTGCTACCAGAAATGTTGGTAAGTAATGGATGGGTCTGCTATAGAAATTCCTCCTTTAGTGCCTAAATTTTATTTTCTGCTCCGGGATAAATATTTGCACGTGCTGAAGATATTTGTTTTGTGTCTGTCTGTTCGTGATCCGAGTCTGTAATGCCGACTACAACAGGGAGGGAATCTTTAGCCTGGAGATATTGCTTTTGTGATGCTTATTCCAACAAGCCATAAATCACTCCATTCAAAGTTATAGTGTTGTTTCATTACGCATGCAGAAAATTCCTATTAAGGTATATTGTAATGTAAACAAATGCATGGCCTATTTGCATGTCAATATGGTAAATAGTGTTTTAAAATGCTGTCATGCATGCCATTGGTGATCGATTAGCTCAAGCATGGAATTGTCTTGATCGTAGTCTATAAAGCTGTTGGTCTATTTCTAAATATGGTATAATATTGATTGTACCAATCATGGGAGATATTGCAGAAGATGCCAGTTTTACATGTATCCCCTATACATGTAAAACAGACGAAATAAGAACTTTTTCATACCTTTATTATGGCCCCGGTAAACAGAAACCTTATAAGACTAATTTAAAATCCATGATGAAACATAGGAAGGTTGATCTAATCCGTGATCTCACGCTAGCTATAAAATTCTAAAGTACAAGCGTTTTCCTCATGGGTGGGCTGGGTTTCAACAGCAGGACGTCATAATAACAAACAGTTATTCCTGTGTACCATTCTCAGATAACTATCTAGAAAGTAGTACAGCAGATAACGTTATTAACTTAATAAATATTCGCCTACATAGATAATTTATAAGAGTTCACTGTCGTAAGACGATAACATAAAGATGGTACATAATGTAATGAATGGAATATTGTCGAATGTAATGAACTGTGACAATGGATTGACGTTTGTATGACAAGTATAGTGGTCATAAAAGAACAGGATTGAAAAGCTGTTTGGGACATTGAATTTTGATTGGCAGTGTTTCGATGACTTGAGACAAAACATGGGTGCAATGAACGATGGGGAATGAAAGAAGCAAACAAAAAGTTTTAAAAGAAAAGGTTTTTAAAATCGAGACCCATAATGCTTAAATGATGCTTGAAATAATACAAAAGATAAGATGTTTACCATTTTATATGACGACGAGGACGAAGTGGCCATGGACAAAGAGAATCCTGATATTATGCTTGAAAGTAGCCAAGATAAGGCTTGAAGTGGTAAAGGTTATCATTTCAAAAGTGGTGTCCACATTCCTTCGCTTTAAAGAAAAAAGCTATAGGTTGTTTTTAAGTATTTGTCAATATACACAGCTTGATTTTTGTATAATGTTCTCAGCAGGAATGTAATTAAAATTCTTCTGTTGCTTATGGAATTCCCCACTAATTATGCGTAACCTTAGAAACGTGTGTTTGTAAGGTGTACGAAAAACTTGATGTTTACTTTGAATTATTATTAGCAGACTGTCTTAGGGCAAAAAATTCAATTACTTCTTTAACTAATTTTAATGTTGCTGCACAATCAATATGATGGAATTTTTACCCTTTGGGCTTAAACTTGGCAACCATTCGCCAGGATAAGGTCAAAGATACCAGTGACGTCCAAAATCGGGTTGTGCGGACGATATTAATTCCGCGAAACACCAGGACAAGATCGCACTGAAACTTGTAGTATGGCAGACGTACCCGCTGATGGGTGTCGAGGCTAAAATAATGGTGGTGATGATTTTATAACTATAAACTACTTACTATGCAGCTGCATCCGGTTAGACTGGACCGACCCTAAAATAATTGGGAAAAGGCTAGGCAGATGATGATGAAGGCCCCCCACAAGGTGAACCGATGACTTGGTGAAGGCTGCAGAAATCCGCAGGATGCGAGAAGCACAGAACCGGTCGAAGTGGCTGTGCTTGGTGGAGGTCTATGTCCAGCAGTGGACGACGTTTCGGTTGAAATGATGATGAAACTACGAATGAAAATCAGTACGATACAAGAACAATGTCTGTGTAAATGTTAAAAGATTCATGATTCTCTGGACTTAGGTTACTTTATGTTACAGCCAGACAATAAAATCATTACATAGGACCAGCCAATCAATGTGACATCGAAGGTCACGGAATAGTACATGTGCCATCCTTTGAATTGAATGGCACATGATGTCAATATTACATCATCGGTAACCTTGTTGACCGATGAGAATACTGGTTTAGGGTATTATTAACTTTGTTAGTTATTCAATGGATTACCTTTTAATGATAAAATAGCGAATGATTGAATTAAAATACGAAGTATAGCTACCTTCTACTGGGGATCAGAACAGCTTGCACGGGATGATACAAAAGAAAAAATGTAAATTACCTTAGAAAGATTTGAAATCTTTTAGAAATATAAGCAAAGCTTAGGGATCACCTGTTCCCTGGGCTTTTATATTGCGATGGATCCAAAGCAAGTCTAACACTTGAAAATCCTACGATATTGGTTTTGCTTTCGCAGTGAAAACGTCTAACCTTTCCAAACGCTCTGAAATATTTTCGATTTGTTTCGTATCCTTTTACCGCTGGCTTTTGGCTTTGTATTGAAATCGCTCCGATTATTTTAACCAATTCGATGTAATGACTGCTTTATGAGTATTTCTATAAACCGGATCCTTATAATCCCAACGAATTTTTTAAATCTTTTTCTCTGTCTCTACATTGTTCTCCACTTCACTTATAACTTCTAAGTAAATCAACCACGTATTATGTACACAACTGCCTACATTTCCTTGGTTACTGTTTGTAAATCATCAAACAAAATATTTCAAATATTTACTACTCTACAACAGCTACACGCACGCGCGTTGTGATATCTCCTCAATTATCCACCTTCTCACCTAGAAATAAGACTTAAATTCGATTACTCGCAGGACTTTTCGATGGTCCATTATGATAGAACACGCATGCGCGTTGACCTACCCCACTTACAACGACAGGGTTCCTAGCATTTCCATTTCCACCACTTTCTACTTTTCCTCTATGAGAATAGGGTTCTATTTCAGATCTGGTTTCATTTAGAACCATTTCATCTTGTGTTTAATCAGCTGTGTGTCCCCAATTGATAATTCAGTTAGTGCTGAGGCTGCCGGCTCAAAACCTGGGCCACGTTTTGTTACAAAAAATACACAAAAATTAAAGAGTGAAGTGTGAAATTGGTGCTATTGTCTGTGATTGAGAGTTTTTAAAAATAGAGCTGCGAAATTGAGGTTGTGATAAAAACATAGGTTATCTTTCGTTGCTCAAGCAACGTTATTTAGGAGTGTGCAATTTTTTATCTGCATTTGTTTTGCTAAACGATACAGCATGTTTTGAATAGTGAATTAGTTCATTCTAAAAGAAGCCAGTTTTTGCGGGTGCCGTTCACTAATCCAATTTGTGTGCGCTCCGTGGCCGGTCAATACGGATAAGATAATAGGGGAACGGCTTTTATTTATGTTGAAATGATCGAAAATGAGGCCAATTTTGTTATTTTATGCGAGGGAAAGAAACGACAATACCGCACAATTTTCTGCGCTTGAATCAAAATAATGATTATACATTTAATAACTATCTTTAATAACTATAAATAATATAACATTTCCTTAATTATCTTAAAAAGTATTTCCCCAGTTCCTCCAAAATATTCTGTAATTTTAGCTCCATTTAAACTTGTCAAATAATTATCTGATATCTGCTAAACGACTGCTCATTTCGGTTCACAATTCTCGTCTAATTATAATAACGCGGCCTCGATTTACCTGATGTGGGGCTTGCGGCTTGGCTTGGTTTTGGCCATATTCACTAATGTCCACCTTAATTCATTCATGGACCTTGGGTTTGCAGATTTATGGATTTTCCTCATACACATCGTATTGGTCAAGGTTTCTTCTATTTCTGGAAACAATTGTTTGACTCTTGGCTTAAATCTATTCACGCCTAAACATAAAAGAAGAAGAATTTGGAAACAATCTCTGACGTTTTTTCTTGGCAATATATTTGTAATAACCGAAACAGTTTGCAGATGAGAAAAGTAGAAAAATTCGACTGAAACAAGAAATGTGGGAAAAACCTTTGGATAAAACCCATGACGAGTGGTGCCAATTCAAATGACTGCCATAAGGACGGAACTGGGGTTCTCAGGGGGGAAAGGTGTCAGGTGCGTCCGCGTCATTATGAGGAACCGATGTCAAAACAAAAGAAAATATGTTGAGATTCCAAAATAACCCATTCAGATAATCTTGTTGAAGATAGTTTACAATTCAGCGTATAATAACAGATGATGAATCAGGTAGTAGAATTCCAAGTTATTGTAAACTATTCAGACTACTGCGAGGTTGTTTAACAAACTTGCAAACATTTAAATCAAATATTGTGACTGCCCGACTTGCGTGACGTCATAACTGTGTAAACATGATGGCCGATGTGTTAGATTAGAGTAATGTTTGTACATGCGTGACTATAGTTCACGTTTTTAATGGCTGAGGTAAAACGATATCCTGTTTCTTGCGATTTTTTGCTGCACTTTATGTTATGGGTTAAGTGTCATTTGGTATGGGTAACTTCCTAAGGTCTGGCTCAAACGTTAATGTGGCTGGCATTTTTTTATTTATCCAAAGGACAGGAGTAGTTTAGGTACAGAAAGGACCATGCATGGGATATAATACTAGCTCATTCATGACTTCAGAATGTGCAAGTAACTTGTGTATGAGCAAAAGTGTATGTTTTAATCGTCTTCATCTGCTTACTGCTTAGGCTATACATAAAGTCTATTTCTATCTATGTACAAGTTCTTGTATCGACCCGGATTCTCTCTTACCACTACCTATCCATATAATTTGATATATGAACTTTTGTCTTGTTCCTCAATTCTCAAAATAGATAATTTGTTTAGTCAGTTTATTGATTATTTGAACCCCATCTTTTAATATATTTATTTGGTTATTTAAATCATGTGTGCTCAATCAAAAACTATTTAACTAGTCAACAGCCATATATGCTTTTAAAATTATAAATGATCTAAACTTCAATTGCATGATTGGCACTTACATTAAACCACATTTCTATTTTAATCACCGAGTCGTGTTTACATGATCTAAGACGTGTTTGAATATGTCTGCAAAGCAAAAAATCCATGTCTATTTTGGTCGTGATACAGACATTTTACAAAATTATACTTACTTGCAGGATTCATGAAACTATTATAAAGTTTTGTGCATGCAAACGTGACTGCAATTAAAGTTAGGATGTGGTAAAAATGATTAAAGCAGATAAAATATAAAGACTTCCTGCGGATGATAGCACGATTGGAGTGCAATTGATATAGCACCTCTTTCGAAGTTAGTTCCAACGAGCGATGTTGCTCCCGGTAGGGGAATATTGATCGAGTCGTCCGATTTCCGTAGAGTTCCGTAACTTATTAATCCCAATGCATTGCTAAGTGGAGCAGACAGGCGGGTTTCCAACAATTTTATGGAACAGCTTTTGAGAAACGGATGGGGAGTCGTGTCCTATTTCTTCATCTCTGGCAACGTTCATGGTTTTGTATTGCAAGCATATGGTTTACTCCTATAATGTCTGCATTATTTTATATCTGTTTCGTTATCGTGGATTCAAACCACAACATATTTGTAAAAAAGGCTGCGATGATTCAGAATGATGTTTTAACATTATGTTTGTACATCCTTAACGTGATCATCCTCAATCATTCTTATAAAACCATGGCCGTCTCTGTGTACAAAGTCAATTTTTATAGCAAAAACTACTGTTTATATAGTATTTATCCTGACTAGTTTATTTAAGATCAAAGTCAACATTTTCCGAAGTGTCACGTTCGAATGGAGCCGTCCTGCTGTCCGTATCTCATTGACAAGCATCGTTTTCAATACCAGCGGAGCGAGACTTTGCGTTGCGTTGTCGGCTTACTATGCGTACCTCGCATTCATCATCATCTGGTTAACTGTCATGTATAACAAGTTGTACGTCTGTTTTGGTGGAGTTATTGTGGTAGGCCGTTGAGAAAGGTAAGCAATCGCTTTTATAATAGAATAGTTAAACATTTTATAGGATACTTAAATTCCTTAACGGTGTCGAATCAGACTAATAATGTTAAGTATGTAAATCCTTAGGTTTTTGACAATTTTCGTTAGGACTTCTTCCCAAACCTTTCACAAGCCATTTCCCCTTTGTTTTCGTGAATGTCGCAAATAAACTCCTCAATTTATTTCTCCAAAACACGCTCAAACGTTATAAAGTCGTCAAAAGCGCGACAGGCTGACAGAATTACAGCGATCCTCGTAATTTACATCATTTCGTTCCGTATTAAAATTCATGGCGTGTTTAGCATGCATGTAGCGGTCGCACGCGCAGCATTACAATGAGATATCTGATGTTAGGCAGTGTTCTCACCGGCAAAAAATCTTGGATGCTTTCTGGCAGATTGGATTTTGAAGCTGCTAGAGAAAGCTGCCAAACCCAGTCTATCACAACTTCACAACCCACTGCTCGATCTGATACAGGACTTTTATAAGCTAAGCTGTCATTATGTGTAGTATTTTTAGGGAATAATTGCGAACATCTACTAATGCATTCTTCTTGTACGCTGTTAATATGTCTGTCTCTTTCGACAAAATGCTGATTCTGACAGCTATGCGGTTACTTTAGTTTTCGTAGACGTAAAGTGTTTGTGCGTAATTGCGTAGCTTGCATGTTCACCTTCACCAATGTGTTGTAACCCTTAGAAATGGAAACGATGGCTAGAGTTGCCGTCATATCCGGTTGTTCGCCGTCAACCATGGGATTATTAGTACATCATGTCGTGATTTGATTGGCAATGCTGTTCCAACTTTGACGGATGTACGATCACCCTAAGTACGTACTTAGTGTGGATTTTCCATTACGAAGTGAGGGGAATACTAAGCTGTTCAAACAAATGGTACTTTAGTATGATTAAAAGGCTTGCGTAGTCGTAAAATATTAGATTTACAAGCCAATCGGTGGAGTTTATTTGCCGATTGCGATAGTAATGGCGCATTTCATGTTGGTTTGAGACCATAAACTTTGTTTCTTATACTACCTGTTGTCATTCGATTCTCTGGAGCCTCCGAGCGTATAATAATTTGTGCGTTTTACTATTTGATATGAGTCCCTAAGTTCGGAATTATACTGTTCTGTTCTCCTAATTTATTTTGTTTATCATCATCTACAGCCTTACGTCCCGCTGTATAAGCCACCTCTTCCTCATTTGAGTTCACCTTGTCCAAGTCTTTCCGAGTTTCGGTAATGATGTCGTCGACCCATCTTGTTTAATGACTGCCAAAGCTTCTTAAACATTCTCAGCCTCCAATCTGTAACTTAAATACAAACTCTTTTCTCTCTCTTGTACTCTTCTTGAACAGTTTCTATTCACCTCAATCGATGAAACAAGGAAATAGCAAGACAAAACACAATCTACCGCAAGATATATCACATCTTGCGGTAGATTGTGTTTTGTCTTGCTATTTCCTTGTTTCATCGATTGAGGTGAATCACAATAAAACTAAGTTTCCTCACTTAGACTACAGACGTGGTAAACATCAACGTTTCCGGACACAACTCGCAGGCGCCACAAGATTCGTGCCAAGCAATAAAATGGAACGTTAGATCAGACTCAGCGTCGCCGACAAACGAGATAACATTGATATCTTCTATCAGATTAAAATTAAATACTTACTAAATAAACAACGGGAACATTCCCGTTACCTTTGACGTGAATTTTAACCATTTTATATTGAAATTCATGCTGAATGTAACACTTTTTGATTAACATAGATGTTTTATGAATGTTGTAAATTAAATGGAATTTTAAACGCGTGACCTCAGTTGAGTAAATATGTGAGGAGATAAATGTTAATTTATTAAATTACGCTTGATATTGAATAATTGAATATGTTTATTAAAGATTTATGAATTTCTACTGCTTTGCGTGAACTAGGATAGAAAACAAAGTATGAAAATATAATACGAATGCGAAAAAAAATCTGCTGTTCCATACATTTGTGTTCACTTAAATCGACAAAATGTATGAAACAGCAGATTTTTTTTTTTGCGAGTTCAAAGTTGGTCCCGTAATAAAAGTTGTTCAAAATGATTAGTACAATGACCCCTTTTCGGGTTTAGCATAAACAATAACTAATGTTGTATATACTTACGTTTATTTATTTATTATGTATACGTTTTACCCGAAAAGGGGGCTCCCGCAGAAAGGCGCGACGCGACGCGACGTTGCGACGCGATTCGGGTAGAACAATTTCCATGAAGTTTTCATAGAAAGTGTTCTACTTACGAGTCGCGCAGACCACTGAATAAAGGCTCGTGCAAACAGACGCGATATCGCGGGCGCGACAGGCAGCGGTACCTTTGTCGCCCGCGATATCGCGTCTGTTTGCACGAGCCTTTATATTGTTGTTTCAAGATTTGGAGGAAAAGTCTTAATATTGCTACAGATTTTTGTTTACACTGTGGAAATTACTGATAAACTCTTGTAACTTATTCACCCTCGGGAACAAGTCACAAGTCTTTTTTGCGTTATCGATATAATAAAACAAATTATCGCTTCCCGCTATCTTTGAAGCTATAAACTTATGAAGGTATAGTTTAAGAAGCTACTAAAACCATTTTCTGCTTCCTAGACACTTACATAATTATGTAGGCAATAATAATTTTATTTATGTTATATTACCTTCGGACCTCAACTAGGAAAGTGTATACTTACTTGAGTAGAATTACTTTCTTCTTGTTAGAAATCCAAAACGAAAAGGTGGATACTCAGGTGCTAAGGCACCTCACCACCATTCTCCTACCCTTATCACAATTTACTTGGGGTCGCCGCAACATGTCTTTTTCTTCCATAGTTCTCAAGGTCCTCGTCCAGATAGTCACCTTCTTTCTACCCATATCATCCTTCACACAGTCCATCCATCGTTTCTTTGGTGTTCCCCTACTCTTAAAGCAATCCACATTCATACTTAAAAACTATCCTCACGACAATAAAGTAACAGTATTATGACTCTGCAGTGACCTTGAAATAATCACCTAGATAGATAGATAATTAGATAAAACGTTTATTGGTGCACACAAAAGACATAAGTAACACACACCGTTAAATAATAACTAACCACATTAATAAGTAACCAATATACAAAAAAAAAACAATAAAAGAACACAACCAGACACTATGATGACACAATTGGCGGCCTACGGTGGCTCGGTAGATGAAGTCTCGTGCAAACTGGCGCGAGTCGCGACATCGCGGGCGCGACAGGCAGCGCAACCCTTGTCGCGCCCGCGATATCGCGCCTGTTTTTGGGAGCCTTAAACCTTCCGCGTCCGTGCGTAACTACCGCGCACTCAATGCTGTTGCGTACTGATATACACTGAGATTTCGAAGCGCGTCGTTTCGGCCATTTTCTATATTTCATTTAATACTGTTACTTATTTATACTGCGCTACTACTATAAATTAAATAGGTACAAATGATTAACGATACAAAACTCTATGATAATTTCGGAGATTAAAACCTAATAACAACCCAATTGTTTAAACAATCTAAGCGCCATTAAAAATGATACAGTATTAATTCTACCGTTCCACTTATCTATAATAGAGCAATTTAAATCTATGTCCGACCAGCGACCTTATTTCGAAGCAGTTAAAGATCGTAATGAGCCATCAAAACATTGCGTTTACTTTTATTTTTTGTTCGGAACTTCTCACGTAACTTTCTCGGTCGTGAGAAAATCAACACTTTGCTGTTGTGCGAATATCTTAGTGGTGTGGTACACGGGGCTGTTTCGTTTACTGCACCTAGACACTACTATCGCTTTTCAGAGGAAAAGCAGTAAGTTTTATTTTTCCAATTTATTTAAGTATTGGGTCCCCCAGCTATGAAATTGGCGTTTTTTTCTCACACATAGAGAACCTCATCACTTCTATGATTTAAAATATTCATCAATTGCTTGGTATTATATCGAATAATGACCATCATAGACAACTACCAATAGTAAAAAAACCTTATTATTTATAGTTTTCTAAACATAAAAAATACCATAAAAATTACTCCTCATTTTATTAGCAGAAATGACCACTATTTTATTTTTTACTTAGCCATAACTTATTTTTGTAGCTTAATCTAAGTGGCATACGTTATCTTAGTTTTTAAACATTATGCTCATAAAAGTTTTATAATTATAATTAGTGTTCATGGTTTTTATATAGGTAAACTAGCTGCGCCCCGCGGTTTCACCCGCGTAAGTCTCGATCCCGTGGGAATATCGGGATAAAAAGTATCCTATGTGTTAATCCAGGTTATAAACGATCTGTTTGCCAAATTTCATCCAAATCCATTCAGCCATTTTTGCGTGATTGAGTAACAAACATCCAAACACACAAACTTTCACATTTATAATATTAGTAGGATTAGGAAATTGTTAGTATGAAAAATGCAACTTCTTTAAAATTCCCCATACAAAACGCTGATTTCATAGGTGGGAACCTAATATTAAGATATTTTAATTTTGACTGACTCTTTGGTCTAGTGATCGCAAGTGCTACTGCTGAGCATGAGGACCTGGGTTCGGTTCCCGGGTCGGGCAGTGTTAGTGGGTTTTCCATCTGGAATTTCCCAGTAGCTCCCCGGAGTCTTCTTCTGTCCCCCCCCAAGGGCAAAAGCCCTCCCTTTTTCCACTTTTCCCCGTCTCCTGCAATTTTGGCCCAATCCATTATTATTTATTTATTTACGCTCATGCACATCAAACATTTTACAATAGATTTACGTTTTCTATACATGAACTATGTCACAATGTTGGTTTGCTGTTGAGTGTATGAACATTAAAATTAACATAAATTGAGTCAAAACTTATCAAAATACAATATAATTTCAGAAAAATCATATGTCTAGATAAGACGTCGTTATGATGTCCAATTAAAAGTAATAAACAACAAAAAATAAGACACATAAGGTCATATTTAAGTCAATCTGACATAAAAAAGTAGAATAAATAATGATTAAATCATTACTATCATGTCATGTCAAGTTATCGTTAGTAATTAACTTGAATTATGGTACATACATTATAGTACAATACAAAATAAATATGTCACTGGAACAAACAATATTTATGTCTTTGATCCTAATTAATGCAGAAAATACATTTATAAAATGTTGTCGTATTGGCCTTTATCTGTATTTTTGTGTATTTTTATTTACTTCAACTGACTGCAAGTCCGCTCGGCTGCTTTCATAAGCTCGTGTATTGTGGCACCAACTCGCTTCATTCCATGTTGATTGTCGTCCAATAAACGGTGACTTCCTACTTTCGTGATCTACCGTCCTCTTACATAAAGTGTGTGCTCAGTGCGTTGCACAAAACTATTAAATTGATAAGTAAAAGAAACACTGTACACGAACACTTGTATTTCAACGTAGAAATACAAGTATGACACGTGTGCGTGTACGTGTACAGAGTATTTCTTTTCCGTATCAATTTAATATTTTTAGTGAATATTTTACTACTTAAAAAAAAAAAAAACTTTTTTTAAATGTTCATATTTTTTTGCATTTATAGACGCTATACTATTGCAGGTTAGCGGGAATGCCCTTCGTTAGATAAAATACTGTTTATCAATGGCTAAGTGTTTCTTAATAAGATAAAGAAAAAGTAGATGGTTTAAAATCTCATCTAACCATTGGTAACGAGAATATCGTCTCCATAATGATAGTTAACAAAAAGGTCAGCGCGGCCGA
This sequence comes from Lithophane ornitopus, assembly GCA_948473465.1. NCBI lineage: Eukaryota > Metazoa > Arthropoda > Insecta > Lepidoptera > Noctuidae > Lithophane > Lithophane ornitopus. Next base: position 1,153,940 of record OX419624.1, on the reverse strand, counting down.
GGCGAGATGAGTCGAGGTACAGTTACCAATAGAATGCACATGTTTATGTATGCAAACGGCCACACCTGTACATTCACCGTTACCCGAATTCCTCAATATGTGGAAAAGTGACATTGACGTGACTGTACATTGTTACACGCATTTTTGCAATTATTCGGTGACATTTATAAACATCGAAACTGTGGGAGTAAACTTATTTGAAACAAACGCTGCTTATGTTTAGAAGATGATAATTTTGATTACTCTAAAAATAATCTATCCAGGTATTGTAAAATCATTATGCTGTTTGAGTTACAAAAGACAACTATTCACTTGACACAGCTCAATAGATTGACCAATAAAACAATCTAATATTTTACTTTTCAAACTCGACTTCCTTAATGTTACAACAAACCTATTACAATCGAAAAGTTACAAAACAAAACAGCTTCAACAAAACAAATGCAGACATAACAACACAATCTATTTCAAAAACAGAAGTTCGCTAAGCGTATGCCAAAAAGTATGAACTGAATCAACCAAACTGTACCTAATATGTGCCAAATGGTCCACTAAGTGCCACTGAAGATGGACAGCCATGGAGACCGTGACTCTAGGAGTTCGAGGGCCAGTGACTCGCCCGGAGACACCATGAACGACGTCTATGCAGCCTGGCGTGAGTCCTATAGATAAAACCTACTTTTGGCACCTTTATAGTGGTTTGACGCACTGTTTTGTGAAGCTGTCCCCTATGTTATGATTTCTGTTGCATCTTATCTTGGGCTGCTTATATCCTGGGTTCGTACTTGTAGTATATAAAAGGAGACTGTCTGGCCATTTGTAAAAAAATATTTGGAGGTACCTACAGTTTGTCTAGGTACAGCAGTAAGTCAGACTTCAGAAATGAAAATCTTGCGACAGTAGAGCATAAGAGAGAATAGTAATTGAGACAATAGCCACAAATAGCGGAGCATATCAAAGCTTGAATGTCTCAATAATTCTTTGGTATCATATTTTTTTTATGTGTGTCATCTTTCCTCCTGCTTTGTATCATGTATACGCCGGTCAAGATGTCAAATGTCACCCATCATATGCGACCATCGTAAGACTGCTCATATTTCTTTGATATTTGAAACATCACTATTAAAATAATACAAAGGTTACACTCATACTTGCCCGAAGAATATAAAACAATAGAATACAATAATATCTCATTCTCAACTGCGATAGATCTGACTTCGTCCTAGTATCGACCTAGACCCACATTTGTTACAAATTATGTAATGTCCTACAGTAACATTTGCAATACTATTGAACACATTGCAAACAAAACAGCTATAAATATAAATAAAGTAAACACAACGAGTCCTTCAACAGGCGACTGTCGATAGCTCTCTACCGTAGCATAATACACAATCACAAATACGATAGTAATAACTCCGCTCCAATTAACCTTTCTACCTAAGACATAAAGTTTAAACTCCCTTACACCTGATTATGCAATTTTTTTTCTTGCACACTCGTAATACTATTGTTTGGGACACAATACGTAGTGTGTCAACTAAGGAGCTGAATTTGCAAACCAATTCTGTTGTACTGACTCGGCCGACTGCTAACTGCTACCTACATTGCTACATAATGTGGGGACTGGTCAGAATTGCCAAACAATCAGGAGTAATGATAAAGTCATCAAGAGTTATCTCCTTGTATTTGCGCAAGCAGATTTTGCCGCAACCTTTACTTTGTTTATCGGTCACCTTGTCACCTTCAGTTTCCATTTTCGACTCTGTATCTGTTACATAAATAATTTGTCATGTTTGTATTACTTCCTTTCGGCTCTCTGGATTAGATTCTTCAATCGATTCTTTAATAACATCTTGGTCAATACTTCCTATTGACGTAAGATCATTTGTAACATTATTAGCCTTGGCATCATCGCAATCATTATTAAGAAACTCCTCAAATCCATCACGAATATCATGAGTTACGGCAATGTGTGAAAGCAAATTAATTGCCGATAGCATTCTATTAATGAATTTACCATCAATGCTATAAAGATTTCATCACGTAAGAAATAATTAATTTCCGTGATTCGTCAATATAATGTTCATTGCAACTATTATCAGACCACACCGGGTGGTAGTTGCAAGACATAAAACTTACTATTATGTAGTTATAACTGCAATATAATGTTCCAATCTATTTAAAACAGCCATCGATAAATAGCAGACAAGTATATGTGTGGAATTCCACGCAAGCAAGCAGCAAGTATTTAGGTAGGTACTCCTCCCAAAGGTGTCTGTCAGACTGGTCAGACTCTTACCATAACCAAACGGTGTTTTTCCCATGGGCCCCCTACGTTACTTTCTGCTGTCCGCTGTCGATCACCCTACGGCCGCAGTCCCTTCTAAAAATCATTACTAAAATCCTGCTAGCATTAACCAACTCATCTAACATTTTCTTTTCAATTTCCAGATGAAATGCTAGAAGGGGAGGGCGCGGGCTTGGCGGCCCGCGTGGCCGAGCTGGAGGTGCGATGCGCTCGCCAGGCGGAGGAGTTGCTGTGTCTCCGGTCCACGCTCGCCGATGCCCTGCGGAGACTGAACGCGCTGGAGGGCAGAGCGCCCACCGCCCCCAGCACGGGACAGAGAAATGGTGCTTATACTGGTGAATGTTATGTTTTTTAGAATAGGACTTCAAGAGCTTCCAAATCTTTACTTGTCTCTTGTGGGTGCTCTGAGAGAACCAGTGTTCCTTGTGGCACAACACAAGTCTATTTAGCTAGAAAAATTGTTAGTTTCAAAAGCAATAGCGAAAAATAGAATAAAAAAAATATACGAAGGGAAATATGGTGGTGGATGGCAGAGCGCGAAATCTGTAAAAACTAGAGAAACAGTGCTATATGTTTAAGTACCTATGAAAAAGTACCTAGTAGAAAATAAAAACGTTATTCGTAGTAAAACCCGTAATTAATTTGAAATAAATAACGTCCATGTAGCTAAAATTACACATACAATCGCAATGAAAGATTATTATTTTACGATATATTATTATTTGTTTTAGAAACTTACGGTAAATTAATCTTGGCTAATAGCTGTAATGCAGACAGCAATTTATTTTTAATATGGTCATTAAAGTAACTGGTAATTCATTGTTTTTATAACATTAATCATCGTGCTTTCACTTCTAAAATAAAAGTTAAATTTTCCTCGGCGAAAGAAAAGGTTTATAGAAATTCATAATGTGTCTATAAGATTCAGAGAAAATTGTCTGTGACAGATAGACAGACGAGTTATCTTATAAGGGTTCCGTTTTTATGCGGACCTAGAGAACCCTAAAAACTGCATCCTTTTGCCACGAATGCAAGGAAGTAATGTGTAGAGTCTACACATTACTTCCTTGCATAGCGTTCCCATTACCGCTGGCTTCGTTCGTACATTTCGCTAGGTCGAACTCGACTGAATTTCACGGTTATAAATCGTAAATCATTATGTTTTATAAAGTTCCGCAATGTAGGTATTTATTATGGCACACGACGTATTAAGGCTCCCACAGCCAGGCACGACTCTGGCGGAACAATTTCTATGAAAACTTTGCGCCTGGCTGTGGGATCCTTAAGTCAATATTTACGAAACCATATCCTTTCACTGTTCGGTATTTAATTTTATATTATTGTAATTTATTAATACTTACATGAATAGGCACGGCTGGTGGCCCAGTTTATGTTATGCCTTTCATATATCATTCGGTTGACGTGTTCCAATAAAGTTATATAAATATTAAAAGGTTCAAAGCGTTGCAAACTGGCCTTACAAATTAATTAATAAAACCTTGCCAGCCATTTGGACGCTTTTCTATAGATAGTGATGCAGTTTTTGACGCCCAATGAGCTTTTCGCTTTTTTCTCTTATTCTCTTAATAATAATTGTACATAATTCTATTATTTTAAGGCTTTTGTGTACATAAACAAACATAACTTACTTATTTGATGACAAAAATTACTAACTAAAATCTGTTTTTTAATCTCGTAGACTAACTTGACATTTCAAGAGATAGTTGTTTGTTTTTTCATCAATTGGGAGTTTGAAATTTGCAATTGTCAAATTAGTCTACGAGATTAAAAAACAGACTTTAGTCGAATTTAGACTAAAAAGTGCTTAGGCAAGTCTTTCAAGTTCGGTTTAAAGACATTTATTTCTCAAAAAAAATAACATAACAGTTCACTTAACATGTTGAGAAAAGGGAGAGGGAGGAAGGGGGGAGAGCATTAGGAGCTCGTGGCTAAGTAATAACAGCCGCTCGGGTCGATCCATCAGGTTAAGCTACGCTTGCCGGGGTTGGTCCGTGGATGGGTGACCATTTTCACATATCGAGACTCCACCATGCCTCGGAAAGCACGTTAAGCCGTTGGTCCTGGCTGTCATTTGTGGATCTTTGACAGTCGTTACGAGTCGTCAGAAGCCCGAGACTCTGACAACCAGTCTAACCAGGGGTATCGTATTACCCAGTTACTGGGTTGTGGAGGTCAGATAGGCAGTCGCTCCATGTAAAATACTGGTATTCAGCTGCATCCGGTTGGACTGGAAGCCGACCCCAACATAGTTGGGAAAAGGCAGGCAGATTGATTTTAACATATTGAGAAAAGTAAGATTAAAAATAAAATTAAGTGCGATTAAGTTGGGCGTCATATCGAGAGAATGCTCTTTACATCACTATCTCACGGAAGCTATCGATCTCAATGATTTGTACATCCAATAAGTTAGTTATCGATGAGAAATATAAAATTATGATGAAGTTAATTTCCTCCAAGATGAGCGTGTGAAGATTTTTTTGCACAGTAACATAGCGCTCTTTCGAAAGGACGGTAGACTTAACTACATGCATAGGAAAATCGTGATCAATAAAATAGAAAACCAACTCAGCCAATTTGGCCTGTTTCACCACTTCCGGATAAGTTTCGGTGTCTTTATTGGGCAGATAATTAATAATACTTACCTACATTTTTATTAACACTGCTGTTGAGGAGTTTGTTGCGCCACTTCTTCCCAGCAGCTAAAGCATTAGGAACTGGTTAAGGTTGGGCGCTTTGGGGGACTGTCTTATTTAATTTTGACGTTTGAATAGTGCTGATTCTCAGCCTTGTTTGAATTTTTATAAATGACTTTTGATTTGATTTGATTATAGTTGGTAGAATGATACTGCAAAGGCACTTTCTGCATCATGGATACAAGTACCTACAGTGAAACAGACTACACTCGCGACAATCTAAGAAGTCCGTTTTGACGTTTCGTTCTCGTACTTGTAATAAAACGTTATGCCTTGAGAATCAGTTTTAAGCAATGTAGATAAGTCGTCATTACAAACTCTGTAAGTATGCTTAATCGATATGTCTCGGGAATCAGTATATAAGAAACTATTTTATTTTTTCATCGCTACACAAAGGATTTTTATAGCTGTCAAAACGGACTTCTTAGATTGTCGCGAGTTTAAGTTCTAAAACCTGATACGATATTTCTTTTGTTTCTTAAAGAACTTCACTTTTGCTTCCAGGGTCTACGGGTACTCCGACGAGGGAGCTACGACTGAGGCAGCCGTCCTACCGGGAGACTGCCAAGAGGACCTCCAGCTACGGCTCCAGTACATCCTCATTACCACAAAGGTGATTAAAATACTGCATTATTTCAAGACGAAGAAAATTATGTATAAGTATTAAAAAATTATGTACCCATATTATGCAAGCGGTTGGTAGAAACAGTTGACATGCTTTTAAGGCTTGCCAGCGAAAACTGATCTTAAAAGCAGAGGCCTGTTCTCGTACAGATAGAAACGAACAATGCTCAAAACTTTTGTTCATTGAATTCCGTGAATTCAGACCTTCGACCTATCCTAAATTATATTATAGAAAGTAGATAATGTTATTGCCTGTTGTCAGACTGGGACCTGCAACCACGAGCTCATAAGCCGATAAGTTCGCGCGAACGGCCGCGTCCTATTTAAAAGCGATCGTCACGCGAATACGCGGTTGATCGCGTGCATAAAATATGTCAGTTTTTGTTCGGAGAACCGGAAAGCGCCTTCTGTCGGCGCGACCACACGTTCAGAAGGCCTAGACAAGTGACAATCGCTTTGGAAGCGCTTCGTATTTCTACAACGACTTTGACATAAGCTTTTCGATAGCTTATGTCAGTCCTATACATTTTTGCCTTTTCCATCATCGTTATCGCTGATAGAATGTCACTTTGTCTAGGGCCTCTGGTTCACTGAACAAAAAGATCGAAGGATCGTGTATTCGCGCACCAATCGCTTTTAAATAGGACACGTGGTCCTTGCATTCTGTGCTGCCACCTTCCGACATTACTCTGTAAACTAACGCATATTATTTCGGTCCTTCCAGACGCGGCCCTCAGCACCAGTCCACGGGCTCGCTGCAGTCGGACTCGCCGGCGTCGTCGTCGTCGCTGTCGCCCGCGCCCTCCCCCTCCCCGCGCGCCACGCCCGCGCCGCACCACGTGCCGCACCCGCCGCAGCCTTACAGGTACATAGTGGACCTGCAGGTCTATTCTGGAAAAATCTAAACGTGAAAAGTGATAGGTGAAGTGAGCTGTCATTCCACCTAATGCTATTGACAGCATTGACAGTTCACTTCACCTAAGTTTTCACGGTGAGATTTTTCAAAATAGATCGGTTGGAACTGCTGCTGGTTCTCTAGATCACCAACTGAACTTAGCTCTAGCTATTGCTAACTTTTACTTGCAGACAGAATCAGAAAGAGATGGAAGTAAAATAGAGATGCCTTTCAGAATTGCCGCTTATAAGAGCTTATAAGTTTATGATATAAACTGTTTTGACAGTTCTAAATCGCATTCATCCTTTTCCTTCATTTCTGTTTGTAAAAGGTAGCAACACTTAGTTAAGTCGGTGGGCAAAAGAAACAGCAGTAGTGCTTACTGCTAGAGGAGAATGAAGTAGATGGGTGAGGAAGGTTACATTCAGATGATAAACTCTTTAGGGACTGACTGGGAGAATTTGGGCGCATAGTCACGTCCAAAGTGCAAAGCTACATACAGCTGAATTAGCTTTACTCAGGAAGTTATTTGCTAGCGATATTATTTCGCACAATATAAGCTGTATGGCGCTTGCGCTATGTCTTGACACTGCCCCAAAGGACGACTTTTTGCAATGATATCGATGCACGTGTTGCTTGCTATACCAGGGCCACAATACTCCAATAAGAGTTCGTATTTTATCTAATACTACGTCACAGTATTCACGGCGGGTATATCATTACTAAAAGTCGGTGCTAGCATAGGGAAAACACGGTGAGAGGGAAAAGTAGGGTAGATATGGATGCCACAGTCTTTTGGCCACTTACTTAGCACTAGAATGAGAAGGTGGAATGGACGAGAATACTACATAGTACAAGGTACAGTTTGATTCAAACTTACTGGCGGCTCGGAAGTACGCTACTCGCTGCGCAGCCCACCCCTCACCCCGCTGACCCATTAATTCGTTACTGCGTAGCGACTCGCCTCATGTTCCGAGACGCCATTACGTTTGAATCGGGATGTTTCATAATAATGTAGTGCTCTGCAAGTGATGATTTAAAAAACGAACCGAAATAAGTAGATATTATTTTAAGTAGAAGTTAAATGGTGGTGGATAGAGAAGAATATACGCAGTCAGTAGGTATGTCTTAGTTTATTTTGCTGCAAAGCGTTTAGCGGTGCCTGCATAGGTTCATACTCCTGGCATTCGCATGAATTATCCTGCAGAAACACAGATAGTTTTTCCTATACATAATATATGTGTTAAACCAAATGTGGAAAGTTGAGCCGCACTCCATTACCGTAGATGACGTCAAAAGCAACTAAAAGATTTCTTCAAGAAGATTACTACCTATTGTATTACTACCCGCTATTAACAACGATCACCAATCAATCTTCAGACCATTTACGTTCAAACCATAAGATTCAGCAAACAGATTATAAAATCATAAATTAAGATCTTGAAATTATGCCGATGATAGCACGGCCATAATTCCTTGTGAGTACCTGCATATTAGGGTATAATATTCCTCCAGCCCTATGCTAGACCTCTCAGCCCATCCTTACCGCTTGCTTCTCAAAGCATAAGCTTCATCTAGTAGCTAAGCGCCAGTATCGTAGTGATATCGTATACATCTAGATCACGAAACAACTCTACGTCCAGTAACCAGAGCGTCTCGCCCGGGGTCAACCTCACCAAGCGCTGGAACTCCACGGGTGACTTCAACGCGCAGGGCCTGCTGCCTAATAGCAGGTATGTGGATAAGTATCATTATGCCAAGGAGTTAGCGGTTTATAAAAAAGTTCTGAAGCGACATCTATCGGGTAAAATGAGAACTGGTTTAACAGAAACAGATGGCGCCACTGAGGTCACAATGTCGTAGATCGCGCAAGCAAAGTTTTCTGAATGTACAAAAAGATACCGAAAAAAAAAAAAGTGCTAGTTTTACCTCAGCCTAGCAGCAAATACAAATATCGGGTCACACACAGAAATAAACAAAATGAGTGCCCCGTTTTATATATTAAACGGTGTAACTTGTTATTTGATCGTTAGATTTTGTGAAACTATGCTACGGAAAACTCCAGACAAAAAAATAGCTATCTCATGTCACAGTTCTAAAGATATCGCTAACTTCGAGGCCTAAAAACATAAACAACAAAAGCTTTTACCATTTCAGTATTTCTTTACTTTGCACACACAAACGCTAAATATTCATGCTCTTTGCATAGCTCATGTGAATTTCTCGCTATTTCATATTCTCTATTATTTTCCTGTAATGTCTAATTGTTTATTTGTGCTCTCTTTAGATTTACAACCACAAAGTCGTTGCTAAACTTATATTCTAAGCAGCCGTCACAAAATGGACCAATTCTGAAACATGGGTAAGTTGGTAAAATGTTCGCGTTGGTTGGTGACGGGAAAATTATTTGGGACTAATATTGAATGAGTTTGGAATAGAGTTTAATAACTATTATAAGGTTTTATAGGTAATGGTGATGGAGGTACTTTCTAAAAAAATATAAGTTTAATTTCTGATAACATCAAAAATAGTTAATAAGCAAGTAATTTTAATTAATTAATTATTAACTATGACGTCTTCTTGCATGGACAAGGACTTTTAAGCGTTATACAAAATTAGGATCAATTTAAATAGGAGACCTACAGTAATTGTAAACTGTTTTTATTGCGAATATTTAGAACAAAGCGAACCATCACAGAAGAGTCACAAATACATCGCGAAAAATTATAACAAAACTATACAATTTTTGGTTGTAAACTGGACCCATTAAATAAACATAAAAGAAGCCACAGATCATTAGTCTCTTATAAAAACTGACAATTACAGGTAATTTAGAGTTGACGCAAGACAGTAGTCTTGAAGATGCTCCTCAAGTCGAGATAAATGATCTGGTGTGACCTTCACTACAAATTGGCTTAACTATAATGTCTAGTTGTATAAGGACATTGTGGAGATGTGTGGTGAATAGAATTGTCAGGTTCTATTGTACAAATATCACCTAGATTCTAGTTGAAATTGATCTGCTCAATTATTATTTTTTGGAGTATTTTTTGCTTTCTCTGTAAATATTAACAGTCTTTTTTTTTTACTTGATCATTTACGTTGAATTTTTATCCATTCAGACAGGATCTTTGTACAGTAAAGGAACTTGATTATTGAGCAGATTCAGCAGATAGATAGAGATAGATATTTACCTACTAAATGCGTAAGAAAGTATACGGTAGGTAGGTACATATAAATGTAATGTATTTTTTATATAAAAAAAAACATTTTTTTTAAATTTAATGTTTCGGCTGTCTGTTTGTTCCGGCTAATCTCCGAAACGGCTGAACCGATTTTAACGGGATATTCACTGGCAGATAGCTGATTGTGACTGGTAGAGCCCCGTAGAGCTGATGTTATAAGGAGTAACTTCGGTTACTTTTATTATTTTAGAAAACAGAAGTAGGGTCCACCAGCTACTGTAAAATATAATAAATGGCTAACTTTACCTTAGTGATAAAGAATTTTTATAAGTATATACCTAAGTAGGTATAGCAATACATTGCAAAAACTGAGAAGGTACCTAAGTATATGTATCTAGTAGAAAGTTATCTAGTGCTAATATTTGCACAAACTGTACAATACCTATTTGTTATAAAGTAAACCGTGCATTCTTTGCAAATATACATTATAATAGCTAGAAAAATAAACCCAGTTTATGAATTATAGTTTTTTTTACAGCAGCTTTAATATTTTTGTTTGATCTCCATCATCCACATATTTGCAAACATTAGTCGTCGTTTAGGTTCGCATGGCAATTTGTTCACTGTACAGTCGGTAGAGGACAAAAAGCGTGTATTGTGTAATTTTGCCCACGCTAGCGCATCTGATTACATTGTAATGGACGTCGGCCGTCACACCGCTACATTAGTGACGAGACGTACTTTCGGCTTCGGCTATACATTCGGCTTCTGTTAAAAATTTATATATTTAAAAGATTCTTATTGCTGTATTTGAGAATGCATGAGCGACATGAATAAATTTTAATATTGCAGGCCGAAGTCCACTGTCGAACTACACTTGTCGCTGTCACAGCAAGCGGATCCTTCTAATTATTTTGCTGTTTTGGTCTTCAAAATCTCGTAGCTCTCAAATTACAGACGTCCCCCCCGTCCGCTCTTGAAATGGAAGGGAAATACGACCGAGGACCTTCAGAATAAGGATGGGTACTCTTTGAGTTATTGTAATACGATAGCCAGGAGAATTATTTTAAGGTATCATTTCAATAGCATTTGGCTGAAGTGTATGAATTAAGCCGATTAGATTAGATAGATTTCGGCTTAAAACATGCTTGAGTTTTAGGTCCAACACTAGTCTATTAACTAGAAGAATGTATTGAATATAACTTATAGAATAATAGCGGCACTTATTTGTCACGCGTGGGTGGATCAAATATATCATTTTGTCGCAGGAAACCGTCAGGTCGTGAGAAATTGATGCACATTTATCTAAAAAGTAATCCACAGTGGAATTTGACATAACCTTTCTGTTTTGGATTTAGCGATGGCTTCTGTGGATGGGTGACCATACATTACATACCGAGACCCCTTTTCGGAAAGCACGATAAACGATTGGTTCCGGCTGTCATTTGTTGCCCAAACCCAAAACTCTAATAATAGCCAGTTTTACCAAGGGGTATCGTGGAAGCCCAAAACTCTAATAGTTACCAGTTTTACCAAGGGGTATCGTGTTACCCAGTAACTGGGTTGTGGAGGTCAGATAGGCACTCGTTGCCGACCCCAACATGGTCGGGAAAAGTCTAGGCAAATGATGATTTAGCGATGGCTTCTGTACTAAACTATTCAGCTATCTTATTTATAGTTATAGGTGCAGTTTTCATTTCAAAATGTACCTAAATGGTGCTATTTTCCTTATTTCCTGTTTTTTTATTTAAACAAGGAAATATATGATAGGAAAACATACTCTTACAAATAATTATATAGAAAAACCGGTGTTTAAACAGTGGTTCTTGTTATAAATAAAAATCTTAAATTGAGAAAAACAGTACCATGATATAGGTAAGAATTCTAATCTGTGATCATCTTCGTCCTTAATCTGACCGCGGTAACAAGTGCATTATCAAGTCAACAATAACACAGGTAAAATGGTAATTTCCTTAATCCAAGTATACGTCATCGTGCATTGAAATCATGAGAATGACTCACTAGAACTAGCTACAGCATCATTCGCGAAACTCATACAACGATGCTTGAATCATTCAGATGAATACTCGTTACATGAACTACATTACCTGTTTTCCTTTACAACTCTGAATAGCTGTATGTCAAACCCAGCAATGGAATTCTAACAATTCGAATGAATCGCGTTCTAAATTTGAAAATTAACTTCACGGTCCGTTTATTCCTCACCGAGTCACCGCACGCAGTCTGGCAAAAATATTCTCGGCAGCCGGTTGCATGATTCGCGTCGTGTCTCGAATACCGGTTTTTTAAAAGTTTGCGTTCGAATCTCGATAACTTAGCCTTATTTGGAAGAATAAAAAAAAGTTTTGGTAAACTTTTGGCGCCATGGAGGAAGGGTAAAAAAACAGTTCCATTTATTTTAAGTACCTATCTACGATTAATAACAGTTGATTCAGTTATGAAATTTCTGTTGTAAGTAGATAGATTCACCGGCACTTTTAATAATACACAACAATTAAATTAGTCGTGAAATAAATTACCGTAAATTGGAATATGTTATCTACACACTGGATCGCCGATACAAATTAATAGATTTTCATAACATTTGTTTTTTTATTGTTTTTAAATATTGTACAGTTCGTTCATAGTATTGAAATAACGTGTATTCAATGCCTATTGTACAAACATAGAGATGTTATCATTACCTAATGATTATTTGTATATAAAAGCGTAACACATGTATATTTTTATTTTAGATTAATTTCTATCGCCTAGTCGGACAAACGGTGGCTTACCGCGCGGGTGGCAATTTTTTTTTTAGTAGTGGGCTGATGCTAAACGCATCTTGGCAGTAACAATGTCATTCACCTCGATGTAAGTTGCTTGGGGATTATTTTTTTGCTAATTGAGGCTTTTAGATGTATGTTTCGGTTGCAGTGCCTTGGTCTTTGCTTTTTTTTTTTTTAAATGCTTGAAGATTTGAACTTTTTTTTGGGGTGTTGGTTTTTCTGTCATCATTCTTCAATCTCAAGTGTAATGGAAAATTGGCTTATTATTACAATCTTTAATACTTACCTCTTTTGAACTTGCATGGATGAAGCTATTGAGGTCATTATGTACTAAAGCCTAAGTACCTACTTATGTGATTAGGTAAAGTACTCTATGACCTCATAAAAATATCAGGATAACCGGGTGCCATTATAGTTTCATGGGAGTAATAAAATAACGACAGTGTCGGTTCATCAAATTAGAAATAAATTAAACTTACATTTATGTGCATTAAAAACAAATTGCAGAATTACTTAATTTTTTTTTTTTTTTTAATACTTTGAATGAATATAATTTTTTTTTTGAACCGACACTTTCAATTTATTTAATCAGCTTTGATTACCTATAGTAAACTGTGTGACGTCAACTAAGTATTTCTTTTATGGGACTGCAGGTAGTAATTTGTATATACTAATTAACATTACCTAACATGCTGTACTTTTGCGATTGATTCACTAACCACTACTATTGACTAACATAATTATAATTAACTATTTGTTTACGTCATAGTTTTAAGAAATACGATTCATTGGTTTGCAAGAATTGTAAGTATTGTTATGGTTAAACATGTATTTTCCTAAAAAAATTGTCACGACATTTCAGTCTTTCTGGAATACCTAAAATATTGAGAATTCTGAAAAGTAGATAAAGTTGTTTATACCTATTTCGGAATTTTTATCTTGAAAAAAGCGTTATCACCTCTTCAAACACTGGATGGATTATTTGGCTGACATGCCAGGCGTGGCAGAAATCCTATTTCTTATAAAAAAAACAACTTTATTCATGCTCATGCTCTGCTTTTTTTTTTGAGTGCTAAAAGTTTAAGTAAATAAATAAAAATGTTGAAGATCCAAAATCAATTCGTTGTAGGTATACCCAAGATAGAATCATTCCTTTCCAATTTCGAAAAATGAAAAACAATAGAAAATCGACATAGATAGGGATATTCCCGGAGAAAAGTTTTCTAATCTCAATAATGAAACGTATTCCCTTACAGCACCCAAACATGCCAATACAACGAAGAAGATGGCACCATGCGGATGTACCTGCGAGGAAGACCGGTGGTGCTGTACAGCCCTAGCGAGCACGAGGGTCTGGACCCTGCAAAGGTGGCTCCCCCGCCACAGAATAAGCTGAAGCTGGAGTGGGTGTATGGATACAGGTAAGATAGATAGAATAGTCTTTATTATATACTTAAACTATACAAATTACAGATACAAATGTGTGTGTGCGTAGTGTGTCTGTATTTTAAACATTATCCAAAAGCTTTTACATAGTTTGTAACGGAGGAGGTTCTTCAGCAATAGTGCGGTACCTAATATTTTCCTAGACGGGAAATCCAGCAGCTCTGATTGGTGGCAGAAACAGAGTTGCTGGATTTCGGTTGGTTAGGTTTGGTTGTGTACAGGCACAAGAGACATTCCAGCATTGTCTTCGGGATGGCAACGCACTGCGATGCCTCTGGTATAGCAGATCAGGGTTATTGGTAATATGTCGGCAATCCATTACGGGAATGTAGGAGAGGTAATTTACAACGAATTTACCCCTTTTAACTCCTATGCAAATGTCAAAAATTTTCGAGTCATTTGACATTTTATATTTAATATGTCATTCATTTTAAAATATTATCCGGGACCAACTGGCCGGCTTAACTTGATTTCCGAGGCACGGGGGAGTCTCGGTATGTAAAGATGGTCACCCATCCACAGACCAACCCCGGCAAGCGTAGCTTAACCTGATGGATCGACTCTTGTGTTGAGCCACAATGAGCCATGAGCACCACCAGACACAAAAGTAACTCAGTAAAATAAAATAAAACTATATTATGTGAAAGAGGACTCCAAGATGATAGCTAACTATCACACAACACTGGACAAGGATATTGGCTCCAGCTAAGTCTGTTTATGTTGTCCCTTCTTTCTTGCAATGGGCGAAATAACTAGAGGTGGAGTAGATAGAATAGATTCTCGTCTGACCTGCCTGACCCTGTTCAATAAGTCTAGTCTTTTCCAAGGTCGTTTAGCTTCAAGTAATTCCATAATGTCCCTATGTCCTTGTCTGCTGGCATTGTCACGCATGTCAATCACGTCATGGCACATTAATGAGAGCATCAGAATGTACCTACATTGTTAGTATTATAGTACTCCTACTAATGAACTAGGGTTCTAAATGTTCCGCGTAACGTCAAGTGAACATAGTAATGTACCTTTTATCATAAATAATAGTAGGTACTTTTATAATCTATAGAAAGAAAAATGAAATGCTGATCGTCAGATTAAACTGACCGTCCTATTTTCTACAGGGTTTTTGTAAAAACTATTGTTTGGACAGAAAAATGGCTGAAATACTAAAAATATATGTACCTAGCTGTTAGCTGCTATGTTGCCTCATTTATATACCTTATCTTATTCTTCTGTGATTGCACCCTTTCAAATATCATTCCGCCATTCTGTAACACCATGTATAACACCCTCCAAACATGTCACTTCTGTTATCTTTACATAGGAAACAGTATCGGAAAAAATATTCCCCGAACCGTAAAAGCTTTCCTGTTGAATAATAAACGAACCCACTTAGTATCAAACGTTATCGATCGCTCTGGCTTTCCAAGGTCGTAGATATGGCGATAACAACTCCATTATTTATTTATAGGTACTAATTAAGTTACATGCGTAATGGACAGGATAACACACCCTGTTGCCAAGGTGGATAGTCTAGACAAAAAAATTGTCCAATATTGAGCCATGCTTTAAAAATAAAAACATAATAAGTATCTAAATAGGCAGGTTGACTGGTGTGAGGTCCCCTTAAAATTGATAAATAGGTAGAAATGTACACAAATGACACTAGTTATGATATCATAGGAAAACATCGATGTTTTTCTAACACTATCGATATCAACATCATTGTTTCGATTGGATAACATGGTACCTAACAGATGATTCAGGATTTTTTGTTGAGGTTAAGGCAAAATTCCCATCATATCATGCTTGTATTTCCCAAAGGTACAGCGATGTTGGAAGTCCCGTGTCTATTATTGACAGTGTTTACTGGCAATAACATAGCCTGGAGTCTGACCCGGGAATCGGAATCAGGATTCAGGGACTCAGGACTCAGCGATTGCACTGGCGAACACCTGACGAAGCAGCTACGAGTATCTAATTGCGTAACACATTTTCGTAAAAGTAATTAAGATTAATCTGTTAAATGTTGACAGTTCAACAACATTCATTGCTGCGAGTCCAGAAAATTCAACTTTTTACAAATTCAACATTTTGGGAAATCAAAATTTTTGCGAAAATTGTAGGCCAGAAGGTTATTTACGTTGTTGAGCAGATTTTATTTTCGAACTTATGTTGAAATGGATTAGCTCTGTTTCAAAACTATGTGATTGATCGTGTATTTCGTAATTAGGGTGCAGGTTTTAAGACCACACCCATGTATCTTGCTAAAATAAAACAATAATCTCGATTTCATCAAAGTCAGATATCTTGTATCCGTGGAATAAAATTGTCGTCTGACAGTTGAACACGTGACGTTGAGGAAAAACTGTCAAAATATCAAAATTTATTCGCAGGATAAGACTTATACTCGGTATAAAAGTTTGGTGAAATTCGCCCTAAGTAGTGTCGGAGAAAAGAGATTAGTATCTGAAATGCGGAATTATAAAAATCTAAATATCTACGGTTGGCTAGCCAAGCTAAACGAGCCAATTATGGAGATAGGAGTCTTTGTCTTTGAAAATAAATACGAAGAGGAAAGCGATACGTATCGTTTAACTCAATAGGCACTTCTAGCTCATGTAGCTACACAAAAAAAGAAAAAAGTTAAAATGTAGGTAGAATTAGAATTTATTAGCCGTATTATGAATAACGGTGGAATGAGCGTGGACCAAAGGCCAGATGGCTGGACGACCTACAGAAGATCTTGGGGAAGACCTGGATGAGGCTCGCACGGACCAGGGAAGCATGGTAGAAAAGGAAAGAGGCCTATACAAAGTAGTGGGTGGAACAAAGTTGCCAGTGATAAAAATATTTTGAACCTCACCAACATAACAACGGTGAAGGTTACTTAACATACAACCTGCGTTGTGTAATTTATTCATGAAAACGAAAATTAAGGGTTACTTTAGGGAATTAAACATAAACACGTAATTTTTGCACTGTTGTTTATTTTTATACGATGCCCAAACGCTGAAATTGTGTCATTAATTTACTGTAGACATTTCATTACTTAGGCATAATAATTTATCTTCGTTACAAGTTTGCCTTCACAGTTACAACAAGGCATAATTCCATGCTAAAAAAAAACATATAGGATGACAGAACTCGTTTCATAAAGCAGATTGGGCAATGTTTCCCAAAATGGGCACACTTGCACTACACGGGTTGAGTACCAGATGATGCGATAATCTTTCAAAATAAATATCAAAGGTTGCCTGTTACGACACAGATCTTTATCTGCAATATTTTATGATGCCTACTTATTGTATCAACTACTGAAACTCATAACTTCTTATCAAACCGACGTAACGTGGTTAATACAAATCTGCTCACTTTGTTTAGCTCCCATTCTTACCTTCGCGAGTAGCCTCTACCTAGCCTTATAAGCTTTATATTGAGTGAAACTCATTGGTCAATTTACCAATTGTTCTCCATACAGAAGCAATTTACGCCTACACGCGAACCAAACTCGTAATTATTCCAAAACGCGACACCATTTCCGTAATCATCCCTTTTAATGTTAGTAATTATGTGAATGTCGCACGATTTAACGTACAAACGTTTATCCAATTTGTTTTAACAGGCAGGCTATTAAGGAATACTTCAGAAGTCCAAATAAAACAGTTTTTGTACTACATGGTGCAATTATACATGCCCGCATAACAACTGTGATGTATGGCGACAAAATACCTACATCGAAAGCGAAAACACTACTTTCTAAAACATTATCTGTTGGATTTTCTAAACATGGAAATTTTAAGGTCATGAAAAAAACAGAAAGTACAGAACGCCACCTGCACCTTCATTCCGTAATACACGATCAATCACAATCTGAATCGGTTTGAAATAAATGACTAATCCATTTCTTCATAAGTTCGAAAAAAAATCTGCTCAACAGCGTAAATAACGCAATGAATGTTGTTGAACTGTCAAAATGAAACAGATTAGTCTTAATCGGTTATGAAAATAAGTTACGTAATAGCTGGCTACGATCTTTACATAGCTTAGGTACCTACTTACTCCTTTTGCTTCATATTCATATATCAGAGCCGGTTGCGAGTACTACGGATCTAACCTGATTAACGTATGGCATACATATTACATACCTACAACACGTAGCTACAACGTAAAAGCGGTGACTAAAACCCTAGAGTCAAGTATGCCTTGACCAAAAAATAAGTATGTCAACCTTGTAGCGATACTAACCAATCCCTGGGCAAACCCAACTGATTACTTGTTCCACAATTACTTGGCTCTGTCAGCAGAAAATTGCGCCTTTGTCTTAGCAATACTGCAATCTTTAGCACTGATCCAAGGTTGCTGACGCTTGGTCACCCAAGCTTTTCGAGGAGTTGAGTCACCTTTGTCACCACAACTTTTTAACAGTTTAGTTTTTTATCAACATGCTCTAAAAACGGTGAAGGAAAACATTATGAGGACCCCAGCATGTCCTATAATCGACGATTGTCGCAATCCCGCGTGTCGCTAGTTCGGCCGCCGCCTGGTGCGACCCCTGCGCCAGGACCAGCGTAGCAAAATATGCTACGCTAACAATCATTTGATGATTTCCCAACCTCCAAAAAAAAAAAAGCATGTCCTATAACCCTGCCGGGGTCGCGGGAAAGATCGAAAGGGATACCGTGGCCTCTGGCAACTTACAGGCAACTGAAGGAACACGGGTGGGTTTTAGTCTGTAAGAGTCTGGCACGCCATCCCGCTCCGCCCAGAGCGGGAGAAGTCATTTGATAATTTCCCAGCCAAAAACAAAAAAGTGACTTTCACAAAATCGCACTGGCTTCGCTTATGGCATTTACGGCTCACTTCGTCTCACAGAGAAAAGGCCCAGAGTCCCAGTTAACATACACTTCATCAAATCTTCGTAATAGATTGATGGATCAGCCTTGAATCCTGAAATACAATTTAATAAAATTGCTTCACATTGTGGTAGATAGGCTAGATTTGTAGTCCATAGATAGGCGTCTCCCAATTGCTGTCTTCCGCTGCCCGTTTATAATGTTTACAAAATTGCTGTGATCCAAAAAAACCTTGGATGTTATTGGTGTAAATTATTACCTAGACGTCAGCACTGTAGCATTTAGAATTTTAGATTATATGACATAGGAAACCTAACAAGAGCTTATCTGTTTTTGAACTTGATATAAACACCTTTTCGTTAACATAAAGTCGTTGTACGAACACGAAACAAGCCATACATTGAACTAGATAAGAGACACGCAACTTAAAAAGTAGGACATTCTGTGTTAATCACACGAAATAAATACCTGTTCCAGATTTGGTACAAGGCTGTAAACGTAACCGCAGTCCACTCATGAGATCAGGGGGCCAAGTCTACTAATTTACAAACGTGTCAGTGGTCTCACAATGATCAGTTTTTGACAGTTATGCCATACAAAATCTGTCAAAAACTCATCATTGTGAGACCACAGCCCCCAGAACAAAAACCACTAAATCTAGCTAACTTAGCAGTTAATACGATCCCATTAATGTGCTACCCGTTATTTACGGGATGATGCCTCGTTGGTATAGTGGTCGCAAGCGCTACTGCTGAGCATGAAGATCTGGGCTTGATTCCCAGATCGGGCAGTGTTATTGGGCTTTTTCTATCAGGAATTTCTCAGTAACAGCTCGGAGTTTGGATTTGTGCCCGGTTGATGCCTATAGACTGGCGCCTTATTACATGGGACTTAAAGATAACTGGCGACATGTGAGTGTACTTAGGTACATCTCTGCCTAACCCTTCGGGGATTACAGGCGTGATGTTATGTTTGTGCGTGTGTGTGATTCAATGCACTTCTTTCTTTTCTGAAACTTGGAAGTTTAAAAGTCCGTTAACTACTCCTGCCATCTTCACTTCAAGTGTTTATTTTCGCATTTATCCGCGAGTCCTCGATAAATTCCATCATTATCGGTAGCATACAATTGTCCGTATTATACCAGGAGGCCAAGTCTACTAATTTACAAACGTGTCAGTGCTCTCACAATGATCAGTTTTTGCCAGATTTTGTATGGCATATCTGTCAAAAACTGATCATTGTAAGACCACTGACACGGTTGTAAATTAGTAGACTTGGCCCCCTGGATCGAAATAGCTGGAGGTCATAATGGAGTCATAAGGCCCACGTTGGCTAAACGTACAAGTCCGTAGCCGACTGCAGACAGCAACAGCCGCGACACTACCTACTGGTCTCTATGTATTTCTATGAAATACCTTCCGTAACTAGCGACACGCCGTGTTTCATAGAAATACATAAAAACCAGTAGTGTTGCGACGACACGTCTCTTGCTGCTGCTGCCTGCGGCTACGGAATCGTACCTTAATAACTATAAGTAGTAGTAACAGATTCATCATTCCAAGATCTTATTACATCTATGAAGAAATAAGAGAAGTAAGATGACGCTTCAGAAAGCATGTTAGCTTTAGTAAACCAGTGGTTTTACTACAAACACGTACCGTTCCGCCGGAGTGCCCACCAACCTGTTCCATTCAAGGCCATGAACTCAACAATCACGGCTCGGCTTGAAACAAAAACAGACATTACAATGATGTTTATTGTTGTAACTTGTAATTATAAGTTACTGAGTCATTAGTTTTTTAGTATCTAATGCTAATACATGACCATTGTTTACGTTCTGAAGGTTTTTTTTTAATTATCATGATGATAATGCATCGTGTTTGTTGGGGCTACTACGCATAAACTGGTTACATTTAAGTATGTTTGTGTCGGGAATTACCTACCTAATGTACCTAAACGTTTTCATTTCATGCATAAACATAGCTACGCCTTTGCCCCACGAGGGTACAGAGTAAACTCATGTGACGAGGGTAGGAAGAACGCCTACACCACTCTCTACATTTCTTACATAATCTTTGTACTCCTTATGTCCTTTATCCTCGTCCACGTGTCTTCATCAGGGGGCTTAAAACGGCCACTTTGGCAGAATCATAATAGGAAAATATTATGGATCATCCTCAGACCAAATAAAAAACCAAGACAGAGCGCTACGAACAATACAGTGAAGCATGCCAAAACTACACCACCGCTCTGTGCATACACGCTCAAACGCACTCATTTACAATCAAACTACACCAAAATATGTGCACACATGTTTACGAAACCGGCCTCACGTCACTGTTGACAGCGCTCTGTCTTGGTTTTTTATTTGGTCTGAGGGATCATCGTAAAATGTCACAAACTGACAATGATCTGCGTGCAATTCATATTACGAAATAATTCATCTGTTTGACAGTTTTCTATGGAGATTCGTAAAATGGTCCACAAATTATGAATTGCTTTTGTATCAAATTAGCGGAATTGCTAATGACAGCTGGGAATTCAGGTAATGAATTGCTTTTAGAGCTATTGCTAATGTGGCCGTTTTAGGCCCTCAGGTCACACATGGTGGCTTTTGGGTCTGGCATCTAAATATTTAATGTATACCAAACATTATTCCTTCAAAAACATTTCTTAGACCTTGTCCTGTCAATAATTTTATTTTCTTAGACAGTCACCAATCGATAGTCCTTCAACAAACGTCAATACTGTCTTCTGAATCATTGATCAGTGTTACTTTCAGCGGGGACCGGTGACTTGTACGTATTCAATCAATTGCTTGTGACTCATCCGTCGTTGACCACTCAAGCGAGACCACCACCTTGGGTTATAGCTAACTGGGAATTTTCGACTGCACTTTCATATGACTAAGATTTAAGGCTGTGATGCAATTTAGCTTTGGTTCCTCCAGTATATTAAGTTCTACATTCTGCCCGCGATTTCCGTCAGCGTGCGAAAAATATATCTTATGGCACTCGTTAATAGTGTAGCTTTCTATCAGTGTAATTGATTTTGTAATCGGATCCGTACTTACTTCCAGAGATTATCTCCCACAAACAAAGAGTTCTACCTCTTTGTAATTGGTATTAGTTTAGATTAGATGTTTGATGATGATCTAGCCGAAGGTGTGACAACCAGCTATTTATAACAACGGGTTTCATATTTCCCAGTAACTGGGTTGTGGAGGACAGATAGGCAGTCGCTTCATGTAAAATACTAGTTGAATTCAGCTGCATCTGAGTAGACTGGAAAGCGACCCCAACATGGTTTGGAAAAGGCTAAGCAGATTATGATGAGTTAAGATTAGATGTCACAGGATGAAATTACACGTATTCTATTAGGAACATAGATTAATCAATGACTAAAAACATAATTTTAGTGGTTCCGTGCCGTTATTGAATGTGTCACCTCGGACCTCGTAAAATTGCTGGAAGCATAGCTGTATGAGTTTTTCGTCTAGTAATTGAGACAATTGAAAACGACAGAGTGACGGTTGTTTCATCTAATCAAATTCTTTAAACAAACATGCCTAAAGTATGTATGTTTGATGAAAAGTGGTTCCCGCCACCAAAAGATATACAACATGAAAATATTGTCTTAGTCTACAAAGTTCAAATTCTTCATGTGCTTAATATAAAATAACACATTTGAGAGAGGTCTTACCAGACGGTATCGTATTACCCAGCAACTG
Organism: Lithophane ornitopus; assembly: GCA_948473465.1. Lineage (NCBI taxonomy): Eukaryota > Metazoa > Arthropoda > Insecta > Lepidoptera > Noctuidae > Lithophane > Lithophane ornitopus. The sequence continues at coordinate 1,131,396 of OX419624.1, read as the reverse complement.
GCTTGTGGAGATCCGATAGGAGGCGCTCCTTGTTAAATACTGGTATTCAGCTGCATCCGGTTAGACTGGAAGCCGATCACAACGTAGTTGGGAAAAGGCTAGACAGATGAATTTTAACATATTGAGAAAAGTAAGATTAAAAATAAAATTAAGTGCGATTAAGTTGGGCGTCATATCGAGAGAATGCTCTTTACATCACTATCCCACGGAAGCTATCGATCTCAATGATTTGTAAATCCAATAAGTTAGTTATCGATGAGAAATATAAAATTATGATGAAGTTAATTTCCTCCAAGATGAGCGTGTGAAGATTTCTTTGCACAGTAACATAGCGTTCTTTCGAAAGGACGGTAGACTTAACTACATGCATAGAAAAATCGTGATCAATAAAATAGAAAACCAACTCTTTAAATTAATGATAACAGCACTGAGGCGCATTATGGCCCAATCCCTATCAAGGAGAGGAGACCTGTGTCCCAGGAGCGGGAACATTATCGGCTTATTATTAATCATTATTATACTATATATACAGGGTGTAAGGGACAGCCCTCCGCAGACTGATGGGATGAATTCAGCATATCATACTAACACCGAAGACCGGTAAATGAAATTATTTCAGGAACGTTATGGGAATCCAACAAACCTGATTTGTATTATTACCTCACGCGCAATGTATCGTTACCGTGGCAAAACCCACGTAGCCGCACTCCCCGTGTCGGAGAGGGCGCGCTCGAGTATTTTAACATCCATTGCTGGTTTTTTATTTAAGCTGTTTTATTTACATAAATGGAGTGCTGCGTACAGAGAATGTAATTTTACATTGACATATAGGAATAGTAACAAAAAAAACGATAAAAAAAATGTTAACTTTCTTGAGAAGTGGAATATGATTCAAAATAAGGAGCTGAATGCCCCCTGTTAAATTGCGGAGGGCTGTCCCTTACACCCTGTATATAAAACTTTATTTCAGACTGTATAATGATTTTAAAGAATCATCCATATTTGTGTTAGTAGTTTACTATAACTTGACCTTATGCCACTTGTTCCAGGGGCAAGGACTGTCGCAGCAATCTATACCTCCTTCCAACCGGCGAGATAGTCTACTTTGTAGCAGCTGTAGTCGTGCTGTTCAATGTCGAGGAGCAGTGCCAGCGCCACTACACCGGCCACACGGATGACGTCAAGTGCCTGGCCATACATCCCAACAAGCTGGTCATAGCTACCGGGCAGTGCGCGGGTCATGACCGGCTTGATGCTAGGGTGAGTGATAATTTTTTGTCTGGAATCTGCTTCTCCCGTATCTGCAGTAACTAGTATCTGAATAGCTTCTTCCTGAGTAGAAATATGAGCCAATCAGCAAGATGGTCTGATTGCCCAGGGTGCATTGATAGAACATTCAAATGTCACCACTTTTGAACTAAATAGCTATAAGTTAGAAGATGGCAATAGTCTGGTGAGAGTAATGTTATTTCTACCCGAAGAGGGAGAAGGACTTTCTAGTATGTAGCAAAAATTGTTAAGTAATTTGTAGAAGTTTAGTTTCTGAATGTGGCCTTTTTTTGTTGGTACCACAAATATCACTTGTTCTTAGACATAAATCAAAAAGGTAATAAAAAATTACTAATATTTCAGAAAGACTTCAGAAATTGATAAAACTAATGTTATGCCATTATTCCGTAGCCCCACGTGCGCGTGTGGAACTCGGTGTCGCTGGCCACGCTGGCCGTGCTGGGCGCGGGCCAGGTGCGCGCCGTGTCGTGCGTGACGTTCTCGCGCGCGGACGGCGGCGCGCTGCTGGCGGCCGTGCACGACGCGCCCGACCACACCATCTCCGTGTGGGACTGGCAGCGCGACAAGGGGCACTGTCTGGCCGAGACCAAGGTGACACACACGGCTAAAGATTATCTTAAGTAATCTTAACCTAATGACCGCTTGATTTAATCGGTCAATGAAAGGTCCTACCAGCAAGCAAGCTTTACTACCAACCTACTTTTTTGTTAGAGGAGTTCTGAGTTACCTTTTTTTTAAATTCTTTATGTTAAATAGGTATATGATAAGTAACCATAAATGGTGCCTAGTGTGTACAACGTACTTACAGGCTATGTAAGTAATTGTTGCACATGTGTAATCAAATGTATAATCAAGTAATTAATTTTAAATGGTTTTTGTGTACACAATTGTTGGCTAACCTGAATAAATAATTTAAAAAGATCCAGCTCCTCAGTAAATTTTATACCTACGAAAATATATGTATACCCTACGAAAATTGACCAGGAACGTTCACTTGCTAAGTTGCTATAGACCCCACTCCGCTCCGCTCCATACTAACAGCTTACAGTAGAGTAACCGCGGAGTGGGGCGCGTCTTCGTGGATGGCACTATCTATACCAAAGCGGGGTAATTGCGTAATCACAGTTGATCGCAATGGCTTTAATTTTGACAGTTCACCCTCATAACGTTAATTAAATTGTTGAGTAGCCGAATTTTTCGAACAGAAGCAATGGTTAGCAATATCCTTCAAAACTCTCGGATAGTGATTGAAAGTGTGTTACGCTATTAGGGTGTTTAAGTTCTTATGTCGGGAGTCGAAAGGGACTCTTATATCTTTACACATTAAAGATGCGTTTGTAAGTTAATTTGAAATCTGATTAAAGAAACTCCTGAAGACCTAATCTAACTTAATATTATAAACGCGAAAGTGTGTAAGTATGGATGGATGGATGTTTGTTACTCTTTCACGTAAAAACTACTGAATGGATTTGGATGAAATTTGGCAAACAGATAGTTTATAACCTGGGTTAACACATAGGATACATTTCATCCCGATATTCCCATGGGATCGAGACTTACGCGGGTGAAACCGCGGGGCGCAGTTAGTGTTAAAATAACTACGATATATTGGCCTCAACAAACATTATAAATATCATTTTTAAATGAAATAAAATGTTGGTGGATGATGCAATTTTGCGTATCTCTCACTTGTAACGCAAATATCCACCATTCCAGTGCTCAGTAGACACGGTGGTAGCGGCCGAGTTCCACCCGCTGGACCGCAACCAGATCGTGACGTGTGGGAAGAACCACATCGCCTTCTGGACGCTGGACCAGACCAACATGCTGTACAAACGGATGGGCGTGTTCGAGACCAGGGACAAGCCTAAATACGTCACATGCCTGGGATTTAACCATAATGGTGAGTTTTTTACTTTATATAGTTATTTAATAGTTCTTTGATCGGTGATATTTTAGGGGTATGAGGAACAGGGAGTAAAGTTCACTCATACTCCATAGAAAAGGGAGGATCCTCCGACCAGACCGACGACAGAGTGTTGTGTCTAGCGGGCAACTGCCCAACGATTGGTGTTGGTTTTTTGTATAATATATATGTTCATCTCACGGTAAACTCTAATTGTGCGATGCAGGATTTATGTGACGTCAGGATTTTTGTGTGACGGCAGGTCTTTGATGCGTAGTTCGCATGTGACGATGTAGATACCGTCACAATATTTTTTTAAATGTATCTACCTCTCTTTCCTCAGGCGACGTCCTGTCCGGCGACTCCAACGGGAACATAATAGTGTGGGGTCGCGGCACCAACACTATCCAGAAGCTCGTGCGCGGCGTGCACGACGGCTCTGTGTTCTCTGTGTGTGTGCTCAAGGAGGGCAATGTTGTCACTGGAGGAGGGAAGGATGGGAGGGTCGTCATGTTTGACCCCGATATGAATGCATCTGGCGTTGAGAATGTCGTGAGTATTTATACTTCTATTGTGCTCTGGAGTATTGCCAGGCAGGAATAACCCGTTGGGCAATAATCCGCATTGGATTTTAAACCTCAACAAAAAATCACATAAAACACAAAAAAATATTCGAAAATCGAATTGCTTTTAGAGAATACTGTACTTTTCACACCTGGGAGGTAATAACCTCCCAGGTGTGAAAAGTACAGTATTCTCTTCAAGGATAAAGGTTATCCTTCCTCTTGGGCGAGCTTGAATCCCTCGCTGCACTCAGGATTGAAGTCCGTCGCTGCGCTCGGGAGCACTAGAATTCAATTAGTTACGCTCGGGACTCAATATACAGTGTCCGTGACACTTGTAAATATTGTAATAGTTATATAACGCTGTGTCGCAGATCGAGGGCCACTACGGCGGCGTGCGCGTGCTGGCCGAGGGCCGCGGCGCGCAGCTGTTCGTGGGCACGACGCGCAACTGCATCCTGCACGGCGACCTGCAGCTGGGCTTCTCGCCCGCCGTGCTCGGTAACTGACACTTTATATTTAAACTTATTGCTACCTTTTTAACGATTCGATCTTCTGATATGAGATTTCTGTGCTATATCTAATTCTAACTTAATATAATATTATAAATGCGACAGTGAGTTGTAAAAAATCGGTAGCAAAAAACGTTTTTTTTTTTTTTTTGTAATTTGGTTTTTATTTTTTGTATTTTTTTTTTGTTTTCAAAAGTTTTTATTCTCATCCTTATATGAAGAAATGATTTTAGAATGAGTGATATCATGTTGTTTTGTCTGTACAGGCCACGTGGACGAGCTGTGGGGCCTGGCCACGCACCCCGTGCTGGCCCAGTTCGCGACGGCCGGCTGGGACAAGCTGCTGCAGCTGTGGGACGGCCTGTCGCACTGCACCGTGTGGAGCAAGGACATCGAGGTAACCTTTCAGCATCGTTCTTCTTCTGCTCTTATCCCAATTTATTTGGGGGATTTGGAGCGGTGATAGGTAAAGATATAAAGAAAAAGCATTTATTGGCATTAGAACAAAAAATACCATAAGACTATGAAAACAGAAAGACAACAATGCTTATAATGCCAATGCCTGTGCTATGTGCATGGCAGTGCCGGATTCAACCTTAGCGTCGCCCCTAAGCACTGTTAAAAAGGCCACCCCATTATCGGAACATTAAAATTATATTTTTTTAATAAGTAAGTACTTTTGAGTTTGTTTCGGCCTTTCTGCTCAGAGTAGTCAGATAGGAAACGCCGACATCATAGCTAGCTTATTTTTTTTATTTTTTTTAATATAACGTGTATAAGTGATTCCAATATCCTATTTTACAGAATAAACAGTTTCATTTCATTTCATTTCTCATGTTTTTAATTTTTCGAAAAATGTACTACTTAGTTTTTTTTAAATAATTCCTTTTTTGGAAGATAAAAAAAGCAATTTCCGTAACGCGAAGAATTTGTTTTTCTTACCCTCCAAATTAAGTCGCCCCTGAAAATTTTCCGCCCTGGGCCCCGAGTGTACTGTACTGTAAATCCAGCGCTGGCTGTGGCACCCACAGCTCAGCGCTGATTTTCAGTGGTCACCCGACATTTGTAAAAGTTTTCGTACATATTTGAACCTTATATGCAAGGTAGTAAAGCAAGTCGTGTTGCAGGAGCGCGCGCAGTGCTGCGCCTGGTCGCGCGACGGCGCCGTGCTGGCCGTGGGCTGCCTGTCGGGCAGCTGGCGCGTGTACGAGCCGCACTCGCGCGACCTGCTGGCCGCGCACCAGGACGGGTACGTGCTACATACACGACTACTGCTTGCACACTGTGGTTATAGGCAATAGGACAACTCAAGTATGACCGTCACCAAATGATGAGATCATTGTTCCCCGCTCAAGCGACACGCGCCTTACGACAGCGACTGCGGGGAAAACAAATTAAAGAAGTTGTTTAGAGCGTGACACGAGATACAGAGACGTGAAACGTCACGCGCGGAGCGACGGGCGGGACACGAGACGCAAGTCGTGGGCCCGCGGCTGTGAACGAGCCCTATAAACTCAAAAAATATGTTCCATGACACTAAAATTACATATTTTTTTAGCTTGTAGCACCGATTCTTATAATTATGGCAGAAAATATAAAATATTTAATAATAATAACTATGCTTAAGTTATTATTAATAAATATTTTTACTAACAAACTAAGTTTTTGTAACTTAACTGAACTTCAAATGAATAAAAATATAATATACTGACTGGTACAGAATGCCTAAGGCATTAAATCCGCCTTTGTGCCTTTTTTTTTTTATTTGCGAAAAGTTTATATAAGTATACTAGTTGCGCCCCGCGGTTTCACCCGCGTAAGTCTCGACCCCATGGGAATATCGGAATAAAAAGTATCCTATGTGGTTCCAGGTTATAAACTAACGGGCATTTTAACCATCTTACATAAATCAAAAATATTATCATCTTTCCACCATCAGATGCGAGCCGATCCAAACGATCCAGTACTCGCCTGACAACAAGCTGGTGGCGCTGGGGTCTCGAGACAACTTCATCTACGTGTACCGCGTCGATGACAACGGGGCGAGGTACAGCCGGCTCGGGAAGTGCTTGGTGAGGATACTATTTAACACATCAGGTCATTTATTCAAATTAGGCTGAGAATCAGCACTTTTTGGACGTCAAAATGACATAAGACAGTCCCCCGGCACGCCTACCCTACACCACTTCCTACTTCAAAGCTGGGAAGAAGTGGCGCAACAAACTCCCCAGCATAACTTAGGAAAGTGATGGTTTAAGTTATATAACTATCATTTCATTCAAATAGTTAGTTTAAGGCAATAGTGGTGTTGCTGTAAAGTAATTGTTGCTTCGCGATTCAGTAGAAGTAAGATCTGCGTTAGTAACAATTGTAATAAGTAGGTAGGTAGTTGAAGGATGAGAATCTAGATCAACAATATTACTTTTACTTTATCCCTAAATTAAATCTTATTTTTAGAGTTATAAAAAATTGTTAGAAACTTTATATAATTTGTAGACTATTTTATCATTTGAAACTTTTGTACTAACAGTAATTTTTATTAATGAGTAATATCCTAACTTGTACAATTTCACGCGACTTAGTGCACGGAGAAAAAACGTAGAAGGGTAACATAACATTCATATTGCATGTTTAATAATAAGTATAAAATTCGCCCTAGAATGCTTATCAGGAATGAAAAACCTTCCTTAAGTAGACTCTTATTATTCTGAGTACTAAAGAACTATTGTAAAATATCCTTAAAAAATATACAAATGTTCAAATAACACACTATGCTTGAGAAAATGTGATTGTCAGCCTACCTATGATTATCTACTTACTATATTGAGCTTCTATCTTGAAAATTAAATTAATACTGAGCTTGTTTTTAGAACCTAAAACCCTGCTAATATATTTAAACACTGGCAATCTAATAGTTTCGAAAACCTACAAAATCATCTCTTTGGACGATTAGCTTTTTATAATTGTCTTAGCGCTCCCTCAGTCTGATATAGCTTCACAGGCGCGTCTCGAGAGCGTGACGCGCGTCACTCGCACGAGCGCTAGGACTATAGCAGTTTCTAAATTCACACTGCGTCCTAACCAAAAGTGACTGTCGCGCGAATACGCGATCACTTGATTTATGTCTGTATTTTTATGGTGTGAATAATAAAGAGTATCTATAGCTTACCTCATGACATAGGTGCATACAATACGGCTGATATAACTTGGCAGGTCTGAATATAGGCTCTGCGAACTTTCACGCATGTTCTCTCACTCACGCTCATGTCACCGTTTGATTCGCAGCCTCTGCGCGATATTTGGAACTGCCAAGTTATGTCAGCAGTCGTTGTACGCGAATTCATTGATCGCACGAGTACGTCGAGCGCGACCATCGTGTACTCGCGTGACGATCGCTTTTGGTTAGGACGTGACCTTACACGACAGTTATAAAAGTATTCGTTTTGAGAGATTTTCTTTAAGTCTTTCACGTAAGAAGTACATACACAAGTTATTGTACATAAGTAGTGCAGGTAGTGCTAATACGTGTGTATGCACATTTCACCTTTGTAGCGTATATAATATTGTGTAATATTGACAGGGTCACTCCAGCTATATAACGCATTTGGATTGGTCAGAGGACAGTCAGTACATAAGGAGCAATTCTGGAGACTACGAGCTGCTTTACTGTGAGTAAACAAATATACATTTTAATTAAAATTGATTATATGTAACATAGAGTTGTTATTTCGTTTTGTTTTTTTAGATGAATATGAGAAAAAAACATGTGTAAAAATGGATCGCGTTCGTTAGTTTCCAATTCCATAGTCCAGATACTCGGGCCCGAGTATCTGGACTATGGAATTGGATTATATTCGATGGAATTCGATTATGTAATTGGATTATATTGGACATTATATTCGATTAAACGAGATGTCGTTCAATCGAATGTAATGTGTATCGATATGCACATAATTAGTGCCATCTCACCAAGGAGGTAACATCGATGTGCTCCGACTTCAAAAATACATACTTTACCTACTTCATAATTCTTGTTTTTCCAGGGAATGCGACAACATGTCGTCAAATCCCGGCGCCGACGACGATGCGCGACGTGGTGTGGGCCAGCAACACCTGCCCCATCACCTTCCAGACCATCGGCGTGTGGCCCGAGAACGCCGACGGGACTGATATCAACTCCTGCACCAGGTACGAAGCACTATAAGATTCAGAGTTATACTCAGACCATGGTGGTTCAAACAAAAATGTAAATCGGTCCAGGGTTCTCTTAGTTATCTAAAAATACAAATACAAGACCTCCATCGTTTTTAATTAAAGTTGTCTAGATAGAGGTTATTCCATTCCGGCTGGAAAATATTTATTGCTTATTTCGTTCACATTGAATTTTCATAATTTCAAACAATATAGTACATATTAATTTCATGGTTTCATACTACTTAAATCAACTCCATTTTACGGAAAGGTGACCTGAAGAAGTTAACCCTCGAAAGAGGTCTACTATTATAGTCCTCCAGACCGTATTTCGGCCATGACGACCAGTCTCAGCGGAGACCGGCCTTCGGCGCGGGAGATGTGATAGTGCAGGCGTGTGTGCGCAGACGCACATGCGCTCTCTCTTCCCTCACTGTTACAGTCCTCAGGGACGACAGCTCGACAGCGACTCGTACGTGAGCCACGGGAGTATCACACCGGCAACTCCCAAACTCCGAGCTTGTGGTCTCGTGAAGGTATTCTATATTCTCATACTGAAGTTTCAAGTGACAATGTACGATTTCAGGTCCAACGACAGTCGCCTGGTGGCCACGGGTGATGACTTCGGCAAAGTGAAGCTGTTCGCGTATCCGGTCACACAACCTAAGGTAACTCTCACACACCGTCTATCCTCCGTGTATACACCAAGCTATACAACATTTATTCGACATGTTGTGTCTTACACTTTCGTTTATCAAATAATATCTATTATATATAAGTTTATCATAAAATATCTAAAATGTGAACAAAATAGTCACAACACATTTCTGAAACAATGACAAGACATGTGTGACACATGTTTTTTAAACGGCATAGTCATGTATTAGTCTTTTACAACATAAATTTGTCGAACACACGTATCACAACTTCTAAAATAAGAATTGAGATGGCCCATTTGTTATCTAAGTTTGTTTCCCTTGGGCGGGAATTCTCCTAACACAAAATGTTTGAAGATAAAACATATATATATTGATGTATTCCAGTCGCTGTGCCACCAGTACGGCGGGCACTCGTCGCACGTGACGTGCGCGCGCTTCCTGCGCGACGACTCGCGCCTCGTCACCACGGGCGGGCTCGACACCAGCGTGCTGCAGTGGCAGCTCGAGTAACGACACAGGGCACACTAGCATGTGATGGTGTGAGGCGTGATTATATAGAAGGGATGACTCCAAGTCAAACTGGGAGCTAGTGTAGTCCAAAAAGTTGGCCTAGAAAAAGCTAAAGTCTGAATATTTCATTCATCTTATCGATTCTGGGGTGTCTTCAATTATATCTTATTGAAAACAGTCCGGCCGTGTCCTAAGATACTGTCGCGCCAATACGAGATCGTTCATATATATGACGTACTCGCGCGATGAATCAAGTCGCGTTTGTACGTCATAATACATTTATAAACGATCGCATTTTCGCGCGACAGTCATTTTCGGTTAGGACACAGGGTCATAATATTTTTGAACACTCACTGATGCTGTTCTACATCGACCTCTATGTATAAATCACGACTCTAATTTGAAATCATGAAGAATTTTTTAAGACCAATTTTGTGAAAACATCAAGGTATTCAATCACTTTTTGACTTATTAGTCGGACACCACACATTTAACGAAGAAATCATTCATTGCTTTTGTTATTAGCACGAAGTTAGGGATAAAATAACTTCATATTGTAATGGTTTTTTTTTTTGCAAAAAATCACTGAATTTACACTGTTTTAACACATGTTATCTGCGAAGCCTATTTGATGAATATGATGTTATTTCAGCTTTTATGCAAATTGTACTGTATTCTAATATTTATAATTAATTTTAAAAGATTGTACACTTAACGAGCGTGGCATTGATGCACGGTTGTGATCAAAACGAGCTAACTAGAGAAAAGTTAGTTTATTTGTAAACATTTGTTTAAATGAATAATTGAGATCTTAAAAAAGAGAAATACAAATGTTTACTTATAAATAAATTATTAAGAGAATCCGTCGATTTTAACACTAGGTGTAGAGCGTGTATGGCAACACTACTAACGTTTTTAACGAATTTTACACACTTGCAACACTGTGTAGTTAATTATTATGTGATTGAGCTTTTTGGCGCGTAATTATAATATTTTAAGCATAATATAATTATGTACACATATTTTACATAATTTTAAGTGATGATAAGAAATTTAATACAAATTAGTTATTTTTTTTATTTTAAGATCTGCGTTTTGTGAACATCAATGTATAATTTTATCTGTTTGATCGAAGAGTTAGTAAAATTCTTGAGTTGGACAGCCATTTTAAGATTGATTAATTTTGTTTTATTGTTTGAATGACAACAAAGTTTGTATAGTTTTTAACGATACCAACATGTTATGTTGATGCAGCTTACAGTACAAAGAACAGCTAACACTTATTATTATCTAGCGCCTTTTTCTGCAGTAAGCGACTTCATTTTAAATATCAAAAAGTGCTCGACAGATATTATTTTCTGTACCGACGAGAGGTGAAATAGATTCTTTGGCACTAACCATTTCGCATTAGGTAAAGATTTTACTAAAATCAACATAAAAATGATTCTAATCGTACATTCCGCGAGCAAGCAAGCCTAACTTAGTTTTTATTTAAGTATTTCATTAGGATCGTTAAGGTTTAGTAGCCTAGTCACTGCGTCATCGGCATCGGTGTTCTCACGCGTAAAGTAGCACTAATGTTATTATTGTATTTGTAAATATATTGTATTGTACGACGGCACCACCGTCTGTTCATTGTGCCTCCAATAAAATTGAGTATTTAAAATTATTGCTGGTTTTTTTTTCTCATCTCTAGCTGCGCCCCGCGGTTTCACCCGTGTAAGTCTCGATCCCTTGGGAATATCGGGATAAAAGGTATCTTATGTCCTATTCCAGTTCAAGGTCTACCCCTGCGCCAAATTTCATCCAAATCCGTTCAGCCATTTTAGCGTGAAAGCGTAAACTCAGTTTCGCATTTATAATAGTAGTTAGGATTTCCATATCATTCTCTAGCGATGCAATAAGTATGTATTTTTCTTCTATAGGTACTTATCTATTAGTTGTGTCATCTCAATCGTCAGCCCCTTTCGGTCATCTTTCACACAGTCCATCCAGTTCCTTTAGTCTTCCCCAACTCATATAGCCATTCACATTGATACTCAAAACTTTCCTCACATTTTCCTCATTATCTACTCCACATCACATGCCACATTCAGACTGCCTCTAATACAGGGTGATTGGTAATTGGGTGCATTCCTCTGGGTGATACTAGCTAATTTGCAACATGTTTAAACCGGGACCCCTTTTTTCGCATGTTTTTTTTCCTAATATTCTTTGGCATAATAATTTTTGGTCGAATAATTCTTTGCCATAATTGTTTCTTGGCATATAGTTTATGTTGACATAATTATCTTGTTGCATAATTTGTTTAGGCATAATTTTAATTCGCATAATGTTACTAGGCGTAATGTTGAGCTACAAAATTTTGTGACCAAAACGAATCGCTGCAAAACCGACTTCACGTAGTCTTGTCTGCCCTACCCCTAGTGTAATTTAGGCCCGCGTAGGCGCGGAGGTGTGGGGCGGCCCGCGAGCTGGGGAGCAGGTGGTTCGAAGGCTCGCCGCCGCGGCTGAGGCTGGCCGGCTTCGCAAGCGTAACAAACAAAATAACTCAATTTCGCATTTATATATAAGTTAGGAAAAGTTAGGATTGAATCAAGGTAAGATATCTACACGCTTGTTCAAACAACGCTGCGTGTTTTGAAAGAAACTTTATAATAGTATTACTATATATTATTTTTATTTTATTCCATTATTGCTATTATTTTCTTATATTATTATCAGCACTAGTGCCTACCCTAATATCTAGCCCGTATATTAAACATATTATGTAAGATACCTAATAACTTAATTAGATTCCTAGTCACGAACTCATAATACGAGCGAGCGAGCTGAAGCTGCGGTGGTGAGCGTGAAAACCATCTGCGACGATAAGCTCGCGTGGGGCCGCCCAAACCTCGCAGCGTCGGAGCCGTGACAGAAATAATGCTTGCTGCATGTTGCATGCCTGCTTGCACGCTGCATGCCTGCTTGCATGCTGCATGCCTCCAAAAATTATGTTTTAATGTCATTATGCGTAAATAATATTACGCGTAAATATTGTTCGGCTAAACAAAAGTATGCCATGTTATATTATGTCTTAAAATTGTATGCTAATGGATAGGGAACCGTTTAAACCTGATAACTTTAATTATGAAGTTATGATTCAAAATAGGTTGTTTTGGAGAAATCGAACTTAGTTTATTTGGAAATTTCTTACCTCTCGACCATAAATTTTATTGCTAAATTGTGAGAAATCTCTGCTTTGAACGTTAATCGCACTCTAGAGTGCGTTTAAAAAGTAGTTGTACTAAAAAACGGCACACGTCCAGCGAGTGCACCGCGACTCACATTAATGCTTCTGCTGTGTCTATTTTGAGCTCCAGCCCTCTTCAGAATATTATCAAACAAACAATCTTAAATAAAAGCAAAAAATAAAAATAAAACAATTTATTAAAATAAATAATAAATCGTTAGAAACGAACTAATAATGATACAAAATAATCATAAACTATATTACTCAAAACATAATGTTACTCGAAAACCTTTCCTTACAACGTTACATCCGCTGTAATCACTATTTCATGTTATAGTTGCGTTGTTTGTAAAGTTTGCTCACTAAAACTGGAACTACACTATTTCATTCGATAGCAACATATTTGACGAATATTTTGTAGTTTCATAACAGAAAATAAATAAATAAACATTGTATTGTAAAATCCATATGTGCATGAAAAGCTTTCAGAGTATTCAAAAACTTAAAAATAAATTCCCGATTGAACACAGCTCCAATCCTATTGCAAACGAAACTATCAGTAACTTCTGGGATAACTTAAACATGGTACATTATTTACACTGGCTGGTACATACCGCTTTGGTAATTAATATAAATATGACTTGTTACGTAAGCGATTCATGTATATAATATTTCATAGACTTTCCATCATCGTTGTAGTCTCACATATATTTTAAAGACTTTCGTATCGTCATTTAAGTCGTATATCTATTAAACTCGCTCTAGTTCACATAACAGTCAAGTGCTGGTCGCAACACAAGCTACGCTATTTCCGCGGACCACGTCCGGTCGAAGATTTGGTCTGATGTTGCGTCCTTTGAGGAAATTCATGGACAGGTTTATGAAAACCATACAATAAAATGTCAACGATTTAATTATGACTACATAAATTCACCTATATTAACTGTTCTACGCTACTGGCGGATAGCTCCAGCAATCGCCAGGCCGCCTTGGGGTTGAGTTCCTGAGGGTCGCGACACAGGACCCACACGTAGTTCACGCGCATCACCTTGTCGGGGTCGCCTTCTATCACTTTTTTCTTACTGTCTCTGACACACATGATCTGCTGAGACTGGAATGTTATCACTAGAACAGGTCCCTGCTCCATCATTTTGCCCATGACGAGCTCGATCTGTTCAATGTCCAGTATCTTAGAGTCTAGCTGATATCCGAGTTGTTTGCACTGTTTGATGGGTGTAGCCAGGATGTTAAACACGCCTTCGTAGCACCAGTCTTTGAGTATGACTAAATCTCCGCGTACTATTGCTTCGAGAATGTTCGGTATGATGTCGTTCGCACAGTCCTCTAGGAAGGACTGCGACGTAAAATTGGGGTCGATCTTGCATATTTCGGTGAGGGTCTTCGATAGTTCGGTCTTCTCGAATATATTGCCAAACAAGCTGCCGATCTTCTCGGTGACGAAACGTGAGGCTTTTACTACGGGGTTGTCCGATTCTTCGTATTTTATTTTCCAATCTAGTACCTGTAACATGTTAAGTAAAATTTTAGTAAAGAAAATAATATCCCTATACTATAAAGGGTGTAAAGGACAGCCCTCCGCAGATCGATGGGATGAATTCAGCATATCATACTAAGACAACCAGACAATCGTTACCGTGGCACAACGCACTAGGACGCACCGGGATTGGGGCGCTCGCGCCACTTGATTTATCAATGTAAATTCTGAGCTTCACGCGTCGTTCGCTATAGTATTTTAAGATCCATTGCAGATTTTTTTATTTTAGCTGATTTATTTGCATAAATTAAGTGCTCTGTACAGAGAATGTAATTTTACATTAAAATAATGGAATAATAACAGAAAAAAAAAAAAAACCCTGGGTTCCTTAAATAGCGAAAAGTGAGCACTAAAAATGGATTTTTTTAAATTCACTCCTAAATGGGTTAAATAGATGAAAGTTTGTATGGAAGTTCGTAATTTTTGCCGATACCTTATTAAAATACTGGTTGTTGTTCTTGAAGTTCTCCCACTGCTGGTAGAACTTGGAGTCCTTATGTAGCTCCACGCCCGTCGTTTGCGTGTCTGGAGCGAAAGTCCGTTCGTCTATAGCAACCTATACGAGACAAAAAACTTAAATGAACCAGAATCCAACCAAGAAAATTGTATTTAACCATCTGGAGTTTTTCAGCAGCAGCCCGGAGTCTGGATTCGTGCCCGATTGATGCCAATAGGCTCGCCCCCTATTACATGGGACTTAAACATAACTGGTGATAATTATGTGGGCGTATTATAGGTACACCTCTGCCGAACCCTTTAGGCGTGATGTTATGTGAAAGAAAAAACGTTTATTTGGCATAGTACAAAAAGTGAACGATTTCCGAAATTCGTTTATAATTAACATCATCGAAGAAAAATAAACGTAAAAATTAAATGACGGCAAAATACATATAAAGGTTTGTGCTCAAACTACTGAATCAAAGGAGAATGGGGCCCCTGCTTATGAGGTTCTGCCCTGAAGCCCAATAAAAATAAGATATATATCAATGGAAAGAGCTTTTCAAGTGGAACCTTTCCTACTAACGCGACTTTTGCCAATTGTTAGTCAGTTCGGAGTAAATGACCTAAATGAGTGTGAATACTTGGGCATCGAAGTTAAGGAATTTTCATGGCCCAATAGTCATAAGATATACACCAATGGAAAAAGCTTTTTGAGGAGAACCTTTATTGCTAACATGACTGTTGTCAATTTTTTATCAGTTCGGAGTTAAAGCCCTAAATTGGTGACTACTTCGGTACCGAAGTTAAGGAATTTTCTTGGCCCAATAGCCATAAGCTATACACCAATGGAAAGAGCTTTCCATGGAGAACCTTTGCTACTAACACGACTTTTGCTAATTGTCCGTCAGTATGGAGTTAATTACCTCAATAAGTATTGCTACTGGGTCACCGAAGTTAAGGAATTATCTTGACCCAATAGCCATAATATATACACCAATGAAAAGACCTTTTCAAGGGTAACCTTTCCTACTAACACGACTTTTGTCAATTGTTAGTCATTTCGGAGTAAATGACCCAAATAGGTGTGAATACTTGGGCATCGATGTTAAGGAATATTCTTGGCCCAATAGCCGTCAGATATACATCAGTCGCTTTAGCTTTTTGTGGGGAACCTTTGATACTAACATGACAATTGCCAATTGTTAGTCTGTGCGGAGTTAATGGCATAAATAGGTAATACCTTGCGCACCGAAGTTAAGGAATTCTTGGCGTCCAATAGCCATAAGATATATACCACTGAAAAGAGCATTTTAGGGATAAACTTTGCTACAAACACGACTTTTGCCTATTATTAGTCAGTTCTGTGTTAATGACCTAAATAGGTGATGAATTTCAATAATGCTTAATTACTCACATTTAGAGCTCTGTAGCTCCTTTCGTACTAACAATCGAGAGAAACGTCATATCACGAAATATTTCCTTTAAAGAGATCTTTCCATTCGCATATATCTTAACTCTATTGGGGGATGTGGCAGGCTTAACGAAGGCTTAACGATCTGTACTGCCGATCGAGTCTTAAAAACATTGTTCCCAAAAAGGCATCTAGGAGGCCAACGTTTTAAAATGACCGTTTATAGGTTTACAAGATCACGTTTGCAAGGCTCAAACTTAATAAAAGTTATTTCATTGCCTAAATACCTGAATTTCACTCATGCTTAGTTACTCACATTTAGACCTCTGTAGCTCCTTTCGTACTAACAATCGAGAGAAGCGTCCTATCACAAAATATTAGCCTTAAAGAGATCTTTCCATTGGCATATATCTCAACTCTATTGGTGTACGCATCAGGCTTAACGATCTGTCCGGTCATCCGACTCTTAAAAACATTGTTCCTAAAATGACATCTATTGGAGACCAATGTTTAAAAATGTTCGCTTATAGGCTTCAAAGATGATGTTTGTAGGGCACTGAATCATGAAAAGTTATTTAATTGACGCAATACAATTACAATAATATTTAATCACTCACATTTAAAGCTCTGTAGCTCCTTTCGTACTAACGATCAAGAGACGTCTTCATAATAAGACATTCTTTTTGATGAGATCTTTCCATTGGTATATATCTTAACGCTATTGGGCTCCAGGGCAGAAACGCCCAATCTCCTTTTTAGGGTCAGTGCTGCGGAATTACTTTCTCAGCAATAAATCCTCTTCATAATGTATGCAGCACGTCCATGCTATTCAGATTGGTGTAAGCAGAATACCTCGTTACCTTGGCGCTGTCAGAGTCAAATTGCTACTACATAATTATAGAGGTAAGAGGAATAGGGTGTAAACTTCACCATCACTCATAGAAAAGGAAGACCTCTGACCAGACGGGTGTTGTGTCTTTTAGGCTACTGCCCGAAGATTGATATCAGGACTTTCTATATTTGCTAGTCGCGCGGTAAACCCTGCTTGCGCGATACAGAGTTTTGCGTACTTCACATGTGTCGACGTAGATACCGCCACACTATGACTAACAATTAGACTTTGACAGCGCCTTATTTAGTAGCGTAGTTCTGTTACATGTGCGCGGTTGACCATAAAGAGAAGAACCTAATGAGCACTCAGTATCTTCTAGGGGAACATTTAAAACAAAACCCTTAATGCATGCATGTTAATGCAAATGATATTGACCTCGACTCGTTTCCGTAAAGCATGGGGCGCCATGTACACACGTCCTTCCAACCCTCGCGGCGATATCTCTTCCTTCACCACTGCAGTCGCCTGTAAACACATTGTAACAACATGTAATTATTTATTTAGAATCTCTAACAAAATATATACACAATACATGACACATAATATCATTATTTATTTTATTTCTGTATGTGTGTGCACAATAACAACCTTCATTGTGCATTAAGGGTCAGTTTACACCGAAACGCGACGCGACGCGCACGATTTTATGATCCGATACAATGGTGCCGATTCTGTTGTTCAAAAACTAAGCTAAATTTAGGTTCAGTGCATTTTTTTCTTTCTATTTCATTATGAAAAGGACAGAAGATTAATTTTAGTTTAGTCCTGTCAAATTAATCAGCGCCTGACGTAAATTGACGTAATTTTAGTAGGCAAGTTTTTAATCGCGTCTAAACTTCTAAGGAGTAGTGACTGTTTGACAGGACTAAACTAAAATTTATGTTCTGTCCTTTTCTTAATGAAATAGAAAGAAAAAGATGCACTGAACTTAAATTTAGTTTAGTTTGTGAACAACAGAATCGGCACCAATATCGAATTTATTTACTACACAATAAGGTACACGCGCTGCACAGCACCGCGCATCTCAGCGTACTTTGACACGTGTCAAACCTCGCACTGAAATTATACCTTTTCGTGAAGAAAATAAGTTCGATAATGGTCTGAACTGACCCTAAGGCGGAAGCGGAATTAATGCCTGGCATTATCTACCAGTCAACTATGGGTGGTTGTGTAATAGTGATTACAAATGTTCGAACAAAAAAAAAATATTTCAAAGAAGGCTTAGTAAAATGAGATACATAATCGAAAAACTGTAAAATCGAGGGAAATGTGGAGATGCTAGAGTACACGCTTTAAAAGTTTTTGGAAGTTATTCCCGTCCGTGTCGTGCGGTAAGGACAATGTTTATGGTATTAGTATGAAATTATTTAGATAGTCATGACGTCACTTCTGTGATAGTGAGGAGGAAAAAAAGGAAAATGCTAGGAGAAAACTGTATGCACAGTATAGTTGAACAAGGATCTTTCGGCGCGTGGCCAAATTCGGAACTAGCGCCGCCATCTTGCTTTTTCAATACCATTTCACAAAACATTATCACTAAATGTTAACCGACAGCGCCTCCTCTCAATGTCATTCAAGCGCCAAAAGATCCATGCTGTGAACAGTATGTGTATTAGCGAGTCTTACATGTGAAATAGTTCTGAAAGCACTTGTCGCTCCGAGTTTGGAGCCCGTGTCAGCTATGCTCTCCGCCGCACCTTTCGCTGTCTTCGAAAAATCGTCCTTAAACTGTCCTGTACAAGACACAAATTCGTATGAACATTTCAATTTGATGAAGAAATTATTGTTATGTCAGAATACAATCCATACTAATACTTAAATTATAAACGCGAAAGTAACTCTGTTTGACAGTCTGTCTGTTTGTTACCTTTTCACGCCTACACAGATTTGAATGAAATTTAGTACACACAGCCACACATCAAGCTAAGTTTACATCTCGCATTGTATAGGATTTCCGTACATTGCGAGGTCTTATACTGGAAATGTATAGCTTGATGTGTAGTGTAGCAGTGTGTACACGTATAGACTTTAAAACACACAAGTGGGTATGTTCCTGTGGAATAATTTCCGACCTCCTCGCGGGCAAAGTAGCGGGCAAAAGCTAGTATGTTATATGAGACTTGATATTTATTATTAGTCAGGTGGCATAGGATGATAAGAGTTCATATAAGTTTGGATTCTGACTCAAAGTACAATAGTTTCTTACCAGCTTTCTTGGCAATATCAGTTTTACTAGCTTCCTCGATGACATGCTCCATCTTGCCCTTGATTCCTTCAAAAGTTTCTTTCAGTACTTCCGAACTCTTGGAAGCTTCTGATTCAACCGCATGGAACTTTCTTCTTGCTGCCTGGAAATTACATTATGAATGTGTTTAAGGTTTTTCTTTCTCCTGTTTATTCATTTGCAATCGGTCGTCGGACTATAAGCAAATTCGTTCCATGTCAAATGGAATATGTATTAAGTGTTAAGTTAGTATAAAGTAACTCAAAAAACATAATGGGTCCTCAATTTTTTTTTTTTATGAGCAGTTTTTATTAATGTGATCTAGGTTTATAAGCACAATATCAACCAGTAAGTGTCCTTGGTGGAATTAATATTTTGAACTATGTATTAATTATTTATGTTAATATCTGTGCTTAACATAGCACATGCTGTGCTTAACATAGTGCATGCTGTGCTTTTCTTTAATTAGAAGCTTTAGCAGGTGGTTAGGCTTTCCAATGTACACATTGAAAAGTAATAGTGTACTCATTATTGAAGAGCCTAATAAATAAATATTAGAGTACCTACACCTTTTAACATGTATTACAAAATAATTATTTCTTTATTTAATTCTGAGTTATCTATTCTGTAATACAGGCCTAAGCTCCAATCAAAGCTAGATGAATTTAAAAAAATTGGTTAGACGTAAGTATTAACCAGTAATGCATCTGAGTTCTCCAACTTCTGTGCCTCTTCCCTGAACTTCTTGATGTTGTCCTTCATCTCCTTGTTCTTGGCCATGTCCTCCTTGATGTTCTCGATGATGGACGAGAAGAACCCTTTCCGTGCTGAGTATTGTCGACATTCTGGCACATTGAACTAAAAGGGGTAAAGGTCACGTTTGTTTGAGAGACTTTTAGTGAGCAGATAAATCATAATAGACACATTTTAAGCTCCCCAATGTGAAACTAACTAATATAATGATAATACCTATGAGTTCTTAATTGGTTCTTGTTGGATATTGGAAGATAATCAACTGATTTCTTTGACATTACACAGTATTTATGACATAAACATCAACAAATTTTCGAGTTTCTCAGGAAGGTCAGTCCTAAGAAACTCAATTTATATGAGGCGATAGTTTCTTTCAGTTTTATTAGTAAAATTTCATCATTGTAATGCGTAAAATGAATAATCTATTATAGGTAACTTACCCTCTCTGGTTTACAGGCGACTACTGTCGGCGGTTTAAAATTGGTGGGTAATGCAAATTTCCACCGTGCTGGACTGTATATCAATTGTCGACATGCATGCTAAAAAAATGAAAAATATTGAAAATAGTAGCTTGAACCAAGGACATTGAACATAACCTAACCTAAAAATCATTCAACTGTTCTCACCATTTTTGTAAATACCCCAAGAAATCGTACAGGGTATGTGGAAAAACTATTTTCTACTATATTACTCCAATAAAATCTGATATGTAAAATAAAGAATCGAATTTTAGGACTACGACGAAAACTTATTCATAATCCGTGCAATCTCCTGTCAAAAAGACCTGGAGTTTATTCTTTATTCTATTTTTCGTTACAGTAAATTATTACATTCTTTGACTATGGTGTGTAATGTCATTAACTCAATGACCAATCACGAATATAAATATAATTCCGTGGCGAATCAGAAGCCTGCTTTCGTTATTGAGGAATAATAACTCTACGTTTTACATTTACTACCAAAAACAGGAAAATTAAAAGAATAAAAAATTATACAAAATAAAAAGGCATAATTTGCGACTAATTTAAAAATACATTCTAAACTAAATTAAGATTTTATCTTCTTATGTTTTCAAAATCAAATTATAATTATGCATTCGTTCAAAAATCTTAAAAATACAGAAATCTAAAACTATCTAGCTGTCAACCATGGAGCATAGACACAAGAAATGTTTAAAAGTTTTTGTATTTCCTGCTGCCAATTTTATTTTGGAGTGATTTTTTCGCTTGTTTGTTACAATTAATGAATTCAAAAATTTGCTGTAACTACTTAAAGTCCAAAAAACTAGAAATGAAATATTTCTCCAGCATAAAATCGTACATTCTAAATTATGAGATAGTTGTTGTATCAAGTTTAAAAAAAATGCCCGTTTCCGGTGTGAAGGCAGTTCAAGAAACATAAGAAAGTGTATAATTTTCATTTATTTTCTGTCGTCATATTTAGACACGGAAACGTGTTGCGTTTGATGATATCTCATTTATTTTATGTTCGTTAGTAGTCGATCGTGATCCTTGTTGTATTACGCGTTCCAAGTGCACGGCGAGGGTGGAATAGCGAGGTGCTTCGTCATAGACAGTGGAAGGTAGCTAGCGACGTAATATCGAATATCTTTAGTCCATATTTACGTATAGTATAGTAGTATCGCGGACCGTGGTCACCACGTTTTCGCCAGCTGGTGCGTACATTGCTGCAGTAGAATTTGGTTAGAATAGTTGGAAATGTTGCGTTGGGATAGTGTGTGTGTATTTTTAGCTGATTGTGGTGTTACTGATTGCGGCAGGTAGTGCGCCCGGCGTGTGCGAGGCAGTTCATCTGGAGCAAGCTTCCTCGAAGCCAGTATCAACAATTGATCCCGTTCGTCAGCTCTCGTCCATTGGGGCGTTACCGTTTTATATGACTTTAGCAAGATATAAAGGTGAGTGATAATGTGTTTCTTACCAACTATACCCGCGACGCCCGCGTGGGCATGGAATCTAATAATCGAGATTTTCTCTAACCCAAAGTGGAAATTATCTTCATCAAATGTGCAATGAAGCATCATCAGAGCCTTAGCGCCCACTAAAACCTAAGTTTCACTCAAATACTGATGATAAACGTGTCGTATTTTACTTGCTTGCATGATTATGCAAAAAATCTGCTGAATGTACTTGTGGCAAAAAAACTGCAAAAATATATTGGAGAAACTTATGGCCTTTTAGTTGTGAGGAGTTGATAATCCTACTAACTACAGTATTTGCAATTGCTTGACTTATTGACAAAATTTCATGAATTCTCTGATTAAGTAAGTAGGGAAAATTTGATTTTATAAAAATTTCTGGATCAAGGCATATGCTCACAACAGCTTTATTACAAATCAAAATGATTTTTATAATGAACAGTAATAAATATTTTCTTGTTAGAATTCGTATATACTTACTGCACATTTATGCGATGTGCAGTTAGCAGATCACAACATTCTTATAAAATTGATAATAAAATATAATTACTTGGGAAAATATAACAATAGATAAAATAATAAATCTTCAATAACCATTACTTACAAGATGTGTTAAATCATATTTATTTAATTTAAATCAATTATGAACATATACAGTTTAAAAATTAATGAAAAGATTTCTTAATTTAACTACAAATATAAAAAAAAAACTTATTTATCAACCTTATCTCTATTATTGATTAAATAAACCTATACTCTGTCAATTTTATCACAACTTTAGTCAAGTCGTACATAATACACAATTAATAATGATAATGTACAGTATAATAAACAATAAATTAAGAAGACATTGCAAATGATTTTACTAAACCTCAAATTGTCACTATGAGATAATAGAATTTTAATTGTTATCCACCTTCTAAAGGCCAATCGACAATTGAGCAGCATTAAAAACCAATCTTATTTTTTTTAAATGGAACAACAAACAGGTAAAATATCAAACATAGAAAAAGAAATACACATTACTGTAGCATTTGTAGCCCACAATACGGTTCACAGATAAGCTGTGGGATACATGAAAGTGAAATAAATACATAATGACATTTTTATTTAACTGTTGTGTTTAATAAAGTTTAATAAATAGATAAGTTTAAAAATATGAGTTTTTATTTATTTAAAACAAGCGATGATTACAATTGATTTATTAATAACTGTGGTCTTATCTTAACTTGTCCAGTAGTCGTACAAATAACATTGCGTGAAATTACTGATTGCAGGTTAACATTACTATTGTAACTCTCAACTTGTGTTTTTATTTTAGAACTGGTAAACTAATACTTTGTACACATTTACCATAAAAACTTTTACTTTCCGAATGCTCCTTCAAAGTATAAAAGTGCTCATTACAGTTTTTAGAGACTGTTTCTGATTATACAAATTTTGAGGATGCACTTAGCCAGTACTTGGCTAAAACCTACCTCATGTCCACTTATAGTGATGTCTGCTACTGTCAGCCAAAGAGATCTAGTAAAAGAATAGAATGTCAGCTAATGCATGGCTGCAATTCATTTGGTTTTCATGAGCCCGGCTACTTCTCATGACATGATATTGGCAAGGCGTGGAAAGCTGACTGCCCAGGTTGCATTACTTCATTAAGAGTATTGTAACTGATGGGAGCTTACGGTAGACAAACTGTATACATACACCTATTTAATAAAACCGAAAGCCGACAGGCGACAATCTGACAATTTTACAAGTTTCTTTTCATACACTTTCTTCTTTATTATACAGCTCCTGTCGTGAAAATGTGCCAATTAAGTATGTCGTTTTTTTGACAAATATGTCGCATTGTCACGTACAAGAGCGTACAATACCCTGGTGTGGCTACTTTAGGGCCCTAGTAGTCACTACTCTGGATGCACTTAGTGCAATTCGTTTGTCACCTTCAATGTTCTTATCAGTTACCAACCCAGCTCTATGCACGTGACTTGAAAACACGTCGGCACTTTCTAAAATGTCTGTCTGCCTACGGCTTGTGAATATCGATGGGCATTGGCAGTGCTCTCAACTCGATAGCTGCATCAAACGTGTCACTTGTTATCAATACAGCTATTTTAATTGCCACCCATTATCACCATGTCATTAAGGTTGGGCGGAATTTCAAATCTGTCAGAGGAGCGTTTTGTTATCTTAGTAATTGTTGGTATTGTTAGAATATGACAATTGAATAAATGAAGTTATTTTCTGGGCACGACAATTTGATCAAGCGACGCAGTCAGTCCCCTTAGGGTCATAGGTTTAAATCTCGCCGTAGCATCGACCCTTCCGTCCGCCGTCGTTTAGGCGCTGAACAGACTGAAATCTCGGTATTTTGTCCTACGTGTGCGTTAGATTTCCTTACAATTCCAAATTGTCCATCGTCTGCTGAGCGCCTTATACGCATGTTTTAATTCTTTCACTCATCTCCCAGCCTGTTAAATTTATAGTTTTTCACCGATATCTAATACCACTCACATTTAGAATATTAAATATCCTAATGACAAATTAATAAAAGTCTAACAATTCGCCAACCCCTTCGTAGAATGCAAGCGTGATATTATCTTAACAAATAGTAGAACAATAAACACTAACGTGTCATTTCGTATGATTTAAACATGCCAAGTCATTTTCCTGTTTATTTAGTCACGGACTCTCGATAAACTTTGACATCAGATCCGTATCTTCTTTAATGAAGATCCGCTTCCAAATCGAAACTGGCTTTTAATCCCGACACCACATGACCACACGCAATTTACCAATAAATTGTCTTCGCTATACCCATGGTAGGCTAGCCGTCGTATTTATACCCATGGCATTATTTTCTTAGCAACGTTGTAAATTTTTGTGATTTTATGGCTTAGCTTAGCTTTTAATTCATACAGACATTATGTAATGTATTAACCGGTGGTAGGAGGGAACATCACACCCTCGACCCAAAGTTCGTGCTTTCCTACCAATGAAGTAATTCCAGTCGCGTACCTCACATACATTCCCCGATTACGCGTCTTATTTGACGAAGAACGTACCTCACGTCATAGAAGCTTAGACCCTGAATACACAATTCTGATGTAAATCCTAGCAGCGTGATTTTCATGCAAATTCCGGAGAGATTGAGTGAGATTCAATAACGATTTACATGTGTGTACCTCCGCGACATGGCCTTTTAGACATGTAAATGCTAACAGCATTCTGGATCTTCAGATCGATTGCTATCATTCTATAGGCGATATACATTATACAGGCTTGTAGTCTTATAGACGCATATACCTATAAAACTTTTCCATTACAATAGTTCAAAATTCTACGTCCGAAACCTATAAACATAGATTAATCCACACACGAAACTAAAATTGAGTGCGCACTAAAACTAGCTCACGTGTAACTTACTAAAGATTTATCGACTAGAATTTAAAACTCCAATCTAAGCGTGGCTAACGGCAACGGCCCACCACGTGCCGGCGCGGCCGCTGCAACCCCGCCCTCCCTCCCTGACATCTCGCATGCGATCGATACACATTTTGCACAGAATTATATTTGGTTACATATACCATTACGGTTCGCGAGTACCTCATCTACTGGAAACTCGATATTACGTCCTATAATAGACTGCGTGGGTTTCAGTCTTCAAGCTTGATTGGAAATGATAGCGTATCCGTTGGCTCATAATAATTCTTCATTATAAAATGTGGCTCTTGAGATAAGACTCTGTTACCTTTGGCCCTTAACCTTTAAAAGGCAGGGTCACCTTTGCAGAAAATCTTTTTAGATTGTATTTTCGAGTCAGTGAAAGATTTCTTCCGGAAATTAAATTTTCGTAGTTTGAAAAGTTAGAGTAAGAAATAGGAATAGATATCTATTGTGAGTCACGAAAAGGTAGATGATGTGAATTTCCTAAAGGTATTGAGACGAAAAATTCTAAAGTTTGCTGAAAGCAGATGTGCGTCGCACAGTCGCATTTGATTTCTCGCATGGCTGGCTTTTCACTCGATGTTATTGAGAATACGGGACGCCTGCACCACGAGATTCAGATTCTAGTTGAAAATGCGAAATGTAATTTCAAAGAAATGTACAGTTTGACACAGAGCGTATCTTTAGAATACTGATTATATGGAAAGTGTATTCCAGTGTTCCTTTGGCTTTGAGGATTTCCACCACTGTATTAAAGCTTCTTGCTGGCTGATGTTGAGAGGATGAACAGAGATTCCAATGATATAAATCATGGGATCAGTAAATCCCTGTTCATCTTCTAATATTCTATTACCAGTTTAATATAATTCTCGTCGATTTTTCCGCATTCCATATATCTTGTCATCCTAGGTATTATTGTCGATAGGGCTTCGTGTACGTCTGACTTGCCTAGTTTCGTTAGTGCCTGCAATGGTAAAAATGTTGAACCTATTAATTAAAACTACTTTCGTAATAGCGCAGCGGCTGCATCCAATTGCTGTAACAATCGTGGCTAGTTCCAGCTGTTATCGCTGTTTTCAATTATTTCTGTACTGTTCTTTACATTTCGTGCATGAAAGTTTTGTTTAGCTCTGTTTTCTTTTTTTTTTATGGTGTTGTGTGTATCTTAGCTATGTGTTGACTAAACCTGTATGCTTCTAGGTTTTAGATACTGTTTTAATACTGGCATGTTATACGCTATCTATGGCTTCTTTCTTGCAATGAATCATCGCTCCATTCTTAACATTCTTGGTCAAATATTCTGTAAAGAGGGAACGAGAACAAGGTTGCCAAAAACTTGCCTGTACTACAATCTGCTAATTCATGCATGTTCGTCTCAAGATATGCAAATACAGCAACGTTCTAGACACTTCCATTCCATTCATCATTTGTTGCTGCACACTTATGTATAGCCCGTATAGGGAAGCCTTTTGACAAGGTCCGATTTCATGCGAACGCGACAAGGCCGACCGCACATCATGGCGAACCCCCGTATTTACCTTACCTCTACGCCTCTGTATATTTCGCACGAGAAAACATAAGCTTGTTTTTTTTTCAACGGTCAATTGACGATTCTATAAATGTGTGGAGGTGGTGTTTAAAAAATATAGCGGAGTTATGAATAAACAAGTTTTATCATAACGATAGAAGTACTATGCCAGAATTGAAGCCATTGATGGCAACAGCATTATCCTTGGTATATCCTATTGTCATTCCAATGTAACATGATAAGTTTTTTGGTATAGCGGTTGATCTTTTCTGCAAGGTCTAAGTGGAGGCATGCTAATACAGCGGCCATTTTTAATGACCTAGACCAAGCGTTAAGAGTTGATAGATGCAGAAGTCGGTACAACAGATAAAACTCGTGCAAAAAGACTACTTCCACCAGCTCTTGCCACGTACAAAATGAGGTTACTACTTCCAAATGACAAATCATTAGAAGGCCATGTAGCTGGTTTTCTTTGCCTTCTTAGAAATGTTTACAACATTTTTTGCGGGTTGTCGTGCGCGCCTCGGATTCTACGATTCATTCCGTGCGTTCTGCCCATAGAAAAAAAAAAAAAAACATATCTATGGTTCGGCCGCGTAAGTTAGTAGATTAGTATGTGGTTTTTTGTAAGTACCTAATGGAACAGCTATCCTTTCAAGTTTGAGGATGGCAGAAATCACGACTCAAATGCGTGTTGTGAATGTTGTAATGGGTCATCATCTGCCTTCTTTTATATATTGTATAATATTTCTGACCCATCTCGTTCGTCTGACGTTGTCTTCCTGATTTTCAACTTCAGGTTTTATCCAGACCGAAAAGCAAGTCTACTCTCGGCACTATAAAGAAACAAAGAAAGATTTGTTATGCTCTGTTATTAGTTCGATACTGCTTCAGCTCTTAAAATGCTCAAAACCATGACGTAACTTCGACACATTATTTAAAAACACATTTGACAGATTACTGATCTTTCATCTATGGCCACATTAACACAGTGCCCTCAATTTGTTCTTACGGACTGACTACATTCACATTTCGTACTACAGATAGGTATGCATATTTCTTCTTTGTATACATACTATATTCAGATCTTTATTTTACCTGTATCACAATAACTAAGGGTCCTATTCCGTATCCTATTCCTCCCGCACTCCGTATCTTCGTGTTTAACATGTCTTTCAGAAACTGCGACAATGATAACAGCGCCTAAAGTCCAAATCAACAGGAACCTCGACCACTCTGCCTTCCCTTTGCGCATTTACATATCCACAGAGCCTATATGTTTCATGAATAATATTGTACCCATGTAAGATTCTCTCTTCCTGTATGGGCGAACTAAACTACAGTACATTTTAGCGAATATTTTGCAAAGACATGCAAATTCTACGCATGTTTAGATGTATCCGATTCTTGTATCCAAATATACGTAAGTAGTATTATCTTTGAATGTTGCAACTTGCTTGGATAAACATAATATAGTAAGTTTCATTGGGCATGTTGAAAAATAGTTTGTATAAGTATCATTCTCTCCCATATTTTATACATACATTTTGTCTGTCGATAGAAATTAGGCCAGGAGTCCTCAACCTGTCTGCAATAAATAAAAACACTTTTTATAACATGCAATATAATTATTTTATGATTAACACTAACATTTTACGCACGTCTAAATAAACATGTAGTATAATCGTAAATTCGTGAGTGAAATACATAAGCGCCTACACTTTCCTTTTAATGACACTAGTCTAGCGGATCCCCTAGCGAATGTTACGAGTGTTGCCGAAACGTGGTTATGTCACGCGGGGTCAACGACCGCCTTTCACGCTTATTACGCGATGTCGGCTCTCGGTCTATAGCGCGAGATCGCTGGCGCTGTGTTCTCAGAGATTTTGTGCGAAAGAGTTTGAATGAGGCGAAGGATGCTTGCTCGTTGCTGGGTGGACCTTTATTTTCAGTGAAAAGTTGTAATGATTTAATGATAGTAGAAGCACCGCTTTGTCGTCATTGAAGTTGGTACGGAATCCTCCTGCCGTCAATATACTGTATGCGCTGTGGTTGTCTTTTTTATGCTTTTCCTATTCGTTTCGTTGGCCACATGTTGAAATTATACGTTCGCCAAAAGCAAGTGTGCAGCAAAGAATTGCAGTGTAATCAACCAGTAAGACCCGCGAACCGTAAACTGCATTTGAAGTGATCCAATAGACTTATCACAGCTTTTCTTCGTCTGTTCTCAAAGCTTGTTCAATCCTTTTGTCAGCACACTGGACATCTTATTGTTCTTAAAGAATACTGGATCAGTAAATTCACCTTTTCTGTGTTAGTTCTTCGCCGTCTTTTTTTTCGTCTTCGTAAGTATGTAATTTGAACAACCTAATTGGGGTTTTAGTTAATCTCTTTAGATTTTCCAGCAGCTTTTGCCATTCTCAAATTGGCTTCTCTCCCTTTTTCCATCTCGCTCAAAAATCCATAATTATACAAACACCAATAACGACGTCACACCAAAAATAGTAAAACCTCGCGGGATTGATGGAAAGTTTGAGTCATACCTAAACCGATCGTCTAATCCGCTCTAGAAATCTAGATTAAAACCAGTTGCTAGTACATTTTAAAAATAACGTCATGGCGAAATAATCTGCTGTCTTTAAACGAGTAACTAAGTAGCCTCTGGATATAGGCGCCTAGCTGAAGCATTTTATCCAAACTGAAATGTACCAGAATCTGAAATTGGACTGGAAATAACTTGAGGCCTAGATGTTGCAGTGGATGTAGCGTTGTTGTAGCATTAATTAAATGACAGGGATTATGTTCATTAATGGACGACCCGCATGTTACCCGCATCTGTTATACCTACTGAGAATCGGGGATAATGAGATTCTCGTTTCTGTAACACGTGAAGTATTTTCTATAGTGACGAATATCTCTTGTAGTCACGTTGATTAGGTAGGCTCTAATGCCTGTTAGAGTGCTATTGCTGTTTTATAAAACGTCTGAAGTAATCAATCAGGAGTCGAGTGCTAGCTGATGCGATATTTAGGCAAATTGGCGATCCTAATCATTTTATTTATTATCCCAAAAGTTTGTCATTATGTTTGACTATATTATGTCAGCGTATCCGCCTGCAGTGGTGTAACCCGGAACCCTTGACACACATGATCGATAGTGCTCAAACGGGACGGAAGTGACCTTCCCTCTACAAGTCGAGCGCGTTGTACCAGATCCATCAAGAATTATCTAGTAACACAGTGACGATTTGGACAGGAAGAATCAACTTGACACTCAGCACCCTTATTTGCGTACATAATAGCATAATCAGCCTATAATGTTCCCACTGCTGGGACACAGGCCTCCTCTCTGTGAGAGAGAGCAGGCCGTAATCCACCACGCGGGCCCAGTGCGGGTTGGTAGATGTCACATGTCTTCGAATTTTTGGTTCTAGGACATGCCGATTTTCTCACGATGTTTTTCTTCACTGTTTTGAGAGCAGTGGCGATGAAATAATTTACACAAGTAAAGCGCCTGTCAGGGTTCTAACCTACGACCTACAACTCGTAAGTCGTGGCCGTTACCACTGGGCCACCACTGCATTGGAATCGGTTTGAAACAAATGTCTAATCCATTGCTGCATAAGTTCGAAAAAAAATCTGCTCAACAACGTAAATAACGCAATGAATGTTGTTGAACTGTCAAAATGAAACACATTAGTCGTAATCGGTTACGAAAATAAGTTACGCAATTACAATAATAGGTTTGTTTACCAAAACTGATGCTTCGTGCAATATCTTTGATTGAACTTACTTTGGCCCAAAATTCTTCTTTAGTTTAGGATTCATGGATTTGTATTATAAGCTAATATTGTGAAACCATGATCTGTGTTCAAAGATCTTATTGAAGTCGATCGAATATTAATTGATAGCGGTACCCGAAGCAATTGAATCGAAAGCGGTAAACAATGGTCTGGCACGCCCGTTTCCACTGATACACAGTTATCTGCATTCAATCAAAACAATTACTGCATTCAAGGTTTCGATGTTTACCTACAGATATTAGTGTCGCCCCTCACGAGACTGTTGACCTAAAGGTGCGTATACATGAGCATGAGACTATTATTAAGACTCCGCTGTCCGTCCGTCCGTCTGTCACCAGGCTGTATCTCATGAACCGTGATAGTTAGATAGTTGAAATTTTCACAAATGATGTATTTTTGTTGCCGCTATTACAAAAAATACAAAAAACAGAATAATATAAATATTTAAGAGTGCTCCCATACTTACAAAAAACGTGATTTTTTGCCGTTTTTATAAATAATGGTACGGAACCCTTCGTGCGCGAGTCCGACTCGCACTTGGCCGGATTTTTTTAATATCATAGTTCATGAATGTGGTATACATATAGGCCATCAGGGAACAACAGTTTTTCTTCTAGGCTCGGAAGTTAGCTTCTCGTTGCGCAGTACCCCAACCCCTCACCCCCGCTGACACATGAAATCGACGACTCGCCTCATGTTCCGAGCCGCCATTAAGTTTGAATCGAACTGTACTCGTTGCTGTTTACCACAGCAAACATCGTGTAAACAATAAATATATGATAGGCAATATGGGTTGTGGACACAGCTTGTTGTGCGCGTTTCAATAGTTTACGCGCGGACATGGCATCGCAAACAACCGCACATCCTATGGAAAACAATGCGAATGCGTGTTTGATAGCGATTCAAACACGCATTCGCATTGTTTTCCATAGGATGTTTTACTGTTACGTCATTTCTGAGCAAAGCTCGAGCAGAAACTGCTCGTGTTTTTTCTTGTTTCACTGCTGATACTAATATTCGAGTAAGCTTTGCTCGCTGCTACGTGAACTTCAACCTCCACAATAATAATAAGGATAATCTTCAAATTACTGTATATAATATTGTTTAAAACCAAAGCTTAGAAAGTTGTGGTTGTGTGTTAAAAGTAATATTTATAATGACAACCCTGACTTGTCTACTTCCGCCGCAACCTCAAAACTCAATGAAGCACCTAATTGGCCCAGTACTAAAAATTAAGTCGTCTATCCAATGTGAAAACACAATTACAAATGCGCACAAAACCTAAGGTCGTTTCACACAGTTCGTTGGCCCAAGATCTTGCAACTCAACTGCGCAGGCGACGACGGTCGCTGCATCGGTAATGCGGCTTATCGATCAATCGAATAGATGCAATCGTTGACAGTCGATGGTTGCTTTGACTGATGTGGGAAAATCGTTGGTCGTGAGGACGTCTCATGAAAAATATCTTATGGTAAAGTCGACAGCAGGGAAGACTTTCGCCATTGTTCATGGTCGCTTCTTTGACAATATGCAATGGCCGATTTGGCAATACGAGTATATCGTATCTGCTGTTGTAAATACGAAGCTAAAAAAAGACATTTCATTTCCCAATGTATTATCTCTCTTTATCGTTTTTGTCCCTCAGGTCAGCATTTCCAACAATAATCTAGTTTGTTTGGAAAAGCTTCAGTTTTTGTTACTCAATAAGCTGGCTACAGTCCATAAAGAATGAAAAAATGCTATCCGTTTTATTTCAGCCGAATAGTGCTGATTTACCCGCAATAGTAATTTTTATAGTACATGAAATATCTGCAAGACGAACTATTTTTAAATGCATGTAGAAATGCTGGGTCGACGATCCTGTATTTGGCGATCTTTGTCAGCGTCCCAGTGCTCTGAAATTATTCATCCAATAGTACAAAGGTGCCTTCTTCACAAACATCTATACACAAAGACTGCTGTTACCGAACTCAAAGACCCTCACAGATACTTCCGTGAGACCGATAAAACCAACAAATCTAAAAAGGTTTCACCCGTAATTCTAGCGATCAACAAAAGCGGCTCACAATTTTTATTCTTCCTTTGTATCCAGACTTCACGGTCTAAATAATGTGCTTTGTCTTTATTGAACAAAACCTTCGCGTTTCATGCTCCCGAAAATTGTCCTCGTATAATGTTAAAATGATTTTACGAGTATGTAGCATAGACAACTTAACCAGTAGCCTTTGACAGCCAAAAAGATTACTAACGATATGGCTGAAATAAAGTTGTGTCATGCAGGCAGTTTATACAAGAAAAACGTAACACGAGAGGTTGTCACATTTTACAGAAGAAACTTTAACAGTTCGACCTACTGCCACATGAATCCACATCTGTTGTCATATGCCAGTCTTGTGAAGACAGTGTATTTAGACGACAACTTCAGAAGACGCCACGTGTATTTTTCTTTCTAGGGGTGCACCCAGTTCAATAGCCCGTTGCAAGTATAGCGATTTAAAGATTGTGTGTCTATAGAAACCTAGGAATAGCCGTGGAAAATTGTCAAGTACCAGTGTTGCTCAGCAACAGATCTTTTATCTAATCTAAACGGTCCACACCGTTGTTCTTACTGCTTGCGTAACGGCTGCAAAACATTTGGGTAAGCGGTGACGCGGCTGCGAAGTGTATGACGCGTAGACGTTACATTAGGCCTTATCTACGTCACAGTAGGCTCTGCTGGCAGCCGTGATAACAGGACCAGTTTAGCCTCGGTTTACTTGTGATTTATTATACAAATATCAGCCTTTTATTCGAGAATTTTGCCTTCAATTTTGCGATAACGAGTTTTTTTGCTCGAAATATTTTATGCTTCTACAATAGAGCATGGGCTTGTGGCTTAAAAAAAACAGCCGCATAGGTCAATCGAAGGTAAGCTACGCTTGCCCAGGTCGGTCCGCAGATGGGTTACCGTCCATTACATATCGAGACCCCTCCTGACTCGGAAAACACGTTAAGCCGTTGATCCCAGCTGTCATTTGTAGATCTTTGACAATCTTTACACGTTAAACAAAAAGATCAGCTTTGTTAATCATCCTCGTTTGTTTTCTTCTTAACTTTCTAGGTATAACCGTATTATACACCGTTTATTTCCTCGCGGAAAGTTCAATAAAACCGTCAATTTACCGTCGTACTATTCAATAGACCCTCTTTCCCTCTGCTATAATTAGAAAACACCCTCTGCCCACGGCCTCAGTATCCCAAATAAAACCTACTATTAGTAGCATTCATTTCCCTCTCAGCCTGTTATCTGATTATTTCTCAGTAAAATACCTACGCATATTATAGAAAAACATTGCGAAAGCCTCTTTTTAATTAAGGTCGAGTGGGGAAAGTGATTCAATATAACTAAGCTTTTTCCCTCATTTTTTTAAATGACTTCAGATTCTTTCTAAATCATCCAAAACTGCTAGAACAGATTCATTCCCAGTTCATATAAATTTAATTACGAAGCAAAGCGAAAGCCTCTTTTTAATTAAGGTCGAGTGGGGAAATTGATTCAATATAACTAAGCTTATTCCCTCATTTTTTTAAATGACTTCAGATTCTTTCTAAATCATCCAAAACTGCTAGAACAGATTCATTCCCAGTTCATATAAATTTAATTACGAAGCAAAGCGAAAGCCTCTTTTTAATTAAGGTCGAGTGGGGAAATTGATTCAATATAACTAAGCTTATTCCCTCATTTTTTTAAATGACTTCAGATTCTTTCTAAATCATCCAAAACTGCTAGAACAGATTCATTCCCAGTTCATATAAATTTAATTACGAAGCAAAATGTAAGCTTTCCACCCTCTGAAATAATCCCTGCCTGCTCCCGTTTTGCTCCCGGGAATTGTCTGTAAAACTGTTCAGGAGTAGGTTCCATGTGGAAGAGGCTCATCTTCCAATCAGTGTAATATTGCCGATAGAACTGTAGGTAAATTATAAG
Organism: Lithophane ornitopus; assembly: GCA_948473465.1. NCBI lineage: Eukaryota > Metazoa > Arthropoda > Insecta > Lepidoptera > Noctuidae > Lithophane > Lithophane ornitopus. Next base: position 1,096,574 of record OX419624.1, on the reverse strand, counting down.
TGTCAGCTGTCATAATAAATAAGATAAACGAGCGAATTAAAGAAAAGTTTATGGAAACTTCGAATCGTGAGTAAAAACAGTTAATGTTGTCATTTACAAAGAACGTAATACGAAGAACGAAACGCGAGTTCAAAAACTTATTATTATCCTAACTAATATTATAAATGCGAAAGGTTTGTTACGCTTTCACGCTAAAACTGCTGAACGGATAAGGATGAAATTTGGCACAGGGGTAGACCTGGAATAGGACATAGGATACATTTCATCCCGATATTCCCACGGGATCGAGACTTACGCGGGTGAAACCACCGGGCGCAGCTATTACTAAATAAACTAAAGCATCTAAACAAAGTACCTTTTTGCTACAAAACATTCTAATACAAAGGCAGGCTATTAAATAACAAGGTCTCGAAGTATTTTAAACTATACCGACACGCACACATCATGTTTCGTTATTCAGTAGCCCAGAAATTTTGGGAGCACGCTGCTAAACGCAAACGATCCCTACGGACTGTACCGGTTACTCCTGACCTCACAACTTCACAACCCATCAGAGGCCCAAAACACTTCAGAACAATGTAATATTAATATAACATTTAAAACTTTTCCTTCAGCTGAAAGCCTTCGAAACAATTTTAAGGACCTCTCAAGACTCAACCGAACATTCTCGATATTTCTGTCGAAGTCCATTGACCCGGTTTCAGGATCGTTATTCACGCTCCATTTCCAATTTATTTTTCCTTTATTACATTGCCTGTCAAGATGGCTTTTGTTGTCATTTTCTTTTTATATGATTGTGTTTCCTGCCAGTTTTAATAACATAGTTGGAGGGTGGAGTGTCGCGTGCTGATTTGATGCGCCACGCTTTCCAAAGTTCGAACATCGTAGAGTTCATAGTTTCCAGTTCTTTCAACTAAGTATAATATACTTTGAAAGTTCTCCCTGACTTGTTTTCAGAACTTTCTCTGAGTTCACTGGCAGCTTAATTTTATTTTTCGCTAGTTTAAAAAATAAATGAGCTATTCTAAAAACTATTATACTACGCTCCACAAATGAAAGTACCATCTGTAGTATCAATCTGTATTCAAACTAGGTTTTCCACTAAGTACACTATCACAGCTATAAAAGGATTAAATCAAATTTTATTACATAGATGCATTTTTTTTTTAACTTCTTTAGACTAGAAACTGGAGGCGGCTAGGCTCATAATCGATAGGGAGGCGCAGCGCATGCGTTTCATCCCCCTCTGCCCCCCCCCCTCCCCTCCGGGCGGCACGAGCCCCGGGCCTAGCTGCGTCCTGCGAAGCCTTCGGGCATTTATAAATACCTATACAGAAGTTCCACACGACACGTTCACTCACACATCGAAGCAAGCACAACATTTGCTCGTGTGAAATGATCGACCACTGCAGTGGTTTGGGGCCTTGCCGCAAATATGGACGAATTCCTGCCACACATTGTAATGTGACTTCTGCTATCTTTTTCCTGTAGTAAAGCGTCGGGAGAATCACAATGATAAATGACGACTGTTGTTGTAACGTCGATTACGCTGAATTAATGATGAAACGAGACGGGATACGTTGTTGGGTTAGAAATAATAGCGTAACCCGAATTATGTTACTCTGAGTTGGATCCTCATCCAACTTTTCGACGCTCTCAAAGTAAATCGGATTCTAAAATCCTCATTTTAGATGACATTGAAACTGATTTAGGGAAGTACGTTGTTATAATTCCTCTCATTAGCGCTAATACAATTTCAGAACCATTTCCTTCAATTTCAGGTCAAATCTCAACCTAAGTGAATGACACATTCACTTAGCTTGAGATTATCTACATATTTCGTACACTTTTCCACGTGTTATTTATTAGTAGGCAGATTAGGAATTCTTACCATTACGTAGTTAAAAAATTACCAAGTCAGTCAACCAGAATTCAAGTCATTCGCACCCGGCAAATATATTCAACCTTGGCTTGTGTCATGTTCCTAACTACGTCACTGATGTGCCAAACGCTCTGGTAGCGCCTGATACGATACGGTCCCCAACTAGGTCAAAACGCACCTATATGCAAAGTTTTTAACAAGTTCTATTGCCATCTTATTGTAGAAATGACTAAATACTGCAGACAAAGGCGTCCGAAAAAGGCTTTTATGATACTTTTCATGCAGTTTCTTCCAAATTCTGAAAGCTTTTAAGATAAAATGAATAGCAAATCCAATATAAACTTCTGTCTCCATATTCCGAAACGGATCCTTTTCCCCTCTTCGTGATTTGTCGCCTATTAAACACAAGATTTCGTCGCGACAATTATTTTTCCACCCTCTTGGAAATATTTAAATTGTAGCAGGCTTGGTGACGTCACTGTGCTGGTGATTCAGAGCTATTCTTGTAGGTACGTCGTATGTGCCATTCCACAGTATTTGTTGCTCGTAAAATGTTCGACACGGGGAGTTAACGAAACTCCAAACATTTTGTTATGAGACTTGGTGAGGAATCTCTTTGGTAATTAAATTGTTCCTCCGATCAAGTTTATTAATGAAGGAACTATTAGATAATTTTATTGGCTCCCACACAACCACGTGTATGTCGAGAACGGGTCACTATTCATTATGGTAATGAAGTGTGGTGTAGACGTCACGTATTACGATTAGGGAAATGCAAGACCGAGCATTGATTGTGGCAATGCTGGACCTATTTCTAGAAGTGGACTGCCATACGCTGATGATGATGTTTTAAGCAGCATCTAAGAACTGAAACGGTAGTCAAAATAATCTATGTCTCGCATTCAGAACGTTGTCCTAACATTCTGTATATATACTACAGCCAGGCGGTGGCGCTTCCGCGCTATACAAACGTCACAATAAATCTCGCAGTGCAGACCGGCTGGCACCGGTGTCCTAATAATCATTTGATTTGTTTGTACGTCTCTTTGATTGGAAGGGGAGACGACTAATAAAATTAGGGGTCTCTAAAAAAATCTGTTTGGCATTGCGTGCTGTAAACAAAGTCATTGCAAAGCGGTGATTGTTTTGTGTTTCGGTATAAGTTACTAATTATACAACAAAGGTGGAAGACATTCTAAATAAAATAAGACAGTTGAAATGGTGGACAGGACACAACGACAAGAGACAGCAGGATGAAATGGACGGAAATCATAAAGGAATGGAAACCACATGATAGCAAAAGAAAGAGAGGCAGACAAGCTAAAAGACAATCATGCACCCAGCAATCTGTACCCTAATTTCGTAATACACAATCAATCAGAATTGGAATTGGTTCGAAACGAATGTCTTCTTATCCATTGCTTCTTAAGTTCGTAAGTTACATCGTTGAGCAAACAATTGACATAAAGTTCATTATGCTTTCACCCATACACGTGACAAAAATTTGCTTCCATTCCGTACCGCGGCAATGTAAATTGAGCCTTAGGCGCTGAGCAGATGGAAATCTGGCGCGCGTAAGACAAAATACGATTTAAATATGATTCCAAATTGCCCGCTGGCAGATTGTCCATCCTCTGCTCAGGCCAAACTGAACACAACGTTACTTTTGTAAAATTGTAACCTATCTTGGATACAGGAATACGTTCCTGACTTCGATACTAAAACTCAATTTGCAAGAAGACGAGTTGAGCCCAATAACTAGAAATAATCCTATTGTGTCAAAAGCAATCACCCATATTACGGCAAGGGTTCACAATAACCCCGAAGCAACGAAACTTATAGAAATCCTTTCTAACATATTGGAGGGTCTCGTTTTGATGCTGTATGTCTATGTACGTATGTTCGGAAAGGCATGTGACTAAAAGAGTTATGAATATAAATGTTGATAGATGGAGCGGAAGACGAAGGCCAAAGAAAAGATGGATGGATTGTGTGAGGAATGAGTGAGGAGGACGGAATGAATGATAGCGTGATGGTTGACAGGAGAAAGTGGAAAAAGAAAACGTGTTGTGCCGACCCCGAGTAACATGGGACAAAGGGGCAGAAAGATGGTGATGTATGTTCGCGGTTATCTCGAGAACCATCATCATTCTCATAAAAAATAGTAATTTTGGGATAGTCGCAACATGTCTCTTCCACCATTCATCTCTTTCACCCAAAATCTGAATGTTCATCTTCTTTTTAGCCATCTCTTCTTTCACATAATACCTACACTACACGCTTGGTTCTTTCTACTTTAAAACGTCCTTCCTACTACTCCTTGTGTAAATAGGAGTTGCTATAAATCCATAATAAGTATCCATTATAAGCATTCCATAATTCTATTAAATAAGCCATGCATTATATTGAACGAGTTATTCACATGTCGACAAATCGTGTAACTGCATTCAAATCGTTCTGCTAATATTACGCCCCCAGCACCTTGTGTGGTCGAAGATACAGGCAGGAGAGATTTGTAGCCTCCCCTGAACAAGTTGCCAGCAAAGCAAATGGCTGGTCCATTTGCTTTGCTGGCAACTTGTGTACATAAATATGCAGTTATGCATATAAATCGTAACGGGCGGCGCTAATTTACTGTTTGGCAGTGGCACTACATGAATTAGTAGGGCTAATATTATTACATTAGTAGCAACTCTTCATTCGTGTTGCAACATTTATTCGGAGCAGTAATTTTTTAAGTTCCTACGTTAAGCTACGCTTAAAGAAGCTCGCTTACGCCAATCAAAACATTGCAATCGGCCGTGGAAGGGTGAAATGTGTCCCTCGCATGCTCCCGTGAAGCGTCGCCGGTCGTTATCACCGCTCGTCGCCCATCCACCCCCGCCCCGCCATCCCATCCCTCACCCCCTGTTGTCCGTGCTGCGGTCACGACGCCTCATTTATGGGCCTTCGCTGTAACTACGAAGCTTTATAGTCTCATTCAAAGGGAACAACTGTCGTGCTCAACTTTGTACATATTATCTCCTTTAATATTGACCAAAAACGGACTCCTCGCGTTTGCGTGTGTGTGCCTTTGCAATTTATGATTGCTTCAATCTTTGTAAATGATATGCAATTTGGGTAAATATGGCCATTTGAATACAAAGTATTTGTTCTGACGTGCAGACGCCTAAATGCATGCAGTATTATGTTCTGAAATTGCTCCATTTTGAATTAAATCGACTTATTGACTTATTATTAAAATGTCGTTGGAGTCCATATTCTGCGTATTATGAATTTGTCAGATTAAATTGCTTTGCTAATAATTCCAAATGCCATGAATCTACTAGGCAATCCTAAACTCTGTTCATTTTATCTCGTGAAATTTTCACTTGAAGCACTCTAACGTTTATGTGCGATCGAGAACTTGGTAGAAGGTTTGAACGCGAATATAATTTTCCATCATAAATCAATATGGCTGCCAGGCAGTTTATAATAGTCACATTTAGTATACGCTAACGTCAATACGTGTGATGCGTCAGGGTGGAAGCTAGGGGGTGCGCCGGAAGCAGCCATGCCACTCCATCTATATTATGTAGCTATCTATGGTGTTGTGTAGTCAGCCGGATGTAGCATGCATTGTCTGTAGATTGCAGACACCCGGTGTCGTATGTATAAAACAATCGGTGATGTGAAATATGATTCGCGATGTGTAGAGTCTGGCGTAGTTTTGCTAAATTGATAAAGCGTAGGCCAGACTGAGAACGAAGCGAAACGAAGCTTCGTTTAGCCTTCCTCCGCGTCTTTTCATACTTCCGTTCATAGTACGCGATGTGAAGGCACAGAGCAAAGAACAGGTGTGAACCGAAGGATGAAAAGAGGCGGTAGAAAGCTAAATGAACTTAGCTGTACCCAGTCTGGCCTGCGCTTTATGCTGACATTACCCATATTATGTTCTTTAGCACTACTTATTATAGAACCCACATTTCTCCACTCATACAATAGACATGAGTCTCCTCACTTGTCTCCTTGTTTAGATTTTTCAAATCAGCCAATTCCCGATTTTCTTTGTCTATCTTTAAAATTGATACAGTTTGATTTAGATAAGACCGGGGGACCCGAATTGTAGGCATACTGACGGTCATAGCTCTTTGCGCCACATCATGTTTTCTAGCATCTTGTTGATAGGCTGCCCAACCACTCGGACCTCAGGTGGTATTTGATTAGTAACCTTACTCCTCGTTTCTGAAATCTTCATTATCATCATCATTTCAGCCGAAAGACGTCCACTAAAACCGGTTCTGTGCTTCCCGCACCCAGAGGATTCTGAAATCTTATTAGAATAATTCTATTGTTAAATCAATAGTCATAATTCTATTGAATTCAATGGCTGTTGTTATTTCCGCTTACCAATCACAACCGATATAAAATTACCTTTGACATTAGTAGATAGATATAATCCTTCATGCTTTCAGAAATATTAATTGTTAGTTCAAGGTTCTATCCAGAACCAACGTGATGTCTGTGATCTGATTTTATTCTATGTAACACTTTATAAGTGCAGGGCTGCAGGCCTTAGCGTTGTTATCTCAAGAGCGATCGTGTTGCGCCCGCGCATGTATCGCCTTACAGCATCGGATCTACCCTCATTTGATACCTTAGTAGCTGTGGTTCAAGTGATGGCCTGATTATACAATCATGTATGTTTCTTTTATCAGTTTTGCTTTTCGATTATTCATAAGTTGGCATCTTTGACCTCTCGTCAGTTTTCAACTACCTTTTGAATACTTTCCTACTAGCTTCTCCTTAAATTCATCAAATAAGAGAAGGTTCCGAGGTTCTAGTTCTTTAGTTCGATCTCTATTATTTTTTGTTTATCATTATTGAATTATTTGTATCCTAACTTTGTAGAGACTGTCTAAGAGATTTTACACAATTTTTGTCCAAAATAGGGGCTGCTGAGTACTGTGCTAGTCTCAAATCTATATCTCTGCCTCAACTCACTGAGATAGCATTATCTACCCGCTCAATTGTCGATTGGCCTTTAGAAGGAGATAACAATTAAAATTCTATTGTCTTGTTAGTGACTGTTGGGGGTTTATAGCTAGTAGTTACACATTCGCCGTCGCTTATCATCAACGCCACACCTACTAGACGCAGTCAATGAATGCTGGTAGTCCAAACAACATTGTCTCATGTTCAATGTTTTGAATTCCCCGTCTACTATGCGGCCACCGTCTGCGTGTCCGGTCACTGTGCGAATTCCCCGGCACACGGCACAAGTAATGCATACTACAGGTTTCCTGTTATTGTCGTTATTTGACTTTCATACACATCGTAACGCGACTCTGAGGTGTAAACAAAATGTCATAATATGAGTTTTGAGAATGATGCGTTTGGTTTAACTGTCGAGTTGATATGAGTACAATATAGCTACGTATACAATGAGGGTTTATAGGTACATAGGTTGTACTATGTAGACGTAGACTAATGGCCGATTCCTATAATTTACGGACCGTAATTGGTTAAACTTAAGACTCTTGTATCTTTACCAATAATGAAGCAAAAACCTCATAGTTTGGCATAGTAGACCCTCCCATATGGAAGTAGCTATCACAGGTAAAATTAGCTTATGAATCTATATGCCCAGTTTGGCAATAAAAAATTCTACCATTGGTAAGCAAAACGACTCGTTTTCGTTTATAGGAACCAATCATAAATAAGACGATTGTTCGTGTCGACCTACGTATTATAATGTTTATATTTATTCAACTCGTCGATCAGGCTTCGTGTAAATGACTCCGGAGCCGCAAAGGCGCGCGTGGCGCCGGACCACAAATTGCAAACATGTAGAATCATGGACATAAAACCCTCACAGAGGTCCTGCGACTTTTTGTTAACCCGTCTTGTCTTCTAATCTTTTCAAAAGTCTAGGTTACGCCATCGCCTTTCAAGCACATCATTAGATTTTCCCGCGCATTCGATTCGATAAGGGTCTATGGTGCATTTTCCTGACTTACTAAAGTTTCCGACACCAGCTAGAATGTTCTCTATGCCGTGTTACCACTATTGCCAGAAATGTTCGCAAATGTGCCTCGAAATGTGCCTCTTAATGAACCGCACGTCTCGCCTGGAGAAATATTGGCTATTTTTATACGCTAAAAAGTACGACTGAGAAATCTGCAGAATCTGAACGAGCACGAATTTGGCATTCCATTGCAATATATAGAACAAAAACTAGTGCCCCATACCTTACTGCCATGAAAGAACCGCTCCTAGTGCTAGTTCCTAGGGAGTCCTAGCAGGTTCTAGCACTTCGATCTTCATCGATTCATTCGATCGACTTTCATGTTTACCAATCATGGAAAAATCTGTTTAACAACTGACGGCATCAATTCGTACCGTGCTGAAAGAAGTGTCTATAAACACACTTCTCAGAGAGAAAACTTTCGCCTTTTCGACAAAGAATAATGGCCTGAAAAATACAATAATCTCCCAGATTATAAATAATGTATTGCAGCCCTGTTTGGCGTTCCATTTAAAGAATGGCCCGTCTAGTGTGGTGTAAGCAAGGCGCGGCTAGCGTGGCGCATTGCGGGCTCGCGGCATTCGGCCTGGTGTAATTGGAGGACGGCGGCCCGACTATACACACAGCCCCAGTTACAGCAGTGGGACAAGACTATAATTCTGCAACTTCTGACACGCGAAGGCTTGAACGAAATAATTTTAGTCAGGACAAGTTTTGTCAGACATTGTTGTAGTGTTTCGATGCGACAGTTTCCTTGGAAAGTGAAACCCAGCTGAGCATATGGAAAACATGAATTATCTACGATTTGACTACTGCTCATTTTGCATGTTTTTGCTTGATTGCAACAGATTTTGCATTTTATGATTTATTCTTGTGGGGCCTTTGCTTCGGTAGCACATTCAATGTGAATCGTGTAGTTATAAACAATTTGAAATCTTAAATTGATTCTCTTCCCTGTAGTGGCACCTAGTCAAGCGACGCTGTTAATATATTATAAGATCCTAGGATAGGGTTTGTTGTATCAAGCATCATCATCATCTTCCTGCCCTTGACCCATGTTACTTGGGGTCGGCGCAAAACGTAACAAGCATAAAAAAAAATTGTTTCTACTGTAACTTCTGCTCTGTGGCTCTGAAGCGTGCTCGGCAAATGTGTTGTCTTGGAGCGACTCTCCCCACTGTAGTGGCTGCCTCAAGTCTTCGGAACTCTTTAATTAATTGCATCTAGAATCGAACCAACACACTAGTTTAATTAATTACACTAGTTCTTACTCTAATGAAAGAGCGGAGCTTGCTGGCAATTTAACTTTATTAAGAGTAACTTCGTAATTTATTAGTTTTTGCGTACATCGCATTCACAAGGGTTGTTTATTTATTTATGTTGGGGGTAATGGCAGACAAATGAGCCTAAGATACACTAATGTGTTAGCCTCTCACGTTTACGTATTTTATCGCCTATCTTAGGAGTACCTTAAAGAAAATGAGAGATATGGTTTGCTTGAATTTTTCTTTCTAACAAAGCAAAGGTAGAATTCAATGCCGCTTGAAAAATTCAATATCAGAGTGCTTATCACATTGTAGCAATAAAGTGGCCACATCCGAAACCACATTAAACATACAACACGATGGTTCGAGCGAGCAACCGTATCGAATCGAGAATGATTGGCGAGCGATTGCCGTGACCGCACACAATCGTATTCAATAACATTCTGCGTCTGCGTACATTTCTCTCTGACACCACACGCAGCCGTAATGTCGAGCAAGTTCAACGCCAATGTACACAATGCCCAAAATACTAAAAACTTTGCATAGCTTTATGCGTGTGTGCGTGACGCGATCGTTAGGGCACCAATCAGAATGCTCAATCCCAAGGACGTTCTGATGTTACATCTCTGTGTGAGTGTGGGGATATTGTTTTGAATTCGCGACGTGTCAACATTGCAGTTATAATAGGATCACCTTGTACCTCTAGCTTGACGGACCACGGCGAGGAATGGAGACAGCTCATGATAATGTGAGTTGGTTTATCGCTCTTCTGACGTGTCATCGTGTTTTTTATCTATGTACCTTTGAACGGTACCTAATCGGACGTGTCAACGTTTTGCGTACTCGCATTATTCTTAATGAAACATAATTGTCATAAATTGATTTGTTTGCGTAAATTAAGGTGATTGGTAGCTGTTATCTGGGTAGTAAATGTTTTTCTAACTACAGTAGAAAAAAGAGCATTATTTATCGATATTTTTGAATGAAATTCAACTACTCGGGGGTACTACCTATATGATGAATTGATGATATAATATGATGATGATGATGAAACCACATCATAATAATGTGAATCATGTAACCATGAACTACTGTACTTATATTTGTATTCAGTAACCTACCAACCAACGTATACCTAGATAGAACATTTGTAATAATGATTTTGTTACATTATCTATACAACATTTACAACGTTTCCACTTACCAAATTATTTGCAAGCTTCTGATTCAGCAAAAAAGACTGGTGGACAAATAAACGAAAATAATTGTGTAAAGAAGACAAAGAGATAGCCCTAGAGAGCCCCTAGTTTATATTCCCGCTGTTTGCTTTGTAACTTCGATGTTAACCCGACATAAAACTAGACTAAGTGCCTCTTTGTATCTTGTAACAACCACTCGATATAAATAAAAGGTTTCCTATTCCAATCTAACGTAGGCTACATAAGCATTTCAGCAACATTCAGGACCTAACATCAAGGAAGAGTAATAACAGATGTCTTATTGAATGTGCCCGATTCGCTCCGTGCGTAATTTTATTCCAATTTTATTTTACTCTGCGCTTCGTAGCTCGATTCTCCTATAAATTCACCTCGCGTACTTTAAACATAAAAGGATTTTTATGGGTTGGAGTGACGCAATGATTGTATTTTTTTTCTCTGCGTCTCTTGTTCGTGTCGCAGGATGTCTAAAAGTGCTTGTACATTTGCTAGACTGTGTCCTGTGTGTAAATGAACGCGTTTACGAATCTGATTTTATCTGCCTTTCACACTGTTGAAGATAGATGACATAAGGCACTAATGCACATTGTATGAAGAAACAGTACAAAGGCACAAAAATATTAGAGAGTTAGCTAATATTTTTGTGCCTTTGTACAGTTTGTACCTAGTCTATCTCTGAATGGCAAAATCCCACAAAGGTAGAATCATACGGAATGACAGGATAGCAAGGATTAGGTTACTGATTGACATATTTTGATCCCAATGTCCTAATTTGTTCATACATTTTATAATCTAAGTTAATACCATTTACTTTAATTGACCATTTTGTAAATGTATTAGTCTGTCGTCAATCAATATTAACGTAGTTGTAATATTGTATTGCAGACACATCAGTACAGTGCGAGGAGAGTAGTCGTTGTGTCTCGAGCAGGAGACCGGCCCGCAGCCGTCGAGCGTGCATGACGCATACACCTAGATATACTGCCCGCAGGTATGGACTAACAACGCACACATACAGTCAGCGTCAAAACGATATACACGAACAGACTGGCTTCAAAGACCGGAACAACTTAGAGAACTAATCAAGCGCTACAAGGCTCTTTTGGCGCGTGGCCAAAGTCTGAACTAACGGCGCTATCTTTCTTACAATAATTCCACAAATCCATTGCACAAATGTTTGTCAACGTCATTCTAGCGCCAAAAGGTCCTTGTAGCAGTGGAACTCCTCTTTATCGCAACTAGCTTTTTTTACCCACGGCTTCGCCTCTGAGGTCTAGATATCTTACAAGAACTTTGCATTTTTCCAGTTGAAACACATGCCTATGCTACTCACCGATCAATCGGCTATATCTATGCCAAAAATCAGGTCAACTCATTGCTCCGTTGCTTCGTGAAAAGAGGACAAACAAACACCTTCGCATTTATCTTTTGACGCTGACTGTATCCCGTATCCTCTCGCGCCGATTGTGTCAACTAACTTGAATGGAGGTGTTAGAACTGGCGCGAACAGTCACGTGACTACCTAAGTACCTAAACACTAAAACAATCGACGTGCGCAGTCATCCCGCGAGGGATTCGCATCTGAACAAGGGTCAAGCGGACTCGTAAATAAAATTGCCTCCTAGATCTTCTGAGTATTATATCGCGGTCAAATGTACTTCAAATAAATAGCATAAAAAGGTCAATAACTACTGAAAGATCTCGCAATCTCGCAACTGGCTTATGTATAGGTAGATTACGGTAATAAACCACGATATCAATGAAATATTGTTTCACATAAAATCGTGTAGGTACTTATCTACACGATTTTATCTATCTTTATACCTTACCTTCAGAAAGTGAGAGAGAACGGTTTGACAAAGTATTGATGATCAGGCTTTGAACTCCCAAGTAAGTTTGAAGTTACGTTCCAAATTTAGAGTTGTGTGATGAGTTTATTTATTCATCTCTCACAATCTTCTGTATTTCCAAAACTGTAAACCAACCTATCAGAATAACGCAAATATTCTTTCTCAAAATCCACGGTTTCCGTTTATATTGGCGAAATCAAGAAAATATATTTATCTCGAAATCAGATCGCTAATATTCAAAGTTTACTCAAATCAGACTCCGGATGAAAAGTAAATATTTCAGTTCTCAAAGTTTTGGTGCTAAAAGAGGATTACCTCATTTCTCGAAACCGCTTAGAAAACTCTTTTATGATAATCGAAACTGGAAAGTTGAATTAAACCTTTCAACGAAATTCTACAAGAAGGATTATAGAAACTCTTATCCCTTCTTTAAAACATTATTTCTGAAAATAAAATAACACTCTCCAGCCAGTAAACATTTTGATTGGAAACTCAGAAATGAACAGTTTCTATTTTGGAAGATGTATTCAGAGTGGTGGAAAAGATTTCACGAAAGCGTTGTACATTAACTAAAACGAATACCTGATAAAGATAGTAGCCGGTCAGCAAGACGGTTGGTGGAGGCTGTCTGATGAGACGAGCACTCATTGAAGTATCACTCATCAATAAAGCTGTCGTAATATGCAAGATATAAGTGGGCAGGGACGTGACTAGTAAGTCAGCATATCACCGCCGCTCTGTTTGCAGACCATCAAAATTTTGCAGTAACAGGCACCGCAAGCTGCTGCCTCTGCGGCAGACGTGACTGGCGCGCACGGCGGCCCGCGCGCATGCCGCCCCGCTGACTGACGCCGCCTCCTGCCCCGCACCACGACCCTAGACACGCCACTCACACGCCACATACTACTCACAACACACGCATATACTACACACTGATACAGGACCGCTTTAGTTAAATCCGGTGAGTTTTATTGACTATCTAGCGTTACTACTTTCAGCAGAAGTCTTGAAGCTCTTGTTTCTTCACAGAACGGATGGCCGATTGTGCCCAAAAGTTCTAGAGTGGCGACCGTTTAATGGACCGATGACCTGTTGAAAGTCGCCAGATCCCGCTGGATGTAGGAAGCAAAAGTACGGTCCTAGTGACCAGGCTTGAGGAAGACTCTGTGGACGAAATTTGGATACATAATTACTAGCATTAGCGAATAGAATAAGAAAAAATTGCGCTTTACCATTTAGTAATATTCTTACGACCATCATCTGTTCCAGAAGGCACATTGCCGGCCATTCTCGTCGCAGCTCGCTTCGCCAGCCGCCGCCATGGGTTCGGTGAACGTGAACCGCAACGTTGCGGACGCCTTCTACCGGTACAAGATGCCGCGCATCTGTGCCAAGGTCGAGGGCAAAGGCAACGGCATCAAGACCGTCATCGTCAACATGCCTGAAGTGGCAAAGGCGATTGGGAGACCTCCCACTTGTAAGTACAACTATACATATATTCTGCTTCTTCTTAATCTTATTTCGTATCAAGCTTTATCAATCCAGCAAATCGTTCACTTGTTCCAATTAGGTCTTTGGGTAATGTGCTAAATAGTTTCGAGATGGGAAAATGGATCTACAAGTTTTTTTTTTTTTTTTTTTATATTTGATCAGAAACACATACATATTAATTCTTGATCGTGATCGACTAAACAAAATGTAACAAAGTAAACAGTAAATCATTTGAGGTGCGAATTGGCGCTAAAATAGTCCTTTTTTAAATCTTGGGTCCTCGAAGATGAATGAATAAGATTCGGCGTAAACATAAATTACCCTTATTAAGAGAGTACTCGGTACACTTGCAGATCCTACGAAGTACTTCGGTTGCGAGTTGGGCGCGCAGACGCAGTTCGACTTCAAGAACGAGCGCTTCATCGTCAACGGCAGCCACGACTCTGCCAAGCTGCAAGACCTGCTGGACGGGTAACTAACTACTACATCTAGCATTACTGACCTAGCCGAATGGAGTAGCGTCTACAGGAGAGCCTCGCGAGCACGAAGCCCAGCTGACGTGTGAATCCAAAACGCTATATCTCAGAAATACCTATTTCGAGAAAAGGGGTTTTAAAACTTTTTTTGGTTTTTAGCATGTTTTAGTACAATGTTAAGTATGTGCTCATATCTCCTTCTCTATACAATAAAATGAAAAAAATATAAAAAAATATAGGGATATGTAACTGCCTCGAAATAATCAAATGAACGCCATTAAGGCAAAACACTGTAAGGCTAAGAACTCACGGAGCGGTTTTCACCCGCGCCCGTCGCGTTGTAAGATGCGCGGGTGTAAAACGCGTCGTGAAATGTGCTCTTACAGAAGCTGCGGGCCCGCAAACGCGGCGGGCGCGGGTGAAAACCGCTCCGTGTGTTCTTAGCTTGACTCGAGTTACAGTGTATTAGATTAACTCGTCAGAGTATTTATGGAAAACAAAAGTTGCACTGCATTCGTTCTAAGGAAAAAATATTTGAAGTTTTCCAGGGTCTGGCTGAGTGTGAATTTTAAAGTAGTGCTAATAAATTCTCCCCTCTGCTAGGTTCATCCGCAAGTTCGTCCTGTGCCCCGAGTGCGACAACCCGGAGACGGAGCTGATCGTGTCGACGAAGCGCAACACCATCTCGCAGGGCTGCAAGGCGTGCGGCTACCACGGCGTGTTGGACTTCAACCACAAGCTCAACACCTTCATCCTCAAGAACCCGCCCGCGCTCGACCCCAGCTTGCAGGCCTATCAGCAGGTAACACACGACTCTCCAATCTGTCAAAAATACAGTTGCACAAGAATCATTTGGCAAAATTTACGGGGTAGGGGGGCGTTGTTTGTAAACAGTTTTGACATTGTTTTGTCGAATTGTATTAAAAAACAAGATGGCGGCGTAACTACCGGTTTTGTGTTTCCAGGGCTCTTCGGTGACGGAGGGCAGTCGCGGCAAGCGCTCCAAGCGCTCCGGACCCGGCGCCGCCAACGGGAACCACGACGGGCATGACGACGCGAAGGTACGAACAAACTTTATCTAATTAAAACCCGCACATGAAAGTTTAGTTTACGCAATATTTTATGACATTTTCAACACCACCAGGGCATTTTATGAATGTCTCTTGGAACTGTAGTTGCTGATACTCAGTCTCATTGAGATAGACTTAATTTTTTAAACTTTGATAAGCGTTTTTTGTCTCAACTCACGATAAACAAGCCGACATTTTAACTGCCAGATGATTTCTATTGTAATTATATATTTTGTAATCTATAGTTTTGCAAACGGTGTAGATTCCTACAATGTAGCCTTAGTCGACAACTCCCTTGCATTCAATTGAACCTTAAAGCCAAAATCCCATAATTCGTTGAAAGCCGATATAAACGTGAACATTGAACACAGGAGGGCGAAGCTCCCGTGACGCCCACGACGCCCAACCCCAAGAGCAGCAAGAAGGAGAAGGACAAGTCCGCTGACGACGACGACGACGGCTGCTGGACCGTCGACGTCAGCGAGGCGGCCGTGCGCGCGCGCATGCAAGGTACGGCCTGACCCGGCCTTCAGGCTCGGAATGGGGACAACTGTGGCCCAGAGCGGAGCATAACACCTACGTAAAATAGCGACACGTACACTCACAGCAGTACGACCCATTGCAGTAGAGCCGTGTCGTGATTGATTTAGCACAGCCCAGACAATATATACCAAACACAAATGACTTGTCCAGGCAGGCTCCATACGAACAGAAAACAAGAGGTTGTAACACATTTAAACAAGATGCCATAAGCTCGTGCATAAAGGCAGCATTGTAACTATTGAATCTTTTGTATTTGTGACCGGTGTTGGACCGACTATCTGAGCACCTCGTTGGGCAAGCGCGAATGTTGAGCATGGGAGGATCCTGGGTGAAATCCCTTGGTCGGGCAAAGTTTTAGTGAAATTTTTCAAATAGGAACTTCCCAGTATCAATGGCTGTTTAGCCACTGTCAAACACCAACATAAAACGCCGGTATTCTTATGTGGGGAATACACAGGCCTTGTAGGTTTTTAGTCCTTTGTGTTTAATGATATGTTGTATTGCGATACAGACTTGACGGAGGGCGCTAAGTGCATGACGGTGTCTGAGGACAGCGAGAAGAACGAGAAGCAGCGCATGGACCTGTTCTACGCGTACCTCAAGCAGCGAGCCAGCTCCGGAGACGTCGACACCAACCGCGCCGTCACCGAGATACTGCACGAGGCTGAGAGGTGACGCACAAACACGGACTAATTCAATTTACTCGTGAAGGAAACATAATTGCATGTAAATAGAGTTTATTATGGGCCCACCGAGATAAATTGAATTTTATCGTAATTATGCTGGTACAGCTGCTTTTAATTAGTCTTCCCAATCTTCGGTGTGAAGTCAGTCGTGACTCCTCTAAGCCCATCGTGATCAGTCCGAACTAGTCGCGTATACACGCGGGTATGTCTCGCTGGAGTAACCCTGACCCTCGCACGTCGCAGGCTGGAGGTGAAGTCCAAGGCGCCGCTGGTGATGCTGGAGGTGCTCGTGCGGCCCGCGACCCTCGCGGCCGACGTGCGCAAGCACCGCGCGCTCCTGCTGCGCTGCACGCGCGCCGACACGCGCGCCCAGCGCGCCGTGCTGCACGCGCTCACCGCGCTGTGCGCGCACCACGCCGCGCTGCTGCCCAAAGTGCCGGCCATACTCAAGGTGAGCCACTGGACTGCCTCTCCCACTGCACGCGCCCAGCGTAAACGGTCCTCCACTGAGGGCCGGCCCTCTCTTCATGTTGCTTGACTAGATCAAGTTATGTCCCACGTGTGCTGTCTTTGCTAAACACTACTGATAATGTTTTCCAGCTGCTATACGACGAAGACATCGTGGAGGAAAAGGCGATCCTGGAGTGGTCGGCCAAGCCGTCGCGCAAGTACGCCAGCAAGGAGCTGATCGCCGACGTGAGGCGCCGCGCCGCGCCCTTCCTGGAGTGGCTGCAGCATGCTGAGGAGGACTCCAGCGACGGAGACGACTCCGAGCACGACATCGAGGTACTACTATCATCTGCTTGATCATACCAGCCTATTATTGTACCACTGCAGGGCAAAGGCCTCTTCTTATACAGAGAAAGGGTGGCAATCCTAACTAATATTATAAATGCGAAAGTGAGTTTGTTTGTTTGTTACGCTTTCACGCTAAAACGGCTGAACGGATTTGGATGAAATTTGGCACATGGGTAGACCATGACCTGGAATAGGACATAGGATACTTTTTATCCCGATATTCCCATGGGACTAACGCGGGTGAAACCGCGGGGCGCAGCTAGTTTTAGATAAATTAACTATAAGGCAGTGTTCTATTTAAACGCGATCGTCACGCTAATACGCGATCAGCCGCGTTCATGTCACTTCTTGTTTGGAAATCTGTACCGAACGATTGTAAATTCGCGCGACGGTCGCTCTTAAATAGGACGAGGGGTAAATTCAGATTTTCTCACGATATTGTTCCTTCACCGACCAAAAAAAGCTAAGCTGTGCTATCGTTTCAGATCGAGTACGACGACCGCGCGAAGGCGACGCCCATCAAGGCGGTGTCCGCTGCGCCCGCCAAGCCCAAGCCGCAGGATGACGATGACGTTGACGTCGACATTGACGCCATCTAGGCGTCATGCCACGTCACCTCACGTCACGCCACGTCACCATGCGGGACTGTTTCGCGACTCGACGATGTTACTATCATTCCTCACTCGCTACAATTTGTCTTCACCGTGAAGTAGTCTAATGGAGCTGTTATATGCTTGTTCGAATCTTAACATAGCGAACTGCGAACCATCACCACAATATTGACTCGTCTTACTATCGTCTACTGTTTTAACTAGCACTCCATTTATTACTGCTCTTGAGATTTTTTAAATCCTACGATTTTTTTATATGATTGATATGACTATGGATCACAAAAAATTGATCATCTGAGTTAAACCATGCATTTATTGGACTTACTGCCTATCCGCCTTCCGTGATTCTTATTCATTAGTCACTTTTGTGTCTCGAATAAAATTTAAATCAAATGTAAAACTTATTGATGTTAGTCTTTATTTGAAATGGACCATAGATATCATCTTGTTGCGAAACACAGACTCGGGACCCGTTAACATAGCGCAGACATTTAATATGTAGTTCACCCTATCTAAAGTACCCTTCCAAAGTAATTAGAATAGGTATAGATGATCCCCTCGCCCTTTACGGGAGGTGTAAAGTTTCTTTACTCCATTAGATGTAATCCAAATTATTTCGAAATAATAACGAAACATCGTTCGTTTAGTGCGTGCTATTGTTGTGAAATCGGAGGTGTTACAGTTGTCGTCTGCCCACTTACATGTAATGTTTACTTATTATAAACTAAATGTTTAGCCATCTAGAAATTGACATCAAAAATATTGCACCGTGCACGTCTCACGGTGCTATTCCTATATATAGATGTTTTAAGGTAATCATATCTAATTCAATTATAAGATTATTGATGTATCTAGCATAAGGGCAGCTCGGCTTTCAATCACAGCATTTGCGATTAGAAACGATTCGTTAAAAATAAAAATATGTCGTCAGATATAATAGTCATTCATGATGGTAACAACTAAATTAACGGTGTTTCTAAAATCACTATATTCAAAGCTTAATACTAGGGTGACTGTTTATAGGAAACTATAGTTTTTTTTTTTTTCTTATTTCCAACTCTTATGTTCCTATATATCGATTTTTTATATAATTTTTAATCAATTTTTTCCGATATATATTTTGGGACGCAGTTTTATATACATTGGTGTAACATCATGCGGGATTAGGATGAGGAGCCAGCGTGACGCCGCTACTGCTTGCGACGACTAACTAGCTGAGAAATCAAGTAACTATTATATCGCTGGTCTCGCAGTAGCGACGCAGATATGTTTGAGAGCCTCCTCACGTCGCCGCGATAGTCACAAAACTAAGTGATGTGTTATAAAACGTATAAGCAATACGGAAGACGCCACGTCGCCGTGCTGCTACTATGGCAATATGAGTTTGTACGATGTTAAACATGTAATAGAAATTGATTGATTTTAGTATTACAATTATAAAATCGGCGAGCGTTCGGGTTGAGTAATTGGCGAATAGCGGCGGTTATGCGATGTGTATAGATCGGTTATGCGATATGTATAGAGCGGTTACTCGACTCTGCGTATTTTATATGTGTATGTAATTTAGGTTAGTTTATTTGTGATGAGGCCCCTCCAGGCGCGCGCAGTTCTCATGTAATATATAGGGATACGATCGGCCGCCTCGCCGCCTCGCCGCGCGACAGACGGGCAATGTTTCCTCTTACTATTAACTATTATTAAAATAGAATATTTTGAAATTGCCATCTGACAATTTTATTAGATTGTTTTGTATTCAATACATTTTGGATTCTGAATTTGTGTTTTATTTACTACAATTCCACTCACATAAGAAAATAGACGTTATATCATTTAGAGTTCAGAGTATATTAACCATACGATGGGTGACCATTGACCTTAACCTTTGGCATTTTATGCTGTAGGCTGATGATGATGATCGCACGAAGCTGTTATCCATTATAAACCTGTTGCTCGCGACTTCTGCGATCCAGGATGCAAAGTAGCCTATGTCCTTTTCCAGTCCACCCCTGTGCCAAAAATGTCATCCAAATCCGTTCAGCCGTTTTAGCGTGAAAGCGTACTGCGTAAGCGAACAAACAAACTCATTTTCGCATTTAAACATTAGTTAGGAATTTTATATAGTTACAGTTGTAAGGGCCGAGACACACCGGAATGGCAGCGGCCGGTAGCGACGCCGCGAGCACTTTCAGTGTGAAATAATTTAAAACTTTATCTACATACTTAAGACCAGTATCGCTTGAAAAGGTCGCAAGACTGTGGTTCTGCCCGCGGCTGGCAGCGGCGACGGCCTCGCGCCCCCCCGCCACCGCATTTCATGCGCCAATATGTTCATTTGTTTCTTCTAAACAGTTCTATTTGCAAGCGGCGACGCCGGGGGCCGCTGCCATTCCGGTGTGACTCGGCCCTAACTGAATATTTCGAAAAGATATTATTTTTTTATAATTCCATAATATACTTACATCTCACACTCAAATATTAATAATATGTAAATACGTGTAAAAAAAAGGGGGGGGGGGATAATCACTACAGTGCATCAAGGAAAAGTGTTCTCAAAGGCTGGTAGCATGGCCACTGAGACACTTATTTTTCAAAAACGCACACATGACAACATGATGAGCATGTGCATGCTCCCGTGTTCGTGCTCGTTTCCATGTACTGACTGCACGAATGCTCGCTTTGTAACATTTTACATTACACCCCGTAAAACCGGTCAGTACCTACACGGCTTTAAAATCCGTGTAATATGCTCATTTCGAACTCTGCTCGTCCGTGCTCCAGATTCGCAAGACACTGTGCGCTCGTAACGACTTGTCCGCGGCGTCCTGACTGAACCGTGTAACACTCAAAGGGATTCGCCAAAACACCGACAGCGGTCGGAGCACTCGCAACGAGCAACGAGCGGCTCGTTGCTCGCGTGTTCGTACTTGTTTCCACGTACTGACTGCACGAATGCTCGCTTTGTAATATATTAATGTACACTCCATAACACCGGTCAATACCCACCTTAATTACTCTAACTAATTGAACACGAAAAGGGAAATAGGTACGCGAAATGTCAATTTAAATTTGGTGGATTCATCCACATTGTGATATTGCCGTAAGCATGGTAAATAAAATAACGAATATCGGTAACTTAATATTATATTTTATGAACAAATTATAAATACTTATCACTATTTTCCTACATGCGTTAAATTTATTAAAAAGCCTGTAAATATTGGTAACAATCTCGCATGTAGGCTTTATAAAAATATTATCACCTAAGTAAATAATATAAGTACCTACCTACTATGAGATTAGCTGGATTTTAAATTAATTAAAATTCATTATTTTTACAACTAAGTACCAATAGTAAGGTGATGATAAATCAGTCTTTTGAATAAGATCGGGAATACTTATGAAGTAAGTAAGGAAGGAAATACTTATGTAGTAAGTGCGCAACAGAGAACAAACCAATTTTCAAAAATATGTTGTAGGTACAATCACTCTTAGGGACTTGTTTACTTGTTTCACTTGCGATGGAGAACCGAGGAATAGTACTTATGGAATTGTATGAGGAAACGAAAAGATCACGTAATATAGAAAGGTAACTTGTGCTTTGAGCAGGGGGTTCATAACTTCAAAATGACTATTTTTTAGGTCTATATTGTGCGGTAGTAGCTACCTTGATGTTGACAAGGTTGAATCATGATGAGCAACGTTTACTCTACTATACAGTCAGAGTATGAATAGGTACACTGCAATCTGTGCTGTTTACTTATATCTAAACTTTAACTTTACAGATCTTTATCTTACACTAAACTAGCTATGTACAATTTCAGCGTAGCCAGATTGAGCTAAGGATTTAATACAGGGTTATTGGTAAAATACCAACAACCTCTTAAGGAGTCATTGTACTCATCATTATGAACAACTTTTACTATGGGAACAAATATGAAATTGCGAAAAAAAAACAGCTGTTCCGTACATTTTGACGAGTTATGCGTACATAAATGTACGGAACAGCTTTGTTCTGCTATTTATTCCCATAGTAAAAGTTGTTCATAATGATGAGTACAATGACTTCTTAAGAGGTTGTTGGTGTTTTACCAATAACCCTGTATAAGAAGAGCTAAGGACACTTGAAGAACATTATTTAAAATTATTTACTTATTATAAGTACCTACTTATTAAATGCAAAATGTACCTATGTGGATACATATTTTAATCAATAATTGATACCATTTTCTTTTTATTTTAGCTTTAAACTTAAAAGCCTATGCTTTTAGAAATTCTTACCGCACCAACTATTGTACACAAAAATTAAAATGTAAGCATTACTCAAGGGGTGGACCTGGTGTCCTGAAATACAGACCACACGTCTAGTTTAGGCACCAGTCTCGCACAGTATAATTATTAGTAGTATGAATACAGAGTACATATTTTTGTCATGTACTCCTCTCTAATGTATTCTGCGTTCGCAATTTATTTGCCAAACATGTAAACATACACAGGAAAAACAACTGTAATGCCTACACATAAGGATTGGGTTGCGCTACAACTTAATGTTTTTTTTAATGACTTTTCAACGGTCCTAGTCAGTCTAAAATCAACTTTATTTACACTTGCATAAAGTTGATGTTTGTTTAATTGGAAATAACATCAATATTGGAAACAAGGATTTAAATAGATCTTACCTATAATGTGGTGAGAAATAAACGATTATCTTATTTTATAATATCAAAGGAGTCAAAACTCTGTCAAAAATGTCCAAAAATATTAATTTACAGGTTTGAGTATTGAAGGAATTTAGGAATCTATATATTATTATGTTACAGAAGCAACGCTTCTTGTTAAAACTGGCTACAGCTCTGTATTTACATTAGTACCTAATGGCGATATTACACGGTTCACTTTATGACTTTCAATATGAATGAATTAACAAAATCGAAACATTAAATCAATTCAAAAGGAGTTTAATTGTAAGGACAGACAAAAATGAATAATTAAATCGATTCAAAAAGAGTTTGTGACTACAGAACGCCACGGGGCGTTCTGTTGTTTCTGGCTATTATAAAAATTGCGTGAATTTGTATACATATGTGTGAATTAATAAGGTTGAACCGTGTAATATGGCCTTAACATAGATTTTTAGGTTATATTTATCTCTACATCGTAGTTTCAGTTGTTTACCCTGTCTGTTGCGGCACGGCGGTCACGGTGACGGTCTGCGTGGCGACGCTAAACGACGTGATGAACACGTTGACGATGGTGATGAGGAAGATGCCCAATACCGTCATATTATTTATTTTGTCCGCCTTGCAGCGCTCCTTATGGTCGTTGACGTCGTAGCGGCTGTTCATGATCAAGCCCACGCCGACCAGGATCTGAGGAGAGAGTGGTTTGGTTAGGATAAAGTGACTTGTGGTATTGTGAGCACTTAAGATGGAAAATACTTTAGCCTATCCTCGACGTGTCGTGGAAGTGTCAAATAAAAGGCCGCGGTTGAAGACATTATGTGATAATATTTTTCACATTGAGCATGGACGTTACATGTGTGTCATTGTCATGGCTGCAATATGAAAATACGGGCGGAAGTTACGTACATTAGTGTTGGTAACAATTCACATTCCAGAATAACTAAGACACTAACGACATCTATTGCGATAGTGAAGCTTAATTTATCGAATTTATTGGTATCGATCGATAAAGAAAACCAAACTTGGTACACAAAGAAAGACATAGATGGCTTTATTGTCTGACATTATGTGTGTTGAGACATGTCTGAGACAGAACATTACTGAGGACAGAATAATACAAAGGATAAAAAAACAACAGGGTGGGTAGGCAGAGGTGTGTGATGCGGTCATATGTAGAGTCGGTACGTTACACTCTAATACAGTGTCCAGTGAAGGAATCGAACCCTAGGACCACGCTCAGATAAGTCGTGCTTGCGAACCAATCTGGGTTGCTGCAAAGAATTTCCTAATTCTATAACAATTTGGCCACTCAGGGGATCGAACCCAGGTTCACATCAGCAGTCGCTCTTTCGCAAGTCGCAAACACTAGGCCAGAGTAGCTTCGAAACTGTGTTTTATGAGAAAAGTAAATTACCCGAACCAGCTATTTGGTATCTCAGACCAAATAAAAAACCAAGACCATTTTAACACAAATAAAATCCTTCACGACCAACAGTACGGTTTTACCAAAGGACGTTGTACGACTGACGCCGGTGTAACCTTATTAAGACACATTTTTAACGCGTGGGAAGAAACCCAAGACGCCATAGGAATCTTTTGTGACTTCTCCAAGGCATTTGATTGCGTCGATCACGAAACCTTACTCTTGAAACTTGAGCATTACGGACTAGGTAAACTTGCGCCCAGTTTAGTAAAATCTTATTTAAATGATAGACAACAGCAAGTTCAAATAAACGGTATCAACTCACTAGGTTTCAAAGTAAAAATGGGTGTTCCACAATGCTCGATTTTGGGTCCTTTCCTCTTTTTATTGTACATTAATGATCAACTCTATTTATTAAAAAATCAGCCACACATGGTGTTATTTGCTGACGATACTTCCTTAATTTTTAAGGTAGATAGACGTGCTACAAATTTTGACGAAGTAAATAACGCCCTACTGCAGGTCCAAATTTGGTTCACTGCTAATAATTTAGTATTAAATGGAAAAAAGACTAAGTGCATAAAATTTTCTTTACCAAATGTCAAAAGTAGGGATTGTGAGATTATATTGAATCAAGAGAAACTAGAATTCGTCGATAAAACTGTTTTCCTGGGGACCACGCTCGACTCAAGGCTACAATGGGGTCCTCATTTAACATCTCTTGCAGGACGGCTGAGTTCATCAGTAGGTATGCTGTCAGAAAAATCCGTCAATTTACTGATGTAGATACCGCGAGGCTAGTCTATTTTAGTTACTTTCATAGCATAATGTCTTACGGTATTTTACTATGGGGACGGGCTGCAGACATCGAGTCTATCTTTATTCTGCAGACTAGCTTTTGCCCGCGGCTTCGCCCGCGTGGATGTCGGAAATTATCCCACGGGAATGTGCTACCGGGATAAAAGTATCCTATGTCCCATAACCCACGTGGTCTGTCTAGGCGACCTAGGCGTTACGGCGTAAAAGTAACAGACATGAGACAGCCAGTAACTTTATATATTAGTGGTAGTTCATATCTATATTGTGGTGATAGTGTGGATAGTATGGACAGCAGTATGAAACTGTCGGAAAGATTAATGAAAAAATCTTGTATAAAGATTAATGAAAAAACTATGGCATATTGTATGGACGATGGAAACTAAGGCGAAAGCTTTGGGGGAGCCTGCGATATTCAAATTTTCTTATGATTTTGCTTTTTACAGGTCAGTATCAAGTTTTATGTTGATCTAAATAATGAGTCGCAGTTGTTTCAAATATTTATTTATCTAATCTAACTAATATGGCAGGAGTTTTATTCCTGTATCTAATGGTTATTATTCTGTAAAGCTACTATTTGCTACGATCGCGAATCATATTTTAATCATATTGACATTCGAAACTTACCCATTAAACGATTTAAAAGCTGTATTAAAACCAAACTTTGTAAAAAAGGGTACTATACAATTTCAGATTATTTGGAAGACAAAAAGCATGGGATTGAGCAGCTCGCTTTGCTAACATTTTGTCATTTTGGCATTGTGACATTTTGAATAAGTGAAAATCATCAAAATATACCTACCACTCCTACCAGTTTTAAATACAAATTTACATTATTGAATATTATATGTAGGATATTGACAAAATGACATGATTGCTTTGTAAAGTATTGTATTATTGTGAATGTGAGGACTATGTGGATGTTTATTATAGTTCTCAGTTAGTTTTAACAATGGTCTGGCAATTTGAGAACTTGATGCGGCCTACACAAATGTCCTTTCTTTGGTATTGTTCGTAGAGTCGTTGAGCTCCTTAAGTTCTGAGCTGAGCTCCACTATTACTGACAAATGCTTGCAGTGACAGGACAGACTCACTCAAATCTGTGTGGTTCATTCCTCAAAAGACCATTTCAGACTCTAATCTACATGGCCCTCATAGGGCCTGACCAATATGCCAATGTCTGACCTAGGTATGTCCGGACTTTAAAAGAGACTGTGAGTTGGTTTCGGCCTTTCTTCTCAGAGTAGTCATATAGGAAACGCCGACCTCATCTAGCTTAATTTTACAATTTTTTGATATTATTACGACGTTTAAAAGTGATTCCAATAACCTATTTACAGAATAAATAATTTCATTTTAACATACAACCTGCCTGACACTGACTTGCAAATTGCAAAAAACTTAAGATTTGAATTTCGCGGGCTACCGGCGCATCCCCCTTAAGAAAATCGCATCATTTGCACAACGCCATCTATCGAGTAAGTACTCACTGGTAAACTCAAACTCTTCGTTCCAAGCCAAGAGCCAAGTAGTAATAACTTTTGATTGAGTGGATAGATTCTCAAGATACGGACTATGACTATATTCTCAATCCCTTAACGCTCTTGAAGAGAGTCCCGCAAAAATGTCAATAATAAGAACTTACATGTGAATTTTAAAATCAAGAGGGTTTTTACCCTCATGAGGGATGATTTTAGAAAAACGTAACTCTTTGTTAGTTACAAAAAGCATAAATTTTCACAGCCCTAACTTAAAAAAAAACCGGCCAAGTGCGTGTCGAACCATGCACAATGAAGGATTCCGTAGTTGGGATGAATTATTTTATCAAACAAACTTTCGCAAAGTTTTATTGTTATTACGTCTATGGGCGTTTACTGTCCCTCAAAGTGTTAAAAAACTTGTTCTCGCATACAGAATGTTTCGGTTTTTGCAACTGCACATGTAAGTTGGTCGATTAAAAGTTTTTGAGCTAAGTCGCGGACAGACAGACAGATAGACGGACATGGCGAAACTATAAAGCTTCCTTGTTGACTACGGAACTCTAAAAATGATAGGTTTAACATAAAAACTTTCATCCCCTATATCCCCCCCCCTTAAATTTGTTTTTGAAAAAATAATTTCCTATGTTCTTCGCCGGGATGCCATCTATCTCTCCAAATTTAAATTTTAATTTTTTTTTTTTAATTTATTTAAAATTTAAGAGTTACTATCGAATTTATACTTTTAAGCATCGATTAGTATGGATTATGTGTACAATTCAAAATGAGCCAAATGTTCGATAATTATGAATTCGGCGAAAGTCATTCTTCTACGGAGACTCTTAACACCGCGATTCAGAAAATGACGTTAAATGAACAACGCCATCTATCGAGCACGAAGTGATACTGTCAAAATATATGGGAAAACGTTCGGACACTCTGTAAGCTATGTAGAAAAGACGTAGGGTTCCATGACTGACTTGACTTGACTTGACTTGACTTGACCTGACTTGACCTGAACTTGACCTAACTTGATTTGGATTGAGTTGAGTTAACCTTGAGCAGGTATATTTTATCGCAGCAGGTACATTGGTAGTTGAAAGAAAAGTAGATTACTCGTGTTTATTTAGTAAGCGCATTCGTGCCTTAATTACTCACTTTTTGCTCGATGTAAGAATCTACAATTTTTAAGAAATTAAAATTTGTCACCATTTTTTCATGATTAATATTTGTATCATGATTTAAAAGATAGATAGCGCCACCTATGGCACTACTACCAAACAATAGATTTGGAAACTTGAATTAACCAAACTTTAAATTGGGTGAATTCACAATGTATCGCGTTATGTTACCGCGCGAAGTATGTGAACATATGATGATGTTGATCGTGTGTTACACACGTTCTCACAAACCTACCTGATTTTACGCTAGTGTCATTTTACGACAATAGATGTCGTTACGTGTATCTACATTACGTACCTAATGAAAATTTCTTCTTGAAGACTTTAAACTCTTATATCTTTTGATATTTTGAAGCGATTGCGATGAAACAAAGACTAAATGAAACATCGAGTTACACACAATATTTGAGTGTATAAGTTAACCATATTGATTTCGTACTTTTTACGTGATACTGGAACAATCAAACAAACGAACAGACAAACAGACAACCAGACAAACAGACAAACAGACAAAAATTCCAAAAATGGTAGAAATGGCATCTGTTGGTTATTCTTGGACACTCCACCTACTTTTTTTTTTTTTTTTTTCATTGTACAGAAACTCCTCGTCTACAGATTTATTATATGTATAGAAAAGAGCGATCAGAGCCATTTATAATCTACGCGGGCGCGATTCTTTAAGGGCACTGTTTAAGGATATTAACATCATGACGGTACCTTGTCAATATATATATGAAAACATCTTGCACGTAAGAAAAAATTTACATCTTTTTAGTAAAAAAGGGGATAGACATAATTATAGTACTAGAAATAGGGACCTATTAGTTCAACCAGGTTTCAGACTGGCTAAAGTAGACTCATCTTTCATGGGGTACTGTTTAAAATGTTACAATAAAATCCCTCCCCACATACTTCAACTGAATGAGACGAAATTCAAAACTTGTATTAAACGCACACTATGTTAACTAACTAGGCAGGCATATTATAAGTTGGAGGATTACATCTCTGATAAAAATGCTTGGCTTAATGCTGGTCCTGCTCCACAACCACAACTAACTAATTAACATTCGAAAATGCTGTTGGAGCTGCTGAAGATTGTAAGACTATCTTTGCATTGTATAAACTCAATCTCTCCTTTGTATTATATAATTGCACAGGTGTGAGTACTATGTACTATAGAGCTACCATTTACCGGGTATTTTGTCTTTCATTGACTTGAATGTGCCCTGGCAGCTGGGAATGTCATGCTCACTCAAATGTCTCGCTGATGGTGGCGCGTGTGTTGGATCATTTAGCTCCCTTCAAAATGGTTGAGCTGAATGGTGCTGATCCATGCGTCATGTTCGTGAACGGGCGCCGTCAGTTGTGACTGGTCATTCATTCTTAGCTGCCATAGCTTCTTTTAATTTTTGAATTGTTCTTATTTTATAATTGCGGACGCTTTTAACGTGCTTTCTACATTGTTCTCACATGTATAATTTCAACATGAATGATGTAACCATTATATTGTAACAATATTTTGATTTAAAAGAGTGTCCATGGAGTTTCTTGCCCGATCTTCTCCATAGGTACCTACTACGCTTTGGAATGGGCAACTAGCTTCATATTTCTGACTGACTGACTCCTTGACAATTCAAAAGTGCCTGTAAATAGTTTAATTGAAATAAATACTTTGAGTTTGAGTTTGAGCGCTGCGAACAATAAAGTGAAGCATGCAAAAACTATACCTCTGTGTATACACGCTCAAACGCACACATTTACAATCATTTGCAATCAAACTACACCAAAATATGTGCACACGTGTTTACGAAACCGGCCTCACGTCACTGTTGACAGCGCTCTGTCTTGGTTTTTTCATTTGGTCTGAGTTTGGTATACAGGCAGCCCTTGCACATATGTAGCGAGTGTGCAGAGTAGACAATAAAAAAATTAATAAATATAAATATTGGTTGTGTCATGGAAAGATGAATATTCCTGGCTGTATACAACATTGCATGTTTGCTTGCCTACATTGTAACTTACTTGAAAGATAATGCTAAGGGAGATGAACACGAGACTGGAGTAGTAGTACGGGTGCGTGGACGCGGACTCCAGCACGTAGCGCAGCTGGTTGGCGTTCGCTGACAGTAGCGCCAGGTCCATCATACCTTGCGCCAAGTTCTTCTTCTGCTGGTAAGTGTTCACGTCCGGAATCACCTGGAACGAAGTCGGAAGTATTTTAATAATTTCACTGTCCGCGAAGCAGACGAACAATCGCCGTAAATAGTATGAATTATCTGCTTCCCTATAGATACTAATGCCTGGTTTCTGAGATCCAATATAAATTCTGAATTCTTAGTTATTCTGAATTGTATAAACATCAATTTAAGCAACTTATTCAACTGATTGCTCAAAAACAAGATATCAAACTGGATAGATAATAGCCAATCGAATAGATACCCTCCAGTTATGAAACCTCAGAAACCTCAGGGGGTACGAAACGATTAAGTTTACTACGGCGAGCAGTTTTTAACGGACTTCTTCAAAAAGGAGGAGGTTCTCAATTCGTCTGTAAGTTTTTTTTTTTTTTTGTATGTTTGTTTCGCGATTACTCCGCCAATTATGAATCGATTTTGATGATTCTTTTTTTGTTTGGTAGGTCATGCGTCCGAGGTGGTCCCATATAAATTTTATTAACTTTGCCTGCGTAATTTTTGAGTTAGCTTCAATATTACGTATTTTTCCCACTTAGTTTATCTAGACGATATCCTGTTTGACTCCTTCACTGTTATTTACATAGCAGGTAGCGGTATTCGGATTTGTGTGAGGTAGGTACCACAACTAAAAAGTGAAAAATAAAAACTTTTGACAAAAAAAAAAAACCGGCTTCCAAAAAAAACACTAAAAAAGTGAAAAATAACTTTAATTTCAGAAGTCGGTGTCTTTGCTTTTCAATTTCCGTTTTTGCCACCGACTAATCTAAAGACAAATATTGTGGATATGGATGAAATAAGGTTATCCCATCCATACCCACAATATTTGTCTTTGTATTTGTTTTTTTTTTTTTTTAATTTACCAAAGCTCAACTCAGGAGACAAGTGCACACGTATGTATACTAAGATAGGGTAAGATTTTGTTGAGCATGGTCCAATAGGTAATACCTTGCTGATCTTAGCCACCTGTTAAAGATCTTGAAACTGGCAATTGACAACCTTATTACTTGCGTAGAGCTCAACTGGATCTCAGTGTCACTAACTAAGGTTTTGATCACCTTTATAATACCTAAGGAGAAATTGTAACTTACCCCAGGCACAGGTGATACTGGCCGCGAATCGCCGAACCTCGTTGCGAGCCCGTTGACATCTGCAAGTAAAAGATTTTATTAGTATATTTTCGTCAACGTTTTGATACGCATTATATTCCTCTGCATGCTTCATGCAATAAAAAGTTATCCATGCAATACGCGCGTCAAGCAAGGAAATCAGCAGGGTGATAAAGGCCTAAAGCTCTTTACACTTTTAACTTTCTATGAAACTTCGTGCCTATCGATAAAACCTAATTATGTAGGTTTACTCAATAGTCTAGATTTAGGCTCTGTTATTATATATGTGCTGTGCCGTAGGTTCAAGCAAGTGTGGCTGAAGAACTTGAGCATTATCTTAACTTTAAAGCTAGCGACAATAGTTTAATGCTGTAAAAAAAATGCGATAATTGGAACGATAAAAAATATTTATCTGTATGTGGTGTATGGTTCATACAAATTCAAACGACAATTTTAGTAGTTTTTCAGATATAATAATATATAAAATATATTACGGATACCCGGGTCGCTTTAGCGTAACTGTAGCGGCCATTGGGCACCTTTTTCTAGCATTTTTTACTTGAAGTAACGAAGTCCAATAACGAAGAGTTTGGGTTTCTACGGAGGAATATTAGGGAAATGGTGATGACCGATAGCGACTCGGGTATAGCGTTTTGTGTGTTCATTTTGATCAAGAAGTGTTCAAGATTGTATGTAGGTACTTTTTAATAAATGTATTAAATTCAATAATATTACAGGGTGTTAGGGTAAACACCGTTATCCTTGAAACCAGTGGTTTGGTTTCATATATAAAACCTAAAATGAATGGAAAATTCAAACTTTTTATTTTAAAGAAAATCTACATTTTACCACAAGAGTATTTCACCCTTTCACCCTAGAGCGCTAGGGCAATGAACTTGCGTCTCAACACGGGTGGGTGGCGCGGGACGTGACCTGACCGGCCGCGAGCGCGACCCCTCCCTCAGTTAGTCAGCTGTTTCGCTAGCGAGCACGGTGTTATGGATAGAAACGTTAAAAAATCTTTTAATGAAAATAACGTTTCTTTTTTATTGTTACTCGGTCATCTATTTTTATATTTAAATCAACTTGGTGTTTACCCTTACACCCTGTATATGTACCTAAGTAGCCTAAGTTACAAAGCATCTCAATCACGGAATTTTTAAGGTGCTATCCCGGAGGGTCATTTACACATATTTTCTTTGATCAATTACTGAAAATAATAGTGGTTAAAAGATGTCGTGTTCCAATCACCGTATGGGTAGTCTGCCTCGTCATGCCCCCACGGCAATTTACCGTCAGTGGTGACGCCGTCGTCGTGGTGTGATGTCTTGTCGCTGGGCTCCAGCTCCGAGTGATGCTCGCTGCCATCTGGGGTAACAGACAACACGATGTTAGGTACGGAATCTACGGGAACCAAACAGAGAACATTGTGTTAGGTAAAGAGATGCTAATTCTAATGATTATAATTATGTAAACCCATAAGTTTTTATTACGGTCGCGAATCATTATTTTAATCAACACAACCTGACATTGACCTGAAAATTTAAAAAAAAAAAAAACCGGCTAAGTGCGAGTCGGACTCGCGCACGAAGGGTTCCGTACTTATAAAACAGGAAAAAAAACCATGTCCGTTGTATGGGATCCCCTTAAATATTTGTTTTATTTTAATTTAATTATTTATTTTTAAAGTGAATATATAACTAAATATTCTGTGAATATTTCAAGCGTCTACCTGTTGCCGTTATCAATGTCGAGCAAAAACGAGCAAAAAAATCACGTTTATTGTATGGGAGCCCCCTTAAATATTTATTTTATTCTATTTTTTAGTATTTGTTGTTATAGCGGCAACAGAAATACATCATCTGTGAAAATTTCAACTGTCTAGCTATCACGGTTCATGAGATACAACCTGGTGACAGACAGACAGACAGCGGAGTCTTAGTAATAGGGTCCCGTTTTACCCTTTGGGTACGGAACCCTAAAAACGTAAGAAAAATTGAATTTAGCGGGTTACCATAACGCTCGCAGAAAGTTATCATAAAATAAATGTTGTCAGACATACCTACACATTTTCAAAAACAGCCAGTGTAGACAGTAGTTAGATTGTTTACACACTTGCAATTCTGTTTTGACTTTGAACCTTGTCATAAGAGTAGGTATTATACGACTGTCTATAATATACCTTACATAGATATCTTTTTCTTTGAGGGTGGGAAATCATCAAATAACCGCTCTGGGAGCGGGAGGGCGTATCAGACTTTTACTGACTAAAACCCACCCGTGTTCCTTCTGTTGCCTGTTGCCAAGGGACCCGGTATCCCTTTCGGACTTTCCCGCAATACATAGATACCCTGATGATTAATTAGGCTATGCATTCAAAGTCGTCAAAGGAAAATCGAATGAGCGTCGTGCACATAGGAATTCAGCCTCAAGACTCGTGGTTACTTATTACTGGTTAGATAATATTATAATACCTAATATCTAGGAGTGAGCACCGGTGAATTAGCATAAATGACTTGAACACTAGATAAAGTATTCGAGTCGCCGTTACCGCGACGGCGTGACCTTCAACTGGCGTCTGTGTACAGTACCTCAAAATAATACGCAATTCATTTTGCCAACGACTATGCAAAAATAAGGAAGAAATAAAAGTCCTAGTATGGTAGCACTGAATCTATTATTTTAACAATCTGCAGTAGAAGAATTTTAGTAAGAAATTCAATTTGTCGGCATTCTATCAATTGATATTTTCAGGATGTTATGTTTAGATACTCATGCAATTTTCCCCCGGGAGCATTTGCTACGCGCGTACCATTCGTAGCCCGCGTAGCACTTGTCTACGAAATACGACCTACGAATGTGAGTTCATTATCTTCACAAAAATTGTGTCGGTTTTCCTCTCTTTCATTTTGAAACATGTCCTTAAAAAAAGCCTAAAGTTTTATACTAATTGATACGAACTAATTATCACGATCATGGACCACATCCTTTCGTGTCATGGCGGTCAATGATAACTGGTGACCCAATATATTTGTGGTTCATTGTTGTTATCAGTGCACTGAGGTACATTGTGTGACTGGCTACTTCTGACCTTAATTTAAGGAAGTCACAAAGAGGTGTTTGATAACATTGTACTTGTAATAAAATTAGCAGAACTGTCTTATCTTTTTGACAATGGCCCTTTTAGGAACACAACAGAATATATTATGTAGATTCGATTCAAACTTAATGGCGGCTCGGAACATGTGGCGAGTCGTTGCGCAGTAACAATTTCATGTGTCAGCGGGGGTGAGGGGTGGGGTACTGCGCAGCGATAAACTAACTTCCGAGCGCCATTAAGTTTGAATCGAACTGTAGGCTTGTACTTATAACGAAAATGTGTCGTTAACTATAACGTGAGTGAATTTTGAATTCGATATATCGAGGTATCGAGGTATTAACGTCTAAACGATTAGCACAAATCATATAATTAAATTCAAAACTTTAAATTAGGATAGAGTAGGTACCTACATATTGTGGTTCTCCCATAAAACTAAACCACAACGTTATAGGACAGTTGTACCAACTTGTATTTTCGATTCAAAATAGTTTTCGGCAAACTGTTTTCGACCGTACCAACCAAATAAGCAAAAGGATGAAGGAGCTTACCGTGGTCGTCGTGTGGTGGTGGTTTCTTGTCTGTGGTCTCCAGCAGTCCGTCATCGATTCCAGGGTAAGGTGTGGCGTCCTTCGGAGGATCGCCGTCCAGGTCGTCGATCTCAGGTCCTGAGGATCAAGGGAAGAAACTTACTTAGATGGACATATTATCACACGTTAGTGTGACGTCTGAAATCAATAATGCTTCTCAATCTCATAAATATGTCTACTGCTGCCTATGGTTCGTCCCGGCAAGGATTGCAGGAAACTTGGCCAATGATTGTTAAACCCCGGATCAAGATTGGGATTGATAGAGATACCTTCATTATTTTGGTCATCTCTAGAACCCCCCGACAGATCTTGAACCTGTGCACCTCCTGACTACGCAGGTGACACTTCTCAAGAAACGTAATTATTTTATTTATCAGGGGATCTCCTAGTTATGCCTGCATAATGTCCGATTCTGAAGGTTTAATGCGCTTGGCAATGGGATTTAATTTTGAAACGTACGTGAGTTAAAATGATTAAAGGCTAATAAAAACCAGCCATGTGCGAGTCGGATTCGCGCACGCAGGATTCCGTACCACCATCTATAAAAATGGCAAAAAAATCACGTTTGTTGTATGGGAGCCCACTTAAATATTTATTTTATTCTGTTTTTTAGTATTTGTTGTTATAGCGGCAGCAGAAATAGGTACATTATCTGTGAAAATTTCAACTGTCTAACTATTTGGTTCATGAGATACAGCCTGGTGACAGAGGGACAGACAGACAGGCAGACGGACGGACAGTGGAGTCTTAGTAATGGGTAAAGTTATACCCTTTAGGTACGGAACCCTAAAATGGGCTGAAAAAGGGTAATACTGACCAGCTAACGGAGGCATTTGTCGTTCTCTGTCGGGCTCGAGTAGAGGTTGTGTGGGTCGCTCCAGGTCGGTCTCGCCCAAGTTATTGTTGAGGCCGTTCTGTGGAAGAGACATTCACATTTTAGACAATAGTTTGGTTCTTTATATCAAGATTTAAAAAAAAAAAGATTATTGTTGGCCGTTCTTGAGGGTGAGCGTTTTGGGGGATGTCTTTCGTCTTTTAACGTTCAAAAAGCGTTTTTACTCTGCCTAATTAACATGGGGAGACCACATAAATCAATCCTGGACTGAACAAAGACAGGCCAACAGGGAACTGCCTCTGACATTATTTTTCCTGGTTACAAATCACTACAATACGGTCGATAAAACTTTGCAGTTTCGAACTTCGCGCAGAGGGCTGCCCAGTAACATTTTTGGAAACAAACGGTGACATGAGGCGAGTGTGAGTGAGGGAACATGCGCGAAAGTTTGAAGAGCATATGTTAGAGATGTCGATGAAAGGTTTCCGAAGAAACAAAATTCGATGATACGGCTTTCGCAAATCAAATCAAATCAAACGTTCATTTGCTAGAATTACATTGTTTTGATACTAACAGGTGATAAATGATAAATGGTAAATGATTTATTTCTGTAAGTAGGTTTTTACAAACACTTTTACACGTCAAACACATTTTTAAAACTAGATGAGGTCGGCGGCGGCGTTTCCTATCTGACTACTCTGAGAAGAAAGGCCGAAACGAACTCAGAGGTCACAGTCTCTTTTAAAGTCCAGACATAATCTTGGTCAGATCATGTGAAGACCATGTAGATTGGTGTCTGAAATGGTCTTTTGAGGAAAGAACCACACAGATTGAGTGGACCTGTCCAGTCAGTGCACGCATTTGTCAGTGATCATGCAGCTCAACTCAGAATTTAAGGAGCTCAACGATTTGACGAACAATACAATTCAAGGTGTAATAAAATAAGAATTTAGGTTCGTATAACCTACATTCTTATTTTATTACTATTATATAATATATTATTATTATTACCATGCATTTATTCACTGTTTAATTTATATTGTTAATCCTACTAATATTATAAATGTGAAAGTTTGTGTGTTTGGATGTTTGTTACTCAATCACGCAAAAACGGCTGAATGGATTTGGATGAAATTTGGCAAGCAGATAGTATACTTTTTATCCCGATATTCCCACGGGATCGAGACTTACGCGGGTGAAAACGCGGGGCGCAGCTAGTAATTCATATAATCCTATGTATTAATTTTCAATTTTATGTTCCATATATTCCTTAAATACTATAAAAACAACACTTTAGAAGCCATTCCGTCAATTTTGACTTGAACACATTACCCTGTAATAATTTTAGTTCGTTTGGTAAGTTATTGTATATTAAAACACACATATTAAATACATTTTTAATATAGATATCTTTATGACAGGGTGGTTGATACAGTAGGTTGCGAAACTTAGCTCTTTTTTGTCCAGCACTCAAGTAGGTAACCCGTTCAGACCTGGCAAGTTGTATCGGCCTTATTATAGTAATACCTACTTATTGTACTTGATCAAGGTTGAATACCTAAGCTAGGTATTGACTACGCAATGTATTGTACAGGTGCAAAGCATCTGATTAACATACTTAATCATATAACTCTGGGTAGGATATATGGCGAGTAAGTAGGTACTTATTATGCAAATTCAATCAATCTGCCTAGCCTTTTCCCAACTGGGGTCGGCTTTCAGTCTAACCGGATGCAGCTGAATACCTACCAGTATTTTACATGCAGCGACTGCCTATTTGCTCTCCACAAACCATTAACTGGGTAATACGATACCCCTTGGTAAGACTGGTTGTCAGACTTTCGGACTTCTGACGACCCGTAACGACTTATTATGCAAATTGTGTAAGGTTAATAGTTATTTTACAGACGGCTAACTACAACGCGAGTGCCACAAGTGCTACTTCGGAGGATGGGGTCCTGAGATCCTGGATCCCCTGGTTGGGAAAAGTATTATTGGGTGGTTCCACATGGAATTTCTCAGTAGCAGTTCCTAGAAGGGACTTGTTCCCCGTTGATGATAATAGGCTCGCCCCCTTTATCAGGAACTTAAACTTATTTGACAAAATATGCGTGTTCTGTTCTGTAGATATCTAGCGACCTCTTCAGGGAATTCAGGCATAATGTTATTGATGAGTACAAATATTAGAATGTAAACTTGGCTGGATAGTTAAAACTTATGTTAATTCTACACATTCATTGTTTTTAACTTACCCTGCTCACACATGTCGTGTGCTGCGCGGGAGTCAATGTTTTTGTTACCAAAATACATCGTTTAGTTAGTGAATCTTTAATATTTATGGTTACCTAGACATTTTTTATAGCAAATACCTACCTACTAATAGGTAGCCTAGGACCTAGAAGAAAGACAAACGCTACTTTTGATCTGATATTATGTATACAAAATATACAAGTCGGGAGCAACAAGTAGACTTACATATATTGAAGGAATCACTGCCAAGCTTGGCGATAATTTACGTTAGGTAAATAAACTATTTATATTTAGATACACCTACAACCTTACATACCTACACACGACTACATATCAAGCTGTATCTAGGTACATTTTCAGTATAAGTTGACCTCTCATTGTAGGGAAATCTTATACAATGAGAGAACAGCTAATACTGGAAATGTATAGCATGATTTGTAGCCGTGCGATCCTTTATTACTTATTGTCTATGACACGTATAAATAATTGATTAATAGGTACTGTGATGAACTGGTTCTGCCCTAAGTAGGTAACCGTCAGCTCTGCCAGGGCAAGTCATCCGCTGAAAACCCAGGCCTTCCAAGGTTCACAATATAGGGAAGGTATTATGGCCAGATTCCAACTCAAAATGCAACCACTAATCATTTAATACTCGGGAAATTCCAATCTTTAGTCCTAACCAAGGCTAATAAAATAATGAATCATTGTAAAGTAAGTTAGTTCCACAACGTACTCCAAGCAACAATTAACTGACAAACGTCATATCCTTCGAGGCCTAAGCTTAAAATTATTATGAACTTAAACACTGTAATTCCCCTTCATATGTTCATGGAAACTAACCTTGATAGTTCATTAAGTACAACTTGTTTTACTAATTAAATAAATCGCTAGTCATATTTTTCCTGAAGCTGTTGGAATCTCTTTGAAAAAAGAGCTGGATTTTTCCTTATTTTTATGGCTGAGCCTGTAAATACCCACATTGGTATTTGAAGAAACTTGACGGTACAAGGGGTACTTAGTAGGGTAAATACCTTACCTTACTAAGGTAATACCCCAGACTTACCAGTCTGAAATAAAATCGACTAAGATTTTAAAGGCACACCAACAGGGTATAAGTTGGACGTTGGAACATGTACCTACCTAAATTGTATTATAAATCACTAAACAAAACATATTTTGGTAGTCAACATGGTTGCCATTTTCGACTATAGGTATCTCTGAGAAGAAAAATGGCAAAAGATTTAAGGTTTAAATTACAAACAATAAGGCAACAAACATAATTGGTGAAATGTGGATGTAGAATACGTGGTGTTATGATAATAGACGTGCAACTGTCACTAACGACAACGAACACAAAAGAATTTTAATTGTTAAGTATTGCCTTCTAAAGGCCAATCGACTGCAGAGCGGAGAGACTTTACCGATGATAAAATTTTACTAATGATCAACTAAGATAGATAGATAGATAAAACGTTTATTTGGTGCATACAAAAGACAACACAACATACAAAAGCACGGTTAAATAATAATAGCTACAAAGTGCCAAAATAGAAAAAAAAATTGCCACAGCGAGACAATATTGTCTATGACATACTTTAAAAAATAACGAAATATACAAAGCGCGGTGTGCGTCTCAACGTTGCACCAAATGGGAGTCCAACTCAGCATGTGTCAGGCAAATATACCCGACGCTGATATTCTGCTGGATAAGAATGTAGAACATCAGGTAGTTGCATAGACTCTACACTAATTAGACCATTAACCTTGACCAAGTCCTCAATGTTGCCCCAGATCTGTTGTATAGGCAAATAAGTACGTAACATATCGGAATATTTATTGATACTATTAGTTTAATTGGCAATAGAAAGATAAACAATAACTCACTCCTTTTTATCTACAGATTGAATGTTGGTACATTATGTTCTGGATTAGATATATCCAAAAAAAACTCGCTTCTTGTTGGGGTAAGCAGCACTATAGTATGGAGTAAGTACCTCTAGCAAGAAGAAATGAACCTAGGAATGTACCATAAGTATGGACCTGATCCCTGCCCAGGTTCATTACGAAAATTGTGTGTGATTGTATCGTAGCGTGTATGTATACGCTTCGATACAAATTAATTTAGACAGAACAATTAACAAACCAGACGGGACACACAACACACACAGATAAATATAGATACAGATTGATTAATGTACAGGTTAATTATTGTTTAGAATCAAGTTCCTCTCACTGAACAGACAGGTGTGCTGCGGACAGAGTTTGTTGCGCCCATAGAACTTCTTTCTTATATCTATGGTTGCGCCACTTCTTCCCAGCTTAAGCTCTAGGAAGTTGTGAGTCGCTGTCGAAAAGCCGTTATCCATGGGGGACTGTCTTTTGACGTTAAGAAAGTACCTACTGATATTCACCGTAATTTGTATTTCATTAATTTTGATTTTGATTAGTTAAAGCTTAATAAATCAATCACTTTGTTTTTGTATGAAAACAAACGTATAAAAAGTTACCTACTCGGCTTACTAAATTATTGTCATAAACGCCTACCATTCTGAATCAATGATTTGAGCCTAAAGAAATGAGGTTCGCCCTTGGCAATGACCTCAAAACATCGTTTTAAGCAGCGCTGCGCCCACGCAACGTTTGGAAATACAAACAAGCGACACTTCCTCACTAATTGTGCCAAAAATATTAACATCTTTACATAGGTAGGTACCTCAATGTTTTCCACTAACTATAATTTATGTATTCGAATAGAGCACTATATGTTATCTATACTTAATATTAAAAAGCTGAAGAGTTTGTTTGTTTGTTTGTTTGAACGCGCTAATCTCGGGAACTACTGGTTGGAATTGAAAAATTATTTTTGTGTTATATAACATCACGCTATAAAACATCACCCTACGACCAATAGGAGCGAAGCATAAATGAAAAATCTTGCAAAATCGGGAAAAAATATTCCTTTTTGAGAACTTCCGTTGTGTGCGCTGCGTAAACGGTTTAAGTTACGCAAATATCATGTATGATGAAATTGTTCCTCTTTAAAAGTTCAAAAAAAAAGTCCGCGACAGCATATGTCTATCTTTTAAGATTGAGTCACTATAGCCTTTTTTATGGTAATCAAATTTTTTCGAAGTTAATGCATTATTTGCGAAGGAGTTTTATCGGCATAATATTAATTCTTATTCAAATAAATAGTTTTAACATCAAGGGTATTTATGTAGCAGTAAAATACTTTTTAATTAATTCGAATCGGACATTTAATTTCGAAGATATCACGATATAAAAATGCAATACGCGAACCGTTCGACGCCGGCGCCGCGCCTCCGCGACGTTCCCTACTTTAGAGAGGAGAGGATGAAAACACCGGTAGACATGACCTGGAATAGGACATAGGATACGTTTTATCCCTCTATTCCCACGGGATCAACATCTACGCGGGTGAAACCGCGTGTGTTATAAAATACAGCACAATGTTGGGATTTTTATTTATTCGTGTTAGTTATTATAATTAAATGTGCATCTCGGACTTATTTATTTATTTATTCATAGGAGAACCAACAGCTATAACAGATGGATAACAATTTAATAGGAAACATAGAGCCAATTACAGGTTCTCACGGGTAAAAACTGAAAAGCAATAGAAATCTTAGGATCACTAACAAGCACGATATAAAATAATATTATATATATAAATGTAAGGTACAATAAGCACTAAGCAGTTTTAAAAAAGTCAGCGTTCAGCTGACTGCGTGCAGAATGGGATTTGGTGGTAAATGGGTCAAATGAGAACTCTTTACAAAGACAATTAAAGTCCTTACTCGCTCGCACCATGTAAGAGTTTTGCCTGTAGTTAGAAGAGGAAAAAGGAATGGAGATGGGTGGATTAAATCTAACTGATCGCTGAGGGACATTGAAACGCAGTTTATGCAGGAGCATAAACTGCGGTTCAATGTTCCTCAGAGATAGAGATAGGGAGAGGTCAGGACAGTCAATCTCATTAGATATAATTTTAAGAAAGAAAGTGCAATCTGCTAGTCGGCGACGGTTTATAAGTGGCTGTAAGTGAAATTTTTTGCAGAGAATAATGTAATCATCAGAATGGTATGGTATACGCAGCCGAAAACATAGAAAACGAATAAATCTTTTTTGTATATTCTCAATACGATCAATGTATTTGCCATAACACTGGTTCCAAATTTGTGACGCATATTCAAG
Organism: Lithophane ornitopus; assembly: GCA_948473465.1. Taxonomy (NCBI): domain Eukaryota; kingdom Metazoa; phylum Arthropoda; class Insecta; order Lepidoptera; family Noctuidae; genus Lithophane; species Lithophane ornitopus. The sequence goes on along the minus strand of OX419624.1, from coordinate 1,054,813 downwards.
ATGACTTCTCACAAAAGAGCAATAAAGAATCTTAAGGGATTTTATTATTAGACGTAATGCAAACAAAAAGATAGTAGAGCACAAAAGTAGATACTTACTGTTTATTTTAACGACTGTTTTGGGAGATTTTAACGACTTTGATAACTAGCGAAATGAGGGTGTAAGTACTAATGATGCCACGAATAGTGAATTGGCCGAATACCGAATACCGAATATTCGGCAACGCTGACGGCCGAAGCGCCGAATATTCGTGCGTTCGCGCGGCAGGCGACGACGGCGCGCGCGCGGGGCGGGGTGCAAGCAAACATTGTTTGTATTTGTTTCAATTGCGAGTAAATCCCGTCACGGAGCGCTTTGTTAGTTTATAAATAATACGTTATGTGAAACTTAATTACTATTTTGGTAAGAAGTTTGTTCCTTAGTTCATTTTCAATTGTTTTTTCGTCAAAAGGCTTATAAAATGACACCGGTTAATAAAAAATCGCCCATATGGGAATATTATATGGAAGTAGCGTTTATAGTGAGAGGTTATTTTCTGAGGCTGGTAACGTTTACGATGAAAAGCGCAATCGTTTGCTACCAAAAAATGTTGAAAAGCTCGTTTTTATCCATCACAACTTACCACTGATTAATTATAAGTACTAAAATGTTATAATTTTGAAATAAATACATAATTTTGAGTAAAATAACGTGTCTTTTTTACATGATTTGCTATTCGGTATTCGGCCGAATAGTACGCACTATTCGGCCACATACCGAATAGCAAAAAAGTGGCCGAATAGGCCGAATACCGAATAGTTGCCGAATATTCGTGGCATCTCTAGTAAGTACTATAGGTACACCTCTGCCTAACCCTTCGGTGATTTCAGGCGTGATTTAATTTATGTGTTGATGAACGAGAAAACTGAAAGATGTTTCAGTGAGTATAATTTATGACTCATGTTCTTGATAAATTTACTGCTTGTTCAATCTGTTATTCATTCGCGGATCTGTATTAAAAACTCGAGTAATAAACTGAAAACAAACTTGTAAACCGCTAGCGACTATTTTACAACAGTTTTCAGTACACGAATGAGATCATTATTTCTGACGTAGGTACTAACCCCGCTCGGCCAGCGAACTTCAGTCTTTGTTTACGAACTACAGTGCCGCTAAACATGTACGTAGTAAATGATAATTATATTTTATAGTGTATATTATAATCTTCCTCTTCCTAGGTTTTACGCAGGTTCCTCACGTTAAAGTATCTACTTACATAAACATCTAGTTAGGTAGTTATGATTTCATGAAATTACGTAAAAAGGTCTACGGTATTGCGTCACTGGTGCGGGTTTCTTAATAATAATGATTATAATTATCACTAATACCTATTATAAATGCGAAAGTGACTTTGTTTGATTTTTGTTTATTTGTTTGTCACGGTAAAACGGCTGCACGGATTTAGATGAAATTTGGCACATGGGTAGACCATGGCCTGGAATAGAAAATAGGATACTTTTTATTCCGATATTCCCACGGGATCGAGATTTACGCGGGTGAAACCGCGGGGCGCATGCAGCTAGTTATAAATATTATTAAGAGTTTATTATGCTGAGAAATTTGTACTATTAATAACTCATCTACGTCAGATAAGTTGATATGTAAATTAAATAATATTGTTTTAGGTATATGTAAGTACTTAGATATTTATTTAATTAGCTATTTGTATTGCATAACATATAAGTGGGTACCTACCTACCTTGGTATTTTAAATGCTATCTAAAGAATTGTATTAGACATTACAAAATCATATGATATGTTGAAACAGGCAAATCATTTTCATCATTATAGTTCCTTAAACTATCTAGGTACATTTTTTGTGTGTATGACATAACATACAAGGCTATTATAATACAAGCTATGTTAAAATGAGTCAATATGTGTGGGCAGAGATCAATGAACTCTTCTCAATGGTATGTGCACGGAAACAAATAGATGGGTGGTGACGCTAAGCAACGATTGAGCTGATATTGTGAAAACCGATATCAAGACTATTCAACACCTGTTGACAGATATATTTTTTAAATTTAAGATAACGCAACTCAGGCTCCCAAGATACAGGCGAGGCGCTCGCTGCCTAGTTTGGGGTACTGTTCAAATAAGTATGTTAAATAATTATTATAGTTACAGTAAGCATACATTATAATTATTTTTAAATTAATTTTGTAACAATGGACCAATAAATTATTCTTATTCTTTTAACAAATAAAGAGTGTAGGTATTCCTTTGGGGGTACATCCTAGTACACCTCCTACATTTTAGCAGTTATGTTTATAAATCTCATGTAATATACCTAATATAGGACAAGCCTAATTTTTTTGCTAACAAACTAAGAAAACCAATAACAAATAATATTATTTTTATAAGTACATAATTAATATTTTTTTTGATTTACTTAAATGCAATTTAATAGGTACTTTCCCCTTTCATGTATAAATACATGACACAGCTTTATAGGTACCTAACTATTTTATTTTAGTACCTAATAAATATTTTAATAAAATTATTGTACCGTAAGTAAGAAAATCACATGCAACACAAGTAATTAATTTAATAAAACATATTCTCGAAAAAAAATATTTAGCGATACCTACATTGAATTAATTTAAATACCTAGAATAAATATTTTTTTTGAAAAATAGCAATTCATTTTATTTACACATTAAGATGAATCTAATGATATTATAATACCCATGTAAAAAGTTTGTAAAAAATTATTAATTAAAATTCAAATTATAATAATGAATAACAATACTTGATCATCATAATCATCACTTCAGCAGAAAGAGTGCTGGACATAGGCCACCAAGCACCATTGTTTACATAAAAGAATTTCATTCTTAGAAATAAGTGTTATGTCATCAACTCATCACACAATTATTATTAACCGCAGTTCGTGGTTTAAATGATTCATTGAAACTTTAAGTCCAAGATTTTTGCAGAAAGTAGTTCAATGTCTAAAGTGTGACTGGATGGTCAATAGTGTAGGTTTTTTTTTTTTCTTTCCTAGCCTACTCTGTCCCACTCCTGGGCAAAGGCCTCCCTCCACTCCTTCCATCTCTCGCGAGCCCGCGCGTCTTCTTTCCAGTTTTGATGGAACCTATCCAACTCGTCCCGCCATCTCCTACGTGTAGGTATCTATACTAATATTATAAAGCTGAAGAGTTTGTTTGTTTGTTTGTTTGAACGCGCTAATCTCAGGAACTACTGGTTGGAATTGAAAGAAAAATTCTTTTTGTGTTGGATAGTCCATTTATCGAGGAAGGCGGAGGAGCGAAGCATAAATGAAAAATGTTGCAAAAACGGGAAAAATTATTCCTTTTTGAGACCTGCGTGCGCTGCGTAAACGGTTTAAGTTACGCAAATATCATGTATGATAGAATTGTTCCTCTTTAAAAGTTCTAAAAAAAAGTCCGCGACAGCATATGTCTATCTTTTAAGATTTACTCACTATAACCTTTTTTTATGGTAATCAAATTTATTCGAAATTATGCAAATCAAATCAAATCAGAATATTTTATTTCACATAAACCTACATGGGCACTTATGAAACGTCAGAAGCTAGGTGCACGGTTCCAATTGGTCGTTTCCTATGGAGAAGAGCCGGCAAGAAACTCCACGGTTACTCTTTTAAAAATAATTGGCTTTTACAAGATTTTCAAATTACAGTATTAGTAGTCATGGGAGGACAATGTAGGCCTTTCAACAAGTAAGTACCAGGTACTTAACAAAATAGATGTTCAGTAAATCTACAGTCCAATAAGCCTACAAAGTTCTCACATTCACAAAATAGAAAATAATCTATATAAAAGACAAACAATAAACCACTAAAGCCACTAGGAGTTGAAATTAAATTGGAGGTATCTATAATAATAGGAATAATGTCAAATACAATGATTATGTCAAGGATGAATGTAAAGAGAATAAACATGGTAATTTGGGAGCAGTTAATAGACTCTTACATAATTATGCCGTTTATAAGGTACCAGGGAAGCCACATGTGCAGAAGGAATTATTGCCAAACTTCCTTGTCATCAACGTAGTCTTTAATCTTATAATATGCTTTTTTGATAAGGACACGTTTGATATGGGTTTTAAATTTTCCATCGCTAAGTTCTGTAACCGACTTTGGCAACTTGTTATAAAAGCGGATACTGTTTATAAGAAATTACTTGCTTGTTTTAGTTAATCTAAATTTGGGTATGACAATTTCGTGTCTACTACGTGTATTTATATTATGGAAATCGCTTCTTGTTTTGAAAAGTCCTAAGTTTTTGCGAACATACAAAATACTTTCAAAGATATAGAGAGAAGACAGAGTCAGTATATCAATTTCTTTGAATTTGTCTCTAAGGGACTCGCGAGGACTCATTTTATAGATCGCGCGGATTTCCTTCTTCTGTAAAATGAAAATTGAATCTACGTCAGCTGCCGATCCCCACAGCAGAACGCCATAAGACATAATACTGTGGAAATAAGCAAAGTATACTAACCTAGCTGTGGCTATATCAGTCAACTGCCTTATTTTTGTTACTGCATATGCAGCTGAACTTAGTCTACCTGAAAGAGTTCTGATGTGGGCGCCCCATTGTAGTTTTGAATCTAAAGTAATTCCTAAAAATATAGTTTCTGTAATTGCATCTAGTTTCTTGCCATCAAGTTTTAGATTAAGACCCACTTGAGGTACATTTGGTAATGAGAACCTAATACATTTAGTTTTGTTCGCATTAAGTAAAAGATTATTAGCTGCAAACCATTCCGAAAGAGTAGCCAGACTATCGTTGACATGTGAGACATCTGTATCTTTTCTATCTATTTTAAAAATAAGAGAAGTGTCGTCAGCGAATAGTATTATATCCGACAAGTTTGCCATCATGTAAGGAAGGTCATTTATATAAACTAGAAATAAGAAAGGGCCGAGTATTGAACCTTGAGGCACGCCCATTTTAACTAGAGACCCCGAGGACGTCGCCCCGTTAACATTTACTTTTTGCTGCCTGTTTGATAGGTAAGAAAGAACAAGATCAGCAGCTTGTCCACGAATTCCGTAGTGGTGTAATTTACAGATCAGTGTATTGTGGTCGACGCAGTCAAATGCTTTTGAGAGGTCACAGAAAATGCCAATTGCATCCTGGGATTTCTTCCAGGATTCTAAAATGTGACTGATGAGTTTTACTCCCGCGTCTGTCGTCGACCTACCTTTCGTGAAACCAAACTGGTGACTATGTATAATCTTATTTGAGTTAAAATGTGACAGCATCTGGTCTAACATGATTTTTTCATAGATTTTGCTCAATGCTGGTAATACAGATATTGGTCTATAATTAGAGGGATCGCTTTTACTACCCGATTTGAAAATTGGTACAACTTTACTATGTTTCATTAAATCAGGAAACGTACCAGTGTCCAAACATTGAGTTTCAATGATATCTCCTAGAACCTTAACAGAGATGCCCCATAAATCTTTAGTGTTTTTTGAGTTAAGACTTATGAATGCTTTTTTAATTGTGGCAATAGAAATAGGCTTGAACGCAAAACTTGGAATGACTTTAGTAAAGTTTTCTTTGAGAAGAGAATCTGCTAATAAAGATGAAGAGGGGAGAGATTTCGTAACCTCTATTGGGATGTTGGTAAAGAAATTTTCTAGTGTCTCAGCAACTTTTAACTTATCTGAAATGGTTTCATCATTAATTTTTAGAGACAATTTTCTCGCAATTCATCATTAATTTTTAGAGACAATTTTCTTCAATTCATTCGGATCACGTGGTTTTGTGTTTCCAGTTTCTTTGTTAATTACCTGCCACACAGTTTTTATTTTATTATTAGAATTATCAATTTTGTTAGTTATTAATTTAGATTTAGCTTGTGCGCAGACTCTTTTAAATATCTTAGAATAATTCCTTACATAATTATGAACAACTTGATCAGAAGTCAATGATTTTTCGTAATAGAAATTATATAAAATGTCTCTGCTTTTTCTAATGCCAGCAGTGGCCCATTCATTAAATTTTGGCTTAGTATTTATTGTTACTTTTTTTACAGGGCATGCTTTATTGAATTCTTTACATACTGTAGAAAATAATGTGCCATAGTTTATGTTGGGGTCTTGTGAATCAAAACTAGCTGTTACGAGATTGCTAAGAACATTATTATTAAACATTTTTAATTTATTTTTAGTAAGAGGTCTTAACTCAATGGTTTTATCTAAACATAACTTTTTATCTGATTCAAAGGATATAAGTTGACCTGTATGGTCAGACCTGATGCCACTAATTAGAGACGATTCTTTTATTTTACAATTAGTAAATACATTGTCTATGCATGTAGCTGAGGTTGCTGTTACTCGAGTTGCTTCATTAAATATCCATTTTAAATTGAATGATTTAAACAGTGAGATAAGCTTACATTTTTCCGGTGAATTTACTAGTAGATCAATATTTAGGTCACCACAAACAAAAACTATTTTATTTTATTTGCATTATTTGCGGAGGAGTTTTATCTACATAATATTCATTCTTATTCAAATAAATATATTTAACATCAAGGGTATTTATGTAGCAGTAAAATACTTTTTATATGATATTTAATTTCGAAGTTATCACGAGTATAAAAATGCAATACGCGAAACGTTCGACGCCGGCGCCGTGCCGCCGTGACATTCCCTACTCTAGAGAGGAGAGGATGGGCACACGGGTAGACCATTACCTGGAACACGACATAGGATACCTTTTATCCCTATATTCCCACGGGATGGATATCTACGCGGGTGAAACCGCGGGGCACAGCTAGTTAATGAATATTTACTCAGACTAACATTGGTAAAATATTTACAATAAAATCGAAATAATCTACAAAGGTTTTATTATATTAGATGCTTGTACTTTTATTAAGCACAATGAGTACCCTAGTAAGCAACAAATACGTAGGACAGTAAATAGATAAGATTGTTTTGCATAAAATCTGAGTAGCCCCCAAGGATTCTGAAAGTCACTTCCAAATAAAACTGGTGTCAAAACTCGTGTTATGTGATTTTATTATGATTGGCAGTTGTTTTCACAGGTTGTATTAATTAATAAGTAAAAATTTTTAAGTACGTAAAAAGTTTGTTCAGGATCGTTTGCTAAACGATTTCTGTCATTTTTAATATTCATAATTTTTTATCACGAAAATAATTAAAACTAGGTACGTAAATTACAATCACAATTTCCACTGTAGGTAGGTACAGTCAAAACAAACCAAAATGAACGAGTGAAGAGTAGATGCGACCGTGGGCGTGAGTAGATTTGTAATGTGGCCAGAATTTTCTCCTACAATCAGTATAATAAATAAACAATGTTTCATACGTAATAATAAAAATTCTGTGTATGTTTTGTAAGAATGTATGATTATAACATAAACATAATATTCTAACCTGGGTGTTTGGCGGTGTGTGTTAATTCCGGGACATGTTATACTTATATCGGAAAATCCTTGAAAAATCAATTACTTATACAATATACAATCAGGAAACTTGTTTCTACGTAAAAAAATTGTGACGTAGATTACGTAATTTTAGTACCCAACTAAATTAAATCATTTGTGGTAATAGTTTCCGGGAAAGTAATGTAGGCAGCTATAATATGAAAATATTATTTCCATTATTTCCTCAATGGTTTGTGGCTACGTCACAAATAATTTGAATGGTACGATGATGATGACGATCAATTTTACCAAGTACCTACTGCAATACCGTAGGGTGGTCACTACGTTCGTCACTTTTGACTCTATCGCGTTTGTCAGGTACTTAGGTAGGTCTACCGGACCTGCCTATTTATAAATTGGTATTACAGCTACGGTTCTGGTTGCTCCAAGATGCTATTGAAGAAAATTGTAAATAAACAAGAGAAGCCCAATTTGAATAAAAAAGTATCAGCCCAACATTACAGTTTTTATGCTTTTCTTCTGCAAGTAAGACACGATCGCTTTGTCTACTTGCAGACTTCGGTGGCTGAATTTCTAAGTGGTGCAAGATAACACCAAATTCCAAGCGGATGAAGTCGCGGGCAACAGGTATATTGTAAATAAATCAATAAATAATAACGGTTAATAAGAAATTAAAATATCTTCATAAAACGAAAACGTAAAACCGTATAGTTACGTGTGTTAAATTAATGTCGCATCTGGGGGCATTTTAATTTAACTAGTTTTTTTTTGCCTTGTTTAGAAAAAATAAAATATGTTTTTAATAAATATTAAAGTTTAATTATCTTTCCTTTTTCGATTTTTTTGTGCCCAAATGAAGAAGTATCATGGTTAAAAATATTGCCAATAAATTAAATTGCAACCCGTAGATCGTACGATTTTTAATGACGATCACTTTTACCCATTCGGTATATACTGCTATTAGGTATACCTTTTTTGGTCACATACTCGTATACAATATTGTACTGTACTTACAACCTTACGTAAATAACGTACATTCCAGTAGCAGGTACCTTATGTATGCGTGAATGAATAAGTACTTAGTCACATATAGCGCTCATCAATCCATAAACAAAAAATTACTTATTTCTAGAATTGTCAGCTTTTCACTAGCTTTTCTTCTCTGGCCATTTCCTTAGTTACTGATTTATTTGCACAATGTAGATACACACAGTTACAGGCTATGACTAGGCTAAACTGAAGAGCAAGAAAGCTTTAATGTAGATAATTGTAGAAATAGGCGTACAAGCGTTGCGTGAAGCTTTCCCGGACGAATTTATTATTATACCTACTGATGATAGTTAATGACAGTATCTACCTAAACTAGTTTATCCATATAGCCAGTCATGATGGGGATTTTTTTACAGACAGTTACATGAGCTTACATCATTTACAACCATTTCATCATTTCCTTCAATCAATTTCAACTCTTTTAATTTTGCAAATCTTCAACTGAAATTGCGCAATATAATCTAAAGTATAAAATTTTTTACATAACAATAAGGTGCTACCACTCATTGTTTATTAGTCATCACTGATCTTGTCTAGTTGTGTAAGTCGTGTAAGACCGTTTTGTGACGTAGAAAGGATATCCATCTGACTGTCCATCTCTGGTCTCTTATTCAATTATCTGGTCTCAACAGATGCAGGTGAATATTTTATTCCCTATTTTGTGTAAGCAGTTTTTGCACTTTGTTATCTACCTATTTATTTATTTATTTTATTATTTATGTACACACAGTAAAATACATGGAGATACGACATGAGTACAAAGGTGCTGCTTATTTCTTTTAAGAAATTTCTTCCAGCAGACCTGCGAAAGGAGAAATGAGAAAGAAATGTAGATAATAGTGTGTGAGTACAAGAAGAGAAAAACATGATTATGCGAATTCTTAACTAAAATATTAAATATTCCTAATCGTATACCTATAAGATATTATCTTTATCAGGTAATTTATATCTTCATCTGGAAGTAACATGGGACTTATTACATGGGACTTTTAAACGTAACTGATGGCGAAATGTGGGTGTACTATAGGTACACCTTTGCCTAACCCTTCGGGGAAATCAAGCGTGATGTTATGTTATCTGGAAGAAACAAATTGGTACCAACAACAATTATAGGTTCTCTACTAATTAAATAGTGTCACTGATTTTTAGGCACTGCAGCCACGGACTGGGTGTGTTAATTTAAAACAAAGAATTCGTGGATGGAGACTACAGTCTCCTTACTCATCAGCTTGGATTCGGCTAGGTCGATGGAGTTCATAAAGGTTTAGAATCGAATATTTTCTTTTAATATAGGTAATTTATTGTTGATATTGTATTAATGTAAGTCTGAAATCACCAACCCATCTTGAGCAAGCGTGGTGGGCAATGCTCGTGTCTTGAGCAAGCGTGGTGGGCAATGCTCGTGTATTGAGCAAGCATGGTGGGCAATGCTCGTGTCTTGAGCAAGCGTGGTGGTCAATGCTCGTGTCTAGAGCAAGCGTGGTGGGTAATGCTCGTGTCTTGAGCAAGCGTGGTGGGCAATGCTCGTGTCTTGAGCAAGCGTGGTGGGCAATGCTCGTGTCTTGAGCAAGCGTGGTGGGCAATGCTCGTGTCTTGGACAATCGTGGTGGGCAATGCTCGTGTCTTGAGCACGCTTGGTGGGCAATGCTCATGTCTTGAACAAGCGTGGTGGGCAATGCTCGTGCCTTGAGCAAGCGTGGTGGGCAATGCTCGTGTCTTGAGCAAGCGTGGTGGGCAATGCTCGTGCTATGAGCAAGCGTGGTGGGCAATGCTCGTGTCTTTTCTGTATCTTACTTAGCAGTGATGTCTCACTGCTACTAATACTGCTAATACACTACTATTGTCTACTATACAATGCTATTGTCATAATAGCCTGGTAATGTTGTCACAGGAGGTAAAATACCTACGTAAAATTAAAAAAGGATTTCATCATTTCTTACTGCTTATCCAAAGAAAAGGAAAAGAGTACCTAAATATTTCTGTAAGACTTCATTTCAAAAAGTCTATAAGTATAAGAACTTATAGACTACGAGTATAACTCACAGAATATAAGTGTCGATTCTCTCATGCTCATAACAATTTTGTAAGTCATTTAAGTAGTAACCTATTGATTCCACGTTCTTAGCTAATAGTACTTATATTACGTATAAATGCTGGACGTAAAATAATCCACCGCCTTGGGGATAAAATAAAAAAAAACATGACATGTTATCTTAAATTTTAATGAGAATAACAACGGACAGGAAAATTATGACATTGTAAAATACAAAATGAGGTGTTAAAAAGACATATATTTATAACCTATTGAGTATTTATAACCTAGGTACTATGGAATTATCCGCATGTAAGTAATTGTAGGTTGTAGTACAAAAGATTTAGGCCTAGCCTTTCCTAATTACGTTGGGGTCGGCTTCCAGTCTAATCGCATGCAGCTGATTGCCAGTATTTTACATGGAGCGACTACCTATCTGACCTGAGGGAATTCTCAATCTTTTGGAGAATTGTCTTTCGCAACCAGGCGGGGTAATTGCGTAATGGCAACGCCACTCATTTTTAACCGACTTCTTCAAAAAGGAGGAGGTTCTCAATTCGTCTGTATGTTTTTTTTTGTATGTTTGTTACGCGATTACTCCGCCAATTATGAATCGATTTTGATGATTCTTTTTTTGTTTGGTAGGTCATGCTTCCGAGGTGGTCCCATATAATTAATAATAACACGTAATTTTTGAGTTAGCTTCAATATTACGTATTTTTCCCGCTTAGTTTATCTCTAGACGATATCCTGTTTGACTCCTTCACTGTTATTACATTAGCAATACCACTAGGTATTCGGATTTGTGTGGGGTAGGTACCACAACTAAAAAGTGAAAAATTAAAACTTTAAAAAAATAAAAACAACCGACTTCCAAAAAAAAACACTAAAAAAGTGAAAAATAATAAAGTAAATTGAAAAGCAAAGACACCGACTTCCGAAATTAAAGTTATTTTTCACTTTTTTTGTGTTTTTTTTGGAAGTCGGTTGTTTTTGACAGTTCCATTCATTGCGTTATTTACGTTGTGGAGCAGACTAATTTCTCAAATATACGAAGCGATGGCTATAAGAGTAGGGGAAGACCAAAGAAACGATGGATGGACTGTGTGAAAGATGATATGGCTAGAAAGGGGGTGACTACCGAGATGACGGCTAATAGAGAAGTATGGAAGAAAGGGACATGTTGTGCCGACCACAAATAAATTGGGATAAGGGCAGGAGAATGATGAATGATGATGACGAAGCAATGATCCTTCAAACTCTTTTGGGTTATGATTGAAGAGGGATAGATTTGAGTGGGTGCCGTAATTAGGGTGCTGGCTGTTTTGACGACGGGTTCAATAATGTTTACTGCAAAACTCGGGGCTTAAAACGGTCACTTTATCATCATAAAATGTCGCAAACTGACAATTCATATTATGATCTGCGTGTAATTTATATTACGAAATAATTCATCTGTTTGACAGTTTTCTATGGAGATTCGTAAAATGGTCCACAAATTATGAATTGCTTTGTCAAATTAGAGGAATTGCCAATGACAGCTGGTATTCAGGAAATGAAATGTTTTTAGAGGAATTGCTAATGTGGCCGGTTCAGGCCCCCTGTGCTCCGTAACAAAGTGACTGAGTGTCTGATACGTTAGTTTTTTAAATGTCAACAATAACAAAACAAGGTAATTCTTAATGGATCTTCCTTTTTTACGCAGTGTTTGTACCTATTCCTGTAAAGTGTTATGCAAAAGATTAATAAGGCTGACTCAACTAATGCAATTAGTGTTAGGAAAACCAAGGACCCCATTATATGAAACACACAGTCTTGATAAGTTACACTTTTACATCATAAACAAACATAGGTAATAGACTGAATAAAAATAAAACCCAACTACGACAAAAAAGTCAATCAACTAAAAAGGTACAAACAAGACATCACAGACAGACAAATTAAAAATCCGGTGTCGGAACAGATTACGTGTGACTCCGGTTTAAAAAAAAATCCAAGTTAGCAAACCTATCATACATTTTAAATGCAATTCTTTGTTAGCCGTTGTTCAATGACCCACAGTATAATAAGGATGCGGAAATATCATGTAGGTATTACATTGCGTCTAGTAGCCATACGCTATAAATACCTAGTCGTATATGTGAAGTAATAAAACACTCTTCAATCACGGATCAAAGAGTTTCATATCTTTGGCAGAGTCAGCTTAAAGTTAAGTAATGTCCGAGAAATTAATTGTCAAATTAAATACTAACTTAATTCTCCATAAATTAAAATCACAACTGTCATTAATCTAACTAATATGGATGGATGGATGGATGGATGTTTGTTACTCTTTCACGTAAAAAATACTGAATGGATTTGGATGAAATTTGGCAGACAGATAGTTTATAACCTGGATTAACACATAGGATACTTTTTATCCCGATATTCCCACGGGATCGAGACTTACGCGGGTGAAACCGCGGGGCGCAGCTTGTTGAAAATAATTGTATGAAACACGGCGTAGGTAATTGACGTAGGGTGTCATTGGCTTAATACTTAATTCTCTCTTATTTTAGTTAGAAAATAAACCTACAAAATACATAGTAAGTAGCTGTTTATATCGATTTAAGTCATTAGAACGTTCATTTTAATTATGTATGGAAAATAAAATGATTTAATGAAAGCAGCGTGAATATGGTGTTACTCACGCGTAAATCTCGGATTTGCCGACTAGTTTCTAGTTTGACGCCCATGCTTAGTCATGAGATCATCACGCGGTGAGGTCGCGAGTCAAACTGACTGACAACGGTACTTAGGGAGGCACTCGGGATCTTCGTCTCTTGTCGGACGTTCCCGTGTGCTATCAACTCACGCGCACATTTCAGGCTTGACTCATGTATGTTTATATATTATCAGGGGTTTCAGGAGTTCTTTTAAAGCAGTCCCGATCTCCACTCACTGTTAGATTTTGGCTGATTTCGAATTTTCGTTGCTTTATTAAACTTTCCGTACTTACCACGAAATAAAAAAAATCTGTTGCGACCTTCTCAACTCGACAAGAGATGATTAATGCTTTGTTCAAGTAGGAACAGTCTGGGAAACCCGTACCTACCCAGTGACATAAGAACAGACATTAAAACAAACCCTTTAACAGTCCGCGATTTTGAATTCTATTGCGTTGGTGGCATGACAAATACCAGCCGCAGTAGATAGTTGGTGTTGTGTAACTTTTTTTGCTTTTAATGCTATCCTTATGCCTACGGTATAGAAGTCAAAATCGGTTGAGCGGACTGTAAAAGGGTTTGTTTTAATGTCTAATCTTATTTCAAATGGGGTATAAATGTTTGAGCCGTTTTCGAGAACATGATTACAAATAAAATACAAATATTATAGGATAAACAACGGCGCGGCGGCAAACGTGAACATCTGTTCACGTTCGCCGCCGCGCCGTTCCACCAGCATAAACCTTTTTAAATAGTCTGTGAAAGCCTACATGTAAGGTGATTGCCAAATCTGTAGTGATCATTAATTAATGCTTTCTTTCTTTTTCAGTGGGACAATTATTACAGGCTGATTACAAAACAAGTTATTAAGTGGTAAAAGTGGTGTGTGAGTATAAGATTTCGTCTTTGGGTTTTTTCGAAACAGGTTTACTTATAAGTACCTAGTCACCATGTTACCGTGAATGTATGCTCTCCTTTCGGTAGGAATACCCGTCATTTGACTCAAATAGTAAAAACTTAATACGTTTGGTAATATTTGCAAAAAGTTGTGACTCACACCATCAAGCGAGGTTATCAATTATCTCTGTTAAAACGGTCACTTTAGCAGAATCATCGTAAAATGTCACAAACTGACAATTCTTAATATGATCTGCATGTAATTTATATTAGGTACGAAATAACTCATCTGTTTGACAGTTTTCTATGGAGATTCGTAAAAAGGTCCACAAATTATGAATTGCTTTTAAGCCAAATTAGAGGAATTGCTAATGACAGCTGGGATTCAGGAAATGAACTGCTTTTAGAGAAATTGCTAATGTGGCCGGTTTAGGCCCCCCAGGCCTTTGCCCTGCGATGGGACAATTAAACAATACTTAATTGCAAAACTAACAGTTTATTATATTTTATATATATATATATATATTTTTTTGTATTTTATTGTTTTTGTTATCTACCATGAATTCACTTCGGATTCGGTAAATATCCAAATTGCCACTCAGGTCAGCAAGTTAGTACCTACGCTGACTGTTCAGACTACACCACACACTCCTCTAGCCTATCACTGAAATATTTATCACTACTCGTGGAGGCCATTTTAAAGCGATATAGGTACCTTCATTGTGATAGGATATAGGACCTCATTAATGAATACACAATTCTATTCTTTTCTTGAACAACAAAATCTTTTTGTTTTCTCAACGATTTCAGTATATTCACCTAGTTATCAATGTACGATGCTCTGATTAGCGTGAGATGAACTTTTTAATTAACTTTGTGTCCACGTTAACCATTTGTAGTTAATTACATTTGTGCTAAAAGGTTGCTGGTTGGTTTGTGGCTTTACGTTGCCCAACCTAAACTAAATTAATCGAAAATACCTCATACAAATGGTCCTTTGTTTTAACAAACACCCGAAATGGAAAAGATGTAATCGGGATGAAATAGTTACAGTAGGTACAAGGAAGCACTCTACAAATTGCAACTTTTGCATTATAATTGCGTTAATTACTTTTTAATAATTAAAGTACTCTTATCTATCAATAAATTGTCGTATCTATAAATATTGCATAAAATTACGATTATCTGTTGCGCAATGATGCAATCGTTCAGGTCATGTTTAGAGTGTTAGCGTGTAAAAAAACTGAAAATTGTGCAATACTATGTTACAAGCAATACTACATTATATCACTTCATAAAGTATTAAGATGTTGTAATTTTTTTCTAAGAAATATTTTGAATCGGAAAAAAGGAAATTTTGGTACAAAGTCAAAGTAATAAAATGGTCATAGAAGTAATTCAAGTAATTCCGGTATACTAATTGTGGTGTCATGTCAATTACAATAATATTCCTGTGTAATTTCATTTAATATTTATTAGATCCGCTGAAATTGTTAATCAGAGGTCCTCTCCAGAAGAATGACTCGTCATAACATAATGTTTAAAACATGACGAGAAAAGTCCCGGCTCCAATAAATCTAAATAGTCTTAGTAATGTTATTGATCTAATCAATAATAATGCTTTGTTAACCAAATAAAGAGGTTGCAACGATTTCCATAAAACTTTGCATACAATCCAATTGACTCATTTTCTTTGAAATAGAACGAGACAGACTAAGTATTTTCATAGCCCTTTAGTTGTTGCCCTTAAAGGACCTTTGTGAATGGGTTGCCAAAGCCGCAGGTGCAAAGCAACGGTGCAAAGTCACACAATTAAGCATCAATGAACTCATGCTAACAAGAATGTAGGTCAATATGGAAGCAGAGTGTTGCAGACCACACAGATATGAACTTAAATTAAGTACTTAAAGTTTAAATTGAGGATATTATGGCGTACTATGTGAAATTCCAAAGAACATTTTTTAGATTACTTTGCAAATTAGTTATTATTTATTATGAAAAACCGGAAAAGCTTATAAAAATTTCAGAGACGGTTAGAAGAACACGTTTCTTTTAATATTGAGCGAAATAAGATAAGTAGGTATCTAATAAAAAAGCTTTTGCTAGGAAAAAGAAAAGGCTTTGCCTAGGACTATATATTTTGCGCTTCTTATATGAGATAGGTATGTAGATGGAAAAATCGTGATCTCATAAAAATTTTGTGAATCCTGACTTGCTTAAACTTACTCTAAATTTTCGCACGATATTTTCTTTGGGGATAAACCCCTATAGGTCTTTAGAATTGTTATTGCATTCATTTTAATGGTGATCATGACTTGACAGTCGATTTGTGGACCACATTTAACGTTACTCTAATCAAACACAATATGTTAAGTACCGTAACATACTTTGCTGTTGAATTATTAAACTGCTTATGAATGGAAGACTGTGCGGCATTCAGCGTAAAGGAATTCTGTATCATAATGGTCGGTCACGGAAATAGGCTATATTTAATGTGAAGATTTTAGATAAACAGTTCCATTTCGATTTAGCACGATAGTTTTGTTCACCAACACCCAGATTCCTAAAGGATAGATAGTCTACACAATAATTAGCTAACAGACTGTCAAACTAGAAGAATTAAATATCGCGATTGACTGATAAAATGACCTACAACGGCCAATCATATTACTTGACATGTGTTTAATGATGAAAGGCTGTCTAAAGAATGTTTCTTTTGAATTACATAACATAACATCACGCCTGTATTCCGTGACGGGTTAGGCAAAACGGTATCTTATACTACACCCATATTTCGTCACATGTAATAGGGGACGAGCATATTGCCGTCAGGTACCAGGTACTCTACCTGAGTACCTGGTTCCTAATGGCAATACGCGTAGCTTTATTATTTCCTATAAGCATAATCAGACTATAACGTTCCCACTACTGGGACACAAGCCTCTTCTCCGTGAAAGGGAGTAGGCACCACGCGGGCCCAGTGCGGGTTGGTGGATGTCACATGTCTTAGCGTTTTTAGTTCTAGGACATGCCGGTTTCCTCGCGATGTTTCCTTCACCGTTTTTTAAGAGGTGGTCATGAAATAAATTACACGAAGCAAAGCGCCTCCGTTACCTCTGGGCTCAGTATTGTGATCATACAGATCAAAACCGGTACCAAAAATGTCAAATTTGTGCATACCGGTTATTATGCTCAAAGACATTTTTGGTATCGGTCTGCATAAACAATTTTTTTACAGGTACCTGATGGTGTGACATAATAATATCTATAATATTTTACTGGGTTGTTTTTATTCATTGTGGAATAAGATGTGCCGTTTTATGCGAGATACACGGAGTTACTGGAAATCACGGACATGCTAAATGGTGGGTTCAATGACCGCTATAAGATGTGATTAAGTTTTTTTTGTTAGATTGATTGATGGAACCGTTGTTTTACGTATGGTGTATACCTACCTAAGTGTTCTTTAATCTTATTCAACGTGTTTATAGTATGTAGACCTTACAAATTCTACAATCAGTTTTAAAATAATTATATTATTTTCTTATACTTATTCAATTTTTTTTTTTTTGATTTAAACATTGATTTTATATTTTGCTTATTAGTCTTAGAGGTTGGATTATAATTAATTATTAAGACCCTGGTTCTTTTTAACAATGATTAAAAAAAAAAAACATCTGCTTAAGTAATATAATATTAATCGAAATTATTAAATATCAATAGAACTTACAAAATGTGTATCAAGTCCTCGCTCTGCGTCCATCAGGTGAACATTGTTCGTGACGTGATTCTTAGCAGTCGCTTGCGCCGGTCTGCCGAAAATCATCTCGACCTCATCGTCAAAACTTTGGTCCAAATTCTTGTGATTCTCGTTCACAATATTCAGTTTCACGTGATCCTTAGCCATGTTTAACACAAATTAAAAAAACAGTACAAAGACACAGTATGGAAGGTTTCTTTACAACGTTTTCTTTGATAAAATAAGCCGGCAAAGTTATTTTAAATTGCGCGCGTGTGCACGATCGCTCTTCACAACGGTCAGGCAAAGACTGGCAAAGTTGTCCGGTGCGTATGATTTAATGACTTTGATCTCTAAAAATAACAATTATTACGCGACTGGTTTTAACTGTCCGCCAGTATCTATTAGTTTTATACTAGCTGTGTAGCCGATTTGAGTTTTCACGCTTTTCACGGGAACTTTGAATGAAAAAACCCAGACAGACGTAACATCGCACGCTGAGAACGAAAGTGACTCAAGTCAAAATTTAGAATTTTTGGGAATTGAATAAAATGTGTTCGACTGATTGAACATTTTCTATTCTTTCTAGAATAACTTTTTAATATGAAAACGAAAGTTACGAATTTCTTTTGTATAATATTATTTGGCTTTATCACTTTAAATATACGTATATAAAAATTAAAAAATATTATTTTTTCTGTATAAAATAACTTTTGGAAAAAATAGGTCACTTTATTATTAGAAATGAGTTCATGAGTTTAACTCATGCCTTAATAAATAAGTGACCTAATTTGATGTATGTCACCTAGGTTGTTAATATAAGAAATAAGAAAGTGACCGAATTTGATTTATGTCACCTAGGTTGTTAATATTAGAAATAAGAAAGTGACCTATACCATCAATTGGTCACTTTATGATTATAAATTGTAGCAAAACTTAAGCCCACAAATCGGCACTAAACTGACGAAAAGTGTAATCGGTCGCTATGGTACTAAATTATTACACATTCAGCTACATCCACTCGTGGTGCAGTACTCATTGCGTCCCTTTCACTCTGGTGTGGGGAGTGTTAAGCGCTCAAAAACAAAAAGACCGAAAAGCCCTCTATCCCCCTCTGACCATTAATGGTCTGTTTTTTAATATAAGTGTGATAAAGTGTACTTTTTTGGGTAATTTTATATATTTAACTCATTTTACTAAAATTTTGAGATGGGTCACTTTCGTTCTCAGCATGCGACATGTATGACGCTGATTGACATTGCGTTGCCAAAATTATTGGTATTGTCGTCGTTTAAAGCCTGCGCGTTAAATAGTACCTACCAACTCAGGGAATGTTTTTAAGGTTAGGTACTTAGGTACCCAAAGGGTGCCAACGGGACCTCAGTTGTCCGTCTATCCGTCCGTCCGCATGTCACAGGGCAGTAGACTCTTTCGAACTTCTGAACCGTAATAGGTATAGACACTATAAATTTTCATAGACTGTGTATGTACTACTATGGCTACTTAAGTATCTATAACAACAAATAACATACATAATTAGCCTATAATGTTCCCACTGCAGGGACACAGTCCTCCTCTCTGTGAGAGGGAGCGGGCCGTAATCCACCACGCGGGCCCAGTGCGGGTTGGTAGATGTCACATGTCTTCGAATTTTTGGTTCTAGGACATATCGGTTTCCTCACGATGTTTTCCTTCACCGTTTGAGAGCAGTGGCGATGAAATAATTTACACAAAGTAAAGCGCCTGTCAGGGTTCGAACCTACGACCTACACAACTCGTAAGTCGTGGCCGTTACCACTGGGCCACAACATAACAACAAATAATAAAGTAAAATTAATAATTAGAGGGGGTCCCCATACAAGAAACGTTTTTTCGGGTTATATAGCACCTCTCTTGTTTCTTTAAAAAAGTTTTTAATTATAGCGGCTAATTATTAATTATAGCGGCTAATTATTTATTTCAGTGTTCCTACTATAATAATGTAAGTAATATTATAAATATGAAAGTTTGTTCTTATGTTTAGATGATTGTAATTGTAACTCAATCACACAAAAACGGCTGAACGGATTTCCGATTTCCACGCGTGTGAAGCTGTGCGGGCAAAAGCTAGTTTGATATACTTATAAAGTACCTAGATACCTATTTTTTTAAGACTTGTAAAATTCCTTTAACCTTTTACAGAATAAACAATTTCATTTTACATCCCGCCAGAAGTTTAGGTACTACTAAAAACACAACACGCTTGTTTCCGCAGGCGGAATGGCAGATACTATCGACTCGCCAGGTTAATGTACCTGGCGAGTCCCATATTATATTATTATAATGCCATTAGGTAATGGGTTCAGTTCCAAACACTAGGCTGCCATTCAAAGTTTCCTGAATTTATTTCAGACCTATCGACCCTGACGTCAAAGCCAGCAGCCGAACTTTCCAATCCACAAAGGCAATTTTATTCTGCCAAGTCGAATCTTACAACCCTACTGCCATCTGTCGGTCATAACTTTAAACTCCGAACTATACTTTGCGAGTGCGACGCCTGACTTATTATTGGTAGCAATATCACTTAGAATTTCACTTTTGCTGAGTAACCAGAAAACAATAAACAGATAACAGACAGGCGTTTAAAACACCCCGGCTTAATTTCCAAAAAAAAAAACACCATTTAAAACCCATTTTTTTTTATACCTACATCAATTTTTTTTTTCTTTCTAATGTCATGCTTCTATTCCCTGTTTAATCGAAGTTGTCTGTCTGTCAGACTGTCACTATGATTTTTTTTAGAAAGTCTACTAAAACTTAAAAACTTCAATTGCTAACATTGAAACAAGTAGGTAAATACCTACAAATCAATGGTTAAGCTTAATTTCAGGAACATGACATTACAGCTCACAACGTTATATAAAGCCGATCTTTCTCTAAATTAAACTCAATTAGGTACTATAATGGGTCGTAGTTACTGTAAGTGCCCTGCCTACATAACTAATTATTGAAATGAGGACATACCATAAACTAGGTTTCCAACTTTATGTGTGCACAATATAATTACTTGCAAGTGCAGGAAATTCTTAGGAATTTGTTATTTAAATTACGAAGCCATTTAAAACTAAGTTAAACAATACCACACTGTGCGGAAGTAAAAGCGCCTGATATAATCGTTAAACAACTTCTAAACGCCAATTGCTAACTATTTCTAAGGAGGTGCACGAAAACTTAGCACTTTCAAATTGTAACTGTAACTTGTCGTCCATATCTGTATGATACTCGTATAATTTCTGAGTGATTAGATTGGTTCTTATTTTAAATGATATGTCAGGAGCACTGATACAGGCAGGTCACCTGCCTGTGTCAGAGCTCCTGAATAATCCGCAACTCCTGAACTTCAGAATTATCTCCGCAATACCCAACTCAGGTGTTGCGATAGACCATGGGGCTCATAGTAGGAGGAGCTGGAGAACGAATCCTTCAACAATGGATGGAAATAGCTGGCCTGGAACTCAAGGGAGGCTTCGTCCAGCAGTTTTTGCATTTTTGTAATCGACTTATTTTAAACTAGCTGCGCCCCGTGGTTTCACCCGCGTAAGTCTCGATCACGTGGGAATATCGGGATAAAAAGTATCCTATGTGTTAATCCAGGTCATAAACTATCTGTTTGCCAAATTTCATCCAAATCCATTCAGCCGTTTTTGCGTGATTGAGTATAAACATCCAAACACACAAACTTTCACATAATATTAGTAGGATACCATAGCTACCTAAGTTTATTAGGAGAAATAGTGCGAAATAGATTCCTTCACTAAACATTTTTTTTATATATTTAATTTTACACGAAATGGCGAGAGTTTATAACTCCTCTATGACTAGACAATTATAACTCCTGCATGTGTAAACCATATTCTAACACAGTTAGTAACCAGTAAATAATATTAGAGTATTTTATACCCTCGTAACCAAACAATCCCATGGAGTGTCATGAGCTCTCTAGGCACTTCCAGAGCTAGACTATATAGCTACTAGGTTGAGTTTAGGACTTTGTGATCGGCAAACCTTATTGAAATGACTGCCTCGTTGGTCTATTGGCTACAAGCGAATACTGCTGTCCATGGGGTTCGATTCCTAGGTCGGTCAAAGTGTTATTGGACCTTTTCCATCAGGAATTTCAAAGTCAAAGTCAAAGTCAAGAATTTCTCAGTAGCAGCTCGGAGTCTGGATTAGTGCCCGGTTGATGACAATAGGCTGGCCCCTTATTACATGGGACTTTAACATAAATTCGGGGATTACAGGCTGTTATGATGTTATTCAATATTTGCTGTTTAGGTACGACATGGGCTCCATACGGAGAAAATAATAATGTATATTTTTAAGTATGGAAATAGGTAGGCTATCTACTAATCACTGATATGTTTTATCATCACTCAGTACTTATGACTAGCACACCTATTACGAATAATATCCTACCGGTGTTCCGGTGCGTCGTCAGGTGTACCTACCTACTTGACTAAAGTAACTTTTCTCAAAAGCAAATTGATAATCTGTAAATATGATTTGTTTTATTTCACATCTTCGGTCATGGGGCGTAAATTGGAATAAACTTTCATCATTTCATCGTCCATTTTCGCGAATTAAAATTCCTGTAGAAATGTTTCCAATATCTAAAGTATGGGTGGGTAAACTAGAAAAAGCCAAAAAGACACGAATCCATAGTTAAATCTCTGTCTGTCCCTCTGTCAGTTTATAACAGCATCACGTGCGAACAGCTGAACAGAAGCTTTTACAATCAACTTTAGTAGTTCAAGTGTTATCTAACGTGCGGTTAACCGTAGGCTACGTTTTTCTGTATAAAAAATTATAATCAGCATCACAATATCTATTTCCATATTAGCGAACACAATACCTCGAACATGTTGTTCACAATCAGCTCCTGATAAGATTACCGTCAGTGTTTTGTTACTCACACTAATTTTCGTACGTTTACGAATCAATTCCGACTTTCATTTGTTTCACTGGTGATGAGTCAGCTATGGCGTTATTCTGAGGAAATTTAGAAGGAAAACTAATATTGCCTAATATAGCCTTGCCTTTATTAGTCCCTCAGCTTGGCAAAGGCCTCCCTTTCTTCTTTCCACTCCTCTCTGTCATGAGCTAGTGTCGACCAATCGTGTCATGATGAGACAGCTATGGCGTCATTGCGAGGAAGCTTGTGTAGAAGGAAAACTAAAATCATGGCCCCATTTAAACTGTTAGCTACTATTATGATGGACTATACTCCATTTGAAATAAGATTAGACGTATAGATAAGCCTTTTTTACATTCCGTTCAACCGATTGTGAATTCTATTGCGTTGGTGGCATGACAAATGGCAGCCGCAGTAGATAGTTGGTATTGGTGCCGATTCCCTTGTTCACAAACTAAACTAAATTTAAGTTCAGTGCATCTTTTTCTTTCTATTTCATTATGAAAAGGACAGAAGATAAATTTTAGTTTAGTCCTGTCAAATTAATTAGCGCCTGACGTAATTTTAGTAGGCAAGTTTTTAATCGCGTCTAAACTTGTTTGGAGTGTTTGACAGGACTAAACTAAAATTTATCTTCGGTCCTTTTCTTAATTAAATAGAAAGAAAAAGATGAACTGAACTTAAATTTAGTTTAGTTTGTGAACAACAGAATCGGCACCATTGTGTAACTTTTTTTGCTTTTAATGCTATCCTTATGCCTACGGTATAGAAGAAAAAAAAAAAAAAGGTTGAACGGACTGTAAAAGGGTTTGTTTTAATGTCTAATCTTATTTCAAATGGGGTATAGCTTCGGATAGGTAATTAAAACATTAGCATGCTAATTGTCTGCCAGGGTTGCGGGAAAGTCCGAAAGGGATACCGGGGCCCTTGGCAACAGGCAACTGAAAGAATACGGGTGGGTTTTAGGCAGTAAAAATAGCCAACCTAAAAAAAAAAGCATGCAAATTGTGACACTTCACGTTAAATGACCGAGCTTCGATGCAAAAAATAAGTAGGTGATTCTGTACCATGACGTAGCTACTTATCAATAATTTATCGATTAACCTGGCTTTTCTTCAAGGAAAAAATTAAGGGTTAACCGTTACGTAATTATTATGTGTAGTCAATAAAGTTAAGCAAGTTTTTTGCTTTCTTTCTTTGGAACCGAATGTATCTGATAGTTCTGATACTGCGCAGAGATAGAACTGAATGCTATTATAATATAATCGATCCTCAAATAATTTTTAAAAGCTTATTTTATTCACTGAAAACATTGAATAAAAAGCACTTTTAGTCACTGTTTTGGTGTTAGAATTTAGAACATATCAATATATTCGAACTGTTTTCCAAACTTATTTGAATGAGTTGTCGAAGAAAAAGAAGTCGTCGTCATTTTTGAGTACGTATTCTATGCTACGGTGTACTATAAAAACGAGGCATAACATTGACATAATGGCAAAGGAAACATGTTAAATAAATAAATAAATAAAAATAATGACATACTCGAAGTTGCAAGTTCTTTTTCTCGTAGTCGTGGTATAAAATATACTATGCAACTCTTGAATAAAACGGATTTATATCGAGGGCCATGGATCACTCGCGTCGCTCAGGATTCTAACACTTGAATCACTATGCTCGTAATTCAATCATCATGAATAACTCACTAAGGTTGTGATTCAATCGTTAGAATCCTTCACTTGCTCGTGATGCATCTATGGCCCTCGCTTTAAATCCGTCCTTTATTCACTAATTGCATAATACACTATTATTTTGATATTTAAAAAATATTACCTATATTATAATATGCATTCATTATTCGAATGCGCATCTCTTTGTGAACTTCTAATAACTCCTATTGGGTCCTAAAACACTAGCCAAATATAGCGACCAACTTGGATGTCGGAGGGAGGCTCTTTAACCGACTTCCAAAAAGGAGGAGGTCCTATGTTCATGTGTCTAGTAGCTATGTTTTTTTTTAATGTAAGTTCACCGATATTTTTTATTAAAAACTGTGTATTGCTTAAGAACCCCAAAAAGTTTTTATAGTTTCATTTGTTTCAAAAGTGCACATCATTTCGGTTATTGTTAAAAAACCCCCGACACAAACAAAAACCATAAAATGTAAAAAAAAAAAAAAAAAATGTTGTAGGTACCTAATTAATTAAAGCGTAAGCGTCGTCGCATTGGGGGTAATAATTATAAGCTAATGAAAATTATCCTTTCTACAATAGCATACATTAATTATTGCTTGAATGCTTGAATTGCTTGAAACACCAATGAATGAGCAGACTACTGTAGTTCTTTTAATTGGAAACAGTCTGAGCATCACTAAAAGGGACATAGTTAAAGGTATTGACACCCTCCTTAAATTAAAATTAGGTAAATTAATATTATGTGCATTGCCATATTCTGATAAGTTATATGAGCAAGATAACAACTACATTTTTAGTCTAAATAACCTTATGCATATTTTGGCATGTCGTCATAGTGACCGTT
Organism: Lithophane ornitopus; assembly: GCA_948473465.1. Taxonomy (NCBI): domain Eukaryota; kingdom Metazoa; phylum Arthropoda; class Insecta; order Lepidoptera; family Noctuidae; genus Lithophane; species Lithophane ornitopus. The sequence goes on along the minus strand of OX419624.1, from coordinate 1,029,443 downwards.
TATTGTATTTTGATACTAACACTTTTGTTAGAGATTTTGTGTTGACTCAGGAGCATATGTTTTTACCTAAGAAAAGCCAACATGTATTAGCTACTTTATTAGCTTACAATATACACGCAGTTATTGATGTTTTAACTGAGATTAGCTTAAGTGACGAAACAGTATTATCTAGTACTTCTAATAATACTGTAATAGATTCTTTAAACTTTTAGAATCGACAAAAGAGAAGCATAATAAGAATATTTTACTGTATCACCAAAATATTAATCGCTTCTCTGGCCAAATCTTAGACGTGGAAATGTTAATAGATAAATATCATATGGACATCTTATGTTTTTGTGAAACCTGGTTAAAACCAGATAGGATGTTGTTTAATGTAAATCACTTTTCAGTTGCCAGTGCGTACAACAGATCTTCAATAGGAGGTGGTACCTTAGTATTATGTAATAGTAGCTTCAGATATAAGGAAAGGAAGGATATCACTGCTTGCTCTGTTGATCGCTTATGTGAGGTAGCATGTGCAGAGGTTGAAGGCCATACTTTCTTATGTGTTTATAGACCACCAGCCACAAACTTGTCTTCATTTTTAATTGTAATGGAAGAAATACTAACTAAAGTTTTTAGAAATAATAAAATAGTTTTTGTTTGTGGTGACCTAAATATTGATCTACTAGTAAATTCACCGGAAAAATGTAAGCTTATCTCACTGTTTAAATCATTCAATTTAAAATGTATATTTAATGAAGCAACTCGAGTAACAGCAACCTCAGCTACATGCATAGACAATGTATTTACTAATTGTAAAATAAAAGAATCGTCTCTAATTAGTGGCATCAGGTCTGACCATACAGGTCAACTTATATCCTTTGAATCAGATAAAAAGTTATGTTTAGATAAAACCATTGAGTTAAGACCTCTTACTAAAAATAAATTAAAAATGTTTAATAATAATGTTCTTAGCAATCTCGTAACCGCTAGTTTTGATTCACAAGACCCCAACATAAACTATGGTACATTATTTTCTACAGTATGTAAAGAATTCAATAAAGCATGTCCTGTAAAAAAAGTAACAATAAATACTAAGCCAAAATTTAATGAATGGGCCACTGCTGGCATTAGAAAAAGCAGAGACATTTTATATAATTTATATTACGAAAAATCATTGACTTCTGATCAAGTTGTTCATAATTATGTAAGGAATTATTCTAAGATATTTAAAAGAGTCTGCGCACAAGCTAAATCTAAATTAATAAGTAACAAAATTGATAATTCTAATAATAAAATAAAAACTGTGTGGCAGGTAATTAACAAAGAAACTGGAAACACAAAACCACGTGACGCGAATGAATTGTCTCTAAAAATTAATGATGAAACCATTTCAGATAAGTTAAAAGTTGCTGAGACACTAGAAAATTTCTTTACCAACATCCCAATAGAGGTTACGAAATCTCTCCCCTCTTCATCTTTATTAGCAGATTCTCTTCTCAAAGAAAACTTTACTAAAGTCATTCCAAGTTTTGCGTTCAAGCCTATTTCTATTGCCACAATTAAAAAAGCATTCATAAGTCTTAACTCAAAAAACACTGAAGATTTATGGGGCATCTCTGTTAAGGTTCTAGGAGATATCATTGAAACTATTGCTCCTGTCCTAACAGGGATATTTAATCAATGTTTGGACACTGGTACGTTTCCTGATTTAATGAAACATAGTAAAGTTGTACCAATTTTCAAATCGGGTAGTAAAAGCGATCCCTCTAATTATAGACCAATATCTGTATTACCAGCATTGAGCAAAATCTATGAAAAAATCATGCTAGACCAGATGCTGTCACATTTTAACTCAAATAAGATTTTACATAGTCACCAGTTTGGTTTCACGAAAGGTAGGTCGACGACAGACGCGGGAGTAAAACTCATCAGTCACATTTTAGAATCCTGGGAGAAGTCCCAGGATGCAATTGGCATTTTCTGTGACCTCTCAAAAGCATTTGACTGCGTCGACCACAATACACTGATCTGTAAATTACACCACTACGGAATTCGTGGACAAGCTGCTGATCTTGTTCTTTCTTACCTATCAAACAGGCAGCAAAAAGTAAATGTTAACGGGGCGACGTCCTCGGGGTCTCTAGTTAAAATGGGCGTGCCTCAAGGTTCAATACTCGGCCCTTTCTTATTTCTAGTTTATATAAATGACCTTCCTTACATGATGGCTAACTTGTCGGATATAATACTATTCGCTGACGACACTTCTCTTATTTTTAAAATAGATAGAAAAGATACAGATGTCTCACATGTCAACGATAGTCTGGCTACTCTTTCGGAATGGTTCGCAGCTAATAATCTTTTACTTAATGCGAACAAAACTAAATGTATTAGGTTCTCATTACCAAATGTACCTCAAGTGGGTCTAAATCTAAAACTTGATGGCAAGAAACTAGATGCAATTACAGAAACAATATTTTTAGGAATTACTTTAGATTCAAAATTACAATGGGGCGCCCACATCAGAACTCTTTCAGGTAGACTAAGTTCAGCTGCATATGCAGTAAGAAAAATAAGGCAGTTGATTGATATAGCCACAGCTAGGTTAGTATACTTTGCTTATTTCCACAGTATTATGTCTTATGGCGTTCTGCTGTGGGGATCGGCAGCTGACGTAGATTCAATTTTCATTTTACAGAAGAGGGCAATCCGCGCGATCTATAAAATGAGTCCTCGCGAGTCCCTTAGAGACAAATTCAAAGAAATTGATATACTGACTCTGTCTTCTCTCTATATCTTTGAAAGTATTTTGTATGTTCGCAAAAACTTAGGACTTTTCAAAACAAGAAGCGATTTCCATAATATAAATACACGTAGTAGACACGAAATTGTCATACCCAAATTTAGATTAACTAAAACAAGCAAGTCATTTCTTAAACAGTATCCGCTTTTATAACAAGTTGCCAAAGGCGGTTACAGAACTTAGCGATGGAAAATTTAAAACCCATATCAAACGTGTCCTTATCAAAAAAGCATATTATAAGATTAAAGACTACGTTGATGACAAGGAAGTTTGGCAATAATTCCTTCTGCACATGTGGCTTCCCTGGTACCTTATAAACGGCATAATTATGTAAGAGTCTATTAACTGCTCCCAAATTACCATGTTTATTCTCTTTACATTCATCCTTGACATAATCATTGTATTTGACATTATTCCTATTATTATAGATACCTCCAATTTAATTTCAACTCCTAGTAGCTTTTGTGGACATGATAATTATTCAATTTGTTACAGTTGTAATAGCAATCACGTCATTTGGCTGAAATAGGTTTTTATTTTTATTTTTTATTGTTTGTCTTTTATATAGATTATTTTCTATTTTGTGAATGTGAGAACTTTGTAGGCTTATTGGACTGTAGATTTACTGAACATCTATTTTGTTAAGTACCTGGTACTTACTTGTTGAAAGGCCTACATTGTCCTCCCATGCCTACTAATACTGTAATTTGAAAATATTGTAAAAGCCAATTATTTTTAAAAGAGTAACCGTGGAGTTTCTTGCCGGCTCTTCTCCATAGGAAACGACCAATTGGAACCGTGCACCTAGCTTCTGACGTTTCATAAGTGCCCATGTAGGTTTATGTGAAATAAAATATTTTGATTTTGATTTTTTTGATCTTGCGGGGTATAAGCCTCGTCTGATTGGCGTTTTCCCTCTTTGAGACTTTCCTCAAATATCCCGAAATAAAATAAACATTAGTACTTTAGCGATTATGAAAATTCAATTTGTACATACATTCGTTATCAGTCGATAAGTTTTTCTATCACCCAAGACTTGTACTCGCAGTCTACGTACAACGTCGTAGTTGAACGAACGTACTTTACATAGTACTTTTTTTTTATTTATTAATTGTTTAAATACTCATTCAAAATGGGTTGCGGTGAGTTTGTGGTTAAATACATCTTGTTCTTCGCCAATTTGGTGTTCGCAGTAAGTGTTTTTCTTTATTTCTTTTGTAAAAACCGGTGATTTTATCGATGTAAGGTAAGATTGAGATTTCTTTCAGATACCGTGTTTAGCGTGTTTGTCATTTGGTTGTTTATCTCTAGTGTTGCACTTATTTAAGGAAGATTAGGAACTATAATGGGGTTCTTTACTTAGTACATAGTTTAAAATAGTTTGTGATTTAAATAAAATAGACTCGTGTTGCGCGGGTTGCGCCCTAGTACAATTATATCGATTTAGACTTGCAGAACGTTCATTGTTTTCAGTTTATATTGCTTTATTTACTAGAAATATCTTATTTAGAGTTTATTGTTTTCAACACGAGACCAAAGTAGACATTATTCTTATGAAATCCAGCATAACTTACTGCATTTCATACGATAATTAAAATAGATTAATGAAAGCAAAAGAAGGTATTTATGCAACACTGTCAAATTAAGTCGAAATAAGCTTGAACCTTATTCCTTACTGGGTTTTTGAACTAGCCATTTGCATCAGTTTTACGACCTATTGTAGATTTGTTATGGAACAATGATAATTATTTATTGAATACATATATAGAGTAACTACAGGCTTCATATTTTTATAAGTTAAACCCCTATTACTAGGTATACCTACTACACGATATTTAGGGCCCCATATTTAGGTTGTGTTATTTTGATAGGAGGGACCCTTACTCCCTTTCCCTAATTAGACCATCCTGATTTAGGAAAAGGGTCCCTGAATATCGCGTGCTGTAATAAAGCTTTATGTTAACAATCAGGGGAACACGTGTTCTTGAGTAGGATAGACGTAATCTGACGTAGGGTAGGACGCCCGCGACCACAGGCGCGCCCAGATCTTTGGAGACAGGATGGCTGAATGACAGAACATGAGGTTCAAGTTACATAATATCCTGTGATTGAAGAGACTTATTGCCTAATTCTCAGTAGTGGACGGCTATAGGCTGCTGACGATGATAAGTTGACAAACAAGCCGATGCTGACGCGACTGTTGAACGCGCGCCACGCCCGTAAAATTGATTTGACGAATTCTGGAACCCCTGGGGGTTCCAGAATTCGTCAAATAAGGCGGACCATCCGCACTCTTTGCATGTCAAAAGTTACAAAATACAGCCTCCAAAACCTCCTGTTCGCCACTTAATGTTTGCTGATCAGTTGCTAACCTTAAAAACAACACATTTCATAGGTACTCTTAAATAATGAAACGATTATCTAAAAGTGCAATCAAATGACAGATTTATGAATGAGTTTGTTAATAATGAGTTGTGCGGTGAAACTGTGAAAGCACCCTCTAGTACGTTTGATCGATTTGTGTAACAAGTGGGTCAGTCATGGATACATTACCAGTTAGGTGCTCGAAACATTGTCTAATAAGAATAGCCATTTGTATCAAAACTATGGCTACTATTATTATACAGCGTGCCGCTTTAATGGTGACATTAATTTAACACACGTATACGATTTCGCGTATTCATTTAATGAAAATATTTTAATTTAATTAAACGTTGTTATTTACTGATTTATTTACAATTTTCTAAATTACCATCTTGGAGCAACCTGTACTTAAAGAACTGTAGCGAAGAGGTCATTTGCCGGGGTCACCGATCATATGCAGGCTAATAGAAGGAAAGCCGCGCAATTTCTTAGAAATTATGCCGCCGACAAAGAATCGGCCGATAGAACGTAAGCCAGCTGGTGGGTAGCTTCATGAATGAATCTTTTACACAGAGTGACCCCAAGTTTGATGGAAAATTTAAATTTTTAAATTGACCAATTATTTTATTTTACTAAGTACTTATAATTTTTATGATTACTGGCCACTGGCCCTACCCGTGTGTTAAATTAATGTCGCCACTGTAGCGGCACGCTGTATAAGCACCTACTGATTCTTTTTTGTTTTTGTCTTACATTGGAGGACAGGAGGACATAACTGTCGAAGTATGTGTGTTCCCACTTATGATGGTATGGGTATATACCCATATTAGGGTGTAGGTCCAGTTCACCTGCGTAAACCTCCTGCCTAACCCTTCAGGGATTACAGGCGTGATATTATATTGTTTGTGTGTGATTTGACTAATACTAGTGCGCGGAAGGCCTTACCCTGCAACAACCCCAAATTCGTGCCTATTTTGAATTTCTTCAGTCACCCTCTCGAGACCACACACGATCCAAATGGTTGATGATTTCATGATAAATGACTAACGTCAAGTATCTTAGTCACACATTGTTTTTACAGAAAAACACTGACGCAAGCATTTCCTGAAACAGTACAAGTTAAATCCTATAACAATAATATCTATCAAATCAACAATGGTAACGTTTATCGCAACATTATTTAAAAACAATACAATAAACTCGTAATATTCTGATGTAGGTACTATCCACATAGTACAATATTTGTAAAAAAATATTTCCATAACATTTTGAGGTGCGTCTCGGCTCTCACACCTAAAACCGAGTGATAACAATGATAAGATAACGGCTCGGTATAGGGTGGAGATAAGACCTCAATTACAGATATACTCATATTGATTGTACACAAGCTAGGTATGCTAAAATTCTGTGAATTTAACCTTACATAAACCCCCGTAGTGATACTGAAAGTACTGATACATAGCAAGCACATATGAAGCACGAACATTTTTACGGGAAAGAAATGGGAAGTTCTTGCCTCGCTTAGCCAAATGTTATTTTTTAATGTAGGTAAATTATTATCCATCCTTCGCGAGCCCGCGCGTCCCCTTCCAGTTTTGACGGAAGCTATCCAGCTCATCCCGCCATGTGGAAGGAGTGGAGGGAAAGCTTTTCCCAGGACTGGGACAGCAAAGGCTAGTTAAAAAAAATCTAACTAATATTATAAACGCGAAAGTTCGTAAGTATGGATGGATGTTTGTTACTCTTTCACGTAAAAACTACTGAATGGATTTGGATGAAATTTGGCAAACAGATACCTAGTTTATAACCTGTATTAACACATAGGATACTTTTTATCCCGATATTCCCACGGGATCGAGACTTACGCGGGTGAAACCGCGGGGCGCAGCTAGTCTAATACTTATACTACTCTCAATAAGGCTTATTATCTACATATTGTCAGAAATTCAGGATGATCTCATTAGAATATCTACAGGGTGATCCTAATTGAAAAACCTGAATCTATGTGTCCAGAATCGGGATTAGAGGTTACTTAAGTACAATACATTTTATTAAATACCTATATATATATAAGTATCGACCAGACCTATAGTTAACTAGCTGTTTCCCGCGATTTCGTCTGCGATCCAGGGTGAAAAGTAGCCTATGCCTAGCCTTCTCATCTGCCAAATTTCATCCAAATCTGTTCAGCCGTTTTAGCGTGAAAGCGTAACAAACAAACAAACTCACTTTCGCATTTAAAATATTAGTTAAGAAGTTAGGATAAAAGTCTGCAATCGCCAACCGGTCTTGAGTAAGCATGCAGGTGAGCAATGCTCGTGCTTTCTTTCATATTTTCCATATGGCCTGACCAAGATTATGTCTGGACTTTAAAAGAGACTGTGACCTCTGAGTTTGTTTCGGCCTTTCTTCTCAAAGTAGTCAGATAGGAAACGCCGACCTCATCTAGCTTATTTTTAATATTTTTTAATATGACGTGTAAAAGTGATTTCAATATCCTATTTACAGAATAAACAATTTCATTTCATTTTTTTGTATCAGAAAAGGCCATTGCCCTTGTTTTTTTTTTTGTGTATTCTTCAAATGACTGCTCCCGCTCGGGGCGGAGCCGGGACGGGCCGAGGGGGGACTAAAACCCACCCGTGTTCCTTCAGTTGCCTCAGTATCCCTTTCGGAATTTCCCGCAACCCTGGCAGAAGGTATTTGCCCTGCAGTACTCTCATTATTATAATTATATCGATTAGAACAAGTGGGACATCAACATTTACGTATGTACTTCCCAAGTTCCCATAACAATTTATTAGGTACTCAACTAGCTGCGCCCCACGGTTTCACCCGCGTAGGTCCCGTGGGAATATCGGGATAAAAAGTATCCTAAGTCCTATTCCAGGTTATAGTCTACATCTGTGCCAAATTTCATCCAAATCTGTTCAGCCGTTTTTGCGTGAAAGCGTAACAAACAAACAAACTCACTTTCGCTTTTATAATATTAGTTAGGATGACATACATTATGTACATGAGTTTATAGTTAACCTTGTTTGTGTTGAGTCAGCTGCAGTCAATGAGAGAAATACTTCGTATGCGGACTACACATAAACAATGTTTTTGCAGTCATAATAATAGGTATAACCGCTGAAAATTTCAAAGGAATGACATCATAATGATGCGATACTGCAGAGCATGAGGTCCTGGGTTCGATTCCCGGGACGAACAAAATGTTCCTGGGTTTACCCATCTGGAATTTCTCAGTACCAGCCCGGAGTCTGGATTTGTACCCGGTTGATGGCAATAGGCTCGCCCCCTATGCCATGGGACTTAAACATAACTGGCGAAATGTGGGTATAAATAGGTAAACCTTTGCCTGGCGTGATGTTATGTTACATAATATGAATTGATGATCTAATAGCCTGTACCTACTCAATTGCTCAGAAGTTCAGAACGGAAGCAACGATAAGTTTTAGGTGTAAACATGCAGACGCAGGGCCGTAGCCAGGAATTCATTTCGGGGGAGGTTAGGCTTGCTAACTTTTTTTAGAAGAAATAGGTAAGTCTTTCTGATTTCAGAGAGGGCAAATTTAGAGTAGGTACAGTTTTATAATTAAAGTAATAAAAACTAAAACCCAACTACGACTAAAAAGGTATAAACAAGACACCACAGACAGACAAATTAAAAATCCGGAGTCACACGTAATCTGTTCGATTTATGCCCTAACACGTGTGATTTTTAATTTGTCTGTCTGTTTTTAGTTGGTCTGGTTTTAGTTTTTATTACTTTTTTTTTTTTTAATTCTTTTTGGATGGGAGATTTAATGTGTGTACATAGCCTATAACCAGCGGACGATCAAGACGCTTCCAACGATACCTCATTTGTCAAATTGTGATGAGTCGTTTAGAAGATATGAGGGAACAGATGAACATACATACATACATACCGGTCAAAATCATAAGTCTCCTTTTTTCTTCGCCGTAGTCGGGTAAAAAAGAGTATTATTAACATAGGGTCCGGGTCACTATGGAGAATATTAATAAGTATAGTATGTGATGCAAGAGCGAACGAGGCGAGTTCGAATTTTTTTGCATCCCGCTTCGAATAAGTTATGTTCTTTTAAATTTTCATTCAATACAAAGTCAGAGTCCATAAAAATACAGTATGTAAGCGTACTCTTACTGATTTTGTAGATTATAAAGTCCTTATAAGGTCGATGTTTGGATAGAGATTTTGGTTTCTCACATTTCGGGGGTTTGAACCCCCAAACCCCCCCCCCCCCCCCCACTGCCTACGGCCCTGATGCAGAGGATATTGTTTAGGTATGTTTTTCACATTATGAATGAACGAATACATTTTGTGCTTAGAAAAATACCCATTTAATATTCATCACACATCAAGCTCATTTCAGAGCTTTATCTTCCATTAAATATGATCTAAACTAAAACTTTTACCTTCTAGCTGGCCGGCCTTACTCTGCTGGGTCTCGGCATAGCGGTGCAGCTCAAGATGACGGATATCGTGCAGATAGCAGACTTTAGCCTGGAGGTAGCCCCCGTCACGTCCATGGTGGTGGGAGGCATCGTCTTCTTCATCGCCTTCTTCGGATGCTGTGGCGCCATCCGGGAGAGTAACTGCATGCTGGTCACTGTAAGTCTTGTTCTTATTATTTGCAGAATTTTAAATTGGATATTCACGATCAAGTTTGAGTAGCGTAAAACGATTAGAATGTTATAACAATGTAACTCTTATCTCATTGTAATAAAGTATAAATGAGAATGATTGTGAGTTTGATAAAACTCTCGGCAATTTATAAATTATGCCTTAACGAGATAAGGGTTACAATGTAGATTTACTAATGGTTTTTCAAAGATCGTGAATGTCTTACTTTAGATGAAAATTAGGTACACCATCAATAAATTTGGTGTAATTTGTGTAATACGCTCTAACAACAAAAAAAAACAATGATTCCAGTACTCGATCTTCATGCTGCTCCTGATGGTTGTGAAGCTGATCCTGGCTATCTTGATCTTCGTGAAGTTGGACGACGTGGTGGCCGAGGTGCCCAAATGGCTCACCGAAGCCTTCAAGAATGACAGGGTCGCCTTCCAGGCTATTGAAAAGACGGTGAGTGAATATACAGATCTGTGTCGGCTGCATTTAGGATTTAGGAAGTAGTTGGAGAAGTATGACAACGTACGCCAAAGTCGGTCTCCATAAGGGCAGTTCAGAGGCCCTAGACAAAGTGACATTCTACCAGCAATAACGATTATGAAAAGGCATAAATGTATAGGACTGACTTATGCTATCGAAGAGCTTATGTCAATCCTGTTGAAAGTCGTTGTAGAAATATGAAACGCTTTCGAAGCGATTGTCACTTGTCTAGGCCCTCAGCAAAAAAAAAAAAACAAAGCAAAGTTTTTGTAAGCGTAAGCTTGCTTCGTGTTAAAAAAATAACTTTACAAACTTTAAGAGGTGGTGTAGACCATCGAACTGAATAACTTTTAGTGCCTACCTAGGGGACCAACATTGAAATCGCGATAAAAAGAACTGCTGCTCCATACGGTTTAGAACAGTATAGGTATAGAAGAAAGAAAATACGTTTATTTGCGGAAAACAAGACGCAAAAAAAAAAACAGAAAAAAAATAAGAAAAGGTTGGGGGAAACATGCGTCACATCCACGCAAAACGGCTATCGATATCGCTCAGCAGTATGCTACGACCCTATGCAAGACAGAGCCCCAGCGTTGGTTAAACTTTCTTTTCGGCTTCAGCTGATCTAAAGCACCACTTAAAGTTTGTAAAGTAATTTTTTTAACAATTTTTATAGCATGACGTTCTCACTACACGCAAGGTATATCACAAGGGTCTAGAATGTATAGCAGGATATTTGACGGTGATCCGTCATAATGTTCACATACAATGGATTTGGTACTCAATTGGAAAGCTCATCAAGTGATGACTATGATATAGAATTTGACTCCAGCTTATTATTAATTTTAATAAAGAAAGAAAATAACCGGAGAATCTTATATGTAGGTATATATAGCGTATAGCTCTGAGAATCGCTCAAGTTTATCGCGTACTTATAGCAAGCCAATACTATATAGCATAGCGTTGTGTGAACGTGTCCATAATAAAATGTATGCTCAGCGATTTTGTTGTGCTATACGATTTTAGAAAAAGTTAAAAAGCTTCATACGAATTTTTGTATAGGGTTTCAAATTCAAATTATTGATCAGCGGGTTGTGACGAAATTCAGAACAATATTATTGCGGGACCCCAGGGCTATAATCACGGTTAGGTTTGCATGACATCCTAACTCCTCCTAAACGGCTGGACCGATTTGAATGAAACTTTGTGTGTATATTCGAGTGGGTTCTTCCAGAGACCATCCATGGTTTGAAAATACAATTGAACCCGGTAGGTGGCGCTGTTCGGGCAGGACAACGCCTGCCGAGTCTGCTAGTATTATATAATTTGACATTATCGAGCCTTTTATCTCCTATTTCCTTCATTGCCTTTTTTATCTCATGATTCCAGTTCACGTGCTGCGGTCCCAACGGCGCGCAGGCCTACATGCCTACTACCGTGGTGTCGGACACCTGCTGCGCCAGCCCCCCTTGTCTGCCCTTCATCAACTCCTACTCCGGCTGCGATACCCACGTGCAGGAGTTCTTCCAGACCTTCGGCATCGCCATCGGATCGGTCATGATCGTCATCGTCTCAATCGAGGTAAATATGCCAAGTTTGCGATATCCTACTAGTAGGTACCATTATGGTCATAGTTCTTCCTTCAGATCCGCCTGATCTTGACAATCCGTACCGTGTAATGTGTAGGTATATGTCGCAGGGAAATGAGGAAACCAGGGACTTCACGAAATCCCTAGGGATACCATGAAATCACGGTATATGTCGAATATTCTTGTTTATTAGGTACGTCTTCACACTTAATATGTTTAGGGATTTCGTGAAATCCCTGGTTTCCCTGCGACACATACAAATTACGGTTAGTCAGTACGAGGTCTGGTCTGGTCTTGTGGTCTGAGATAGGTATACCGAAAGTACTCTGAGTATATACTTTTAACTTTCTACCTATACGGCCATTAGGTATAATCAATTGTGTTTATCAGCTAATCTATATGATAACCTACTTATTATCTCTGTACTTGAAAGACTGCTGTTGTAGTTTTATATTTGTGTACCTAACCTACATATTAATAGAATCCCGAAACAATGTTTATTCATTACTAGCTGATGCCCGCACCTTCGCCCACGTGGATGTCGGTTCTCGCAACCCATGGGAACCTATTCCAGGGATAAAAAGTAGCCTATGTCTTATTCCATTGCATCAAGTGAAGCGAGGCGCTTTAATTTTATTCTCGCTTCCGTATTTTTTTTTGCGATTTCTCCTAAGATATTCGTTTAAATTATATGGTGTAAACGAGTAAAACCATCCTCGAGAACCACTCTATGCATTGGTGAAAACAGCATAAAAATCGGTGCAGTAGTTTTTGAGTTTATCGAACAGAACGACAGATAGACGCGGTGGAGGACTTTGTTTTATAATATGTAGACTCGCGACAATCTAAGAAGTTCGTCTTGACAGCTATAAAAAAATACTTTGTGAAGCCATGAAAAAAAATTGGTTTCTTATAATTATACTGATTCTCGAGACATATCGATTAAACATATTAAGAGAGTTTGTAATCGACGACTTATCTACATTGCTTAAAACTGATTCTCAAGGCATAATGTTTTATTACAAGTACGAGAACGAAACGTCAAAACGGACTTCTTAGATTGTCGCGAGTTTAATGACGTAAGAATAGTAAAATCGTAGCGGAGTCAAAACTGTACATTCAATATTTACCCCCACGGGAAAAAGGCGGTTTTATGTGTGTTTATAAATATTAACATCATGTTCTTGGTTTGCAGCTGGTGGCGGCAGTGTTCGGCCTGTGCCTGGCGAACACCGTCCGCAACAAGGGCCGCAGGTCGCGCTACTGATCACCTCGCCACAGTCACCACTAGCTGATAAGTTTACACCTAGTTGTACATTACTCTATTAAATTATACTGCCTCATGGCATCTCTTGCTTTTCATTTTGTCACTACGCGACAACGAGAATGGATGCTCTGCTTGAGATTCAGCGACTCCAGTGACAGATAAAAGGATTAGAAAAGAAGACATTTACATTCTAGTTTAAGTAATTTTGTAAACATAATAAATGTTGTAAATAAACAGGTTAGTTTTAATGTTATTGTAGATTTATTACAAATGATTACTCGAAAACTATAAAGGGAAAAAAGGGGAAGCAGTGGGAAAAAGAGATTAGTAACATTCTATTATAATGTTCCTACACACCTTTTCCATCTCACAGACCTCTCTGTGAGAGGGAACAGTTGTTAGAACATGTCGAGTCACGTCGCGTCACGTCACGCCTTCTGCTGAGAGTCACGTCTCCTCAGACGTGGATCCTAGCAGTGGAACGTTATACAAAATGTAAGAAAAACCCTGTCTAATCCGAAAGGGGTATATGTACTGCAATAACATTACTAAAAAGTACCTATAACAACCAACTTCCAAAAAAAACACATAAAAAGTGAAAAATAACTTTTATTTCGGAAGTCGGTGTCTTAGATTTTCAATTTTCGTTTTTTGCCACCGACTTCCGAAATAAAAGTAATTTTTCACTTTTTATGTGTTTTTTTTGGAAGGCGGTTGTTTTTTTTTTTTTTTGTACAAAGTTTTTATTTTTTCACTTTTGAGTTGTGGTACATACCCACAAACTGAAAAACCACTACTTGCTATGTAAATAACAGTGACGGAGTTAAACAATATAATATCGTCTACATACACTAAGTGGGAAAAACTATACGTAATATTGAAGCTAACTCAAAAACTACGCAAAGTTAATACAATTTATATGGGACCACCTCTGAAGCATGAGCTTCCAAACAAAAAAAGAATCATCAGAATCGATTCATAATTGGCGGAGCATTCGAGTAACATACATACAACAACAAAAAAAAAACATGCAGACGAATTGATAACCTCCTCCTTTTTGAAGAAGTCTGTTAATAAAAAAGTTAGTTATTGCTATTTAAAATTCACATTACCATAAAAATAAAAGTTATAAGACTAAAACTCAACTACGAAAGAAACCTTAACCTTAACCTTAATACTTAATCAAAATCAATTCAAAATTGGCGGAGTCATCGCGTAACAAACACAAAAAAAATAACGTACAGACGAATTGAGAACCTCGTCCTTTTTGAAGTCGGTTAAAAGGCGTGCGGAGCAGGCACGGTCGCAGTCGCCAGCAAATAGGTGTGTATTAACAATATAAACTCTCTTTTTCGAAGGTAACTGCGTAACAATGATAACTGAAAGAAAGTTCTTCAGTGAAAGTCCTTACGTAACCTTACTGAGGACAGTTCAGCTTAGTGTTAATCTTTTAAACACGATACAAATACTTGTAATATCGCTGCGTGCATCGCACAAGTTCGCTGAGAGAGAGTAATCCCTACGTAGACTATTTACCTCCCTATTATAGTTTTTGAGTGTAAGTTTCCATTCAGAAAATATTATTTAGTCAAAACAATCTCTTCAGTTAGCTATAGTAATTTGGACTTTTTGCTTCCGATTTAAAAGTTCAATTTAATAGAAGGCGAACCTATTGCCACCAACCGACCGCTAATCCAGACCTGGGGCCGCATTATGAAGTATTAATGCCACCATTTTTCCAGTGTGAGTGAGAGAAGGAGCTATACAAGGTCGATAGCACCATCCTTTTTTCGCAGTGGAATAATTATGGCATTAATACTTCATAATACGGGCCCTGGGGCCTACCACCACCGCTTACAGCAGTATTATTCTAATCTTACTTCGTAGGGGAAAGAGACGGAGCTATACGTCCTGTAGAGCTTCATCTCTTTCCTACAATGAAGTAATATTAAAATAATACTGCTGTAAGCGGTGGTAGTACGCCCCGTGGAAATCGTACCCAGGACCCTTTGCTCAGCTGCCGCACTTGCACCCACTGGACCAACGAAGCAACTATTTGTCTAAAAAAAGAAAGTAAAAGGTTTATTTGGCACAGTACCGTATACAAGGAACATATTTGCACAAATTAAAAAACCGGCCAAATGCTAGTCGGACTCGCACACGAATGTGCGTAAAGTGTTTTTTCCAAAAAACGCCGACAAAAACACGTTTCTTGTATGGGGAGCCCCTTTAATTATTAACTTTATTTTATTTTTATTGCGGCAATAGAAATAGGTACACAATCTGTGAAAATTTCAACTGTCTACCTTACGATTCTTGAGATACAGCCCGCTGAAAGACAGACGGACAGAGGCTTAGTAATAGGGTTCCGTTTAGCACCCTTCGGGTACGGATTACAGAACCCTAAAAATTTACATAAAATTAAAATTTAGGATCAAGTATGCCTCACGGCCGCGCCAAATAGGTTCATGTGGGTCCACGTGGTTAGTTTTTATATGTAGGTATACCGTGATAATAATGCAGGTGGATTTAGTTAATAATAATGAGTGATCAAGTGCGTACGTAACACGCGACCCACTCCCTGCTGGCGCTGACCCGACAGGTAACGGAACAACTGGTCCTCCGACACGAAACGAGCTTTTAGCCGCTGCAAGCGCTTCATAAGTTTATTTTCAAACTATCTTTTGCCTGCAACTTTGGTTTTGTGTATTATTGAAAGTTCACATGACGTTATTTTTATTTAAATGTGTGCTCGTTGTTTTTCTTGC
Source organism: Lithophane ornitopus (assembly GCA_948473465.1). Taxonomy (NCBI): domain Eukaryota; kingdom Metazoa; phylum Arthropoda; class Insecta; order Lepidoptera; family Noctuidae; genus Lithophane; species Lithophane ornitopus. Next base: position 1,013,527 of record OX419624.1, on the reverse strand, counting down.
CCATTCTTCTCCATACGAACCTACTACACTTTGTAATGAGCAACTATGTAGCTTCATCTAACTGGCCGACCCCTTGACAGTTCAAAAGTGCCTGTAAATGGTTTATTTGAAATAAGTTTTGAGTTTCCCATTTCCGTTACACATCAGTGGTAACATTTTGACATTGACAGTCTTTATATCGTAGCAGTAAGGTCAGTATTCGCAGGGCAAGCGTTGCCGCTGATGTCGTAATGCGAAAGTGAGTTTGTTTGTTTGTTACGCTTTCACGCTAAAACGGCTGAACGGATTTGGATGAAATTTGGCACAGGGATAGACCATGACCTGGAATACGACATAGGATACTTTTTTATCCCGATATACCCACGGGATTGAAACTTACGCGGATGAAACTGCGGGGCGCAGCTAGTAGCTTATAAACCGCCAACTGTCACTAACAAGACCAATAGAATATTAAATATTTAATTATCGGCCTTCTAGAGGCCAATCAACAGTTGAACGGTCTTCCTCAATATTTGGGCTATCAAATGAAAAAATATTTTTTCAAATACGCCTGGTAGTTCCAGAAATTAGCGCGTTAAAACAAACAAACTCTTCAACTTTATTATGATAGTGTAGATATAGATATACAGATTACTGTCTGGTCTATCAAATAAGCAAAAGGATCATGAACAGAAGGCTTTTTTTCAATACCATAACTAAGATCCCGTAAAAGCTGGAAGCCAGAATAATCATTAAAACACAGCGCTTCAGCAGCTAAGCTCTCAATCCAGCATCACCAGTATCGAATGTTACCGGCTCCAGTGATACGTAAAAAGCGATTTCAAATAAAAAGCGCCTCCAAAAGTGGCAGCATCATGTAACGGGACCGCAAGTACCTGCACCTTGCATCGGGTTCAATGATCTCGCAATGTGATAACATTAAGAGAGCTAGTACGAACTACCTACGTAGGTAAGAGAAACAGTTTACCAGAGTGATCGAAATATACATAAAATATGACTAAGTACTTTAAAACCCGGTAAGATGGTCAGATGCGATCAAAAAGGCTGTTTGAGGCAGTACCTACCAAGCGGTCCACACTGCAGAAGACCGCATGGCTTGGAGACGCGTCATATGTGGTCGCGATCCTCAGCATTGAGGGAATGACGAAGAAGAAGAGAGAAGTACTTTCAAGACAAAAGAATATGAGTAAAAAATATCACTACTAGACACTTTCACTAAAATGGATCAGTTAAAAATGGACATAGTAAAGGACCATGAGGATAATGTTAGCTACTTAATCTTGCATGGATTTCTATTTTAAAAGACCAACGTCATTTGCTCAATATATAAAAATACTCCGGACAAACATGAAACAACACAGTTGATGAAATGGCACTGTCATCTTCCGTCAGTCAATCCGAGAAACAGCGAAAGGCTACTTAAAGCGATGGAACATCTATGATACACCTATATACTTGGATGGAACACTCTTTAGGATTTTTTTATTTTTTTTTTTGGATTTGGTAATTTGTTTTGATTTATTGGAAATATTTACATTACTATACACAATATTTATAGAACACTACTAACTATTTACAGAAAAAACTAAAACTAAAGGGACTAACTAAATAAATATAAAAACAAAGAGACCTTTAGGCGTCGAAGTATTAGTTACACTAATCTTCGCAAATATTAACGACGACAAATATGTAGGTACGACAATCAAATTAACCTCCGCATACTTAATTTTTTAGACACAAATTATAAGTACTTAATATAAAATTTGTTGGTAGAACCTGGATGATGCCGACAGAGGAACGTGGATATACGCACAAGCAAAGAGAGGCCTATGGGAGGGTGAACTCAGGCTGTAGATGATGAATTGATGATGATGTACACAAAATTGTAAGCAGTAAGCATTAACATAGAGCATGCATAGATTGATGCGAACAACGGGTCACCCCACGATGCGACAGCCTGCAACACAACATGATGGACATATTGCTGTATGATCCAGTATCATTTGGCCTCTCTTTGCAGCGCTGCTTTCAAAGGTAAATTCTTCTCAATTAGTACCATTGTAGTTTTATACTTGCCAAATGCCAAGTTATACTGGCACTAGTTTATGTTTGAACTTGTCATGTCTTTGATGACTATTAGGTAGGTACTGTACGTTTGCACTGGCGAAACATTCCCAATAAAACATGTTGAAATATCTTTTTTCTGACAAAATTCTATATAATTTTTGAGAGGAACTATGTTTTGTTGTGAATGTTTCGCCAGTGCAAACACACATTTACATATACATATAGGCATAGATAGCAAGATGGTCCCGTTGAGTGACGCGGAACCTCACTGTACCATGGGTGAACGTGATCCGTGTGTTTGCTACTCGCATTGGTTTTCCGGACCTTAGCTATAAGATCGATAGCAGTAACAGTAGATCATACTCCCTCATTTCCAGCTGATGAAAGCTTAGCTAATAAAATCTACTTTTCGTAAGTAATATTATAAAGAATAAATCGTGTGAGGCTATATGAGTTTCAGCTGTTAATTATCCTCTCGATCACTCAATGTCTTATTAACTAAGATCATGTGGAACTTGTGGAAGTAAGAAATAATCTGCTAACTCCCGTTAATTCAAGAAAACTCATTAAGTAATCAAGAAACTAACCTATCAACTTTTAATGGTATTTTAAGCAACAGTAAACCGATATATGCAAATATTTTATTTGCAAAATTCTGTCAACTATTTAAAAGGTGTGATTTATTTATCGTCTTGTGATAAAATAGATTTGAAATTGTACTGACAAGTTTAAAACATGTAGTAAAAAATGGTTTACTTCCAAGAGGAAACAACACAAGGCTCTCCGGCGTTTCTACGCGAATTGAATAAGAAATTGAGGTAAATAGGTCTAGCGCTTGAGGTGACAGTTTAACTATCACTCAGACAAGTTTGCATCTGTTACCTACATTGTAGCTATTCTTAGCCTTAAACTTACTTTACATTCTGATAGACTCTCTGTAGTTTAGAAAACGGTGGAGTCTAAACGTAGCCAGCTTTTAGCATATTATATTGTTTGTTGCGGTGGGAGGTCTTAGTCCCGATTCCGGTCCACTTGGTCGCTTTGGAGAACAGCTGGAGACGAATAATCAAGCATCACTCTAACCCACATACAATCTTATCACTTTATAATAAAACTTAAACATCCCATTGATTTTCTAAGAGCGTAGCAACAATTTGCATCAGTGGGTTCACAACGGGCTATATAACCGTTGTAGGCTTGGCCTAGATCGAAAGCTTCGGAACTAAGATGTTGATAGGTATTCTTGAGACCAACTCGTGGAAACAAGTCAATAAACAATAATGTAAAAAAAAACCTGTCCGATCCGAAAGTGACACAGGCTGTAGGTACTGCAATGACATTACCAAAAGGTAATAAAAAAATAGAATTATTATTGAAAATAAAAAAAGTTATTGCTATTTAAAATTCACATTTTTAGTATCAAAATTACTCCAAATCCATTAAAACTGAGCAAGTTTATAAGTTATGACTTGTAGACCCCCGAACGAACGGCTGCCCGCGCCTTGAAATTCCCCATTGCAATAAAAATGTGGCAATTTTTTTTTCTTATTTCCTGTGAATTACCACATAAGTAGACTCTCAGTACGATACCTAACAACGCCTCTCAGATCGGACAGGATTTTTTTACATGTTGGTATGGTTCTGAATTAGGGCCGTTTATGAACCAAGGTCCTTCGAGGACATAAAACCAAGAAGACCACTTTTTCGGCGTATAATATGCTCATTTGGGTACGTTTTTACTCCGGTTATTTTAATTCTCTAAGACTCGTTCTAGATTCATTTTCAAAACACAGTTGTAACACTGTCCTAGAAAGCTATAAACAAGAGGTTGTTTATTGATATTCTGGTGAGCACCGCTAATCAGGTGTTTAGATGGCCATAAATTGTGGAAACGCATAAATATTGTCAGAACACGTTCGTCATGGTAACGGTTCGTTTATGGACACTATAGATGTGGGGACAACTCACAAATGCTGTGGATTCACGCGGAGCTAGGTACTGAGCTTTATTTTAATATAGGTAATTTTGATGGGAGTTCGTGTGTAAGTAATAACAGCCGCACGGCTCGATCCATCAGGTGAAGCTACGCTTGCCTGTGTTGGTCCGTGGATGGGTGACCATCTTTACATACCGAGACATTCCCGTGCCTCGGAAAGCACATTATGCCGTGTTGGTCCCTGCTGTCATTCGTGGATCTTTGACAGTCGTTACGGGTCATCCATCAGAAGCCCGAAAGTCTGACCAAGGGGTATCATATTACCAGTTACTGGGTTGTGGAGGTCAGATAGGCAGTCGCTCCTTGTAAAATACTGGTTTTCAGCTGCATCCATTTAGACTGGAACCCGACCACAGACCACACCTGCAGTACAGGCTCAACAAGACAATAAAGTTAGGAAAAGGCTAGGCAGATTGATTGAGATTTGATGCCAAACCCTATCTTAAAGAAAGAAAAATGAAAATAATAGCAGCGCTATTTTCTACCTCAAGCCTAACGTCCGCAGCATGGAGTGTTACTCCAGCTGTTAAATATTGAAGTACCTACCTATAGTCAAAAAACCTCCTCATGTGGCTGAAGGCTTTAATTCTTTGAGAATTTCCAGTGGTGCTGATTCATGAATTTATGCAGGAAACGCTTAGAGTTATACATTGAAAGACACTGAATGTCTTCCAATATAACTTAACAATTGGTCCTACATGTGGAATACTTCTTTTTGTGGTCCGTGTGAGTCGCCTCAAAATTGGAAATACCTACCCGGCGGCATATTCAAATATTAGCTGTACTGGCCTGCGCGGGCGCCGCACTTGATGCGCGCATACATTTGAATATATTTCTCTAAATCACTTTTGTATTAATCTCGAAATGTCTCCAAATACTGGTTTCCTTTAGTTCGGGCTACAGAGAACATCGACCTCCGAAAGTTCGCATAAATTAACATTTTTGTCTTTTTGTAAGCCCTTTTAGGAATCAGAGATCAAACAAAACTACCAAAGCTATATTGAAAAACCCAATATAAAATTTTCTTAAAAATAAACCCTTCTTAAATGTTCGATCTACCTAGAGATGTTTGTGAAAAAAACTTTTTACAAAAAAAAAAAGTCGGTGTCTTTGCTATTGAATTTTCGTTTTTTGCCACCGACTTCCGAAATTAAAGTTATTTTTCAGCTTTGAGTGTTTTTTTTGGAAGTCGGTTTTTTTTGTAAAAAGTTTTTATTTTTCACTTTTTAGTTGTGGAACCTACCCCACACAAATTCGAATACCACTAGCTGATATAAAAATAACAGTGAATGAGTAAATAAATACATCGTCTAGATAAACTAAGTGGGTAAAATACGTAATATTGAAGCTAACTCAAAAACTACGCCAGCAAAGTTAATCAAATTAATATAAAAAAAAGAATCATCAAAATCGATTCATAATTGGCGGAGTAATCGAGTAACATACACACAAAAAAAAATACAAAAAAAACAGTCGAATTGAGAACCTTTTTAAAGAAGTCGGTTAATAACACGGAGAGTCTCGTAGAATGCAGTCCAAGGCGCAATAGATAATACAAAGAGATATTTAACACTAAAAGCTTAGGTAAATTGATATTTAACGCTAAAAGCTTAGGTAAATTGATATTTAACGCTAAAAGCTTAGGTAAATTGATATTTAACGCTAAAAGCTTAGGTAAATTGATATTTAACGCTAAAAGCTTAGGTAAATTGATATTTAACGCTAAAAGCTTAGGTAAATTGATATTTAACGCTAAAAGCTTAGGCAAATGCAGTACAGGCTCAACGAGTCTCAATAATTAGTTACCACATTTGTCCATTATCAACTTTGATCTCTTATTCCTACGGATACGGACACCCTTTGCCCACAGCCACAATAGCTCAGCAATAGCAAATCTGACCTCAAAGCATTTATTTTAAATAAACCAATCAGTTACAAGCACTTTTGTCAAGGGGAAAGATGAAGCTAGTTGCTCATTCCAAAGCGTGGAGATTCCTATGGAGAAGTAACGGCAAGAAACTCCACGGACACTCTTTTAAATTAAAATATTGTACATTCAATCATGTTGAAATTATACACGTGAGAACAATGTAGAAAGACGTGAAAGACCTTTTTCCTTATTATTATTTTTTTTCTCTCTTTGTTCCTCTCAATCAGAGCACCCGCCATCTAATCTCTTCACCACCTTTGGTTGACTGGTAGAGAATGCCTAAGGCATTAAGTCCGCCTTTGTACCTTTTTTGTGTGCGAAAAGTTTAAATAAATAAATAAAGACATAAACAAAAAACAATTCAAAAATTAAAATAAGCTGTGGCAGCTAAGTCAATCGTCCCAGCGTTTTCCTAACTTTGTTGCGGTTGGCGTCCAGTCTAACCTGATGAGGCTGAATAACAGTATTTTACATGGAGCCACTGCCTATCTGACTTCCACAACGATACGCCTTGGTAAGACTGGTTGTCTTTTGGGCTTTTGACTACCCGTATCTATTACTGTCAAAGATCTACGAATGACTCACTTTAGCATAATTAGCCTATAATGTTCCCACTGCTGGGACACAGTCCTCCTCTCTGTGAGAGGGAGCGGGCCGTAATCCACCACGCGGGCCCAGTGCGGGTTGGTAGATGTCACATGTCTTCGAATTTTTGGTTCTAGGACATGCCGGTTTCCTCACGATGTTTTTCTTCACCGTTTTGAGAGCAGTGGCGATGAAATAATTTACACAAGTAAAGCGCCTGTCAGGGTTCTAACCTACGACCTACAACTCGTAAGTCGTGGCCGTTACCACTGGGCCACCACTGCTCTCACTTTAGTAAGTACTTAGGTACTGTATTTATAAAAAATTACGAGTCTTAAAGCCATGAACATAAAAAAATCCGAATACTTCCGATGATACAACTCCACTCAGCCATCGAATACAATTAGATGATCACTCTATAGCCATCGATTTATCTCGATCGTAATACATTGTTGTTGAAGAGAGTGCCGCTTGCTCTTGACTATTGTATGCTAACAAGCACATTAGACATCTGTGACTAATACCTACGTTAAACAGACTAAACTGGCGAAGGCGATGTTTGTCGTTTGTTTACCAACTTTTACTTCTATTGTTATTCTGAGGTTCTTGATCTTCGTCAACCTCTGACGTCTACCGAGCTTAGATTTGAGACATTCTTACGGCGATGGATCTGATCCAAGACTTTTTATTATCTCCTCTTTTTATTGGCAGCTTAATATTACGTATCTATAGCAAATGTTTAGTTTCTCCACATAAGACAATTTCGATTTTTAAATTAAAACGCTAATTTCGATATTTTTTCTCAAGAATTGCTTTGACTAGATAGAATCCTATTTTTTATTTATTTTATTATACACCTTCATCTATTCTTTTTAGAGTTCCGTATCCTCTATTACTAAGTCAGTTCACTGAGATTGTGTATTTCTAATGCCGCTATTAACAAAAAATAATAAAAATAAAATAAAGTAAAAAATGAAAGGAGTCTAATACAAAAAACGTGTTTTTTTGTTAAATATTGTACGGTGGTTAGGCAAACCACCCATAAATATTATGCGGGCTTCGTGTTCGGGTCCGTCTCGCACTTGGCCGGTTTTTTATATGATGTGGAACACCCAGTAGGTATTGGATACAAAATTATTTCGATCGCTTCGATAGCGCCTTACTTACCTAGATCAGGATTCTTAATTAATTTAAAAAGTGATTAAGTTCTACGAAAACTTTCACTTGGCTTTTCATTGCCTCGTTGGTCCAGTGGTCGCAAGCGCTAGTGCTGAGCATGAGGTCCCAGGACCCCCAGGACCTCATGGCTCATGCTCAGCAGTAGCGACCTGGGAATCGAACCCAGGCTGGGTTCGATTCCCGATTCCTGGGTTTGCCCTGGGTCGGGCAAAGCGTTATTATATGGGTTTTTCCTTCTAGAAATTCTCAGTGCATCTGAGAGTCTGGATTTGTGCCCAGTAGATGGTAATAGTTTCAGGTACATGGGACTTAAACATAACTGGCGAAATGTGGGTATACTATAGGTAGGACACCTCTGCCTAACCATTCGGGGAATACAGGCGTGATGTTATGTTATGCTAGGTGTCAACAAGCTGGTAACAAGTTAGAGAACCTACCTGCCATGGGTATCTGGCAAACATAACACCAGTAACAATAAACAATCGTTTTTTTTAAAATAATACTTTGGGATTGGAATTATTTTTTTGTACCTAACTACTTAACCTGTGGATCACTGTTGTATGTACAAATTATTTTTATTTTATTTTTATTAATATGGCGCTTTGCCTTTTCCCAGGAGTGGGATAGCGTAGGCTAGGGAAAAAAAAACTAGTGCTGACAGAAACACTTTGAACTTAGTAATGCGATCGAAAGAAGAGTATTTTTACATGCTTCACCTATCTTTTAAAGCGCTATATTTTCTGTAAGATATTGTATCTGGTCCTAGTCCTGGGAGCTTTTTAGTAAGAACCAATAACTCCAACAAGAACATGTTAAGTGAAACCAGTTGCTCCTCTAACGAGCTTAGGATAGGACCCGTAGGTTATCCTTGAATAAACAAGTTATTCCTGAAACCGGGTTGAGATGGTATCCAGAGATACCCTTTAGATTGAGCTAAAAATAAAATGACGAAGAATCGCGGGCTGGGTTTATGGAAGTTAGAGCAGCAATTTTTTAACATTTTATTCTGCAACTTTTCTACATCAGAAAGCTGTACCCTACCTCAGATTTTATCTAACCCGCTCCATACTACTCGGGACCTGAGTGAGAGTGAGACGGAGCGGGGCGCTAGCGGCTCTCAAGCCTCGAAAAGTTTACGGTGAAAATAATGGTAATAAAAAAAAAAACATAAGACCTGCTATATAGATAGGTAGTTCAGTTATTATGCAAAGTTTCATGATGTAATTTGTGTATTTTATGAATACCAGCGGTTTATATATACCAGCTTTTTAGAGGTAACTTTGGATTTTTTTTCTATAGAGAAAATTTTATGTAATCGTGTTTTCGCCAAACATAGGACCTAGCATCAATCCTCAAGAGTTTTCTTCCTGAAATGACCGCGATATCGATAACCTCTGAATACCTAGCCATTGAAAATACAAATACTCACTCATACAGTTGTAAAAAAATAATTAAGTAAATTTTGCCAAATTCTCCCTAGTATTTGTATAGGTAATAAAGAGGGCTTGTGGCTAATTAATAACAGCCGCAAGTATCGATCGATCAGGTTAAGCTACGCCTGCCGCGGTTGGTCCGTGGACCATCTTTACATACAAATACCCCTGTCTCGGAAAGCACGTTAAGCCGTTGGTCCCGGCTGTCATTTGTAGATCTTTGACAGTTGTTACGAGTTGTCAGAAGCCCGAAAGTCTTACAACAGTCTCACTAAGGGTTATCGTATTAGGTACCCAGTAACTGGGTTGTGGAGGTCCGATAAGCAGTTGCTCCATGTAAAATACTGGTATTCAGCTGTATCCGGTTAGACTGGCAGCCGACCCCAACATAGTTAGAATAATAAAAACTAAAACCCAACTACGACTAAAAAGGTATAAACAAGACACCACAGACAGACTAGTAATAGTTAATAATATTTTCACACCACCTGCTCGACAATGTCAAATTATATGTCATGCAAACTTAACCTAAAGTAAGTCATTTAAGACCTGAGGTCTAGCAATATTATTATTGTACTGAATTTCATTATGACCCGCTGGTCATTAATGTGGTTTGAATTTGGAACATAAAGTAGAACATTTACGGTAAGTAGTAGATACATTCCATGCATTCACCATCTGCACTAAAATTAATTGTTCGAAAATCGAACTGGCCACCACTAGTAGAATATAAAAAAAGTAAAATAGAACACAAATTATAAACAGGCGCGAATACTGAAAATTGAATTGCTTTGATATACAACAAATTACTTAACTACAATACATACAAATTTTCACAAAAATGTCGAGTGAAGATGGTGATTTGACTCCGGAGTAGGTACATTAAATCCGAAGCCATTGGAATTGCCAACAATCTACTCCCAGAAAAGTCTAAGGAATCGTACATTAAAGCCGACGACGATTTTTACAAATGGAAAACTACAAAGGGCATCAAGTCTGTATCTGAATCAGTGCTTTTAGTCTACTTCCACCATTTATCATGAACAAAGAAGTCAAGTAGCCTATGGTGCATCTATTCGATGCTCAGGTCAACAATAAGCATCAAAAATAATATACTTACAAATTAATACATACACCAAATTACTGGCATTTTTAAAAAGGAAATCGGAAGGTCATCGTCCTATCGTCGTAATAAATACTTGAATTCTTGTACTAATGCTTTTTATTGTCTCGTAGATAGTGTGAAAAGTAGAGTATTCTCCTCGGGGATAAAGGTGCCTTCGTCTTGGGCGAAATTGAATCCCACGCTGCACTCAGGATTGGGAGTTAACTCTAAACTCCCTCGCTCCGCTCGGGAGTTAACGCTTTAGAATCCTTCGTTTTGCTCGGGATTCAATACGGCGCCCGCTACATAAGACACTACTTTATCCCCTTAGTGCATAATCTACTATTTGTAACCTAGTTATAGGTAATATTTTAAGCTACTCATGTCGTCTCAACTTTAAGTTAACTTGTAAACCTGCTTATACTGTATTACCTGGATATGCACTACTATGAAACATGAGTCATGTTTCATAGACGTCCCGTTTTGAGTTTTATAAATAATGGTCAGTTTAACATGACTCATGTTAATTAACTGATTAGATACATTTTGGCGTAGCTACACGACATTTAGGGTGTTGCTGGCTATTTGAATAGAGTCAGCCCATAATTTGGCTACGAGTACGAGTTTGGCACCTTCAGTAGCGTCCTTCAGCTCCTGCATCGTGCAGGCAAAAGGACACACTGGTGCCCCATTGTTTGTGAAAACAGCACCACATTTAAATGCTACTATTATGGTATTAATACCACAATGTATATAACGTATATTCTGAACGTAAACTCCGGAGGGAGATACTTTCGTTTTAGTGAACACTTTCATTGTATGACTTCTGACCTGCCATTGTGAGACACACAACAAATGGAAAGTAATGTGTTAAGTACGCTGAACTTTCAGTGCCTACCTATGGGGCCATAGGTAGGCACTGAAAGTTCAGCGTACTTAACACACAGGTCGCTTAACTAATTGATTAGCATTCGAAACTTTTGTTGGAGCTGCTGAAGATTGTAAAAACTATCTTTACATTGTATAAATTCAATCTCCTAGTATTGTATAACTGCATAGCACATGTGTGTGAGCACTATGTATTTACCTAAGTACAAAGAAAAAGCTACCATTTACTAGGTAGGTACGTCTTTCATTGACTTGAATGTGCCCTGGCGGCTGAGAGTATGTCATGCTCACTTTAATGTCTCGCTGATGGTGGCGTGTGTGTTGGATCATTAAGTTCCCTTCAAAATGGTTGAGCTGAATGGTCTGAGCTGATCCATGCGTCATGTTCGTGAACGGGCGCCGTCAGTAGGGACTGGTCATCTCTTAGCTGCCACGGCTTATTTTAATTAATTATAATTTTTGAATTGTTTTGTTTCTTTTTTATCGTTTAATTACGGACTCTTTTAACGTGCACGTTTCTCTACATTGTACCTCCTCTTTTGTATAATTTGAACATAAATGATGTAACCAATATATTGTAACAATATTCTGATTTAAAAGAGTGTCCATGGAGTTTCTTGCCCGTTCTTCTCCATAAGAACCTACTACGCTTTGGAATGGGCAACTAGCTTCATCTTTCTGACTGACCGACCCCTATATCAAAATATCATTTGCCTAACCTCTTTCGAGTTGCAACTTGCAAGGACCTGCCAGCCTTTATTTTATTTATCTTATTCAATGCGCAAAACCGTTTTCACGTTATCTTACAAGTATCACAATTACAACCGGAAACCAATGCAAAATTAGATACCAATTTGTGAATGTTTTAAAACTACACTACTTACTAATATTAACTTAAGTACCATAATTATGGCGTTACTCGGCTAGCATAAAAACATAATAGTGTCATGAAATTAACAGTTTATTTGCAGGGAGACAACGTATGGCGGTGTAGGCAGTTTAAATACAAATAATGACAAAAACATTTAGCGCGCACGGAACGTACGGAAAGCGTAAACATGGATGTGCGGCGGCGGCCGGTCGGAAACCGTTAGCTCACTTGTATAAATGAAGAACCCCTCCCAGCCGCCTTAGTACACCGCGACATCAACCATGCGACTATACGCGTTCCTACTGCTCGCCGGAGCCGCGCTGTGTGCGCGTGCCGCCTCTATCCCCGTGGCGGAAACCGAGAAAAAAATAATTGACATCGTCCCCGATAATTTCGATAAATTGCCAGAAAATACATCCAGTGAACAGGAACTCATCGATCAGGCAAACACAATCAAGGATGTCGATAACAAGTTGCGCGCTAAACCAGAGGATATCCCCGTCGAGGTCATCGTCGAGAATGCGCAGCTCGCGCTCTTAGCTGGCGAAGAACAGGACGAAGAAATAAACAGACCAGTTCCAGACTTGCGGAACCCCGGTCCACCTCAACGACAAGAACATGAGACTCAAAATTCCGAGTATTATGCATCTGAACAACAGACAGTCGCGGCCTTCAAACAAAGTGTTAACGACGCGCAGAATGTTTTAAAGCGAGGAATCCAGGGAATTACCGACGGCATTCAAAATATCATAGAAACCAACGCGCCGGTTCAAACATTACAAAAAAACATCCAGGCTCTGCGAGACAATTTCACTGCTCAAATGATTAAAGTTAATGGAACCATTCAAAGTTACCTAAACTCAGAAAGTGCAACTACTGTTGATAAGCCTGCTATAGAACAGACAAAAGCTGGTTTCCATCAAATAGAACAAGGTCTTTTTAAACTCAGAAATGACTTCAACAGAGGAGTGAGCACTTTAGCCGGTGGTGTCGAGGTGATTGCAGCACTAAAGGCTGACAGTGAAACGCCTAACGAAAGCTCCAGCTCGACCTCCACTCCACCAGCGTTTTGGCCATTCCCCCAGATAATGGAGGCCGTGCAATATCAAGTGCAGACCGTACAAACTCAATTGGTACAAGCTATGGGAAATATGACAGAACAAATAAACAAATTCGCTCAAAGTTGGTCTTCAAACTCAACCTCGAACGCAATAGCTTCGCAAGCTGGCACAGCGGGAGTGCAAAGTGACTCGCCAGTGACTTCTGCTCCATCAACATCCACCACCAACGTGTTTCAAAATTTTTTTAACATGTTAAACCCAGCTCAAGCGCAAAACACTCAAGGAATTTTTCAACAGCCCAGCCAGCCCGGTCAAGGGTTTGGCACCAATCCATTCGCACAACTTGCAAATGCTGCAAATGGTTTCTTTAGCTTCTTAAATCCCAACAACAAACCTCAGGGTCAAGTTCCACAGGGCACTCAACCAGCAGTCTCGGGCCAGCCCGCGCAAACGCCTACTAAGCCAGAAGAAGCTGTAATCAAGCCCGACATCAAACCTCAAGCAGAGGCAGAGCCAGTCAAGCCAGTTGTAGGCGCGGAGATACCCGCGCAAGCCGCCGCCGTCACCCCCGCCGGCCCCATCCGGCAGATCCTGCAGAACAACCCCATCACCCAGGGCATAGCCGGCGCCGTGCAGCGGCTACAGAACATTAACAATCCCGAGAAACCAAGAGACGAACAAACCGCAGAACAAGTAAAAAAACTAGATGAGGACAAAGCTGATCCTGAATCTAAAAAAGGAGGCGGTCACCATAATGGTGAGTAAGAAAACACATATACTCTAACTTAACCCTTATGGCATTATACTACTATAATTGTTTGATACATTTTCCAACAGTGACAGCGTGGGGGATTTTCATCAATAGTCTGATAGGCACCATAGGTGCTGTTATAAATGGTACCACTGGCACCATCAGCTCAGCGGTTAACAGTGCTATAAATACACTTGGCGGTAATATTCAGGTACCGAAACGAAGAGTTTCTGAGAGTTCTGTGTGGGCTGTGTGAGTGTCACTGTATGTAACCGATGTACATTGTGAAATAACATTTTTGTCTGATGTGTCGCTTGTGTCAGTGTTGTTCGCGTCGATAGCAGGGTTTTTGTCACTACAAAGAGTGCTTTTGGGGCAGTTATCTGTGAGGCTTTTATTGTGTGTATGTTTTTGGGCCGAGGCTTCAAAGTGATAATAAAACTAGATTTGAGCTGCGTAGCGTAGCGATAGTTCCTGCGATAATGGTCTCATCCATCAGTTGCCTCTCACCTACTTCATTTTTCACCGCTGACATAATTGAGATGGGGTGTCTATATAATGTTAGAGAGATAAATTAAAATTAAAACTCAAAATCAGAGCTTGATAATAACAAAGAAATCCAGTCCATGACAATTTTTATATATTCAGCAAACACTATAAACAGGCCAACAACGCGATAGCAGCTGTAAACCCAAGACAATTTCATGTTTAGGAATTTAAATAATTCAATGAACGTAATGGAATCAGGGTAACAATTGAACTGTAGAAGTAAAACTCAGTCATGCCAGTACTAACCAGTACATTATGTATAAGTGAGCGCTGTGTTAACATATTATGTGTAAGTATACTGTAACCAGTACCTACATAATACGTACTTAGTCCTTATATTTTTGTAATGCAATAAATGCTACGTGTGTTACAACAAGAACGAACCAAATACTACCTATTCAAATCAATCATTTGTTAGTCTAAGTACATACCAACATATTTGAAAAAAAAAATCCGAACTGCAATAAAGCTTCAAGTAACTGCATTTAATTTTATTTGGCACACAGTAGGTGAGATAAAAAATTATGCCTTTGCACATTATTAGCACCCTCATGCGAGGCGACTTTCAACTTTTCCAACAAAAGCAGGTTTATTTTATTTGCAAGAATGACACATACCTACTTTATGTAGAATGTGTTTGTCAAAGCTCATCTTTACGGAATAACGGTGTCTTGACCACTTGTTAGAAGAACAGGAAAACTTTTAGTAGGTAAGACAATATGTAGGCTATAACGACTTGTTTTTCCTCAAGTTTTTAACAAAGTACCACATAAGATGTAGTAAGTAAGCCATCTGTAAATTTCATCAGGTACTATGGTTTTGACTTGATAAACCTGAAATTTTCATCGTAGTACCGATTGATTAGTTAGGTAATTTGTTTCTAACACTGTTGTATATACATCAAATTCATCATTGAAAGTGATTTAGAAAACTAATGATTATTTTTCGTATTCCCAGGGGATAATAACGACAGCAGCGACAGCCGGGTAGAACATCCAGAAGAAATCAAAGAAGAAATTGAGAAGCTTCCAGAAGTTCTGAAGGTTCCAGAAGTTCAGACGGTCCCAGAAGTTGAGAAGGCTTCAGAAGACGAGATTAAAGAACATAAGACCGAAGAGGTCGTTGACAAGACTGAATAAGTCATAGTGTGATACTTATAAGTGTAGAACTATTTATTTATTAAGATTATAATGTAAATAAAATACAATGATGACGAGAATTAAAGATTTCTTCAACTAAATTATTGTTTTTTATTCTCCTGAGTATAAATTAATTGGTAAATAACCTAGGTGATGAGTTGATTACTGATGATCACAGAACACAGTGTTCTGTGATCATCATATCCTAACGGCTGATGATTCAATAATCATCACCTATCCATCTGTCTGTAGATACTTACCTTTAAAAAACATTCGGGTTTACGAAGTCAAAAATGGCTGCTGCAATATCAATAATATTGTAAGTACCCACCTACCCACAATAGCTGGACATAAACACTCATGAACTAAACAGGAAGATCATAATTATCCATTGTCACAACGTTTGTCGACTTACCGAGGTCCAGCAGCGTGTGTACCTACGATAGGCTTGCAGAAAAATATCTACGTATCGATACATCGATATTTTTTGTTCGATATTTATTTTTTCGATATAAATCGAAAATGTATCAAATTCGATATATTTTCAATAGAAATACCGTTGTCGCCACTGACTAAAACCGCTGGAATTCAGAGCCGTAAAAAGTAGAGTTTTTTTTTCCTAAAAACAAATACAATTGAACTTCACAAATATTTTTCTAATAGTTTTTTTTTTTTTAGACATTGAAAATTTCACCTATATATCGATAATATTGTCTTTTTTTCGATAAGTATATCGAAATCGATATTGTTTTTTTTTTTAATATCGATACCATATACATATATCGATACTTTTTGGCTCTTCTGGCATCCCTAACCTACGACGACTGCTACTAACGAGCTTTCTACGTTTTCGGGTTTCTCCTAGTTCTACTATTGACATAGGTACTTATGTACATGTCGCAGGGAAATGAGGAAACCAGGGATTTCACGAAATCCCTAGGGATACCACGAAATCACGGTACCTATACTCCATTTGAAATAAGATTAGACATTTAAACAAACTTTTTTACAGTCCGTTTAACCGATTTTGACTTCTATACCGTAGGCATAAGGATAACATTAAAAGCAAAAAAAGTTACACAATACCAACTGTTTACTGCGGCTGCCATTTGTCAAGCCACCAACGCAATAGAATTCAAAATCGGTTGAACGGACTGTAAAAAAGGCTTATTTAAATGTCTAATATTATTTCAAATGGAGTATAGATGTCGAATATTCTTGTTTATTACGTCTTTTCACTAAAAATGTTTTATACTCTACCTACTCTGTCTTGAATTTTTTTTTTATACCAGGCCATTTTCCTTATCAAAATAAAATAACAGACAACACTTACCTGATAACCGCGAAAGGATAGTCAGTTAAGTTTTAATAGCCCCAGTACACGTACACGTTGGGTACTTATATTATATAAAAGTACTCTGTGACGTTGGGCGAGCCCGTCGCTCGGCCAACGTATAAATACTGGGCCTTTTCCTTGCGTGTATTTTTCGTTGGGCCCTACGTGTACTTGGGCTTAACACCTTTACCTTATCAGTCAGGGGAGACTCATGGGCGACCCTCCAAAAACATCCAGAAAAGCGCGGCAAATTAAAAAATGCATGTAGATAGTACTAGTATCACTGAGCATAGTAGGAATAAATGATAAATGAACAAATGATAAATGATAAATGATTTATTTCTGTAAGTAGGTTTGTACAAACACTTTTACACACCGTCAAACACATTTTTAAAACTAGATGAGGTCGGCGTTATCTGACTACTCTGAAAAGAAAGGCCGAAACAAACGCGGCCGAAACAAGCGCGGCTAGTTCCATATTTGTTGTCGTTTTCGTTGTGTGGGTTACAAAAATACAAAGGTTCGTGGTCAAAACACACCCAGCTCCGCCACAGATGAAACCACTGTAGCTTTGAAGACATCACTTCTCTCTTTACTCAGGCCAAGGCGCATTAAAATCTGTCCCGGGGTAATTCAGTTCCATATTCAAGGTTTTTTTTTTTCGGCAGGGTTGGGAAATCCTCATGGACGCCCAGACTGATTCACAGACGAACCAGTCTGGGCAGTGCCGGACTCTTACCGGCTAAAACCACACTCCTTCTTTACAAATAAATTTCGCATTAATAATATTAGTTAGTAGGATAAAAAGTATCCTATGTCCTTTTCCAGGTCAATGTCTACCCGTGTGCCAAATTTCATCCAAATCCGTTCAGCCGTTTTAGCGTGAAAGCGTAACAAACAAACAAATAAACAAACAAACAAACTCACTTTCGCATTTATAATATAAGTTAGGATAAGCTAGATGAGGTCGGCGTTTCCTATCTGACTACTCTGACAAGAAAAGCCGAAACAAACTCAGAGGTCACAGTCTCTTTTAAAGTCCAGACATAATCTTGGTCAGATCATGTGAAGACCATGTAGATTGGTGTCTGAAATGGTCTTTTGAGGAAAGAACCACACAGATTGAGTGGACCTGTCCAGTCAGTGCACGCATTTGTCAGTGATCGTGCAGCTCAACTCAGAATTTAAGGAGCTCAACGATTTGACGAACAATACCAAAAACAGGACATTTGGGTAGGCCGCATAAATTACTCAAACTGCCAGACCATGATTAATTAAAACTAAGGAAAATAAATAATAAAAAGAAAAGAATGATCCACAAAGTCTTCACATTCACAATAATTAAAATAATATAATAATACTTTACAAAGTAAATAATTCATGTCATTGTAGGTATACATAAAATTAAATAAACAGTTTGGGTAACTTAGGGTGACATTCATCTGCGATATATTATAATGTGGCTCTAAAAAGTTTCGTCAAAAGTCATTTGTCTTGTACCAAACTCTATTTTGCCGCTGCGAAACTCGTTCCTAAATATAAACAGTTCAGAAATGTCAAAAGATAAAAAAGTAAAGCGAAAACATACTGACTGGTAGAGAGTTTTGCGAAAATAGTAGGTATTATGGCTAGTATTGAGAACCGCAACAGAGGTCTGTAGCCTATCAAAATCTATGCGCGTATTATTAGACAAATTATTGACGGTCTAACCTTTCTTATTAAATTATTTCTGAACTGAAGGTAGCGTATCCACCTATCTAAAGTCTATTCTATTGTATTTCATTTACAGAGTCACCTTTTCGATAACGCATATTAAAACATTATTTTTTATATAACTATGTTGTATGTCCTCAAATAAACGTACATTATAGAATATCTAGTATTCAATCTTAACAAATGATAGCTAGGACGAGAAAAGCTGTAGTTTTTGTAACTAAACTATGTTTACAAAGAATGATTTGAAAAAAGGTCAAACGTCATGATGACGTTTAACGTGCCCAATTTTTTAGGTTATAAAAATATTGTTGATCGTTGTAAACATTTAAAAAAAAATAGGTTAAGCCTAATATTTATTGAAGAGACATCAATATAATAAAGGTTTTATCACAATGAATGGATTAGCGCTGAGAATAAATCGAGGCGGAGGTGGTAAATCTAAGAATTCTATTGGATATTCTCCTATTGCTATACCAACCTCGTTATTTGAAAATACAGGTATAAAAACCGTTTTTTTTTATTGAGCTTCTGTCCGCGACTTCGTCCGGCGTGAAATTATCGCCCGCGCTATTATTTCGTTTTCGCTTAGCGTTCTTTCTGACTTTTTTTCTGATTGCTCGGCTCCTAAGGGTCGTGGCGTGATGTTAAATAGTAAAATAGCCTATAACCTTTCTCAAGAATTGAGCTGAAAAATGCAAAATAACCTCATTAATAACCTGTCTATTGGTGAAAACTGTATGAAAATACGTTTGTTAGTTTTTGAGTTTATGACATTCAGGCAAACAGACAGACGCTGCAGAGGGATGACATCTCTATCACTGACCATTAACATGGTGATGACATCTCTATCACTGACCATTAACTCTTTTAAATATTCAGCCTTACACAACATTACGCCAATAACAAAACATTTTTGTATTTTCAGTTACTAATATTACTGAAATTCAGGCTTTTGTCAACTCACCGTCTACAGATGATCAATTAGCGATTCTGAAGAAGATAATAAATACTAACAAGGATTCCTTTGATGATGATGTTATGAAGTTTTTAGTTGCCACTTTCTTCCACGCTGAGGCTAAACATCCTATAAAATGTTTTATATCCAGGTATATTACTTATTGCTGTATATTTTATGTTTGACATCCCCATTTAAGCTTTGTGTTTCCAAACATAAATTAAACATTACTAGAGCTGGGCAGAATAATAGAATAAAAAACTAGCCTAGTATGAGTCGGACTCGCACACAAAGAGTTTGGTCCCATCATACAGTATTCAGCGCTTCCTTTAATTTTTTTATTTATTTTATTTTTATTATTTGTTGTTAATAGAAATACACAATCTGTAAAAAATTTAACCGTCAACCTATTATGGTTCATGCTTACATACAGCTTAGTGAACCTAAAAAACCACTAGTTAATGTATAATTATAATTCAAAAATAACAATTTAATTACAATTTATAATTCAAAAATATTTTATTTTTATTTATCATAATATTTTTTTTTTACTCGTTTCCTTTGCAACTAAAAATTCATATTCTATTTGATATTATTGTAAATTTTCAGGCACATAATCAAAAACAAGCACTTACAGCAACCATTCTCGGACGCCCTGGCGTTGCAGATCTCAGTTCTGATGTCCAGGAAACCGTCTAACTACAAACAGTACGTGGACATAGTCAACAAGTTACTCACTTGTATTGAGAACTTTCCAGCAGGTGTGGTTGCATTGAGGGCAGTCCAACTGACTCTTGCAAGGTATTTGATTGGCTGTTTAGAGTGCTGTGTGACAACCTTGAGGTACGGTTTAATCTTATTTTTAACTATTTTGAGATTTTTATAGCTTCATCCACATAATTACACAAACTGTTTGTACCAATAATGTTTAAACTATCTATAACCATCCTAGCTTCTGCCATCGACTGTGTCCGCATGTCAACTATACCTTAAAACATCCTACGGAAAATGGCAATAGTATAGGTTCCTATCAGTGAAAGAGGTTTTGAAATTGGAATCAATTACATTCAGAGATTATCTCTTACAAACAAAACTTCTTGGATATTAGTTTAGAAGTTAGATTTAGATAATAATTGTATGAGGTGACATAAGTAAATTAATTAAAAAAATATTATGTTTATATTAATTTAATTTTGAGGCTGTATTTATATTAATACAGAAAATAGAGGTACTTCTTTACTAGTGACTAATTGATGAGTTTAAGTCATAACTCTTCATAATAATTTCAGGGAACAGAATACCATAGCACCAACGGAAAAGAACGAAATATTCACAGTAGCACATATCTCCTTACGATTGCTACTACACATTGTCCAGAAGGCTACTCCTGATGATATAAGTAAATTGATCTTTATGTTCGACGGGATAAGGTTGGTAATGCAAGACCTAATGTTTGACGACGATGTCCCTATGGATACTAAGTCTGTGAGTGGTATATTGTACCTGACTATGCATGTTGCGGAGAATGGAGAAGACAGTTGGATTGATGTAAGTATTGTTTATCAAATCCTAACTAATATTATAAATGTGAAAGTGAGTTTGTTTGTTACGCTTTCACGCTAATTCGGCTAAACGCATTTGGATGAAATTTGGCACATAGATAGACCATAACCTGGAAAAGGACATACGCTATTGTACATCCTCGATCGCAAACGAAGTCGCGGACAACAGCTAGTATTTTATAACAAAAACACTATAATATGGCCTCATGGAAATATACGACAGCATATTGAAAAAGAAACCTTTAAAACGTTTTTAGGGTTCCGTATCCGAAGGGTGCCAAACAGAACCCTATTACTAAGCTTCCGCTATCCGTCCGTGTGTCCAACTCGC
The DNA here is from genome assembly GCA_948473465.1 of Lithophane ornitopus. Taxonomy (NCBI): domain Eukaryota; kingdom Metazoa; phylum Arthropoda; class Insecta; order Lepidoptera; family Noctuidae; genus Lithophane; species Lithophane ornitopus. The sequence goes on along the minus strand of OX419624.1, from coordinate 992,073 downwards.
ACTTATCCGGATTTTTTGTTAAACATTTGGTTACTGTGTGACTTACCATAATCTACATAATCTTGGAAAATACAATTAAATAAATTATTCTGATTCTGAAGAAAATATATAATTGTGAACAGAGTCTCACAGTACTGATTGACTAAGTACCTAATACCTATAAGATTGTTAGCAATGTTCGCCTTGTATCAACTTAAACTACATAACGCTATAGTAGATAGTTGAATAAATGGCAGTACATCCTCGTACAGTCACAGGAAGTTGTTTCCCGAATCGGGCAAAGTTTTATTGGGTTTTTCCATCTGGAATTTCTCAGTAGCAGCCCGGAGTCTGGATTTGTACCCGGTTAATGGTAGGCTCGCCCATTACATGGGACTTAAACATAACTGGCGAAATGTTGTAGTACTATACATATATGCATCATTGCCTAACGCTTCGCGGGATACAGGCGTGTGATGTTATGTTATTTTAATTGTAAAAATTGTGCTCACATTTTTAATTACAGGTACTTGACTCAAGCACTACCGACAGTTATTTGAACAATGTACTGAGCTTAGAGGCGGGCCGCCTGAGCCTGTACTCGGCCATCGCCACAGTCGTCACAGCGGACCGTCTGTTCGCTCAGACAGGGCAAGATGGCCCCGCTATCGTCACTCTTACCAACAAGATTTTGGAAATAGGAGAAAGGTTGGTAACACTCTTTATTTTTTCGGAACTAACAGTTTATGTTCCTTCAAAAGGATTGTCCAGAAAATTGTAAAAGTAAGATAAGAAAGAAACCGAGCCAGTGCATGTCGAACCACGCACAATGAACGGTTCTGTAGTTGGGATAAATTTATCCAACAAACTTAACATTGTAGTTGAAAAACTTGTTTTCCCACACATAATGTATGGGAAGACATGGTTTTGCAACTGCAAATTTAAGTTGGTCGATTATTACTCGGTAACTTGTGATGCCTATGTAGCGGTGATAGTTTTCCTTTTAATTTCGTTCTACATAATATACAGGGTGTAAGGGTGAACACCGACCGAGTAACAACAAAAAAAAAACGCTATTTTCATTAAAAAAAAATTAAAAGTCTATCCGACACCGTGCTCGCAAATGAAACAGCTGACTGACTGAGGGAGGGGTCGCGCTCGCGGCCGTTCAGGTCACGTCCCGCGATCCCCACCAGATTCAGTGTTGAGACGCAAGTTCGTTGCCCTAGCGCATAGGTGAAAGGGTGAAATACTTGAGTGGTAAAAAGTAATTTAAAAAAAAGAAGACAGACAGACGGACATGGCGAAATTATAAGGGTTCCTTATTGACTATGGAATCCTAAAAAAGTGACTCACAACTGAATTATAAATTTTCAGGAGTTCATCAGAATCCGCGTTCATACTGGGCGTAGCGCGCACTTTGCTTCAGATCAGCAAGCTGCTGGACAAGCTGGCCGACAGCGCCGCGGGCCTCACACTAGTGCACGCACTGCTGCTGTTCGCGTGGGGCCATCTCGAGCACTACATGGACAGCGTCAGGCATCTCGCCGGTCAGATGCTGGGCTGCGTCGTCAAATACTGCGCCAAAATGGACAGGGCTGGTAAATAAAATATTGTTATAAAAAGGTGTATAATGTTTTGCTTCAGTGGATAACGTCTCATCTCTCATGTATGTACTAGGTTGTAGGTTCAAATCAGGGCAACTACCAATTTCTCCAGTTCAATTTATGTGTGCTTTCTAAGTTTATCTTGGTTATAACTACTATGGGTGAAGGAAAACATCGTGAGGAAACCTGGTCAGAAATCGCCAACCTGTCTTGAGCAAGCGAGGCAGGTGATCAAATGCCGTACCTTCTCTGTGTGAGAAGAGATCTTTGCTCTGGGACAGTAATAGGCTGGTATTATTGTACTAGCTGACCTGAACCCGACAGACGTTGTACTATTCACATGTCAATATTCCATAGACAAAACCATTTTTAGTTTTATTTTCCCTAAAAATCTTATTCGGACTATAGCTAACATTAAAAAAAGGAAATTAATCAAATAAGTCCAAACGTTCTCAAGTGTTGCGCTTACCAACGAACAGCATTTAATTTTAATTAATATTTTGTAGGCGACAGCGCCGCGCTGGATGCGCTGCGCGTGGCGCTGCAGGCGCTGGAGCGCTCGCGCAAGAGCTTCTACGTGTGCGTGGCGTGCCTGGCCAGCGAGCTGCGCGCGCGCCGCCTGCGCGCCCTCGTGCGGCCCGCTGACGTCATCGCCGCGCTGCCGCACCAGGCGCTGCGCAGCACGGTGAGTGCCGCACACATACCATCACATCACGCCTGCGCGCCCTCGTGCGGCCCGCTGACGTCATCGCCGCGCTGCCGCACCAGGCGCTGCGCAGCACGGTGAGTGCCATAACATCACGCCAGTATCCCGGGAAGGGATCGGCAGGGGTGCTATCGTACACCCACATTTCGCCACTTATGTTTAAGTCCCATGTAGGAGGGAGTGAGCCTTTTGACAACAACCGGGTACGCAAAAATTATTAAAAAAAAACTGAAATTATCAAATTAACAAAACTAAAAAGGTTGTGATTATATATATTTGCTATTGATTTATAGATGTTATTAATAATATGGAACTTTGACCTGCACTTTGAACAGGTATGGTTCAGAACAAAAAATCAAAACACAAAAAAACACACGCCTGCACTATACTATCCCCCGCGTTGATGGCTAGTCTCCACCTAGATTCCTAGAAAGGAATATTTTTTTTTCTTTTCTGTGGAGAAGAACGAATTAATTAACCTCTAAGTTATTATAATTTGAAATAGTAATCTGTTCTTTCTTTATGTTCGCTAGGCGTGCGCGGCGCTCGACGCTATGCTCGTGAAGCTGTGCGCGGAGTGCTCGCTAGAGGAGCTGCGCGCGCAGCTGGTGGCGCCGTGCGTGCGCAGTGCGCAGGCGCACGCGCACAGCGCGCAGCTGGCCGCGCTCGAGCGCGTGCTGGCGCGCGCGTGTGCGCACAGGCCTGACCTGCTGCAAGTCATGTGAGAAACACTCCTCAAATTATCAGCCTTATTATTTACTTTTTAAACCACCTGCTCGATAATGTCATGCAAACCAAACCTATATTTATATTATCACCCGGTTAGACCCCCGGGAAATAATTTCCCGGGGGTCTAGCCCGCTGGTCGATAATGTGATTTAAAGGAGGATGCTACAAAAGCACCCAGGGTCGATTAAAATAATTCATGTGTGATGACCAGTGATCGGAATAGGTAGAGCTAATCTACCTACAGTTCAAAGAACAGAGACAAAAAAAATGGAGACTTCCTTACGACTAAAACATTTTTCGGGTCTAATGCCAGGATTTCGGGACATCACTTAAGTACATTTAATATAAATGCTAAAGGTGTGAAGTAAAATTAGATGTCATGAACTAAAATTCAAACCAACACCTCGACTTCAGTTGCAAAACAGTACTCTATCGCAAAAATAATTAAAATTTCGACCCCCTTTATAAAACACATAAACCTCTAATACTTAACATGTAGGTATTTTTTTTTTTTAACAAATTTTTTAAAAATCCATATAAAACACGTCGACGCGTAAGTAATGTTCCGAAACCCGGGACTTTAGTCCCGAAAAAATATTTTGTCATAAAGCGTCTCCACTTTGTCTCTGTTCTTTTTCGAACTTTAGGTAGATTAGCTCTACCTATTCCGATCACTGGTGATGACTGTGATGAGGTAGGGCAAACATAGTATGTCACAAATATGTTATTTGTTCGAGAAAATATCTCTCAGGCATGCCGGTTTCCTCATGATGTTTTCCTTCACCGTTTTTGAAGCCCTTCACCGTTTTTAAAGCCTTAGTTTTAGTCCTTATTGCATCCGCTATCTGCCAGTGAAAGTCCCGTCAAAATCGGTCCATCCGTTTCGGAGATTACAGGAACATTCGGAACAAACGGACAGACAAAAATGTAAAAATTGCTTTTCTGTTGTAAGTACCGTATATACTGTCATATGCATTTAGTAAAAAGCTTACAAACGGACACTTCAATTTTAGAGTCCGGCCAACGCGCGTGTTTAAAAAAAAAACAAGATTGTTTGTCCCTAAACATAGTGCGATATCACGTGTTGATAATTGAAATTTAATTTCATCTAAATAAAATAAAAATATTTTTTTAATTTTCGCGCGTATTTTCATGATCAACTTTCGTGAGCCAGACTCTATTTATTTGTATTGCATATAATGTTGAGTGCGCTGTCATGCCAGAAATATTTGGTCTTTGTATGATGTTCAATAAATTTTCTGTAACAGCCTACCCTACATAAAAGAAGCCGGCGAGCCGGGAGGACAGCCGCGCGATCTAAAATGTGTCTTAATGTTATTGCGCGTAGTTCGCAAGTCGTGTGGCTCCGACACGTTATGCCACACGAATGAAAGCGAGTGGAAGGGCGTCATCAGCTACGAGTTGTTGAAGGAAGCCGCCGTCGATGCCGTGGATGAGGTAACGTTTATTCAAATACCTTCTTTACTCCCATGTTAATTATGTTGATTTCAGAACGATTAGTACTGATAAAAAGGTCATAAAAATATTGAAGCTTTTTTTGTAATCGATAGGATCGCGTATGACTGCTATCTCACCTGTTGGAACCCGCTGATGTGGGTAGTGGAAACTAAACTTTATGTGTAGGAAATAAAGTTACTTTTCACTTAAATTAAAAACTAAATAGAGAATGCAGTTTACCCAGACCATAACATTATCGTCACGATTTCCCAACTTCCAACGAATTATTATTAAATAAACAACATGGATTGTAACTGTTTCCAGACTCGAATCCTGTCCCTCTCGCTGGTCGTGGAGTCCCCGAGGAGCACGGAGCAGTTCGCTGCGGGCGAGCTGCGCTTCGTGCTGCACTACCTCAAGTACAACATCAATGCGCAGGCGCCGAACTTTCGCCAGCTCACCATGTCCGCTATGAAGAAGGTACGGTTATATACATATTATTACATATTACATACTATATTTTAATGCAGAATCTGAGATCATTATCAAGATTTTTGAAAAAAAAAAAAACAATGGTAGACATGACAAAGTTTAAATTACATTGCAGCCAACATTTGTAAGACTTTTTAGGGTTCCGTAGTCAACAAGGAACCTCTATAGTTTCGCCATGTCCATGACAGACGGACAGACCCGTCTGTCCGCGGCTTAGCTCAGAGACCGTTGATACTAAAAAGCTGTAATTTGGTATGAATATACATATAAACGACGCCGACAAAGTGGTTTTTTTTTTAATGTATTTTTTTAGTGTCCCTCCAGTACTCGTAAAGTGGGGATGGTTTTTTTTGTAAGGGGTGTCGTTGGAAAGGTCGTTTAAAAATATTGGGAGTTTGTGCAAACCATTTTTGGATTCAGGGATCCGTTTGCGGAATATTAATCTTTAAAGTACTAATTTTTGTTAGAGCCAAGTGTCCCCCCCCCCCTGCCAGCTAAATGGTTGGGTATATGTGTAAAAATTAATAATAACGGCAGTAGTTTATATAACGAAATTAAAAGAAAAACTATCACCGTTACGTAGGCTCCACAAGTTACTGAGTAATAATCGACCAACTTAAATTTGCAATTGTAAAAACATGTTCTCCCATACATTCTGTATGAGAGAACAAGTTTTTCAACTACAATGTTAAGTTTGTTTTATAAATTCGAACTACTGAACCCTTAATGGTGTATGGTTCGACATGCACCTGACCGGTTTTTTTTATTAAAATTATTCTACAGACTACTTAAAAATGAATATTTGTTTTTTGCAGTTCATAAAACGTCTAGAAGAGAGCTACAAAGTGATAAAGCGAGAAAAGCAACCTAACGGCATGAGTGATAAGGTCGCTTATTATTTGCGCTTTGCCGAGGACTTGCGTCGACAGTGCTTTGACAGTTTGATACCCGGAGCCAACTATAGCAGGCGATTTGTTGCCTTACAAATACTTGCGTGGTGCGAACAGATTAATTTGGAAGGATATGAAAGGTAAATAATCATAATCATAAATAGAGCAGGTACTGCAGAGCATAATCAGTATTAATCAGCCTATATTATTCCCACTGCTGGGACACAAGCCTTCTCTCGTCGTCGTCGAAAGGAAGTGGGCCGTAATCCACCACGCGGGCCCAGTGCGAGGTTATAGATGTCACATGTCTTCGAATTTTTGGTTCTAGCGCATGCCAGTTTCCTCACGATGTTTTCCTTCACCGTTTGAGAGCAGTGGTGGTGAAATAATTTACACATAGTAAAGCGCCTGTCAGGGTTCATTCGTAAGTCGGGGCCGTTACTACTGTAGGGGATGTGGACGATCACAGTAAAACACTCATTAATACGAAAGGGTGAAGGGCGGCGGGACGCATTCACGATACGTCCGCGCGCTACCGCACGCAACGTGTACTGACTCGAATTTACAGAAATCGCAGCGCCGTCGCTAAGCGCGGGGCGCGGCTAGTCATGTGTACAACTGAGACCGACTGAGCAGTGCTGGCACAGTAGTTGAAGGCGACACGTGATGATATATTTTTGATTAAAATATATCATCACTTAAGATTTATTTTAATCAAAAATATAACATCACGCGTCTTCGCGCCTTCAACTACTGTGCCACCACTGGTCAGTCGGTTTCAGTTTTATACATTACTAGCTGCGCCCCGCGGTTTCACCCGCGTAAGTCTCGATCCCGTAGGAATATCGGGATAAAAAGTATCCTATGTGTTAATCCAGGCTATAAACTATCTGTTTGCCAAATTTCATCCAAATCCATTCAGTCGTTTTTACGTGAAAGAGTAACAAACATCCATCCATCCATCCATACTTACAAACTCACGCGTTTATAATATTAGTTAGACACTCTACAAATAAAAAAGAATTTCTACAGGAGTTGGGAGCCGGAATACGTGGAGAAACTCCTGCTGCACCTGGAGGATAGCTACGAGAACAACAAAGCCTTCGCCCTGCAGGTGCTGGCCGGCTGCCCCGCGCGCCTGCTCACGGTACGCACTTATTTCATCATGACTAGCTGCCTCGTCGGTCCAGCGGTCGCAAGCGCTACTGCTGGGCATGAGATCCTGGGTTCGAATCCCAGATTGAATAAAGTGGTATTTTATATTTCCATCAGGAATTAAATGATAAATGATTTATTTCTTTAAGTAGGTTTGTACAAACACTTTTACACGTCAAACACATTTTTAAAACTAGATGCGAGCCGTTTCCTATCTGACTACTCTGAGAAGAAAGGCCGAAACAAACTCAGAGGTCACAGTCTCTTTTAAAGTCCAGACATAATCTTGGTCAGATCATGTGAAGTCCATGTAGATTGGTGTCTGAAATGGTCTTTTGAGAAAAGAACCACACAGATTGAGTGGACCTGTCCAGTCAGTGCACGCATTTGTCAGTGATCGTGCAGCTCAACTCAGAATTTAAGGAGCTCAACGATTTGACGAACAATACCAAAAACAGGACATTTGGGTAGGCCGCATAAATTACTCAAACTGCCAGACCATGATTAATTAAAACTAAGGAAAAATAAATAATAAAAGGAAAAGAATGATCCTCATAGTCTTCACATTCACAATAATTAAAATAATGTAATACTTTACAATTGCTCAGTAGCAGCCCAGAGTCTGAATTTTTGCCCGGTTGATGGTAATAGGTCGCCCCCTATTACATGGGGCTTGAACATATCTGGCGAAATGTGTGTGTACTATAGGAACATCTTTGCCTAACCCTTCGGGGAATACTGAAAGTATTAGCAGTTATTTGTATGCTCCGTCTTCTGCTGCGCGTAAATTTATATTTAGTAACACCAATACCACGAGTGGACGCACAAAGCGCACAAATGAAAAATATAAAAAAAAAATAAAAAAAAAAAAAACCTCAATACCTAACATTTTACAGTTCAATGATCTCATCGCTAATGACGCCACATTTACTCCAGTCCATAGTATCCTTACTACACAGAATTAAAATAGTTTTCAACACCATCACCCCAGTACATGTCGCTTTCACAACATCGTTTATTAACCCAACACTATCGCCATTGTTCAGAAGGCCTCCATACAAGATTAACAACACATCGCACAATATGCCCAAAGTATTTACACAAAAAATAAACATTATTCTGCATTTTTTTACACTGTTGAATATTCTTGACAGTAACATAATATTTCCGGTCGATATGGCTAATAATAGGACGCCTACAATACATTCAACTACAAACAATTCTAGGCTAAACATAGATTTGACATAATAAATTACGATGCCAGTCACTGCAGTCATGTGGTACCATGAACTTTTCACTAAAGTTTCTTCATCCAGTATTGCTTGACAGCTCAACGCTACATGTATGTGCCCGAGCGCTACTGTGTGTACCGTGCCCAGCACACTCGTGGTGACAATCATGAAATATGTTATAACCAGCATTTCTCTCGAGATCAGATCTCCTGGGATAAGTATGAGTGCTGACATGCAGCATGTAGCGGCACATCTGATATATATTTGTTTAACGTACAAATAGTTATGTTTCCGCCAGTTCGGGTGCATATAATACGCGACCACGGATGCAAGGGCGCATAGGATTGTTACTATTGAAGTAAAGAATTGTGTAAATTCCGTCCTATTTTTTTCGGACATAGTTGATGAGTTAAGACTTCTTTTTTGTTTGTCTGTGGTTAATTCCTAACAGTTGTATTATGCTTGCCTTTGTATGGATATTCCTGTATGTTCAGGCTTGCTGGCTTGCTTTGGTATTTGTGTCTGGACAGTAATGAGCTCTTTCTTCCAATATAACTATTTGTTTTTCTGTTATTCACCGTTATTTTAACTATAGTCTTTCACAAAATACTATTCGATTGAATTTAAAAAAAAAAAACACTACAACTTCTATAATTAAATATCGTTGTCATGAAACCACATACAGATTGATCTCAACGTGCTTTTTGTATCCTTATCGTATTTTTTATTACGTTTTTAATGAACAAAAACTAGATTAGATATGGGATTTGTAACACAACATTAATAACCAAACACTCAAATGATTAAAATGGCACAAATAATAATTGAAAGAGGTCTAACATTATGAACGTTGTCATGTTTATAATAAAAATTGTTATATAATTCTTTGTAATTTTTGCTTATAATTTAATTTGCAATAATGTGTAGACATCGTGACTTATAACATCTCCTTGGACGAGTCTGCAAAGGTGATATATTTGTGATTTAAAATGTTTTTATAATATAAAAATGTAAATAGATAAGAAAGAAAATAAATAAACGAATATAATCATATAACCGACTTAAGACTATAAGCCTGTATAATTGTTTCTTCGCGTTCGTAAAAGTAAAATATTTTTATTCATTCAGCATGTCTTATTGTTTCAGAGTAAAAACTACTCTATCAGCTTAGACATAGAGGACATATTCCGCCAAGCGTCGTCGTTAAAGCCCACTGAGTGTGTCTCGGCGGGTTATAAATTAGATTTGTTGAGGACAAGACTACCTGACTACATCCTGCAAGATGAACCGTGGTAAGAACTTAGTTTTATTTTATACTAGCTGCGCCCCGCGGTTTCAGCCGCTTAGGTCTCGATCCCGTGGGAAAAAATATCCATGGGTAAAAGTATCCTATGTCCTATTCCAGGTCATGGTCTACCCATGTGCCAAAGTTTATCTAAATCCGTTCAGCCGTTTTAGCATGAAAGCGTAACAAACAAATATAAATATGTAAAATACTAGCTGTGCTCCGCGGTTACATTTTTTGTCAGTTTACAAGCTGTGTAAAAATACTTATTTCCAAAAAGATTTTTTTTATTTCACAAATGGATGTAATACGAAGGTATTACGAACCGCTTCCGCCACAATTTGTTCGGCCAATAAGGACGAAGCTTCTAGAATAATCTAGAAGTTTCCTAAAAATAGACAACACGTACCTTGTTTTGAGTTGACATATTGGTCTGACGTCGTTCTCTGCGGCTGTGAAAATGTATGAATCTATTTCTTAGATACAAAACCCTGTTATATACATCAATAGTTTTGTGACGAGGTCCTTCCCGTCCATACTCAACCGATCATTTTTGCTGGCTATTTTCATGGCTGGCCACATCATCATTCGATTTTCAATTCAAATTCAGAACGCCACACACTCCCATGCACTCCTTTTTCCAGTCTGGTCGTCACTTCATCTTCAGACCTTGACGAAGCTTGTTGCTGTCTGAAATTGTAACTGTAATCTTCTAAGTGCTGTGATAATAATATTGCTATAATCATGTTAAGTGTTGTGTTGTAATACTAACGTGCAATAAACCGTTATCTTCTCTCGTCTACCTTCTTTGTTTTACCATCAACCTACTATGTTGTCCGGTAAGATTCCTCCAATTGAGCTGAGCTAGCAGAGGGCTGAGGGGCTTACCGGGACAGTGTTATGTGTGTATGTTAAACTGGCAGGCTGGAGGCTGACTGGTAGGTGTGTGTGTGGGTGTGATATTGTTTTTATGGAATAGCCGGATTGGCTACATTGTGTCGTCCCGCCCGCAGTGCCGCGCGCGCCTGCCCGGTGCAGTTCGCGCTGTGCGCGCGCCTGCTGCGGCGCGCGCGCGCACAGCTGCACGTGTGCGCGCGCAGCGTGCTGGCGGCGGCGGCGCGCGCGCCCGTGTACGGCGCGCTGCACTGCCTCGCGCGCGCGCTGCGACACGTCGACGCGCGGTCAGTCACACTGCACTATGTTACTATGGTTATGATCGTTAGGTTTTGCATGTTTTCCCCAAATCAATAAATAATAATGTTTACAGAGCAATATCGTCGGATGAGCAGTGGACCGCTCTAGTTGCAGACATAATCGACACGTGCATGGAAGTGAATGCCGCGGTGTCGTGCGTGGTCAACAACTCGTCGCCCGAGGGGCACCTGCCGAGCGACCGCAGCGTGACGCTCAGCGACCGCAGCGTGACGCTCAGCGACCGCAGCGTGACGCTCAGCGACTGCGGGAACACTGGGTGACGCAGCTACTCTGTTTATACATACACCAACATAACATCACGCCTGTAATCCTCGAATAGTAAGGCACAGGTGCACCTATTTACACCTACATGTCGCCAGTTATGTTTAAGTCGCATGTAATGGGGGGGCGCGCGGGCGTGCCTATTGCAATCTCATCATTTTCTAAATGATTGTGAAAACCGCATCAAAATCTATTGCGTAGTTTAGAAGAATCGCGCGGCCACACAGACAGACACGTAAAGTGACTTTAATTTATTATAGGCATAGATAAATTAATTCCCTACGCCGTTGAAATGTTAAAATCCGGGGTACTTTACATCAGTGCGGCGCGCACTTTTAAATTGAATATCTATACTTTTTTGTTCAGTGTATAATACAATCGTCCAGAGGATTATTTTTCTAGTAATGACTTTATGATTACTTTTTTTACCAGAAATGTGACCTTGGACGACGGCAGGCAGGTCACCTCGCAGATGGTATTGTTGTGTGCCTGGCGCTCCGTCAAAGAGGTACAGTATGCTCAATTGCTCACAGTTCCAACATTCTCGTCAAACTTAATGGCAGCTCGGAAGTTAGCAACTTGCTGCGCAGTACCCGACCCCTCATCCCCGCTGACATATGGAAATTGTTACTCCGCAGCGACTCGCCTCATGTTCCGAGCCACCAATCAGTTTGGTTGTGATGTTCTTTTTTTTTTGGGGTCAAAAGCTGCTGGTAATTAAGTTACTTGAAGTATGTGAGTTGATATAATGAGTTTTTTTGGAGACGAGAATTGAGGGTAAAATTTCAAGGACGCGTCACGTTTAGGCACATTTTGTTACATGAGAGAAGACTCGCTTTGTTGTTGGCTAACAACTGGGGCCAGCATTTTGCGCTTCTCAGACAACCTGTTCAACACCACTTCTTTTTCACCAAAATATTTCTTCTTCTTCACCAAAATAAACGAGAGGGTGACGTCACCTACAAAGTGGTGTTCTAGTAACGTTGATGTTTTTATATTATTTACTTAAGTATACAAGAAAAAGCTGGTCTACTCTCATAATTGCTTATTTTAACTATTTGAAATCAGTGAGATATGAATCCAAGACTTTGTATGCAAATCCAGTTATTCCGATGTTTTTTGAACAAGAGGGAATGACTAACGGTATCGAAAGCGTTCTTCAAATAATGTAATTGATTAATTTTACTTGCTGCGCGCTTTGCATCAAGCAATTGTTATATAAATAAATAAATCGATAAAGATACCCAAACCTATAAGTTTCTTGTCGATGGATGTTTTGATATTAGTGAATAAATCTACTGTCGCTGATAGGTGTTCGATTTTGGACGGAAACCGTATTGTTGAGTATAAAGAAATAAATACCATTCAGATGGTTCATTAGACGAAAATAAATATTTTTTTCGAAAATTTTAGTAGGTACAGGTAAGTCGGATATTGGTCGTTAATTGCCGCGGTCAGATTTGATTCCAGATTTGTAGATTGGCGTTAATTTAGCAACTTTTAAATTATCAGACAACATTCCCATTCAAGGCATTTATTGATTTCATGTGTTCATCATCTGCCTAGCCTTTTCCCAACTATGTTGGGGTTAGTTGGGGTCGACTTCCAGTCTTACCAGATGCAACTGAATACCAGTATTTTACATAGAGCTAATGCCTATCTGACCTCCACAACCCACTAACTGGGTAATACGATACCCCTTAGCAAGACTGGTTGTTAGACTTTCGGGTTTCTGATGACCCGTAGCGACTGTCAAAGATCCACAAATGACAGCCGGGGCAACGGCTTAACGTGCTTTCCGAGGCACGGTAGAGTCTCGGTATGTAAAGATGGTCACCCATCTAATGACCAACCCTGGCAAGCGTAGCTTAACCTGATGGATCGAGCCGTGCTGTTATTACTTAGCCACGAGCTCCTCCTTCTTGTGTTAATGTTCTTTATTAGTTGAATCGATGGTATTTTCTGAAAAATTAATTGTTAGTATTGATTTGCCGGAAATTATTAAAACTGTGTAAATTTTCGGACACTGCCAAAAAAACTGTACCGAAAGACTCTACTTGAAAAATACACATTAGAAGAAGAGTTGTTCGTTTAATTAGAAATTAAATGAATATTGGAAAAGGATTTACATTTTGTCCTAACAGGGGATTTATGCTAATCGGCTTTATATTAACTGTTGGTCAGGTATCGCTGCTGCTGGGCATGATATGCGCTAGACTGAGCGTATGCGGGGAGGGTGACGCGACCATAGAGGGTGACCGAGACACACAGGGTGGCGGAGACACAGAGGGTGACCGAGACACAGAGGTTGGCGGAGACACAGAGTGTGACCGAGACACAGAGGGTGGCGGACACGGGGAGGGTGACGTGGACACAGAGCGGGGCACACTGTGCGCGGCACAGCTGTCGCGCATAGGGCAGCACTTCACCAGCCTGCTGGCCGAGACCAAGCACAGGGGGGCCTTCGAACAGGCTTATGTGGGCTTCACGATGCTACTCGACAGGTAGAGGTTCTTCATAGTTTTAATATATTTACAAACAAGCCATGTGCGCTCTTCGTCATGTTATTTATTTATTTAATGATATCCAACAGAGGCTACACAAGTGGACAAGGACAGGGACAAGTAGTGTCCGCTTCCAATTATAAGAGACCATATCATTCATATTCATTCATTTGCTGCGAGTTTTGATTTTGAATCCCGAGTAAGCGAAGGATTCTATAATTGAATCACAAGCGTAGCGAGTGATTCTAGGTTAGAATCCGGACCACAGCGAGGGATTCAAAGAGATGAGATGCAAATAACTTTGGTCTCGTGTAACACATACAACTTTTCACCTCAGCAGCGAGAACATATTAGATATTAGAACATAATAAGGGAACATATTTTAGGGGTTTAAATATGAAATTGCCGTTTTGTACTGAAGAATTGAAACCATTTTTTTTCTGAGGTTAAATATATTTATTTAATCAAAGTATTTTCCCCATAGTCTACACATTTCTGCCGTCTCATGGGAAGATCATTTAAGCCTTTTCGGTAGAACTCTGGGGACCTGAGGCCCTAGACGAAGTGACATTCTATCAGCGATAACGATGATGGAAAAGGCAAAAATGTATAGGACTGACATAAGCTATATCAATCCTGTTGAAACTCGTTGTAGAAAAGCGAAACGCTTTAGAAGTGATTGTCAGTGGTCTAGGCCCTCAGGTCTCAACAAACTGAGTGAAGGCATTTTGTATTGAAACCTCTTAATTTCTGTACAAGTTCAACAAGGTAGGTAAGGCAAGCTGCAACGCGGGGTTCTTTCTGCAGATCAGTCAAATCATAGGGCACCAATTTTTCAAGCTTTTGTCTCGCCGATTGATTCAAATGGGTTATTATTTTGGGTATGCTTATGCTAACATCAAACTATGCCGCTAGTTCTTTGGTAGTTTGATATGGAGCGGCTTCTACCATCGCATCTAATTCATCGTTATTTACCTTAGTGGATGGTCTTTCTCGGGGTAATCGAAGTTTCCACTACGAAAGAGATTAAACTAAAAACGCACGGTGCGTTCAAGCCGTATCTCTAAACAACATTAATATTGCGAGCTGTTTCCGCTGCGTTAGTTCCAGGTCGGAACTCGGTATTCAAAAATTACTCTAATTTTCAATGTAAGAGTATCTTTACTTTAAAAGCGGAATGCAAAAACAATTGAAAGTAAAAAATCGAATCTTGTGAAAAGGTTTCACTCTGGAATCTCACACCATGATGCAAGTTTAATTTTAATTGAAAGTGTGCTATTCTGCCAAATAAATTCTCTAAATTTAAAACTTATTTTGACACAACTAAAATGACACAAAAAAACAACCGCGCGCCTCCACTTGGTATTTGTTTTCCCTACCCCGTGATTTTTTTTAGAGCCAGAGGTGCGCGAGGTGCGAGTGACGGCCTCTTCAACGTGTTTTTAATGGATTTTTTCAGTTTTTGTATGGAAAATAACGAAAAAAAAAATTACCAACATGTGGAGAATTACAGGTTTAAGGTTTTCCTAAAGGGGCCGAAATTTTCATAATTTTTGCGATGAGACACACCGTTTTCGCGATATAAGCAAAAGAAAATAAAAAATAGATACAGTTCTGTTTTGTAACTGAAGTCGAGATGTTGGTTCGAATTTTAGTTCATGACATCTATATTTATTCCACACATTTTTAATCGCGATTAAATATAGTCAGATTTAGTTAGAGGATTTTAGATACAGAACAAAATTTTAGGTTAAAACGTCAAATTCAGAATAGCATTTTCACTAAATTAAAACTCAGTGCAATCTTAGTGCTGTCAAACTAAAATATAGTTAAGTTGTGTCACTATACTCTATTTCAGAATGGGAAATCGTCGTTTGACAGGAATAAACTAAATTTTAGTGATTTTTAGTTTAGTTTAGAGAATTTGGGACAAGAGGCACCATTATCAAAAAAATAAAATTTAAATCTAAAACCATAACAGATGAATCTTAACAGATTTGCAATTTTACGGTTATGTGTATCCGAACGTTTGTTTCTTTTTTGGGCCTACTAGATATCGAAATTAAAATCGAACTTCGAATCGACTTGTTTCTATCTCTCGCTTTTTTCGTATTGAAGTAAAAGTGACAGAACAAAGTGAAATTCAAATCTTTCGAATTTTGTGAGTAGATCCACGAAAGGTTCTCGGCTTTTTTCCCCATATATTCCAACTGCTAATGGAAGTTTGTACGCACCATATTGGGAGATTTACCAGGTTATTTTAAGACCATAGACTTCTAGGTTTTCCTGTAATCTATAAGTGTAGAAATAATTTCAATTTTTTTTTTTTTTTTTTTTTCTGTACCTACTTTAGGAGTTAAACTTTGATATTTCGCATGTAATATCCAATTCATTACGCTTCGATACTTCATTAACTGTTCGTGGTGTCGGCAGGCTGTGGCGCTGCCGCAGCGCGTCGCTGCACGCGCTGCCGGCGCGCTGGCTGGCGCAGCTCATGCGCGACATCGCGCACGGCCGCGCCGAGCTGTGCGCCACGCGCAGGAGCGCTGGCGTGCCCTTCATTATACAGGTCCCATCTTATATTACTTTCAACTGACTAACTCTTCTTTTAGATCCATCTGATCTGATCCAAAACACGTATAGTGTGTGTCTGTTATGGCCTAGAAGTCGACCGCCTACAAAAATATACCTTCCGCCCAAATGTTGGTGGTTGTGATCGCGGATATTTTAAATTGATGTCATTTTCCGTATCAGCATCTCCGAAACCTATGAAAATGACACCATTCACACAGACATTGGGTATACGGAACCTTAAAAATGCAAAATGTTTATTCTGACTCGAAATTATTTAATTGAATTTTCGAGATCTAAATTCGCGGTGCAACTATGTTAAAATAGACATTTTTTAATGCAATATTTATTTATTTATTACACAAAAATACATTTGTGTCGAAATATTTGCACAGTAGCTACACAAACAGAAGCAACATAAAAAAAATTATAATAGGTACAAGTAACCTCGTCCCTCACCCATTATACAAACATTAATATTCTTATTGATACAGAACAAAGTCCCTAGCAGAATGCTACAAAAATACATTTAATATCGAATTATTAACATCAACATCATCACATGCATGAATAACAAAGTCAAAAAAAAAAAAAATTAAGCAATGGGTACACACAACACATTAAATTTAATACTAGTTTTAAGATTTTTGTCAGTACAAAATTCGTCAATGCTGTAATAGGCTTTATTTATTAACAAAGCCCTGAGTTTATTTTAAACATATTCACATTCTGAATATTCTTTAATTCTTTTACATTTGTTTTTAGGTAACCCAATATTACAAAGTGGTCACCAATTGCCAAACTCGACACATCACCTAAAAACCAATTAAACACCAACAAAAACAAAATTGAAATGTTTTTAGTCTGTATTTTTTTTATCAGTTATTATCGTCCGTATCAGGCTCTAGTAACCACCGAGCTGCAGGTCCAGGGCAACCCTCTCTGCTTCCCCGGCTGCATGCGCTCGCTGCTGGCGCTGTGCGCGCGCGGGCCGGGCGGGCCGGGCGGGGCGGGCGGGCCGGGCGGGCCGGGCGGGGCGAGCGGGCCGGGCGGGCCGGGCGGGGCGAGCGGGCCGGGCGCGGCGCGCGCGCACGCGCTGCACGTGCTGCGCGCGCTGTGCCGGCACGCGGCGCTGGCCGAGCGCGTGGCGCCGCACGTGGCGCGCGTGCTCGTGGCCGCGCTGCACGCCTTCGACGCGCACAGCTGGGCCGTACGTATTACTATATAATGTTCGTGTGCCTCTTCATATAGTACAAGGTGTAAAAAGACCCTTCACGATCCCGTCGTCTACGCGTTCTGTACATCAAACAAAGTATCTTTGTGCTAAAATAATTGCTAGGAAACGACTACTTGAATAAGGTAGCCGTGTGTCGTGTTTAATGTTCCTAGTCCCAGTAGTTTCGACTGTACGCTGACGTCAGTCAATTTCTCCTTTACAGTATCACAAATGTGTGGTCATATTTAATTTACATACCATATCCAGTTGTCTAATAAACATCAATCTGCCTAGCCTTTTCTCAACTATGTTGGATTCGGCTTCCAATTCAACCGGATGCAGCTGAATACCAGTGTTTTTCATGGAGCTACTGCCTATCTGACTTCCCAGCCCAATAACAGGGAAATACGATACCCCTTGATAAGACTGTTTGTCAGACTTTCGAGCTTCTGACGTCCCGTAACGACTGTCAAAGATCCACGAATGACAGCCGTGAACAATGACTAAACGTGCTTTCCGAGGCACGAAGGAGTCTCGTATACAAAGATGGTCACCCATCCACAGACCAAGCGTAGCTTAACCTAGCTTCTCTTTAAGTTTTCTAATAATAAATGATAATGAATCCAGCCCAATGTGTCGGTTGTGGCAGGAGCGCAACTCGTCCACGCTGCTGCTGAGCGCGCTGGTGCAGCGCGTGTTCGGCGTGCAGCGCTGCACCATGACCGGCCGGATCTTCTTCCTGCGCTACCCGGAGGTCTACGACTTCATGCTGGTAATTATAATTACCGAACGTTCCCTTCAATTCAATAGGCACTAATGTTATAATTACATTTTTCGAAAACTAGAGGGGCCCGCTCCAACGCGACCTGGCGCGACAGCCGCGTGTTGTAGGGCTCCAGCATGTTGTAGGGCTCCAGCATGTTGTAGGGCTCCAGCATGTTGTAGGGCTCCAGCATGTTGTAGGGCTCCAGCATGTTCCCCAGCGACGCGCGCCCTCGTCGCCGGCAGCAGGGCGCCCGCCGAGCCCGCGTCGCGCGGCGACTCCAGCTCCGTCACGTCGGAGCGCGGCGACATTTAAATATATTTTTGACTGTTGCTAATTAATTTTTAGCATAGGCTAGACAGAGACAGCACTACTAGCACCTGACGTCACAACACAGGAGCGCCCGCGCTAGTCAGTAGAGTTACATTACTTACTAATGTTCAGTGTTGAAATCACAGGAAACATTTTGGCTTAGGCTCAGGTCTCCTCTTGTCTTTGTAATTGTTGAATGTGTCTCATTAATGGCAAGTATTTAATAAAACCATTTTTTTATTTATTAATTATGGAACAAAACAAAATACATATAAACAGAAACATCAAAAAAACCTCAATAGGTTTGTCGGGATGTTGAAACACTTTTAAGCAATCTTTATTCATTTTGCTTTTCAAAAATTATTAGTGTACACTCTAATATGATGAATGCGCCTCTGTTTGTAAACCTCAAATAAATACTATTTTGATGTTCCTAAAAATAAATAGTTCCTAAAAATGCTAACTACACTCGCGACAATCTAAGAAGTCCGTTTTGACGTTTCGTTCTCGTACTTGTAATAAAACGTTAAGCCTTGAGAATCAGTTTTAAGCAATGTAGATAAGTCGTCGATTACAAACTCTCTAAGTATGTGTAATCGATATGTCTCGAGAATCAGTTTAGAACAAACAAATTTTATTTTTCATCGCTACCCAAAGGATTTTTATAGCTGTCAAAACGGACTTCTTAGATTGTCGCGAGTCTAAGAGCCAAATAATTGCGATTAACTTCGGCTGGTCACAGTTCTAACCTGACCCGTTTGTTCGGGGTACCCTAGCTTAGCTATTGTAAAAATACACAAATTTATTTAAAAATAGCGTGCATCATCATTAAAAAGTGTACATCGACGATCAATAAGTTTTTAGAGAATCAATGAAATATTTCCCGTAATTAATTAATTCATTAAATGCTTTGACTTCGACAGGAGAAGTTGCAAGCCGTGAGCATGGAAGCTGACAGTGACGTGCTGCAGCCGTCACTGTACCCGGTGCTGTTGCTACTGGCAAGACTGTACCCCTCGTCTTTGGAAGGCACGGTGTCCAACCTCAAGGTATCTTACTTCTTGCTAGCATTTCGATATCTATACATATTGTAAACTAGCGGACCGCACGGCTGCAATGGCGATATAACAAAACATCGAGATTTCAATATCTATGGTAAATATCATCATCATCATAATCAAAAACATCAAAATAACGGATTTTGATGCGGTTTTCATTATCAGTTAAGAAAAGAAAAATAACTCAGACACACGAAAACCAACTTTAATGTAAAAATTGTATATAACAAAGTCGCTTTTCATTTCCGTCTGTGCTTAGATTTTCTAAACTACTCAATGCATTTGGATGCAGTTTTCATTACCATTTCTACCTGAATTCCTCTTACGCTGGAAGTCTAGCCTTATATACGCGCGTGTATATAAGATGTATCTTTTCATTCATGAAATCTATTAAGGGGTCATTGTACTCATCATTATGAACAAGTTTCACTCTGATAACAATAAGGAAATCG
Organism: Lithophane ornitopus; assembly: GCA_948473465.1. Classification (NCBI taxonomy): domain Eukaryota; kingdom Metazoa; phylum Arthropoda; class Insecta; order Lepidoptera; family Noctuidae; genus Lithophane; species Lithophane ornitopus. The sequence continues at coordinate 972,188 of OX419624.1, read as the reverse complement.
CGACAAAAAAATCAGCTGTTCCTTATACGTTCAGCAGATTTTTTTAAATTTAACATTTTGTTCTATATTGCAACATGCTGTGACGCTGATATCAGCGGCGCGTATGTTGCGACGCAACGTATCACTCGCGTCGGTCACAAACAAACTCATCAGCTTTTTTAAATTATAAACTAGCTGTGCCCGCGGTTTCACCTGCGTAAGTCTCGATCCCGTGAAAATATCGAGATAAAAAGTAACCTATGTCCTATTCCATGTCATAATCTACCCATGTGACAAATTTCATCTAAATCCGTTCAGCTGTTTTAGCGTGAAAGTCTAACAAACAGACTCACTTTCGCATCCTAACTAATATTATAAATGCGAAAGTGAGTTTGTTTGTTTATTTTTTACGCTCAAACGGCTAAATTTGGATGAAATTTGGCACAGGGGTAGACCATGACCAGGAATAAGACATAGAATACTTTTTATCCCGATTTTCTCACGGGATAGAGACTTACGCGGGATTATATATTTTGATGATATATTTCGTCCCACAGTTGGTAGCATTCGTCCCGCACGTGCTGGCGTGCGCGCGCAGCAGCGTGCTGAAGACGCGCCAGCTGGCCGCCAAGGCCATCGTGCCGCTCATCGCGCCCGACCAGTCAGTACTATCAGTATTTATGTAAAACACATAGAGAAACGTACGACATATAACGTTTGAGTCAAAAGTATCGCTTATTTCTTGAGAAATTCTAGCAAAACTGTGAAAGTAGATAAGAATAACATTACCCTCCTTCTGGGATAGTCGGATAAAAAGAAATGTAGATAATAGTGTATGAGAAAGAAAAGAGGGCAGTCGCTCCATGTAAAATACCAGTATTCAGCTGCATCCGGTTAGGCTGGAAGCCGACCTGCCGACCCTAACATAGTTGGGAAAAGACTAGGCAGATTGAGTGTGTGAGAGACGTCACATAATCATATTCATTTGTGAACTGTACTTAATCAGAGATTTTAATCAAAGATTTGCCGAACGATGTAAATCAATGACTTATCAAATTTAAAAAGTCAGACCCAAAACTGGATTTTCAGCCGAAAACGTAAAAGAAGCTTGAGCTTTAGTCTTATTTTCGGCCAAAACGAAACCATAAACATAAATGATTTACTACCAGTTGTCGGCGCTGAGGCGAGGGATGTAAATCCAACAGCGCGGAAGAACAGTTGACTGTTACTTTTGATGAAGACACTACCCGTTAGACATAAAAAAATATTAATATTGTCTCTGTTCACCGAAAACTTGTTTGTTTTTTTACACCTAGGGAGAGAAAGAGCTTAATAAAGCTTTAAAAGAAATTCTATTAGAGGATACAAAATTTCGTGTATTTCTTGGCCGAAAATGAAATCGAATCGGTCACTAATAATTTGAACACGAGGTCGTGGGTTCGAATCTAGGCAAGCACCGATGCTTTGCAATTCATATTTACTTTCTGAGTGTGAAGGAAAACATCGTGAGGAAACCTGGACTTATCCTAACTAATATTATAAAAGCGAAAGTGAGTTGTTTGTTACGCTATCACGCTAAAACAGCTGTACGGATTTAGATGAAATTTGGCACATGTATAGACCATGACCTGGAATAGGACATAGGATACTTTTTATCCCGCTATTCCCACGGGACCGAGACTTACGCGGGTGAAACCGCGGGGCGCAGCTAGTAGTTAATATAAGTCTGAAATCACCAGCCTGTCTTGAGCAAGCGAGGTGATCAATGCTCGTGTAAGAGGGCCTTCTCTGTAAGAGCAAAGGCGTCGCCCTACAATCGCATAACAATAGTCTGGTATTATTATATTATTGTTTTAATTTGACAGATACATCCCCCATATACAGTCAATGTTCGAACTGCTGCACGACCCGTCCATCAAGAGGAACTACTGCCACGGCATCCTACTGCAGCTGGTGCGCCTTCTGCAGGCGCGCGGCGAGGAGGCCGCGCTGGCGGCGCAGTGGCCGGCCTGGGCCGCGCGCGCCACGTGGCTGCTGGGCCAGGCCGGCCGGGCCCGGCCGCTGGGCCAGGCTCAGGCGCACGGGAGCCCGCCCTGCTATCTCATTGCTGACGAATTTGTGAAGGTTGTCAATTTACTGCTTATGAGGTGAGGATCTACTGTCCAAATTTAACTTACATGGTGTAAAAATACTCTTAACGCAGCCGAGTTCTTCCCGTTAGTATGATATTTTTTTTGTACTGGACCATACCAAGGAACCTTCTGACTATGGAAGCATTGCAGGTCAAAGTTCCAACTGTTGACGTTTCTTTACGGAAACAAGTTTTAAATGTTATAACTTAACTGTAAATACTCCCACGATCCTGTCCCATGCACCCATAAACACAATGTTATGCGTGCATTGCGCACTACCGTAAACAGCGAATTTTCACACCATAAGTCTTCCCAGCTATTATTTTTGCACGGTTACTTAGTTTGATACACATACAGAATGCATAGATGACGGGTCCTGTAAGCAAACACAAAACAATAGGTGTTTGTTGCGTAACGCGACCGTAATAAAATTTACTTTGTATGATTATTATTATGAAGGTAACAAACCTTTCTGTCACATTTCTATCTATTAAATTGAATTGAAATAACCCATACACACATATAAATGAATAAAGTGAGCTGCTACAATGGTGGCTGTTCATATATTAATTACTAATATTTCAGATCCCCGATTGTACCACAAGAAACTGTCACCGAAATCTGCTCCAGTCTACATACACTGATATTTGAGCCTAATCCAACGCCAATAAGCCCTGGAAGAGACATCTGCCTGTCTAATGCCATGTACCTTTACCTAATACTGGCAACCCAGTACACCCACACTGGTACAAGTGATCTCGTTCACAAGGGACTGCAACATTCCTCATACGAGGTCGTTCTATCCGTATTAAACTATCTTCTAATACTCCATAATGATTCAGAAACCGAAAGCTGCAAGTTTCAGGAACATTTAAAATCAATAACTGATACTTCAACTCTTAATAAAATAAGGAATGAAAGCTACATCCCACTGTTATGTAAAGTTCTAAAGAGCAACTATTTGGAATGTCAGGAGAAAAGTTTGAAGATTCTGACGTTGGAAGGCAACACACAACGGAACATCATAGAAACTAAAATGGGAGTAACGGCGACCGACAATATGATAATAGTAAAATTGATTGATTTCATTCAAATTGAACATGAAAAAGTAACTCATATTTACTTACAAAGTCTCCTAAACTTTGTGACAGACCAGCTACAGGATTCCAGTCTTTGTTTGCGGGTATTGCTGGATGTCATAAGAGTGGTATTCGAGTGCAGCTCGTCGGAAAACAGTGAGCACACCAGGAGGGTGGTCGTTGGCTTCATAGAGACAAATGTCCGTCAGCTGTTGCGGTGGGACAGGCGCGGAGTTCGCGAGCTGAGCGAAGCAGAAAGATGTAAGAGAATGTTACCTTTTCAAATTCAAAATATTGTGTTTCACATAAACCTACATGAGCACTTATGAAACGTCAGAAGCTAGGACCTTGTGCACGGTTCCAATTGGTCGTTTCCTATAGAGAAGAGCCGGCAAGAGAATCCACGATACTCTTTTAAAAATAATTTACAATGTTTAAATTATACTGCTATTAGGTATGAGAGTGTAGGCCTGTCATCGAGTATAGGAAGCCATACCCCGATGGTCTAGTAGTCACAAGCGCGTACGCTCCTAGATTCGATTTCCAGGAATTTTTCAGTAGCGTTATATTCGGATTTGTGCCCCAGATGGCAATAAGGTCCTATCACATGGGATTTAAACAGCTGGCGATATGAGGTATCTATACACCTCTGCCTAACCCTTCGGTGTATAGGCACGATGCTCTGCAAGATATCAATGTTAATTCATGTTTCAGTATGTATGTATTATTTTCTCAGCATTCTTTATTTTCACGTTTTTTTTACATGCATACAAAAAAAAACTAATTGTTAGTTTTTCACACAAATTCATGTTCTACTACTTCGTATATGAAGATGACTTAGACGAACTGGATTAAACATAATAGTACTAGATTTCCGATGAACGCATAAAAAACCGGAGAAATAAGAGCAAAAATAATGTTGTGATCTTATTTTGCAACATAGTTTTTTTTCAACCTTCAATCAATCTGTCTAGCCTTTTCCCAACTATGTTGGGGTCGGCTTCCAGTCTTACCGGATGCAGCTGAATATCAGTATTTTACATGGAACGACTGCCTATCTGACCTCCACAACCCAGTAACTGGGTAATACAATATCCCTTGGTTAGACTGGTTGTCAGAATTTCGGGCTTCTGACGACTCGTAACGACTGTCAAAGATCTACAAATGACAGCCGGGACCAACGGCTTAACGTGCTTTCCGAGGCACGGAGGAGTCTCGATATGTGAAAATGGTCACCCATCCACGGACCAACCCCAGCAAGCGTAGCTTAACCTGATGGATCGACCCGAGCGGCTGTTATTACTTAGTTTTTTTTTCAACCTTATTGCTTAGAAATTATGTTTTTTTTTTCATTTTTTAATATGTTTACTTTCAATTGTAGTAGTAATCGACAATAAACTTTATGTTTTAGTGTTGAGGTTTATAATCAAGTTATATGCAATCGGGGCCACTGAGCGTTTTGTTCCTCATCCTTAGGGTCAGTTCAGACCGCGACGTGAAGCGACGCGACGCTGCGCGCTTTTTAACAATTATCGAACTTATTTTCTTCACGAAAAGGTATAATTTCAGTGCGAGTGTTGACACGTGTCAAAGTATGCTGAGATGCGCAGCGCGTGTATCTTAAATAAATTCGATTTGTATCGGATCATAAGAAAGTGCGCGTCGCGTCGCGTCTCGGTGTGAACTGACCCTTAATATCTAGTGCTTTTGATGATTGTAGATCAACCTATTATTATGTATTCCAGTTGAACTACGAGCAACCATCTGGGCAACAATAATAACATTACTGGAAGACGACGACGCTGCCATTCGACAGCGAGTATCTAACGTGCTATCCCCGTCGAAGGTCACTCCTAGCAGGAGTTGCGAAATTGCTTTGAACCTCATGCGGGAGCTGGGAACTGGGCATCTGGATAATGGATATCTGGAACCTGGGGATCTGGAAACCGGATATCCGGGAGCCGGGGACCGGGTCGCCCTGTTCGCACTCATCGCGCTACTAGACTTCCAGTCGGTCGTAGTTGTGGCTGATGACGTCAGTGATGAGGTAAAGATTTACAATACTCCTTTTTCCTGCTCCATAATTATTGGCCGTGATTAAAAATAAGTCTACTCACACAATCGGTAATCACACTCAACTCGGGAAAAGTTAACTTCGACATTCCTAAAATATTTCCTTCTTTTTATTTCATTGGAATTTCCTAGAAGCAGCTCGGAGTCAGATTTGTGCCCGGTTTATGGGGCTTAACTGCTTGTTTACTTAAATTTTTAACTACTAAATCTGTCTTTTTCCAGTGCCGAGTATTTGATCAAAACGAGAGATACAACATATACCTAGAGGAGACTGTCTGGACGATCGCCTGCGCAGACATTCTCATCAATGATTACAAGATCAATGACGTCACACTGTCGATCATGATCAACGAACCGGCCTATAAAGAAACCTTTGACAAGTTGTGCAAAGACAATGTAGAAGTTTTCAAGAAAATGGCCGCTGGTCAGAAGTTACCGCGAAATGACGCGTTGAATCCTAAAATAGAATTATTTGTAAATAAGTTACATTTTGTAAGCAAGGCGTAGAATTAAGTAATTTGTATAAACATAAATTTCATAGAGTCGCTAGAACTCGTGCGCGTATTTCTTGTTATATTATATATTTATTTGAGCCGATATTAATGGCGAGTGGTTTGTTGTTTTTTCTGCTATAAGTAAGTAATTATTTTTATTTTTAAATTAAATATTTTAATTGCTTTATGTACAATCTAAATAATAGTATCGCTAGAGAATGTTATGGGAAACGCGCGTCGATAATTTGCGTTATTTTAGTGATACACAAATTATTGTAATATAATAAAAATACACAATTTTAGCATATTGATTTATTTACGCGCGAATACGCGGCCTTGCGATAGACCGATAGGCCGCAGGAATCCGCGGAATGCGAGAAGCACAGAACAGGTCGAAGTGGCGGTGCTTGGGGGAGGCCTTTGTCCAGCAGTGGACGTCTTTCGGTTGAAATGATGACGCGACCTTGCCTACTTCTTTTTATTTTATTTTATTTTTTGCTATTGCCTCGTCAGGTTGCGTTACTTACGTTAGTTCTGTCGTATCGCCTATTGTCGGATCAAATGTCATTCTCGGCCTATTATAGCACCTATATCACCGCCGGCGCATACCGAGAAGCGAGTAAAGCCTATTAACTAAAAACAAGTTGCATGGGGAGCAGCGAGTGCGCGACGGCGACGAGCGATTACTCTGGTATGCGTGCTGGTGGGGTCTGGCTTTTGTCGCTGCGACAAACGAGGGATGAGATAAGATGTATCAATCTGTATTTACCTATGTGCTACAAATAAAAATATTTGAATTTTTATAAGTTTATGACATGATAGCTAGTCGCGTCCTCGTCTACGGTGGGACAGTGCCTTATACAGACTAGAATACGACACGGTTGGCGCAGTGGCTGAGCGAAGGACGGCTGCGCAACGTGACGCGGGTTCGATCCCCGCACGGAACAAATATTTGTATGATCTGCAAATAGTTGTTCCGGGTCTGGGTGTTAGTGTATGTGAGTTTCTATGTTTGTAAACGCACCCACGATACAGGAAGAAATTCCTAGTGTGGGGCAACGTTTTTTAAAAAAAAGAAAAAATAAGGCTAAGCGTATACCGAGACGCAGGTACACGCAGCGCAGGTAATGCATGAATGTACTGACAGCCGCGGCACAGGCACGTGCGACGCAGACATGTGTCTGCCCCGCTCTGCGTCAGGTTGTAGAGCCGCCACAGATTTCTGCGCGACGCATGCTGCGCTGTGCCCTGTTTATCAAAACTTACAAGCCTTGTACTACCAAATGTCATTAATTAGTTCACAAGTACTTATATTTTGACACTTTTATTCGTGATTTTGTCATAATATTATTTGTAAGTTACAACTTTTAGAAAATCATAACAAACCCTGAGTGTCCGGCGACTCTCTATTCCGTCTTAGAAGTTTACAAGTGTCCTACTTAGTATAGTAGTATAGTAGCAATAAATGTTTAAATTCGATATTCTTTTTTTAAATGTGGTCAAAAGAGAGAGATGACCTTGGGGCTTACCACCACCGTTTACAGCAATATTATTTTAATCCTACTTCGTGGAGGAAAGAGATGGGTCTGTACGTCCTGTAGAGCTTCATCTCTTTCCTACACTGAAGTAATATTAAAATAATACTGCTGTAAGCGGTGGTGGTAGGCCCACTAATGCCCAGCATTGGGAACATTATAGCTATGAATATGGAGATGAGCTATGAATTTCACGAAAATTAACATTCTAGGTAACTTGAGAACGTGTAGACTTGTAACTTTTGATAAACACGGCCCAGCTATCAGTACCTTCATGCTTTACAAAATCTGCTCTGCCCTGCGCTGCGTGGACCTGCGACACCTGCGTCTCAGCATACGTTTAGCCTAAGTATACTGCGCGAGGCCCTACGCCTTCCATCTGAGCGATGTGTATGCTTGGGGGCGTAATGATAGATGACAAACTGTTACATATTTATTTTATGTTTATCAGTTCATTAGAAACACTGACGTTTTCTTCCAAACAAAAACACATACTTAGTACTTTTCATTTAAAAATTTCAAATTCGCTTGTATGATCGAATGCAACTATAATTATTTTCTTAACAGGCTGTACGACTTATGTCGCCTTTTGCATGTAACCTATATACAGCACCTGTACTAAGTACTCCTTCCTGTTTTATGTGCGAATAAAACAAAACATACGGTAAGACAGTCTCATTGATGCATATAATACAACAAAATTATGTACAAAGTATATCTCAAACAATTTTATCTCTCTGTATCCGGAACACTTCGCTGGCTATCGAACTGTTCTTGAACTTCATTCGTTGCGGTCCCTTCTCCTTCACTAGCGCATCTTTCATCTCTCGCACACTTGTATCCACGTCCTTGTCACTCTTTGGCGCCAGTCTGTCTTGTTTACTCTTCAAACTGTCTTCTGGTACATTGTCGTCAGAATCATTAAATAAATCTTTAACTGAAACTAGTCTGTGAGAGTTCCCTGCTCGGAGTAACTTCTTCAAGCCTCGCGTGGTCTTCTGTTCTATGAGAGCCAACAGTCCCCAGTCGTCTCCTTTCTGTCTGTCGAGGCCTGCGTCTAGTTGCCATGCTGCGTTCCTGACTTCTGATTTTAGTCTCTCACATTCCTCGTAGCTAACATTTCTACTAACATTTAAAGCTTGTTCTAAAGGATTGACAATGTATAGTGGTAGTGCGTTTGGTTTCTTTATGGGCACGCCTTCGTTGATAGATATTGCTTTGTCTTGGAAGTCGAACTGCGCATAGAACTCGAAGAACTGCAGCAGTAAGGTTTGGAGGCTCGCGTTGTTCTGCCCGTAACACTCCGCAGGAAGTTTGTTCATGTCGCGAAGGAATGTACAGTTGAGATTCTCTTCTGCTATTCTGATGTCGTCTTTGCCTATTCGTGGAAAAATATTGAAAACATTAAATAATTACAGTTATCCAGTACGCGGCAGCAAATTGTCGATCGTATATTCGCGCGACAATCGCTTTTAAATAGGACACGCGGTTATATAACACGTATTTCTGACACGCGGTTATATAACACGTATTTCTATTTATCTACGCAACAAAAGACAATCAAATTCACAATTTCATGTCCATTCCTTTCATTCGTCGAAACAATAAAAATTGAAAAGAATAATGTTTAGATGGTTTGGTCATGTCGAGAGGATGAATGAAAGGCGAGGGTGACTAAGAAAAGGTTGTTATAGGGCAGATGAGTGGAAACGCCGGGAGGACATATAGTGACCTTATTGGTGATGTTCTTCAGAAAGGTCAGGTGCGTAGTACTCGCAACCGGTGTGCGGGTAGGACCAGAGGCCGTAGTGTGAGTTTCATAAAACTATCTCGACATTACGCATCGACCGCGTTCGGCGCTCCGATTGGCCCTTCACTGACCTTCAAACTCAAACTCAAAGCATTTATTTCAATTAAACCATTAACAGGCACTTTTGAATTGTCAAGGAGTCGCTCAGTCAAAAATATGAAGCTAGTTGCCCATTCCAAAGCGTAGTAGGTACCTGTGGAGAAGAACGGGCAAGAAACTCCATGGACACGCTTTGTTGAAATTATACATGTGAGAACAATGTAGAAAGCACGTTAAAAGCGTCCGCAATTATAAAATACGAACAATTCAAAAATTGAAATAAGCCATGGCAGCTAAGAAATGACAGTCACAACTGACGGCGCCCGTTCACGAACATGACGCATGGATCAGCACCATTCAGCTCAACCATTTTGAAGGGAGCTAAATGATCCAACACACCGCCACCATCAGCGAGACATTTGAGTGAGCATGGCATATTCCCAGCCAATAAGGCACATTCAAGTCAATGAAAGACATATTACCCGGTAAATGATAGATCTCTCTCACACCTGTGCTATGCAATTATACAATACAAAAAAGATTGAGTTTATACAATGCAAATATGGGTTTACAATCTTCAGCAGCTCCAAATGTTAATTAGTTAGTTGTGTTTGTGGAGCAGGACCAGCTTTAAGCCAAGCATTTTTATCAGCGATGTAATCCTCCAACCTATAATATGCCTGCCTGCATAGTGTGCGTTTTATAAAAGTTTTGAATTTCGTCTCATTCAGTTGAAGTATATGGGGAGGAATTTTACTATAACATTTTAAACAGTACCCCATGAAAGATGAGTCTACTTTAGCCAGTCTGAAACCTGGTTGAACTAATAGGTCCCTATTTCTAGTACAATAATTATGTCTATCACCTCTTTTACTAAAAAGATGTAACTTTTTTCTTACGTGCACCTTCACTGGTGCAGGATCAATCGGAGCGCCGAACGCGGTCGATGCGTAAAGTCGAGATGGTTAAAAAAAACTCACACTAGGGCCGTAGATGTATGAACGTAAAGGTACGTACAGACTGGTGAAACGTAGCATGAGATGTATCATTGTGCCTTTCATTGCATGTTCTGCAAGCGTGGACGCGTAGCGCGCGCTCTTACCGCGCATTCACTACGAACCTCTCTTTCTCACATTGCGCGCTCCTTTGTGTTCGTTTTCGTTCGAAAAACTGACAAATCACGGATCGCTCCGCACGCGGCTCAATGCTCGTAGCGAGCGCGTGAAATGCACATTTTGCGCGCGCAAGTCGCCCAAACTATGAGAAATTGTTACAGAAGTGTGTTACCTTACATGATATATATACATAGCAGCAATGCGTACGGGAAAATCTTTCATTGCATGATACATTTCATGTTACGTTTCATCAGTCTGTACGCACTATGAGAATCGTATCAGTTGGCGTTCTATAGTTGCGCAGGCATGAGTTTATGTATTTCACTAGCCCCACTTACCGGCTCTCCTAACGAGACTCTTGAAGGTCGGCAGCACATATCCATCAGCGGTCTTCTGCTGCAGAAAGAACAGCACCATTAAGGTGAGCGGGAAGTTGGTGATCCACCGTCCGGGGTGCGGGTTGGTGAGGCCGGCCGCGCTGGCCCAGCGCCGCACGGCCACGGTGAGCGGCCGCACGCGCGCGTCCAGCGCGCCCAGCGACCACAGCAGCTCGCTCATGTACACGCCCGACCTGTGCCCCAACGCATCCACTTCATAAAACTCTTTCACTGACAGACAATGCGCAGCGTTAACCGCTGCTTCTAGAAGCATAACATTTTTCACAAGAGTTCCTTATTTAATGAAAGTGAGCACTAAGAAAGGTTGGGATGAATGTTTTATGGAGGTTCGTCATTTTTAACCGACTTCTTCAAAAAGGAGGAGGTTCTCAATTCGTCTGTATGTTTTTTTTTGTATGTTTGTTACGCGATTACTCCGCCAATTATGAATAGGTTTTGATGATTCTTTTTTTGTTTGGTAGGTCATGCTTCCGAGGTGGTCCCATATAAATTTTATTAACTTTGCTTGCGTAACTTTTGAGTTAGCTTCAATATTACGTATTTTTCCCACTTCGTTTATCTAGACGATATCCTGTTTGACTCCTTCACTGTTATTTACATAGCAGGTAGCGGTATTCGGATTTGTGTTGGGTAGGTACCACAACTAAAAAGTGAAAAATTAAAACTTTTTACAAAAAAAAAACAACCGACTTCCAAAAAAAACAATAAAAAAGTGAAAAATAACTTTAATTTCGGAAGTCGGTAGCAAAAAACGGAAATTGAAAAGCAAAGACAGCGACTTCCGAAATTAAAGTTATTTTTCCCTTTTTTTGTGTTTTTTTTGGCAGTCGGTTGTTTTTTTTTTTGTAAAAAGTTTTTGACTATAGGAAACCCCATCGGACACATGCCTTGTGTGCTTATAAGCCGTAGCTCGCTCTATGCAGGACCTTACTTATAAGCAGAAGCGTTTTCTTGAACGGTTTTTATGACTCTTGAGTAATAGTTAAGCAAAATAGATTACTAAATATATCTACGTCTATTTTATTTTATAATGGATTTCCAGAAAGTCACCCCTGAATCAATCAACGAATCAAAAACGTTGCTGTACTCACATATTGTTATAGCACAAATCGCATTCCAGATCGGTATAATTGTGCGCGAACTTGACGATGGGCACTCTGGCGTGCAGGATGCGTTGCACGCGGCGCGCGCCGGTCACGCGCAGCTCCAGCAGCTCGGCCACGCTCTGCATGTGCCGCGCCCACGGCGCGCGCCCGCCCTCCGCGCGCTTGTCCTGGTACACCAGGCGACGCCCTGGGTCGCTCTGCAAACACACTCCTACGCTCTAAGCCCTAGTAGTACCTTTTTATCGCGTACTGGATTTTTAACGCACTGCGCCGAGAGTTGGAAACCCAACAGTTTTTGTTTTTGACTCTCTGGGAGGCACTATGTTGGATTCTCAATGCTTGGCTCAACACCGAGAAGCATGGCGTTAAAAATCATCCGTGCGAACGGGGGCTAATGTGCCATTCATACATACCTGACAACGCGTCGGAGCGCATTTTACAATGCAATACATATCGGAAGTACAGTGACCCATTCAAAAATTGTAGTTCATTATCTTTTGCATGTAATATACTCTGTGTGAAATGTGGACACGCTAAATCTAGTGATGATAATCGTATTTTTGACCGGGTCCAGTTATGACGTAATTTTAGAAGACGTTTTGTGTTGATAGACTTGCTAACCATTATTAGAAACAACACTAGTCTGTTAGCTACGTAATATTTCAGTATTCTGAATGATGTATTTATTGGCTAAAAATATTAATATTAAACTAAATAGAATAATTATATTATTTACCATTTCTTCTGTTAGTGTATTGGTCAACACAAGATCCAAATCACACCCCATTTTGCCAAAACCATTGATGGATGAGCCAAACGGTCTCACAGCTATGTTAGCGTACAGGCTCTCAAGTACGCACTCAATCTGAAAATACATGTTTTCGCTAATCTAGTGAAGGAAATGTCGAAATAATACAGGTTGAGAGTTTCAGATAGGTTCAGTTAAGGTGGATGCGCTAGGGTGGCCCGCGTAATTCAATTTTCTTACGTTTTTTTGCAATTTGCTAGTCAATTTCAATGCACTTACATGAAATAGTCATTCAATGCACTTACATGAACATAAGGAGTTGTATTGCTGATTTTAATGTTTATAATTCTGTAAATCCATATTTGTTACGGTCGCAAATAATATTTTGATCAACATAAAATCTGACACTGACAATTGCAATACAAGTAAGAAAATTTTAATTTCGCGGGCCACCTTAGCGCATCCCCCTTAAGCTCAAAACACACACTAGGCGAGTGCGTGTCGGGCGCGTGTCGGAACGGCAGTACGGCGGGCATAAATAAATTGTAATTCCAGGAATTAAATGGATGTCAGCACACCATACGCGTCGTTACATTCGTCCTATTACACGTATTCTTTGATAGGCATTCACAACTGAACGCGGGCGCGGGGCGGGGTTGTGCGCGGAGCCCGCGGAGCGTGTCGTATTTGCTTTGTGAATATTTACAAAAATTTTAAACATTGTTATTTTAATTTCCTTCATTAATTAAATTAATTCTCTACACAGGCGATGATATTGTCCATAATTTCATGAACCCACACATCCTTTGTACTCTTGTTTTCAAAATAAGTAGAAATAATAACTTCTTTGTCCGAATCACCCGACATGTTCAATCACAGTGCAACCGCTGCCACCTTGCTAGGTACATCGGCGCACTACCCGCTGCCATCCCGTGCCCGACCCTTCTGCCGTCCGTGCCCGCGCTGTATGTGTTTTCAGCTTAATGTACTTGATGAGTTATTTTGCTTTGATATCATGAAAATGTTTTCTCTAAGCTAATTAAAATTGAATGCAATTTTATTTGGTGCCTTGGTCTAAATTGTGCATTATCTAAAATAATGAATACTATGATTGTTTTCAGTTTAAAAATTACTTTTGAAATTTACCTGTCTTGCCACCATATATCTTAGTCTAGCACCCAAATCATTCAGCATAGTTCTATCATACAACAACTGTATCTGATCCGATACTGTTTCACAGTTCAGTAGGCCCTTAAACAGTTTGTCTTCATCAGGTTGTTTATTTCCATTTACAGATGCCAATGTTGCACTAGGTATTGTAAATGTTTCTTTTCTTCCCGGAGCTGCCCGAAACCAAAGGAATGGGGATTTCAACGCCATAATATCAAGGTCTTTCTGGTGAGTACTGCATGATTGAAACACATGTTTCAAGTTTTCTTCCGAACTGAATTCAATGAGCATGAAGTGCTAAAAATAAATGTTCATTTGGATGAAATAATAAGAAATCTATTATCTACAAGTAGGTATCTAATTAGCTCATGCAGTGTTAAAAACAGCAAGAGACATACTCAAATAGCTACCTCTCCACCAGTGTTTTTGTAATGATGTATTCCTTTGATGATGGCATATTTTGAGCAGTAACTATATAATTCATTGAACGAAGCCTCTGAGTTGACTTGCACGACGATACTCCGTTTCGCTTCAGCTCTCCTCTGGGCCACGATCTCCTCAAATGACACAAATTTCTTGGTAATACCTAAAATATTTACATAACCTATAAGTTACCTTCATAGCAATATCTTTTAAAAAAGTATTAGCAACTAGTACCTGATGATTTCCGTAAATAAAGGCATTTACATGTAGATTGGGTACAGTTTAGTAATTTCTTAAACAAATGTGTTTTTCCTTTATTTACTAAAGTTTGAAATATTACAGACATTTTCACTTTGGGCCTCTGTCAACACAGAGCCTGTCAAGTCAACATCTGATTACACCTGTCAATGTCAAGCTGTCATATCAAATTGTCAAGAGTACGTTTCATTATCGTGCTTTTGCACCGGCGAAAGATTACAACAAAACATGGAGTAGAGTAACTGAGTAGTTTAGGAGTATTTGCCAAGCTTCGCCATCCCGAAATTAATGACCAGGGTTGCCAATTTGTGGGGATTTCCCCAAACTGTAAGGAATCTCGAGACGATTGGGGATTTTGTGGGGAGAGGTTCCATGTGGGGAATATGTGGGGAATTCGGGATTTTCAAATTTTACCAATTCAATCCAATATTACATTTTAAATAAACATCATTCTACTACATACTTGTATATGGATCACCCATCCAGTAACAGTCAAAATTTTTTTTGCAATGGTAACGTTACGTTAATTTCAAAGAATTTTCGGGTAAAAACCCCTGCTTAAACGAGGCTGAAAATACAAAGACAATCTTTCCTACAATGAATGAATGACCGATAGCACAGCGCGTCCAACTGTGCAGGCGGCTAAAACTTAATATACTAAAACACAGAACTAAAACTTAATATACTGAATTTGTCATGCTGTTGCATTTTTTCTTAAAAAGCAGCGCCACCGTGAACCGCAAACTTAAACTGGTCATGTTGTACGCTACGAATCTACGATACGTCAGACCGAGTCCTTATTTTGTATAATTTTAGCTAGCTGATTTCTCTTCGCTTTGATTGAAAATTTGATTCTGAATCCTATTTTGAGGTTAAATTATTTTCAATAGTGTATTTTTGTTGATTTTTTGTATAAAAATTAGTTAATTTTATGAAATAATTTTGTGAGGAATCAGGATTTTGCTCTCCCCAAATTAGGGGATTTTGGGGAATCTGGAAAATAGGCATTGGAAACCCTGTTAATGAGAATTGCAGGTTGTATCGAACAACGTGTTTAATGCCGATCATTCGATAAATGATAAAAATAAAAGTTAAAACCCAACTACCTATTTCAAAAAGGGCTTATACCTGGTCATCTGATAACAAACAGGGCTTCACAAAAAAAAAAATTTTTTTTGTTCATGACTTTATGTCCTCTAGAGGGCGCTATATTAAAGGTAGTAAGATATTAAGAAGTACCCTGTCCTTACCTCGTCTTATAATAGTTCTACACTCGTACTACGTACAACACGTACTACATTGTTAGTGAATCAATGGGTCAATGGAGAATAATGATCACAGACAAGGCCGGGTCTCCACCAAAGCAGAGATGTGTGCGGTGTGGTGTGTGCTGTGCGAGAAGAGATGTTTTTCAGCTCGGGGGACTCCACCAAAGCGGAGATGTGTGCGGTGTGCTGTGTGGTATGCGAAGAGATGTTTTTCAGCTCGGCCAGCGCGCTCACTGCACGCCGCTCACATCTCTCATCTCCACTCCGCGTCGTACGCGCACAGCTCACATCTCCGCTTCCATCGCGCCATACAAATATTACACATCTCCGCACAGCGATCTCCACTGAAGCTGAGCGGAGAGATGTGTCAACAACACAATTCTATTGGTTGTTAAAAAACTCCTCTCCGCTCGTCTCGTCTCCCTAACATAAATAGGTACTAATGATTAAGACGCTGACAGCAGATAAACCGCGGTCACTGTCGGATTGCATAGAAAAGAAAGAGAAGCGCGATGACATAACGCTTGGAATTTATTGAAAAATATGAAACAATTATCGATTTATTCAAAAATGAGTTGAATAATCGAAAATTAAAAACAACCAAGTTCTACATTCAAATAAAACGTTCTTGTTATTAATTAAAACACCAACGTAGGTTGATATTTAATACAGATATTTTGAGACTCAAGGTAAGAGGTTAGTTTACCGTTAATTTGTGTCGAGATTTTTTTTTCAAAAAGTGTTTTGGGAACAACGAAGTTCTGAGAAATATGTTCAAGTTACACATTTTTTTTTTCCGCTATCACAAACTATATAGATTTGGCAATTTTTTTGTTTAAGTCAAGCCTACTTTTACCGTTTGGCTGTTGTCAGCGCCTTAAGCACATTGGCAACACTAACTGATTTTGATATTTTCTATGTCAAAAAAGTTACAGGTTAATGTAGCAGGTTAGCAATACATTGTGTATCATTTTTGAATGAAAATGTATTAGAAATAAAGGAACCAGTTCAAAATGGGTACTAGGATACTACTGCGGCTGGCAGCTCCAACGTTAAACTGCTTGAGAACAAGCTATCCAAATGTAGTTAGAGGTAACGAGAGGATTATTTGTTCCAATGAGGTGCATTTTACAGCAGCTCGATATTATGCGAAGAGCAAAGACAAAGGAAGAGACAAAAAAGGTAAAGGAGCTAAAGTGGAGATTAATGTTGCAGCAGTATCTGAGATTGTGCCTGTGGAAAAGATGAAAGAACGATGCAATTCAGCTATCGACAGAATGAAGGAAGATTTTGCTAAGAACCTGTCCTTGCGATCCACAACTGGCTCTATAGAGTCACTGTTGGTAAAATTTGAGGGTAAAGATTATGAACTGCAGGAACTGGCTCAAATAGTGCGTAAAAACCCAAAAACTATGGTTATAAACTTTTCTTCCTTTCCTCAAGCTATACCAAATGCATTGAGAGCCATTCAAGGTTCTGGGCTGAATCTGAATCCTCAGCAAGACGGTACTACACTGTATGTGCCCGTACCCAAGGTCACAAAAGAACACAGGGAAGCATTGGCAAAGAATGCAAAGGCTTTATATATAAAATGTAGAGATTCAGTCAAAGATGTACAAGCAGACTTCATCAAAAAAGTTAAGAAACAAAACAGTGTGTCTGAAGATTTAGTATTTAATGTAACTAAACAAATCAATGCAATGTGTGATGAGTACCAGAATCAAGCCAAACATATTTATGACTTAAAACATAATGAACTGGTCGGAAAGTCCTGAAACTGATATTAGATACCTTTTGAGGGTTACATAGCTGATTTAGATTTCATTACAAATAATAAACATCTCATAAAAATTGAGTTTCATTTCCTAAAAAATAAATTAATGTGAATGTGGAGTATTCAGTAATCAAAATCAAGACAACCCTATCTACCATGACACCAATACCGGGGCTCCCCCTTTTTACACCTGTAACTATAGGATGAAAAAAAGAAACCACGCGTTTGTGAGGTATTGTTCGATCCCATAATTAAAAACCGGCCAAGTGCATGGCGAACCATGCACAATGAAGGGTTCCATAGTTGGGATGAATTTATCTAACGAACTTAACATAGGTATACGTATATGTACGATTTACATGTATACCCATACCAAATTACAGCATTCTAGTACCAACAGTCTTTGAGCTAAGCTGCGGGCAGACGGACATAGCCTTAATAATAGGAACCCTAAAAAAGAATAGAATATTTCTAAGTGACTGCTACTAAGTCATTAGTGTTTGAGATAATTACCTACGCGATATTTTCGAAACTTTGTTATTAGGGTTCCATACCTCAAAAGGAAAAAACGGAACCCTTATAAATAAAAAAATAAAATTCATTTATTTCAGGTACTTGACCTTGACCCATAATACCAAAAACCTGTCAAATGTGTGTCGGACTCGGACCACACAATGAAGGGTTCCGTAGTTGGGGTGACTTTATGACAAGAACAAACTTAACATTGTAGTTGATAAACATGTTCTCCCACGAAATGTATGGGAGAGATAGAGCCTACTTAGCTGTGATAGTTTTCCTTTTAATTTCGTTATAATATATGTATAACTACAATACTGCCGTGATTTTTTTCACATATCCAAAACCAACCAATTAGCGGGCAGGGCGGGGAAGTGCTAATTTTTGTAAGAGTCTAGTATCCCCCACATGACTCTAACAAAAATTAGCACTTAAAAGTTTAATATTTCGCAAATGGATCCATAAATCCAAGAATGGTTTTCATTTCACACACTCACAATATTTTAGAACGACCTTTCCAACGACACATCCTGGGGAAAGGCAAGGAAAAAACAAAAGATTTCTATAATAGGTAGTACTAAGAGTCTCTGAGCTAAGCCACGGACAGAAACTGTAAGGGTTCCTTGTTGACTACGGAACCCTAAAAACAATACACATATTTGTTAATTTAGTGTCACAATTTTGAAATGCCTACAAGTGCTACAGAATTTAATAAAGTTATGTTACAATAGTTAAAGGATCACTAGCACAGACTATCATTGTCTGCCTGTCTGTCCGTTTGTCACAGCCAATTTACTCCGAATCTACTGAACCAATTTAGTCGTTTGGTACCTACACATATGATTTTCTGTGACCCAAACACGGACATGTTACGTAAATAAATGAATTTTGAATAAGGGGGTAGGAGTGAGGCATATTTATCGTCACAGATAGAAATCACAGATATTAAAAAATAGCAGATAACAGTTGCTCCTAACGATAAAAAATATCAGTTACTTAAAATCACAGCTCCTCAAGACTGTTACCGCGGCTGTTACTGTTAAAACTTCGGATACGATTTTCGACTTTAACAAAAAGAAATAAAGAAGATATTCAATTGAGATTTAGATACGTATTTATCATCCGTACAAAAATAACAGGCTGTTATTTTATAACATAGATACGATTTTCGACTTTAAACCACAAGAAATAAAGAAGATATTCGATTGAGATTTAAATACGTATTTATCGTCCGTACAAAAATAACGGGCTGCGTATTTATCGTCCGTGCAAAAATAACAGGCTGTGATTTAATAACAGATATTTGGAGCTGTGATTTTTTTGTCACAGTCACAGTGATAACAGATATCGTGTTTAACCTGTTACAACCCATCTCTATAAGGGGGTCGCTTCACGCACTTCACGCGCACACTGTCAAAATGTTTGTTTTCCCATTTGCCCCCGAGACAAATAAACAAAATAGCAATGTTAATATTATAAATTTATGGAAATGGAAATGTTAATATTATAAATTTACGCAAAATAGGGTTTTTTGGCAACTGAAGGGTTGTTTCTCAGAAACTGCCTAGCAGGATCGGATGACATTTTACCATAAATAGAGTGCGTGAGGTGCGTTTTATCAAATAGTTCCTTGGCCGTAATTTTGGCTCTACTGGCCACTGCACTATTAAATTCAAAAAAATGACCTGTCAGGTTGCGCCTTAAATAATTATCGCCGTAGCGTAGCGTATTCTTGTTCGTCCTTCAACAGTCGACCACTATTATAATACAGTAGGATAAAAAAAAACCGGCCAAGTGCGAGTCTGACTCGCGCACGAAGGGTTCCGTACCATTATCTATAAAATGGCAAAAAAATTGTCTGTTGTATGGGAAAATATTTGTTTTATTCTGTTTTTTAGTATTTGTTGTTATAGCGGCAACAGAAATACATCATCTGTGAACATTTCAACTGTCTAACTAACACGGTTCATGAGATACAGCCTGGTGACAGACGGACAGACAGACAGACAGCACAGCCTTAGTAATAGGGTTCCGTTTTACCCTTTGGGTACGGAACTCTAAAAAACGAATACGCTACGCCATTAATGTCCGCAACATTACGGCGCGGCGCTGAGGCGAGGGTTGTGAATCCAACAGCGCGGAAGAACAGTTGAGTGTTACTTTGGCTGTTACTTTTGAAGATGAACTGGCCGTAAGTAGAATATAATGTTATTATCAATAATAAACAATAATTTATTCAGAGCACATACATAATTATAGTACCATGTGCTCTGAATAAATGATTGTTTTTCATTCTGTTACATTGTGTGTGTGTGTGCAAAAATACAAATTTCCAGTTCAAAGAAATCAAAATGACATTGACAGAAGTTTAAAAAATCAACTGATTGTCAATGTCAAATTAGTTTATTTATTTTGTGAGGCAAAACACCTCGATTTCGAAACCCAAAAATAATGGATTCAGGGAACAGAAATCGTAACAATAAATATGATAGAGTTATGTCTCGTGTCCACAATCAGTCGCGTACCAGCCTAAAATCGAGTTCTTTTGTTACACGCCATGATACACCATCGTCTGTAAGAGTTGGCGCGAAACTAGTTGCTTCGAACGTGAGCACCTCAGGAGTTTATAATGAACTCCCAACTTATTTGAATGACTATGTACCAGAATCTAGTTGTGAGAAAGTTATGAGGACGTATGTGGTAAAGCCTCGTAAGACTATTAAATCTTTGGACCTCGCAGCCTCTCCGCCTCGTACTAAGCCAAGGGACTTGATTAAAAAGTCATCGAATGTTAGGTTGCAGGTATCTGCCCCATCGGTTTTAGACAGCAATGGAGAAAAGTGGTCTGCCATACATTTAAGAGAGTGTTTGTCTAGCAGATCTCATTCACGATTGAAGGATTTAAAGGTAAAAATAATTGAAATTATTTTATAATCATTATCATTGATACATTATTATTTCAAAACCGATATATATGGCATATTCATAAATATTTAGTTGAATATTCTTTGATTTTGCCCAGCAGTGGGTTGATAAAGTAATAAGGATGTAGTGTAGATTACTTTGGGATAAATGCAGCTGTTAAGATGTTTTATAAAAAAAAGATAATTGTATGTAGATAACTATTAGTAACTAATTACTTTCCTTATGATGTTTTCCTTCACCGTTTTTGAACCAGTGATGAAATATTTTATACAGAGTAAAGCGCCTGTGGCTAATACCTACTGCACTCTGATATTTTATGTAATGGAGCTTTCTTACCTTGTCTTTGTTCATTTACTTCTGTAATTTATTTTTTCATTGGCACACAACTCTTTGTATGTTATTTAACTTAGGTAGAGATTTTATTTGTTTGTTTGTAAATCTACCATGCAATAAATATACCAGTAATACTACATAATAACTTTGAATTATTTCAGGATGAAATAAAAGCTTACAAAGAGGCAGAGAAGGTAATGAGGCTGCGGAGTTCTTTGTTCAAGAAGTGTGGTGTAGTGCTAGACGATCTCGGGAACATGGCAGAGGATAAAGCTGTGCAGGCTGAACTTGTAGAAGAAACAACTGATGGTGATCTATTTTATTTATTACTAAAGTGCTAGAACTAGCTTGTTTGTTTTTTGACACATATAGTAGTGGCAAAGAGTATCACTGAATGGTTTTCTGCAGCCTTGGGCGGACTGCACCGTCGGTCTCGACCCCCTTATATATTTATTCTACTCCCAGATCTGTGATGCTTCATGCTCTAGTCTAGAGTGTACTGTTATTAGTAGGTAGTTCTTAAAAATTCAGTTGTAATAATTTTATGTAAAACGCCATCTGTCTTCAACACAATGAAGTTAGTTCTCGTGTTAAGAACTAGATGGTGCTCACTACCTCAAAAGTAGATAAATGAATGTTTACAATATTGACTCATAATCCAGAGTGCGACCAGACTTTTTTTTTTTTGATAGTGAGAAATCATCAAATGACTTCTCCCGCTGTGGGTGGAGCGGAAGGGCGTGTCAGACTTTTACTGACTAAAACCCACCCGTGTTCCTTCAGATTCATCAAGCTACCATTATATTCTATAATCAATCAAGATTCATCAAGCTACCATTATATTCTATAATTAATAAGTACCTAATTAATTTGTTTGTTCGGCTCCGACTCATTTGTTACCAGTAATGCCTTGTGTGTCCATATGGACACGTAATTAGTCGTAAAAAAGGTAACTCATTATGGCAACTTATTCTTTGAAAATTTAATAAACCTAAGGGTCATTCGGCTCTCTATAGGAACTCGTGGCTAAGTAATAACAGCCGCACGGATCGATCTGTCAGACCCCGTTAAGCTACGCTTGCCGGGGTTGGTCCTTGGATGGATGACCATCTTTACATATCGAGACTCCTCCGTGTCTTGGACGGCACCTTAAGCCGTTGGTCCCGGCTGTCTTTCGTGGATCTTTGACATTTCGGGTTTTCAAAAGCCCGAAAGCATCCAAGTCATCATGACCAATACCATTTTTGACCTCTTATATTTATTCTATACATTTACATTACACCTTCGTCCATTCTATCTACCTCTCCCTATATATATTATAAACTACAAAAAGATGTGGTCTCGTTTTTATCTTTTTGGGAGAACCATGGGAGAACCGCTTTATGTTGGAAACATATCCAAAACCAAAACAAAACAAAAATACCCAACACTACATATAACGTGCAACTGCCTAACTGGTCCATATCAAAGATTCTGAAGAAAAAAGAAGATTGCTACGAAAAGTGCTTAGCGTGTCCATAAGGACACTCATGTTTTTTCTTACTTTGAATATACATATTTCTAAAATATTTTTTCTTTTTATCATTTATGAACCTTTCAAGTAAGTAATTTCATCGAAAAAGAAAAAAGTAAATGTAAAAAAAAAAATCGGCCATAAACTAATTTAACCCAGTAATGGCCGATTTTTTTTTAAATTACAATAAAAGGATTTTTTTTTTTCGCTTTACAGTTATCTATTTTTTTGTCGGTTTAATTTTTTGTAAAAAAGTTTTCAAGATTTTATTTTACCACTTTCGTCTGCCTGATTTATATGTGTATCCCAAATTACAGCTTTCTCTGAGCTAAGGCGCGGACTGCCAGACTAGACGGACATGGCGAAACGGGCGATAAGGGTTTTGAAATCGGCACTTTCTGATTTTTTAGTTCGACCATACTTGGTGCTGGACTCAACTAGGTACTTACTTACTGTATTGTATCGTGTTGTCATGGATTATTTTGCCAAAACCAAAGACGTATCTATATACCTATGTATGAAATTTTTTTTCTTGACTATTTTGATTAAAGTTTTTAATCTCGTAGATTTATTTGACAGGTGCAAATGTCAAACTACAAATTGGAAAATCAAACCACATAATCAGCCTATAATGTTCCCACTGCTGGGACACAGGCCTCCTCTCTGTGAGAGGAAGTGGGCCGTAATCCACCACGCGGGCCCAGTGCGGGTTGGTAGATGTCACATGTCTTCGAATTTTTGGTTCTAGGACATGCCGGTTTCCTCACGATGTTTTCCTTCACCGTTTTGGGAGCAGTGGTGATGAATTAATTTACACAAAGTAAAGCGCCTGTCGGGGTTCGAACCTACGACCTACAACTCGTAAGTCGTGGCCGTTACCACTGGGCCACCACTGCTCCTACCCCTGGGCCACCACTGCTCTCAATCAAACCACAATCACTTGAAATGTCAAATTAGTCTACGAGATTAAAAATGAACTTTACCTTCACATAAATAAAGATTTTTAAAAAAACGTTATAAAACTAAAACCCAGCTACGACAAAAAGTCAATCAACTAAAAAGGTAAAAACAAGACATCACAGACAGACAAATTAAAAATCTGGAGTCACACGTAATCTGTTTGATTTATGCCGCCATAACACGTGTGACTCCGGATTATTAATATTTGTCTGTCTGTGATGTCTTGTAAAGAAAACGTTGAAATACAAGTCTGCGTGTACAGAGTGTTTCTTTTTACCCGACTAGCGCGAAGAAAAAAGGAGGGTTATGATTTTGACCGGTATTTATGTATGTATGTTCATCTGTTCCCTCATATCTTCTAAACCACTCAACACAATTTGACAAGTGAGGTATCGTTGGAAGCGTCTTGATCGTCCGCTGGTTATAGGCTATGTGACGTCACATTAGAAATGCCATTAAAAATGGCGCCCTCTAGATGACATAAAGTCAGGAACTTAAAAAAAAAATTGTTTATTCGTACCATGTTGGGTATCAAATGAAAGGGCTTAATGAGCACATTTCAAAAATATATATATTATAACGCCAAAAGAATTAAAAAAAAATTAAAGTAATAAAAACTAAAACCCAACTACGACTAAAAAGGTACATGTGTGTCTCCGGATTTTTAATTTGTCTGTCTGTGGTGTCTTGTTTATACCTTTTTAGTCGTAGTTGGATTTTAGTTTTTATTACTTTAATATTTTATACGTATCAATTCAATATTTTTCGAGAACGTTTTACTACTTAAAAAAAAAGTTTTCATTTTGTGTTTATAATTTTTTTTGCATATATTGCGGGTTAATTTTAACGCCCTTCGTTAGTTAACATACTGAATTATTGGTTTTCGTCCCAGACGTTAGTTTCAATCTAATGTGCAACTAGGTACGGTCAAAGTAGCGGCACTTCCCGAAAACACCAAGAAATAATAACATTCATTTGGACACAGCTCGTGAATGCAATATAAAAAAAAAGTAACAATAATGTTTTTGATGAAAAGTGGTAAGCTGTAAACTTGAAACCTTTGAAATCCAGATGATTGTGCTACCTTTTTTAACCGACTTCTTCAAAAAGGAGGAGGTTCTCAATTCGTCTGTTTTTTAACCGACTTAAAAAAAAGGAGGAGGTTATCAATTTGTCTGTATTTTTAAATGACTTCAAAAAAAGGACGAGGTTATGAGGTTATCAATTCGTCTATTTCTTGTTTTTTTTACGTTTGTTACCTCAGAACTTTCGACGGGGTGAACAGATATTGATGATTTTTTTTAAATTTAAATGCTGGTGCTTTCCATTTGGTTTTATATATTTTATTAACATTGCTTGCGTAGTTTTTGGGTTAGCTTAAATAATTCCGTATTTTTTCCACTTAGTATAAGTAGATGATATTTTATTATACTCCGTCACTGTTATTTACATAGCAGGTAGTGGTATTCAAATTTGTTTGGGATAGGTACCACAACTAGAAAGTGGAAAATAAAAACTTAAAAAAAAAACCGACTTAAA
Organism: Lithophane ornitopus; assembly: GCA_948473465.1. Taxonomy (NCBI): domain Eukaryota; kingdom Metazoa; phylum Arthropoda; class Insecta; order Lepidoptera; family Noctuidae; genus Lithophane; species Lithophane ornitopus. Next base: position 947,001 of record OX419624.1, on the reverse strand, counting down.
AAAAAACACAAAAAAGTGAAAAATCACTTTAATTCCGGAAGTCGGTGTTTTTGCTTTTCAATTTTCGTTTTTTGCCACCGACTTCTTTTTAAGTTTTATATTGCGTAATTTCGTAAGCAACTTCCGGAACAGGGTTTGTTTACACTTAGGTACTTTTAGAGTACACAGTAGGTGACTAATTTAAACAGGCTCATGGCTACAATGCTTTTTAAATTAGGTAAACTAGACGTATGTGACATATTTTCGCCCTCTGCACTATTCTGCACTTTGCCTTGGCGTCTTACAGTCTTGAAACAAAAAGTGTCAAATACAAGTTGGGCGTCACAGTGTTCAACGGAATAGCTTAGTTGAGAGAGCGTTAGACTGAAGATCTAAAGGTCCCTGATTCGATTGAGAATAATTTAGTTCATTTTTTTGTTACAGACACTGGACTGACGGCGATGAGGTAAGCGGAATTGGTTAATAATCAGTGACAACAAAAAAATAATACTTGTATCTTTTATTGACTTAATTTTTGCACTAGTCGTTAATTTAAACAACCATTAAAAAAAAAAGAAAACACTCAAAGTGAAAAATAATTTTAATTTCGGAGTTGTCGGTTTTGAAAAAAAAATCAGATGTTCACTACATTTATGTTCGCATAGCTAGAAAATGTACGGAACAGCTGTTTTTTTGTGATTTCAAGTTTGGTTGTTCATAATGATGAGTATAATTACCCCATAAGAGGATGGAGGTTTGATTTTCGTTTCGTTCTTGAAGATCAACTGGCAGCTGCTAGTACAATTATTATTTACGCACGAGAAATGAGCGGGTGGCGCTACGTGACGCCGCAGCGCCGCGACGCGGCTTTGTATCGTGCTTTCGCTCGCTAGCGAAACAGCTGACTGACTGAGGGGGGGTCGCGCGCGCGGCCGCCCTGCCGGTCAGGTCACGTCCGGCTACCCCCGCCCGTGTGAGACGCAAGCTCACTGCCCTTCCGTACAGGATGAAATATTCTTGTGGTAAAACGTAGATTTTCTTTTTAAAAAAAGTTGTTATTTTTCCATTGATTTTACGTTCTAAAAATTAAACCAAACTACTGGTTTCAAGGATAACGGTGTTTACCCTAACAACCTGTATATGTAGGATCTTCAGACTATATTCCATTAGAATCAGACATTGTGTGGGCAGGTTTCGTCCAGTTAAAACACACTGGGTGCGTACACGGCGTTAATTAAAATCACAAAAATCACGAGTGTGCTCTATTGGATATTACAGTCGAGGCGGTATTATTCGCGTGAGCCGCAGGCGAGCGCGATAAGGTAGTCGAGAGAGTAATAATCAATGCACACGCGTTTCATACGATGTTTTTCAACACACTTGCGAGGAAAAAAACAGACTCTTGTTGTAAAAACTTATGCTAAAATAACGTAACTAGGTATAGATGATATATTTATAAAGTTTAACTGACCTTTGTTGGCAGGTACTGACTAATTTTAAAAACTTCTATGTCGGTTGGTGACAATACTTTAAATTTTGTATTTTTGATAATAATTAACCACACAACGAAAACGATAATAAATATTTATGGAAAATGGTTTTGTTTTTCCATTGGTGTAAATAAAGGCACTGGCAAAACCGTTAGACAGCCTATACATAAATAAAATATGAATAGAATAAGACAAAAAAAATACCAAAAAAATAATAAAACTATAACTAACCGTAACATGGCGGAGTCAAATCTATTTATTATTATTTACGCTCTTCTCCCATTTGAAATGGAATTTGTTAATTAATAATTTTTTTAACCACACAAAAAGTTATGAAATATTTATGGAAAATGGCGGCTGGTTTTGTTTTTCCGCCAGCGATGCGCGCGCGGGTTTAAATAAAGGCACTGGTAATACCGCTAAACAGCCTATATAAAAATATAATAATGTTAATAATACATAATACGCAAATGGGGTTAGGGTAGTTAACAATATAGACTGAAATTGCCACAGACGATATAAACCCTTATCGCGGTGGCATACGGGCAGGCCAGCGCGGTTCGTCGGGTCAAGTGGCCTGCGCGCGTGCCACCCGCGGTCTTACCGGAAAAAAGTGCAAGTCCTTTGCTCGGGTGTAAATAAAGAATGCTCATTTTTAGTAAGATAGTTCTTACTAATTCAATGTACAGTATCTCTGACCCATGCATGCCCATGCGACTTTTTTTTTTACCATAAATAAACGCCACTGGTTTGATTATGGTTATTAAAAAAAAAAAAAAAAACTTGCTTTTGAGCGCTTGTCTTTGGTAAAAAGCTTCACCAAAAACAATTTTTATTGGATATAAATTCCATGCTGCCATGATCGTACTTACTAATTCCATACTGCCATGTCATTACTCCGACTAGTACATAGTTATCCGTACTCCGACTAGTAAATAGTTAAGCACGCTTCCATAATACACTGCATTATGAACCTAAAAGCTGTTCAATAAGAGCCAATTTACGAGCAAGTGTGTTGAAAATTACTATAAATCTGAGCACAACGAATCGAGTACAGTTCCGCGACGTCCTAACTCCGATGCGATCAGACACTGAATGTCCTCCTCGCCGTGGATTTAAAACATCACGACTCGACTCATCACGACTCATCACGTGTGGGTAGATCACGTGATGTCGCTTGCGATTCGTGTCTTGTCAGTAGTACTAATGACCGGATCCGACATCTATCTTTTCTATATATAAAAGGTAAGGGTGAAATTTGGAGGGTGTGTTCATTATTAAGAGTATATCTAAGAAACGATTTTTCGAAATTCTACCCCTAAGAGGGTGAATTGGGTGGATTTCGTTTGTATGAAAAATCTTATTCCATGAGTTAATAGACTTGAAACTTGCCACGAATACTTATCTAAGTAAATTATAAAGTTTGTCATTTTTAGTTTTTATAAAGGCAGGGACTAAATGTTATGAAAACGTATCCGAAGTTCGCTTGAGTGGTACCTCTTTAAAAAGAGTTACAAAATTTAAGTATTTGTGTCACTGGGTCACCGAGGACCTCAAGGACAGAACTGACATTGAGAGAGAGCGAAGGTTATTGTCTGCACGATGTAATATATGTTAGCTCACAGGTTTGCACGGTGTACAAAAAAGTTAAAGTAACATTGTTTAAAACATACTGTCAGTCCTTTTACACGTGCAGCCTGTGGGTTGACTATTTGCAGAGGGCGTACAGTGACCTTAGAGTGCAGTACAAGAATGCATTCAGGATGCTGATGGGACTGCCGCGATATTGCAGTGCCTGTGGCATGTTTGCCGAGGCCCACGTAGACAGCTTCGCTGCAGTCATGCGCAAGCGTTGCACTTCCGTGCTAACGCGCATGCGAGCTAGTACCAACAGCATCCTGAGTGTCTTGTCGGACCGGTGGGATTCTCCGATGCTTGAGCGTTGGATACGACTGCATGCAGTCAAGTGATCACGCGTACGGGTATCGGAGTTTCCGATAGTATTGTTTTATATGTATGTATTTATTTTGTAAAGTGTGGTCTTGTCATTACTAACATTAGTTTCATAAGCATTTCCGTGTTACTAACAACTATATGGATGTATTTGAGAATCCGAAATAAATGATTACTAATAATAGTAATAAACTACCAACTACAAACTTTGACACACCCCAATCCCCGTTAAGAGGGAAACGGGGATTGGGTTGTGTCAAAGTTTGTATAGAAGAATTTTAACGCGCTGTCCGATTAACTCGAAACGCGGTATTTATACTTAAAACCAAAAACAAAGAATAATGTGTATCAGGGTTTTTCAAAAATCTACCCCTGACGGAATGAAAAGGGGTAGTCTATATCACAGCTCAAACCATTGAATGAATTGGGCTGAAATTTTGCAAACAGGTAGTTATTAAGACGTGGGCATTCACTAAGAAAGGGTTTTTCAATATTGGAGCTCTAGGGGATGAAAAGGGGAGATTTCGTTTGTAAGAAAAATCGAATTCCTTGAGTTTAATACTTGAAACTTGGCACGAATACTCATCTAAATGATAAAGTTTGTAATTTTTTGTTTTTCTATACTACCCCCTAAGCGGGAATAGGGGTGTGTCAAAGGTTGTATGGAAGAATTTTACGCACGCGTAATAATGTATAACAGGGATTTTCGAAAATTCATCCCGGGGAAGGACATAGACTACTTTTTATCGAAATACCACGCGGGCGAAGCCGCGGGCGGAAGCTAGTATTATATACAATTCTTATCTTCACCACCTTTTGTTGACTGGCAGAGAATGCCTGAGGCATTATCACTTCGCCACCCTTGGTTGACTGGCAGAGAATGCCTGAGGCATTATCACTTCGCCACCCTTGGTTGACTGGCAGAGAATGCCTGAGGCATTATCACTTCGCCACCCTTGGTTGACTGGCAGAGAATGCCTGAGGCATTATCACTTCACCACCCTTGATTGACTGGCAGAAAATGCCTGAGGATTTATCACTTCACCACCCTTGGTCGACTGGCAGAGAATGCCTGAGGCATTATATGTTTACCACACTTGATTGACTGGCAGAGAATGGCTGAGGCATTATCACTTCACCACCCTTGTTTGACTGGCAGAGAATGCCTGAGGCATTATATCTTTACCACACTTGGTTGACTGGCAGAGAATGCCTGAGGCATTATATCTTTACCACACTTGGTTGACTGGCAGAAAATGCCTGAGGCATTATCACTTCACCACCCTTGGTTGACTGGCAGACAATGCCTGAGGATTTATCACTTCACCACCCTTGGTCGACTGGCAGAGAATGCCTGAGGCATTATATCTTTACCACACTTGATTGACTGGCAGAGAATGCCTGAGGCATTATCACTTCACCACCCTTGGTTGACTGGCAGAGAATGCCTGAGGCATTATCTCTTTACCACACTTGGTTGACTGGCAGACGATGCCTGAGGCATTATCTCTTTACCACACTTGGTTGACTGGCAGACGATGCCTGAGGCATTATCTCTTTACCACACTTGGTTGACTGGCAGACGATGCCTGAGGCATTATCTCTTTACCACACTTGGTTGACTGGCAGAGAATTCCTGAGGCATTATCTCTTTACCACACTTGGTTGACTGGCAGAGAATTCCTGAGGCATTAAGTCCGCCTTTGTGCCTTTTTTGAGTGCGCAAAGTTTAAATAAATAAATAAATAATCTTTCTCAAACTCAATGTACTATAGCAACGCATCGGCCCAGGTAGGCTGTAAAAATGCAAAAAAAATAATTAAATTGGTACTTGACTTTTATATGTCGTAGTTAAGAATTCAGTATTTCGCAAAGTTCCGCAACGCCTCTTTAGCTCAGTGGTAGAGCACTGGTCTCGTAAACCAGGGGTCGTGAGTTCAATCCTCACAGGAGGCATCGCTAGTTACATTTGGTACTTAGTTTTCTTTGTTTCTACGGTTTTTGAATTGTTTTTTAAATTTTAAAGTGGTGATATCAATAAATGATAAATTGATAACACAGTAGAATGGTTGTGTTCCGTTCGTTTATTTTAAACCGATCACTACGCTCCACTAGTACCTACCTATAGAGATAAAAACTGAAAAATACACACCTCAAGTGTCTAGGGATCAAGTAATTTTTTTAATCTAGTCTTCCAGATTGGCTTACTTTTAGTAATTCTGTAAAAATTCAGAAAAATTGCAGTTTTTGCAAATTGTGTTAAATTAATAGTTAATCATCTTCCTGCCCTTGTCCCATGTTACTTGTGGTCCGCGCAACATGTTTTCTTTTTCCACTCTCCCCTGTCAACCGTCACGCTATCATTTACTCCCTTCTCTTTTATATCATTCCTCACACAATGCATCCATCTTTTCTTTGGCCTTCTTCTCCCGCTCCATCCATCAACATATTAATAGTTAATGTCATCAATTAAATGGCAAAAAAGGCAAAAATGGCGATTTTTAAATTTTTATTGTACAGACTAGCTTTTGTGGATGTCGGAAATTATCCCACGGGAATGTGCTACCGGGATAAAAGTATCCTATGTCCCATAACCCACGTGGTCTGTCTAGGCGACCTAGGCGTTACGGCGTAAAAGTAACAGACATGAGACAGCCAGTAACTTTATATATTAGTGGTAGTCCATATCTATATTGTGGTGATAGTGTGGATAGTATGGACAGCAATATGAAACTGTCTGAAAGATTAATGAAAAAATATTGTATAAAGATTAATGAAAAAACTATGGCATATTGTATGGACGATGGAAACTAAGGCGAAAGCTTTGGGGGAGCCTGCGAAATTCAAATTTTCTTATGTTTTTGGCTTTTTACAGGTCAGTATCAAGTTTTATGTTGATCTAAATAATGAGTCGCAGTTGTATCAAATATTTATTTATCTAATCTAACTAATATTGCAGGAGTTGTATTCCTGTATCTAATGGTTATTATTCTGTAAAGCTACTATTTGCTACGGTCGCGAATCATATTTTAATCATATTGACATTCGAAACTTACCCATTAAACGATTTAAAAGCTGTATTAAAACCAAACTTTGTAAAAAAGGGTACTATACAATTTCAGATTATTTAGAAGACAAAAAGCATGGGATTGAGCTGCTCGCTCTGCTAACATTTTGTCATTTTGGCATTGTGACATTTTGAATAAGTACTATGGAAAATCATCAAAATATACCTACCAGTTTTATATACAAATTCACATTATTGAATATTATATGTAGGATATTGACAAAATGACATGATTACTTTGTAAAGTACTGTATTATTGTGAATGTGAGGACTATGTGGATGTTTATTTTGTTTTTATTCTTATATTTTTTCGTTCTCAGTTAGTTTTAACAATGGTCTGGCAATTTGAGAACTTTATGCGGCCTACACAAATGTCCTTTGTTTGGTATTGTTCGTCGAGTCGTTGAGCTCCTTAAGTTCTGAGCTGAGCTCCACTATTACTGACAAATGCTTGCACTGACAGGACAGGTTCACTCAAATCTGTGTGGTTCATTCCTCAAAAGACCATTTCAGACTCTAATCTACATAGTCCTCATAGGGCCTGACCAATATGCCAATATCTGACCTAGGTATGTCCGGACTTTAAAAGAGACTGTGAGTTTGTTTCGGCATTTCTTCTCAGAGTAGTCAGATAGGAAACGCCGACCTCATCTAGCTTAATTTTAAAAATTTTTGATATTATTATGACGTGTAAAAGTGATTCCAATAACCTATTTACAGAATAAACAATTTCATTTCATTTCATTTCAACATACAACCTGTCTGACACTGACTTGCAAATTGCAAAAAACTTAAGATTTGAATTTCGCAGGCTACCGGCGCATCCCCCTTAAGAAAATCGTATCATTTGCACAACGCCATCTATCGAGTAAGTACTCACTGGTAAACTCAAACTCTTCGTTCCAAGCCAAGAGCCAAGTAGTAATAACTTTTGATTGAGTGGACAGATTCTCAAGATACGGACTATGACTATATTCTCAATCCCTTAACGCTCTTGAAGAGAGTCACGCAAAAATGTCAATAATTAGTACATGTGAATTTTAAAATCAAGAGGGTAAAGAAGGGTTTTTACCCTCATGAGGGATGATTTTAGAAAAATGTAACTCTTTATTAGTTACAAAAAGCATAAATTTTCACAGCCCTAACTTAAAAAAAAACCGGCCAAGTGCGTGTCGAACCATGCACAATGAAGGGTTCCGTAGTTGGGATGAATTAATTTATCAAACAAACTTTCGCAAAGTTTTATTGTTATTACGTCTATGGGCGTTTACTGTCCCTCAAAGTGTTAAAATTGTAGTTAAAAAACTTGTTCTCGCATACAGAATGTTTGGGTTTTTGCAACTGCACATGTAAGTTGGTCGATTAAAAGTTTTTGAGCTAAGTCGCGGACAGACAGACAGACAGACGGACATGGCGAAACTATAAAGCTTCCTTGTTGACTACGGAACTCTAAAAATGATAGGTTTCCCATAAAAACTTTCATCCCCTATCTGACTTGACTTGACTTGACCTAACTGTATTTGGATTGAGTTGAGTTAACCTTGAGCAGGTATATTTTATCGCGGTAGGTACATTGGTAGTTGAAAGAAAAGTATATTACGTACCTTGCTAAAGTGAGTAATGAATGCACTCGTGTTAATTTAGTAAGCGCATTCGTGCCTTAATTACTCACTTTTTGCTCGATGTAACAATCTACAATTTTTAAGAAATAAAATTTATCACCATTTTTTCATGATTAATTTGTATCATGATTTAAAAGATAGATAGCGCCACCTATGGCACTACTACCAAACAATGGATTTGGAAAACTTGAAACCAAACTTTAGGTTGGGTAAATTCACAATGTATCGCGTTATGTTTCCGCGCGAAGTAGGTATGTGAACACAGACAACTGTTGTTTTATGATGATTATGATCGTGTGTTACACACGTTCTCACAAACCTACCTGATTTTACGCTAGTGTCATTTTACGTCAATAGATGCCGTTACGTGTATCTACATTACGTACCTAATGAAAATTTCTTCTTGAATATTTTAAACTCTTATATCTTTTGATATTTTGAAGCGATTGTGATGAAACAAAGACTAAATGAAACATCGAGTTACACACAATATTTGAGTGTATAAGTTAACCATATTTATTTCGTACTTTTTACGTGATACTGGAACAATCAAACAAACGAACAGACAAACAGACGTAAATTCCAAAAATGGTAGAAATGGCATCTGTTGGTTATTTTTGGACACTCCAACTACGTTTTTTTTTTTTCTTTGTACAGAAACGCCTCGTCTACAGATTTATTATATGTATAGATAGATTTAAAAAAACTGTGTCGCGTTGACACGAATCACACAATCACAGCGATTTGGCATGCTTAAAATCAGTTCATCAAAAACACTTTCGAGGAATAGCCGCCCTCGTTCTTTCACACATGTCAAAAAGTTGTTGTGGGGTATGCACAGCTCCATAAAACTCAAAAAACTCAAAACTCAAAGCATTTATTTCAATTAAACCATTTACAGGCACTTTTGTAACATCGTGTATTGTAGCATTACTTGACTTAGTTACTAGCGACACTCAATGAATCTGGTAAATGTAATGTGTCTGTGCTATGTATGTGTGTCTGTCATTGTCGTGAATTGTCATTTCTAGTTCGTCTCTCGTACTGTTTTACGGTATTCGTTTACTTCGTATTGGTGTTACTATTTTATTTCACTGTTATTTTTTTGTATCGTACCCTCACGCGAGTGCTCCACTAATTATAATAAACAGTGTATTAAACTAATAAGGAAAATGGACCTTTTACAATCGTGTGTGGTGCAATTAGAGAACGCATCAGCGCTAAATTATAATTACATGAATTAATTATAAAATCATGATGAAAACAGTGAAAAAATCAAGTTTATCAAAACTTTATAACTTTTCCACGACTGCAAAGCTATGTAACTTATAATTCTTAATTATTGAAGATCTGTCCTATTGAAAGACAAGGTCCTAACAATTTGTTGGCCATCTCTTTGCGATTTGGCTTGCAAATATAGCTGTTGCAGTAAAGTAAAGAAGAAACAAATGAACATAGACGCGTGAAAACATTTTCGTTGTCCGTTTCATTTTTAAAGTAATTTAAAGTTCCGTTTTTTCATTGATTCTGGAATTTATAATTTATTTAAGTTCTGTACAAGCCTTGCCCGTAACTGCAGGCATTAATGGACTCACGTATGCCAGATGCAGGCCGCGACAGTAATGTACTTTATTAAAATAGTGAAATTCACTATAAAGAATCAATAAAGATCCAAAAAAGTTAAAATAATAATCATCCATTGCGGCGGTAATCTGAAACGTACTTGAGATCCCATCTTGATCCCTATTAGACACTTTTGATGTGTGCACATATACCAAGTGACGTCATTACACGTTTTTCTTCTGGCTATTAACTACAATCCTCCTTAGGTTTCCCAAAAAGGAAATTAGAACAAGTTGACATACTTATTCAACTCTTTGAAGTTGTCAGGTATTATAATTTTTGAAGATGTCATGCGGATATTTTGTGTATTTAATATTATTAATAATTTTACAATGGACTCATTGTTCCCTTTTATCGAGGTTCAGATACCCGAACGAATATACTGCCCCCCCGGAGAGCATGTTGCTGCCCGAAGACTTGCCTGATGACATCTACGAAAGCCTGATAGATGAGAGACCAGAATTGGAGCCCATTCTAGCTCCTTTAAGAAATACAAAACTTTGGCGCCCTAAGACGTCGTACACAAGGAAAACAACCACCACAGTGCCCTCTGAAGAACCGCCCGTTTATCATGAGTATGAATTCCCTAGAGTACACCGCAGGAAAGAGGTGGACGACGAGGACGAGGTAGAGAACGAGGCTATGAGTGGAATTAAACAGTACACCTACCGACCGGTGCGGGTCGGGAATGTCACCATCGACAGTAGCGCAGTAGCGCGCTCGTCCCGTATGCTGCCGCTCATAATGCGTAGTAACCAAACTAATAATGATACCCGAAAAGCCTGGTTCGATGCACCCAAGTTCGATTTCGATACAAATTATGGATATGGCTATGATAGACCATATTATGGAAATAAATATGGTTATTCTCAGGGATATCATCGTAACTATCATCCTCCTTGGAGCACCAGTCGTTACAAGGCAACCTGCTATACCTGTGGGCACAACGTAGGTGCCGTACCAAAAAATTCAATATGTCACGATCTTTTTGATTCACAAGACTGGAGAGTGAGAACCTTGAAAAGGTTTTTTCGCAGTAGATGTGTCTATGACTGGGAGTGGCATGGCAGACTACCATGGAGGCGCATACCGTACAAATGGTATAATTTTGTGTATGACAATGATCCGAGTCTTAAAATAGAGCGGATGGCTGCTCATTTACCAGGATGTTTTAAGAGATTTTTGGATATAGGTACGATATACACTGCTCGAGGTTGTCGGAAATGGTGGCCGGACTCATCTGGTGGACTGGCAGGCAATAGATTCGCAAGGTTGGAACATCTGCTGCGACACTTTAAAGACCGGTGCATCTCCAGCCCGCATGCGTCGCTGACTCCGTTCTCCCGCGGCATCTCGCTGTTCGCCCGCTACCACGTGTGCGTGTGCCGGGGCAGGTACTGTAACAGCGCTACCGTTAGCAAAGCTTATAATGTTTTTTTATTATTATTTTTGTCTTTAATACTTATAGGTTTTTTAATGTAATGAACAACTTACAATATTTTGTTGATTGTTTTCTTTCCTATGGCCGAAATTTTAAGTGCTATTTCAATTTAAGTGCAGCTTCCGGCAGGAACTTTTAGTGGTCGCAAGTGTTACTGCTAAGCATGAGGTCTTGGGTTCAGCCCCTGGTTCGGGAAAAGTATAGTATAAAATTGTATTATGTTTTTTCATCTGGAATTTCTCAGTAGCAGTCCAGATTCTGGATTTGTGCCCGGTTGATGGCAATAGGCTCGGCAATAGGCGGACTGAGGGCCTCAGCACACCTTCGCCGCGAAACCACAGCAGCGAAACCGCAGTAGTTCAATTCAACTGACTCGCGTTACGTTCCGCTACTCGAATCGATTCGAGAACATGACGCGAGTCAGTCAGGATGTGCTACCCGACTTAAACATAACTACCGAAATGTGTGTGTATGATCTCTTCCTAATATGAAATATATAATGATATACTTACAAATAATAATAATGATATATGATATTGATGGCGCACTATCAATTGAAAATTATTGTAATCTTCTTTATTCTATGACACTCGTCGTCTCTGCCACCCCATACATTCAAATTAGATCGTCGGTTCAGATTCCAGCCATCACTGAAAAAAAAAAGTATAAACGATCTTGTTGGTAAGTTCCTTGGCAATGGTTCCTTACACGACTGCCCAAAAAAGAGTATAACATGGTTAAGACGAGCTTACCCAAAAAAACGCCGTTTTCATGCACTCGCCACGCGACGTTTAGTACCGAGCGGAACGTGTTGGAGGTAGGACGTGTGCCAATTTGTGTGACTGTACTATTTATGCAGTATATACATTGCTTCTTAACTACTACCTAAGTGTGTCACTAAGTGACTGCGACAAGCAATGTAACAATAGACAATACACAAAACGATACTTCACGTAAGCGTTAGCTCGCTTAGTACATATAGGGCGACACGTTAGAGATGTGATCGTAAGCCCTTCTAACGTAGGGTATCGACAATAATGTCGATTGTCGTATGAATGTATATTACTATTAAAGTTTATTCTTCAATTTGTGAACCGTGCCAAGATATGGATATCGATAAGTGTTACATGTTGTTACGGATTTATAAAAAAAAAAAAAATAGCATTTGCTTATTAATATAAAATAATATTATTGGAGTCATTAAGAATCGATTTTCATATAAGGCGCCCGGTATGGAAATTTTATGAGGATAGAAATTTCTTCTTTTATTCGTAAATAACACGGATATTTTTTTTATGCATTTTATTTCAGTTTTATTAATTAATTACTTTTGAATTTTATTTTACTTAATTTGGTTTTAATGATGTTAAAATACGCCCAAAAAATACTTATCTTTTTTGCGGTCGGTTTTCATCATAGATAGTTTTCATCGATATTTTTATCGATCAAATATTTATATCAACCGGCCCCTCTTCCCTGGTTGAGGCTAGAGTTGCACACATGCTCAAAAGGGGCGGGCATTAGAAAGTATGATAAGTAGCGTCAAATATGTTACGAATATTTTTTTGAGTGCGTGCGGAAAATGCTTCTAGTGTGCCGTATCCGTATCTATATATCAATGTTTAAGTGTGAGTATGTACGGCGCATGGTGAATGCACGCTGTGTTTAATGGAATAAGGTTTGTTATTGATTGTGTAGTACGTTCTGATTTATTTGTTTGCGATATAAAGTATTAAATGTGATGTTATGACCTTCGGGTCGCGAAGTCAGTCGCTCGCACGTTCCTAAATTATTACGATGGCTATTCGTATCGGGGGCTGATGTAAGCTTTGATACCTACGGAGCTTGAAACAACCCAGCCTTAATGATGTATGTATCTACTAGCAGCACCCCGCGGTTTCACCCGTATAAGTCTTGAGCCCGTGGGAATATCGGGATAAAAAGTTATTATTAGTATTCTATGTGTTAATCCAGGTTATAAACTATCTGTGTGCCAAATTTCATCCAAATCCATTCAGTAGTTTTTGCGTGACAGAGTAACAAACATCCATCCATCCATCCATCCATCTATCTATGCTGACAAACTTTCGCGTTTATAATATTAGTAGGATAATATGATGAGTACGATAGTAGGATAGGATAGGATATGGGTTTCTTTGTTCCACCATAACTTAAATACCTAAACGGATTTGGATCGCTAGCGGCAAAAACAAAACCAGCGCGGCTAGTTCCATATTTGTTGTCGTTTTCGTTGTGTGGGTTACAAAAATACAAAGGTTCGTGGTCAAAACACACCCAGCTCCGCCACAGATGAAACCACTGTAGCTTTGAAGACATCACTTCTCTCTTTACTCAGGCCAAGGCGCATTAAAATCTGTCCCGGGGTAATTCAGTTCCATATTCAAGGTTTTTTTTTTCGGCAGGGTTGGGAAATCCTCATGGACGCCCAGACTGATTCACAGACGAACCAGTCTGGGCAGTACCGGACTCTTACCGGCTAAAACCACACTCCTTCTTTACAAATAAATTTCGCATTTATAATATTAGTTAGTAGGATAAAAAGTATCCTATGTCCTATTCCAGGTCAATGTCTACCCGTGTGCCAAATTTCATCCAAATCCGTTCAGCCGTTTTAGCGTGAAAGCGTAACAAACAAACAAATAAACAAACAAACAAACTCACTTTCGCATTTATAATATTAGTTAGGATAAGCTAGATGAGGTCGGCGTTTCCTATCTGACTACTCTGACAAGAAAAGCCGAAACAAACTCAGAGGTCACAGTCTCTTTTAAAGTCCAGACATAATCTTGGTCAAGCCATATGAGGACCATGTAAATTAGAGTCTGAAATGGTCTTTTGAGGAAAGAACCACACAGATTTCAGTGGACATGTCCAGTCATTGCAAGCATTTGTCAGTAACCGAGGAGCTCAACTCAAAGCTTAAGGAGCTCAACGACTCGACGAACAATACCAAAGAAAGGACATTTGGGTAGGCCGCATAAAATTCTCAAATTGCCAGACCATCGATAAAACTAACTGAGAACGAAAAAATATAAAAATAAAAATTTACTGAGTCCTCACATTCACAATAATACAATACTTTACAAAGTAATCATGTCATTTTGTATAGAATATTCAATAATATCAATTTGTATATAAAACTGGTAGATATACTCTGATGATTTTCCACAATATTCAAAATGTTACAATGCTTAGCAGAGCGAGCAGCTCTATCCCATGCTTTCTTGTCTTCTAAATAATCTGAAATTTTATAGTACCCTTTTCTACAAAGTTTGGTTTGAATAAAGCTTTTAAATCGTTTATTGGGTAAGTTTCGAATGAAAAAAAAGCTGCAGGTACTAAAAAAGTAGATCATAGGACATAGGCATACTTACTACAAGCACGCCTGATCGCAAATTGATATTCCGTCGCCAGACCTGCCCGGGGTGGAGGATACTCCCGCAACTCTATTTGCATTCGTACATGTACTGAAAATAGACGAGGTTCTCTATCCTGCGACTGTGCGTTTTTTTTTACTTAGGATTATGCGATTTTTAGTAATATTGGTTTGACTAGTTGTTTGTACTTATAGTTTATTACAATCTGTCCGTCTTCAAAGTGCAACGAAATGCACACAATTATCGTTGCGAGTGGAAGAAGTTGGAATGTTTAATCTGAGTGTTTAATTAAAACATTTCGAACGCAGCGATTATAAAGTCGCCGTCTATCCTTCCGTTACATAATCGTCACCAGAAAAATCTTATGTCTGCCCATCCGAGTACATTGTAATGATAATCGCGCCTCACCCGAGTCGAGGGGAATACAAATAATCGGTTTGTAACGCCTTCACGTAGCTGGATGGGCGATGCGGCCCACCGGCCGGACTGACAAGTGATGCAGGCTACGGCCACATTTTTATTCTTGTGCTACGGCGCTCAGACCGATCCAGTGTGTACTTATTCTTACAAACCGACGTCAATTCAAATTCAAGAAAACAATATTTTTCTGCATATGGCTAAGTCCGAAATTATTGCATAACATAGAGATATTATAATTACAGTAGAGTGCGCGTATTGCACTAATCGCTTAGTGCGCATCGTAGGCAAGTGACCTATAGATACTTATATTGATATTATGACAGATAGGGTTGTGCAATTACGTGCCAATCGGTAACGAGCTATCGATAAGTTTCGGCGATAAGCTATGAGTGTGATCGTTATATTGTAGGTTGTGTTTAGTCATAATTATATTTAAGTACTAGCTACTCGCCCCGGCTTCGCACGTACATACTTATCTACGGCTAATTTTGGAGTTTTAGTAAGGAGCCCTAATTTTTCTGAAAATATAATATAGCCTATGTCAGCCGGGGATAGTGTAGCTTCCTAACAGTGAAAGAATTTTTCAAATCGGTTCGGTAGTTTCGGAGCCTATTCAACGCAAACAAGCAAACAATCAAATCTTTCCACTTTATAATATTAGTATAGATAGATATTATTTTATTTATGAAATAATGTTTTGTTGTTTTGATTTGAGAAAGTTCTTAATAGTCAGCGAGCCAAAATACTGGTCGGGGCCGCGACTCTTAAATTTTAATGAGTTAGGGACCGACAAAGCCTTCCATCTTAGTCAAGGGCCAGAGGGTCTCCATCAACATATACTATGTGTTTATGCTCAGTCCCAGGCACTTTAAGCTACTTTCTTTGATCGAACACTGTGTCCAAGTCTTGAGTCCGGGCTCCTCACCCCATACGGGCTGGTCGATTGGGTGTGAGTTTCACAAAACGTAAAGCGTATTGAAATTGATGGCGTATATTATATGTAGCCATAGTAATTATATAAAACCCAACTACGGCAAAAAAGTCAATGGACTAAAAAGCTATAAGCAAGACATCACAAACAGACAAATTCAAAATCTGGAGTCACATGTAAATTGTTCGATTTATGCCCTAACACGTGTGACTCCGGATTTTTTATTACGATCCTCATTTGTCAAATTGTGATGAGTCGTTTAGAAGATATGAGGGAACAGATGAACATAATACCGGTCATCATAACCCTCCTTTTTGCTTCGCCGTAGTCGGGTAAAAACAAAGTCACTTTTCATTTCTATCTGTATGACGAAGCGATCACACGTCTTTTAAACTACTCAATGGTGAATGGATTTTAATTCGGTTTTTACCTTCATTTTGAGAATTAATCCGGGTAGTTTGTTTAGAAATCTCAAAGTTTCGACATGTCGCTGTATCGGTACATTATTGCACCCGTGCGAAGCAGGTGTGGGTCTCTAGGGTAGTAATAATGATTCAACTGCTGAACTCGCAGAAGGTTGCGTTAAAGAATTAATATTCGCCGCGGGTCGCAACTTGACTTCCACGTTATAATGTGACTTCCGAGATGATTCTTGAACAATGCCTTCACAATCGGATCACGGTGTCATATTCCATTCATTAATGCCGTTCCGCACGTGACTTTTGATTTCTATTCGCTCGTTTTCGCCTACTATGCTATTTGTATTCTTTTGGCACCGACAGGTTTATTATAATATACTAGTTACCCGTCCCGGCTTCGCACGGGTAGCACTAAGTACCTACCGTACCTACCGTACCTACCGTACCTACCGTACCTACCGTACCTACCGTACCTACCGTACCTACCGTACCTACCGTACCTACCGTACCTACCGTACCTACCGTAACTACCGTACCTACCCTACCTACCCTACCTACCCTACCTACCCTACCTACCCTACCTACCCTACCTACCCTACCTACCCTACCTACCCTACCTACCCTACCTACCCTACCTACCCTACCTACCCTACCTACCCTGCCTACCCTACCTACCTACCCTACCCTACCTACTTACCTAACCTACCCTGCCTACCTACATCTACCCACACCTTCCTACATATCCTACCTACATACCTACCTACCCTACCTTCACCTACTAAACGTACAAACCTTGCCCTGAGAATAACGAACACAACAAAAAAGAATTACCCAAATCGGTCCAGCCGAGTTTAAGAGGGACTACCGAACAGCAATTCATTTTCATATGTAAGACCAGCTGACGCCTGCGGCTTCGCCCGCTTGGAAAATTATATACTAAAACCTTCCTCGAGAACCACTCTATCCATTGGTGAAAACAGTATGAAAATCGGTGCAGTAGTTTTTGAGTTTATCGCGAACAGACAGACAGACAGACGCGGCGTAGGACTTTATAATATGTAGTGATTATTGACACAATTTTCTAAAGGTGGCGTTTCACGGTGCGTGATATTGCGGACTCACAGACCAGCCCGCACCGACGACGTCGCACCATGGGAAGAGTATCGTCTGTGGTAGCGCAGCAGATACGTCTGGCGCGGTGTGTCCGATCCGCGGCGAGTCGGTAACTTCAAAGATGCGGTTCGAACTTCTTCCAATCTTAAGGTGGATGCGCTAGGGTAGCCCGCGAAATTTAAATTTTCTTACGTTTGTGCAATTTGCCGGTCAGTATCAGGTTGTATGTTGATCTAAATATTATTGGCGGCCATAACAAATATGGATTTACAGAATTATAAACATTAGAATCAGCTATACAACTCTCTAAGTTCATGTAAGTGCATGGACTGACGATTTCATGTTTTCATTCAATGCACTTAGAGAGCAACTCTCTCAAATTCTGTAAATCCATATTTGTTACGCGCGAAAATTTTTGATCTTCTATTCGACGATTACTTATTAGGCAGTTCTGATACAGTGTGAAATCATTGACAATCCTAAAACAAAAATCCTAATATTATCTGTTATACATATAATTATATCCCAACTACGACAAAAAAGTCAACTAAAAAGATATAAACAAGACATCACAGACAGAAAAATTTAAATTCCGGAGTCACGTGTCTGTGTACGTGTGAGTCACACCTAAATCAAACAGATTACGTGTGACTCCGGATTTTTTATTTGTCTGTCTGTGATGTCTTGTTTATGTCTTTTTAGTCGTAATTTTTTTGTCGTAGTTGGGTTTTTATTTTTATTTAAAAGAAAGGGAGTGCCTCCGCTGCCGGCGCCGGCTCCCAAAAATAACGCCACTGGGAACCGGCAATGACATTACTGCCGGCAGCCGAGATTAAAAACATCGGCTGCCGCCACCGCCGGCTCCCATAATGGACACCGGGCGGCGCGGTGTTTATAGAAACCCCTCCAGTATTCAGAACCCCAACTAACTAAGCGTAACTAAAATATGTTTTTCTGCATATTCTAGTCGTTTTTGGCACTCGCCGGCCGCTGCCGCGGCACCGCTCGCTACGCTCGCTCGGGGGTCAGTTCTAACCTAACCTAACCTAACCTTTTTTGCGATTAACATTATTAAACCTAATCTTACTAGTTCGGTTTCGGGTAGTACTTTATGACTTTATTACTGGAATATGAAAAAAAAAAGCTCTATTACAGGTTTTTTTATTATGCCTATGCTGCCTATCTACTCCATACGCCAAACTGACAACCAAAGTCAGCGCCGGCAGCCAATTCAGCAACAGGCGCCGGCAGCAGAGACACTTCCTAAAAGAAATTGAGGTTATAAGTAGGTAATATATATATTTTTGAAATACCTACGTATCATTTTATAACCAAAACGGCCACAATAAAAAAATAAAAAATATTATATTGAGTCTGTCAAGCGATTCTTCTCCCATGAAAAAGGCGGTAAATTCAAAATTCTTACATGGATCAACACTGATATAGTACGATGAAAACTGGTTTGATACTTGAATTTTTGTAGAACAAAAAATTCTTTGGGATAAATTAAAAAAGAGCATTTCAATGTAGCTATTTATTAATTACAATCAGAACTAAAATCAGAATTTAGTTATTCAATGCCTTCATAAAAGAAATCACTGTCATTATCATCATTACGCACAGAAATTATGAAGGGTTCCAACTCCGTTTCGGCTAGCCTTTATATTCATGACTAAAGACGTCATGACTACGACGTCTGAATCGAAATCCGAAATCGTGATCACATCACAGTAAAATAAATAAAATTCGGTAATTAAACTAAAAGTATCAAAATGTTGTAGACTTGAACTTGTGACAAATGACAATCCGTTTGACAGATAATAGTATTGCCATTATAAGAAATCGGCTAAATAGTCGTGGACAAGATTTGCTTGACAGACTCTAGCCTGTGTCACTCCCACAATTAAGACAAACCTAACGACACCTCGTATGTTAAAATCCATTAAGCCGTTTAGGCTACAGAGCGTGCCAACGATTTAGACATACATATTCTCGAAAAACATTACCCTACTTCGGAGGCAGTCGGGTAAAAATACAAAATCACGGCGCGCCATGAGTCTCGCGGCGTACAAGATGACTGTTCCGTATCGGGAGTTATGTACTTACATTATGGATCGGTATTGGAATGTGTGACATAACAACTTAGGTACTGAAGGTGACTTTCAGCTGGCATTATTACATTGCACTCACTTCGATTAGAAAGTAAATCGCAATGACACTTTCAATCGTAATCCAGCAAATAATTTAAACCTTGAGATTAGACCATAATTATGGACGTTGAAATGACAAGGACAAAAACGTTAAAAAACGGTACTAATGACAAAAATCAAATCAAAAGTAATTTATTCAAACTAGACTAAGAATCGGCACTTTTCGAACGTCAAAATTACATAAGACAGTCTCCCAAAACGCCCGCCCTTCACCACTTCCTAGTACTTAAGGTGGGAAGAAGAAGTGGCGCAACAAACTCCCCATCAGCATAGCTGTGTTCACGACGATTTTAAGTTACCTTATTCGAATGGCCTTATTTCGAAGTGGCAACCAAGTTAGATAGGTAACCTTTTATTGTTCCATCGGTCAACCGCATCTTTATCAATCCCTGCTGTCATGACAGGCTATTTACCTATGTAGGTGTTATAAAAATTTCGGTCGGTATTACCAAGTGTAAGTTCAACTCCTATAAGATCTATATGATCTATTCTATTCTACATGTGCCACCGCTGCGAGTAAACCGACTGCCGTGACAGACATGAGTTGATGATAAATTACTCAAACACACATTATACATTATTAAAAAATGATTTACATAAAAACTTAAAACAAAAAAAAAAAAAACCGACTTCTACCGACTAAATTCGTTTTTTTTTTGTAAATAGTTTATTTTTTTCTTTTTAGTTGTGGTACCTACCCCACACAAATTCGAATACCACTACCTGGACCTCCTATGTAAATAACAGTAGCGGAGTCAAACAATATATCGTCTACATACACTAGGTGGGAAAAATACGTAATTATTGAAGCTAACTCAAAAACTACGCAAGCAAAGTTAATAAAATTTATATGGAAATTTACCATCTCTGAAGCATGACCTACCAAACAAAAAAAGAATCATCAAAATCGATTCATAATTGGCGGAGTAATCGCGTAAAACAAACAGACGAATTGAGAACCTCCTCCTTTTTGAAGAAGTCGGTTAAATGTGGTATAACTGCGAATCTTAAAATAAACAGAAAAATATAATTATTATGATCAAATTTAAATGAGCGGGAAAGGAAGGCCAAAGAAAAGATGGTTGGATTGTGTGAGGGATGATATGCAAGAGAAGGCTGAATGATAGCGTGACGGTTGACAGGGGAGAGTGGAAGAGGAAAACGTGTTCCGCCGACCCCAAGTACAATGGGCCAAGGGCAGGAAGATGATCAAATATAAATGAGCAAATACTATGGTGATTGTTCCACTGCCGTGTACCGAGACTAATGTAAGAAGCAAAGAAAATGACCGCACATAAACTGCGAGGAAGTTAAAAAATCACATTTCACCAACATCACGTTGCGATGATGCAACGCGCGATATCGCTGGAATGCAATTAAACGTGGCGATGTGACGAATGCCTTATCGCGCGGCCTTGACAATGACATTGCACGAGCGGAGGCAAAGGCAAGCGTTCCGCCTTCGACGCCATTGTTTACCGACATAAATTGTAAATGAACGAGTTTATCAGATGTTAATAAATTTTTGCTGCTACGAAAGCTATGCACGAAAAAAATATTGTTAGTATTCAAGAATATCTCGAGATAAAGATATGTTACCGTGCGTTTGCACTGGCGAAACATTACTACAAAACTTGTTGAAATCTCTAGTCTATGTTCAATGTTCCATAATTGTCAATGTTCCATACAATTTTTGACAGGAACTAGAGATTTAAACATGTTTTTAACCGACTTCTTCAAAAAGGAAGAGGTTTCTCAATTCGTCTGTAGGTATGTTTTTTTTATGTTTGTTACGCGATTACTCCGCCAATTATGAATCGATTTTGATGATTCTTTTTTTGTTTGATAGGTCATGCTTCCGAGGTGGTCCCATATAAATTTTATTAACTTTGCTTGCGTAGTATTTGAGCTAGCTTCAATATTACGTATTTTTTCCCACTTTGTCTATGTAGACGATATATTATTTGACTCCCGTCACTGTTATTTACATAGAAGGTATTGGTATTCGAATGTGTGTGGGGTAGGTACCAAAACTAAAAAATTAACAATTAAAACTTTTTACAAAAAAAACCGACTTCCAAAAAAAAATTGAGAAATAACTTTGATTTCGGAAGTCGGTGGCAAAAAACGAAAATTCAAAAGCAAAGACACGACGACTTCCGAAATTAAAGTTGTTTTTCAGTTTTTAGTGTTTTTTTTTGGAAGTCAGTTGTTTATTTTTGTTGTTAAAAGTTTTTATTTTTCACTTTTTAGTTGTAGTACCTACCCTACACATCGAATACCACTACCTGCTATGGAAATAACAGTGACGTAGTAACTTAAAACATCGTCATTATACAGGTTGTGGCGTAAATAATGGATAACCCTGAACAGTCGATTGGCCAGATTATCATTTATCGTTTACCCCTTTTTCCTCAGTTGTAAACTGAGGAAAAAGGGGTAATATTGGGGTAAATATTGTATTTTCGGCATATTTTTTTTTTTTCGTGAATTTTTCCGGTGTTTTAATAGTTATGCTGCTATTCTGGTCGGAGACAAATCCAACAAATTAAAGATCATCAAAATCGGTCCAGCCTTTCTCGAGTTATAAGTTCTTGAACAAACCCGACTTTGTTTTATAAGATATATCAAAAATATCAATAATTTGGTCATCCATGGGCACATGGCGATATAAGTGGGGTAAATGATAGATGATAATCTGGCCTATCGACAGTTTCAGGGTTATCCATTATTTACGCCACAACCTGTATATCTACTAAGTGGGAAAAATACGTAATATTGAAGCTAACTCAAAAACTACGCAAGCAAAGTTAATAAAATTTATATGGGACCACCTCTGTAGCATGATCTACAAAAAAAAAAAAATGAAAATCGATGCATAATTGGTGGAGAAATCGCGTAACAAATAAACAAAAAAAAAAACACTCCGACGGTTCGAGAACCTCCTCCTTTTTGAAGAAGACTGTTAAAAATAAGTCATGTCATGCCTATCCTAGCGATTACCTACTTGGTAAGATGAACTGTATGCGTAGATTGTGAAGTCAGTTTTTATAACTTATACCCTGTATTACTAGTGTTGCCAGGTCCGATTTGTTTTAAATCGGGGCAGAAGGTAGAACAAATCGGGATTTAGGGTTGAAGATCGCGACACAAAAAAAAGATACTTTGATTGTCTTTGAAAATATTGTGGCATTTTTGAAGCGGCGCGGCGTCGGCGTCCAGTCTTTGTTTTGCATTGCTGCCTTCACTACTTCTTTGACCTTACATACTTCTTCATAGAGGTGATCCATGTCGAAGAACGTTTCAATTTTTTGATTTTCAATCACGTTGACCATTAACGCGTGTGTGACTGAGTCGTCCTGGGCATGTATTGATTTATCGGGTCATTTAGTGTCCCGATCAGGTGCAAGTCGGGACGCATCCCCAGACCACTGAAAATCGCGACACCTGGCTACGCTATGTATTACCAATAATTTACCTACCTACTTAATAATTCCTTTTATAACATACCTACACACAAACCAATTTTTGCCTTTGCAGGTGCTTGAAAATGTAGTATCTATACCTATATCATAATTATTGCTTTGACAATAATCAGCCTATAATGTTCCCATTGCTGGGACACAGCAGACCTCCTCTCTTGTGAGAGGTGCGGGTTGGTAGATGTCACATGTCTTCGAACTTTGGTTCTAGGACATGCCAGTTTCCTCACGAAGTTTTCCTTCACTGTTATGAGAGCAGTGGTGATGACGTCGCGGCTGCTAACACTGGGTGGCCAATGCTTTGACAATAAGCATTGTAAATTCGTTACATTGCGACTTCCTTCATTAACTTGCGAAAATTCCGAAGCTCAACAAACACAATATAAATTCTGAACACGCTGTGTGCTACCTGTTTAGGTATACTTTTATCGGTAATACTGTTTGTCCCGCACAATAGTGCGTTCTTTGTCTTTGCCAAGGTCAAACATGACTCAACACCGTACCTACCTACATTTATAATAACCACGACCAAGTATGAATTTGCGTACATGAGCAACATGATAGGCTATTAGTAGATATATTTTGTTCTGTGCTTACTGTTAGGAGGCTGTACATTATACTATAACTTAACAACTAACTTTTCAGTTTCTAGGGATTTTCTATGACGCTTTGATATTTTGAATAAAAAATGTGGCTAGAAGCAATGATATTATATCCTACTAATATTATAAATGTGAAAGTTTGTGTGTTTGTGTGTTTGGATGTTTGTTACTCAATCACGCAAAAACGGCTGAATGGATTAACACATAGGTTACTTTTTTATCCCGATATTCCCACGGGATCGAGACTTAAGCGGGTGAAACCGCGGGGCGCAGCTAGTGAAATACAATGTCGCCCATGCGCATGTGACCGCCCGTAATATTCTGAATTAACATGAAAAAATGTCGAAAATAAACTTCAAAAGGGGGGGTCTATCTATAACATTTTTCATGTTATTCAATTTTTAATTTTTTAAGTAGAGTTTGTAGATTTGCTTTCTATTTTTTGACACATCTCCGAAGTTTATGGGTCGATTTGGATTCTGTTTATTATTTCCAAAAGCTTATGAGTTATTTTAACAGGTTAATTAACATTTTTACTAAAAAATATCGACTACGAAAAAAAAGACGGAATCGAAGTAATTTTTTCGGTAAAAAATTGTGTATTTATTTTTAAAAAACTAGTGTAAGTCCATAAATTATCCCCATAGGACGACTTTTTTAATTATTATTTGTAATCTACTACATATCAGCTAAAAATTCACAGATCATTATTAAACCAAACTGTAACTAAATCCAAAGTAAAACTCTAAAACTCTAAGGGTCAAATTTAGGAAAAGAAAATGTGAAAGTCAATTAAATGTCCCCGCTCTTAGCAGTGAGTACTAAAAGGTTAAACTAATAAGGAGGACGATAATGGAAATAAAAACAAACAAGCAATAGCCAGATTTTTACTTAAAAAATAAAAAATACAAGAATTTTAATTAATTAGATTTTCGAAATGGCCCCCACCCTCCTGTAAACAAACTAAAGCCCTCATGGCAACACTTTTTATTGTACGAGGTAATTCTTCACGGTTTTCTTTCATTTCTGCAGCAGCAGCAAAAATCCTAGCCGTTAATTGCTCGCGGCTTTCAATGGGCACGGCATACACTTTTTGTTTCATGTAGCCCCAAAGATAAAAATCTAAGGGTGTAAGGTCGGGAGATCGCGGCGGCCAAGCAATGGGACCTCCTCTGCCAATCCATCGCGGATAATTTTGATTTAAATAATCACGAACTAGTCGTGCGAAGTGTGCTGGAGCTCCATCTAATTGCAGATACATCCGCCTTCTTGTTTAAATACACAATTTTTTACCGAAAAAATGACTTCGATTCCGTCTTTTTCTTCGTAGTCGATAATTTTTAGTAAAAATGTTAATTAACCTGTTAAAATAACTCATAAGCTTTTGGAAATAATAAACAGAATCCAAATCGACCCATAAACTTCGGAGATGTGTCAAAAAATTGAAAGCAAATCTACAAACTCTACTTAAAAAATTAAAAATTGAATAACATGAAAAATGTTATAGATAGACCCCCCCTTTTTAAGTTTGTTTTCGACATTTTTTCATGAATATTCAGAATATTACGGGCGGTCACATGCGCATGGGCGACATTGTATATATATGAAATGATAATATCATTGGGCTAGGAGTGATTTTTTTTATATTATATGAAATATATATGATATGATATTATATTATAATATCATTGGGCTACGAGTGATTTTTTTACTCGACTGCACCGAAAGAAAGAGCGAGTCGGAGTGGCAGCTCCTAGGCGCGAATAGTTTAGGTAATGCTTTTTACGGCGAAAATAATGATAGGTTATTAAAACAAAAATATTTTACAAAAAAAAAAACAACCGACTTCCAAAAAAAAACAACTAAAAACTGAAAAATAACTTTAATTTCAGTAGTCGGTGTCTTTGCTTTTCCATTTTCGTTTTTTGCTACCTACTTCCGAAATTAAAGTAATTTTTCACTTTTTTTGCGCTTTATTTGGAAGTTGGTTGGTTTTTTTTTTGTAAAATCTTTTTATTTTTTTATTGTGGGGCCTATCCCTCACAAATTCGAATTCGACTACCTGCTATGTAAATAACAGTGACGGAGTAACTTAAAACGTCGTCTTTATATACTAAGTGGGAAAAATTCATAATATTGAAGCTAACTCAAAATCTACGCAAGAAAAGTTAATAAAATGTATATGGGACCACCTCTGAAGATGACCTAACAAAACAAAACAAAAAAGAATCATTGAAATCGATTCATAATTGGCGGAAAGTAATCGCGAAACATACCCTCAAAAAACACTCCTTTTTAAAGAAGTTGGTTAAAAAAAACAGTCGCTGCTTTGTAGTTCAGTTATTAGTATATCGTAAAGTTTCATCATATAATTTTAAATTATTTTTTATATATACCTACCTATAATACCAGCGGTTTATTGTTCGGTTTGGAGGTATGAATAGTGTTTTCGTCAAACAACGACAAAAAAATACTAGAACTTTAACATTATATTTATTTCAAAATGAATGCTGCAGTATTTTGGGTTACTCCCGTCTGGCAACGCTCCCGTTTGGCAACTCTACATTAAACGTTGGTTATGTTTGTAGATATTACGTACAAACACAAACACAATACAAACTTAATGGCGGCTCGGAACATGAGGCGAGTCGTTGCGCAGTAACAATTTCATGTGTCAGCGGGGGTGAGGGGTGGGGTACTGCGCAGGGATAAACTAACTTCCGAGCGCCATTAAGTTTGAATCGAACTGTACCCGAGCACAAGTTCAGTCAGAGTAAAAAGTTCTAGTGCGCTGATCAATTTATATCGGAGGATCATGCTAAGCAATTTGAAACAGCCTGCTAGTCAGTCTATTCATGAATGCTTCAAATAAAAATAAGTAGTACAGATTACCAGCCTGTAACCGTCCCACTGTACGAAAAGGCATCACAATACTATGTTTGTATGGAAGAATGACCGACTAGCGTAACTTTAAGACGTTTAGACTTAGAGCAATGTTCATTTCTGTCTATAATATACCCGCTCTTAAAGGCTCCCGCAGGCAGGTGCGACGCGACTCTAGTAGAACAATTTCTATGAAAACTTCATGGAAATAGTTCCACTACAATCGCGTCGAATCATTGCGAAGCGCCTGTCTGCGACACCAACTTTGTCTGCCTGAGTACGCAGATATGCCTATTTAGACTTATTTACGGCTGATTTTATCAAAGTCCGATTTCTTTTATCCGTGAAATTAAATTTTCATTGAGTATTGACAGTTTTTGTATGGAAAAGCTGTCAAAATTTAAAATTTATTCGCAAGACCACACAGACTCGGTTTAAAAGTTTAGTGAAATTGGTCCTAAATGACATGTCGCGCCAGTATGTAAGAGCCTTAAGTACAGTCAATTGGAGATAAGGAAAAACGAAACGCAGGACTTGTTTAATTTCAAGGCAAACTGTTATCTTCATACATATACACCAGTCAATTGTTTAGTATTCCATGAATGACTGTATAACGTTATAATTATTATTTTATGTAAGTGGAATAATTATTGCAGCTGCATGTTTTCAGAGGTTATTTTAAACACATACGTAGCAAGAAAGAAAGAAAAGAAAGAAAATACATTTATTCAGCACAGACTAAAAGGCACACAATATACATAATATACAGCAGATAACAAAATAAAATACTTAAAGAAACAAAAGAGAAGCGTAAACGTGTAGGACATTATCAGGGGAGTGTGCCTCACGGCTGCGCCAAAGAGGCCCAGTTTAGCAAAAATGCCGGACAACTAATGCCTGACGCTGGTTTTCAACTGGACCCGATTGCACCATTATTTTTATGTGAAGTATTTGAGTAGATTGGGTAACTTGCCTGAATAACTGCACCCTAATTGCTAAACACACTATCAATCACAATCTGAACGATTTTGAAGGATATTGCTATTCCATTGCTTTATATGTTCGAACAAAGTAAATAACGCAATGAATGTTGTTGAACTGTCAAAATGAAAGCCATTGCTAGTGTAAGCGAATTACGCAATTACCCTGCTGTATTAACCTACTCAATGAACAATCAAAGTATTTTCCCTCCTTTTCTTTTCACTCTGAAATCTGAACATCATCATAATTTGTAACTTACACTCGCGACAATCTAAGAAGTCCGTTTTGACGTTTCATTCTCGTACATGTAATAAAACGTTAAGCCTTGAGAATCAGTTTTTATCAATGTAGATAAGTCGTAAATTACAAACTCTCTAAGTATGTTCAATCGATATGTCTCAAGAATCAGTTTTTAAGAAACTAATTTCGTTTTTCATCGCTACACAAAGCATTTTGATAGCTGTCAAAACGGACTTCTTAGATTGTCGCGAGTCTAACTCTAAAACATGTACAGTCAGGATAAAACATATTTAAAGCAAATCGACTATCCCTTGAAATTGTCTGTGTATATACACAACTCCATCTTTATCAGTCGTTTAAGATGGCTAATTTACGTAGTGTGCTAATTTGCTAAACAATACATTTCCCTCACTGTACTATGCGCATGCAATGATCTGTAGCTGTACCTTTCCTCTCATCGTTGTTAGCGCTGGAACCAATGCTAACATTGGTTGCGTAATAATTACCATGCTATTATGTAACTTCCTCACGTCTTAACTACCTACAATACAACACAAGCCACAGCTGTTGCCAGTTTGCAAATAAAGTTCATAAAACATTTAAATACCCTTAATTGTATTAATAGTGCCTGGCTAACTCTAACCTACATTCTCCGCAAAATGTTTAAAACCGGAACCTACCAAAATCAGATGTCGTTAGTTAAAGTATTTATATGTCGGATTATAACGGTGTATGTTAGCACGTTCACTATTTCCTAATCCGAGATACCTTAATGTGAAGAAAAAAAGTAAAACCTGCTTTATCTCCCACGTGTACGTGGATAAAACATGCGTTCACACAACCGTGTCGGTCTGACCCTGTTTCATTGAACCACGAGCGTTTGGTTGGAGCGCTTGAGAACGTTCTCAGCGCGTGGCATTTAGTGGGGAACATAATTGGGCCCCCTTCACGTAACACAACTGGGCTAAGGCCGGCCGTAGACCCGATACTTGGGTTTACACAAAATACGTAAGACCCATGTTCGTATAGACCTCCACACATACTCAATACAAAACTCCAGTCATATAGACGTTTCATGTGTCTCCATAGGCTGGTTACACGCAGGATTGTGGATATTTTTAAGTGCGTGAAAGGAACTGAATAACTGGCAAAAGAGAAAGGTATACTTGCTGCTCCAAGTATGTGGCTAGTATGACGCCGCCGCGCGCGCCGGTAAGAGCCAGTTTCTGAATCAAGTTTATTAGTAACAAAATTTGAATATAGGTTGAGAATAACTCTAAGAGGATTGACTATGGAATGTGAATGTTTATGTAATATTGTACCTTCAGATGTGAACAGCAAATGGAGTTTTAAAATTAAAATTACTACTAGTCTATTTCTTGATCAATTAATTGAGATTTTGGCCTAAACTTCGTAACTATTGCACGACGTTTTAGGTGTACAATCTTGTAACCTAAAAGTGCTAAAAGGTGTAACAAAGTTCACGGAGGAGAATTATCCCGCGATGTTTCATAATTTTTAATCCGCTCTAGTCCAATCATTATGTACGTAGGTAATTGGCTAATGTATTCCACGTATTGAGTGAAGCTAAGTCTCAGTTGGATCTCCAGACTTATATCATCAGTAGGAGTTGCGAAGTGTCATGATTTTCAACTACGTTCGCACCAACTATGAACAATCACCTCGACCTGCACTGTACTTACATCACCTGCCCTGCAAATGATTATTCATCCAAAAGCAATTCATTTCCTGAATTACCAGCTGGCATTAGCAATTCCTCTGATTTGACACAAAAGGAATTCATAATGTGTGGACCATTTTACGAATCTCCATAGAAAACTGTCAAACAGATTAATTATTTCGTAATATGAATCCCACGCAGATGACATTTTACGATTATTTATAATATTTTCCTACTATGATTCTGCCAAAGTGACTGTTTTAAGCCCACAGGCCGTAGCCCCCAGTGGAACTTCGACTACGGCTAAGACTGCTCAGCTGCTGCAGCGTCATCTCGTTGACGTAGAGACACTGCTAATTTCGACGTCATCAGCTTTCAAATTGCTGAATTCGTTCTGTACTGATGACGTGACTAATGACAATAGCTTTCCCTTTGCCATTCAGTATTAGTAGTGAGCACGAATTTTAAAACATACGGCGCAATGGATTAATTTCCTGAACGAAAGTCCGTGTTACGCATTTTGGGTGCTGAATTGCTGATCCTCGTGCGAGACGAGAGATACAAACCTCGCTAGCCGCTAGAAGCGTCGTGGGAAGCCGTCTAGAGTTAATTAAATTCTTTTACTGCACATTCTTAGTGTAAAACAGTAAAATAACACTATCTAGAAGAATCCGGCTGTCAACGCTTCTTTTATCGTTTATCAAGCGCTTTCGGCAAACGGTAAGATAAGGCAAAACTCTACTATCATCAACAATATCTCTCAGTAATAAAGTGGGTCATGCAGCTAGTAACAATGTTATCTATGTTGCCATACGTGTGCCTAATCTAAATCTAATCTAAATCTTAATCAATCATCGCCTTTAAAATCATTATCATTCAATAAAAGGTATATACATATATACATTTATGTAATTGTAATCTGGCACCAATCAAGGCTTTTAAGCGTCGAAGCAACTTCTCTCTTTTCCGTCATTGTTTAGCCTCGTCTAAGAGCAACGCGTCTGTCTGATAAGTTTAAAGAACTTTTGATTCTACAAGATACAATAGAATGAGGTACTGCACTACAAGACCACAACTATCAACCTTTTTGAGAGCTATACTGCAGAAATTGTATAGTCACCGTAGGTATGTGATGTTGGGTCCTTTATAACTCCGTGGTTTGGTCAAAGCGAAGAAACCGGTCATTCTTGTAGTCCTGCTTCTACTTATATGTAGGTATCAGTTTTGTTGCCATCCAATTCAACCAAACTGGATTTCAGGTTCTGCTGTAAAGGATCTTACAGTCTGCACATTGTTATGCGCGTGGGCCCCCAAAGGTTCTCGCAACATTAGATAATTAATTAAGATATTTTGTCAACGCTTAAAAGTTTGGGTTTAATTGGGAATATTTTGCCAAAATTGGACATGTCATACAACTCATACATGGCATGTCCAATTTGAAGTCATACATGACAAGTTACATCAGGTATAAGTGTTGTTTCGTCGCTATACCCAGTGGAACAGCTGGTGGGTCGTAGCGGCGCGGCGTGCAGCACGGGCGCAGGTGGAGTGCGGGGGGCGGGCTCGGACGCGAACGAGGTCGCTACGTTGTCGCTTCGTGACTGCTGTAGGGTTAGCCGCTGGTAGAATATAAGATAAGGGTTAAAAGAAGCATGCATTAAATACCTACGGCTTAAGTTTTGCTGTCTATTTGCGCCACCAGCCATACGTTTTGCGCCCCGCCCATTGCCGCCTTATTTCGACAATTCTTCGGGCGATATCGGTTACCTCTGTGCTCTTGCGAACCTCCTCATTTATCCTAACATAGCTGTTTCAATTTCCTTTGGATGACTGAACTTTCAGGCCCGTCTTGAGCGGCAATGTTCCCGTATTCCACTTACTCCATATACCAATTTAAATCGGTTGGCATTGTAATTCAATACAGTTTGACATAACTAACCTTCCTTAAAAATACCCGAGAAATCCCGTGGATCAGCCCTGAGCAGCGCGTGCGCCGGTCGTCGACCCCGCTGCGCTGTGACGCAAGCAGGCAACTTTCTAACCGCACGCTACGTCAGAGGCGACGCTGCTTGGTAGAGGCCTTGCCTTCGAAGGTGCCTAACGCGGACAATGATCCCATGGTGATCTTAGCTGAACTTATCGTGGCCTACCGATGCGCGTTGCTAAATCGCTGTATTTGAAGATGCAAAAGTAATTTTAGATCCAATATTTTGATCGCGTCTGGTTGAGTTGTTATATATTTGATTTGAATGGAACCTTCTTTGTTGGAGACGTAAACTCAGGTTATACAATTTTAGATTTTTTTATTGGGAACACTCAACACTGATATAACGTTTGTAGGAAATACGTTGCTGACGGTCATTTGTTGAATAATGTAAGATTATCTTAGACTTCCGTTGTCTGAACCACATGATCTAACATTTGTATTCCTTACTTACACACCTTATTTTTGATAATTGTAATTTTGTTTTGCTCCTCTAAAATTAAAATAGTAGAACTATGTAGCTATGGCTGGAATAACACATACAACAGAATCTGAGTTTAAAAAAAGAATGTTTGTTTCATCTTCATCTGACAAGTTGCTATTCAGTCGAATTGGTCTGACTTCCGCGAAGTTGTTTTTTGGTCTATTCTTAGTATTTTTTTCTAATCATAGCGAGCCCGTTCAAGCGGAACGAGTTAATTAGGATTTACAGCTCTCAATTTGTGTCGCACCATGACGTCTAAATTAGCCTACGGTTTAAAACACCTTCAACTTTTTGGCCCGGGTTAAAACTTGTTTAGTTCCTATTGATTGAACAATGTTATTTAGATATTCTATAAGCGATGTGTTGTTCCGTAAACAGATCTCTGTGACACTTCTGGACAAGGTATTAGTAGTCAGTTTTTTTCACAAAAAAAATATTATGTTCATTCAATCTGATGGTCTGTCAGCTACTTATTTAGTAACTTGACCTATTAGTTAACTATGAAATTGTAAAAAAAACTAGTAGGGATTACAAACAGCTTCGTCGTAGATTGTAGACATGATTATTTTCTCAGTAGCAGTCCGGATTCTGGCTTTGTGCCCGTTTGATGGCAGTTATAGGCTTGCATGGGACTTAAATAAGTACTAGGGAGTTTATTTAGAAGTTAAGTAATGATCAGCGAGTGTTTAACCATACATTTTTGATGTTTCAACATCACTTAACTATAAGCAATGTTTATAAATAAACCCCTTAGTGACGCATAAGGTCACCTCTTGGGAAGATGCGTTCATTTTTTTAAATGGAATGGATGTCATTGCAACTTCGACATTTTGTGAAGTACAACTTACAACAATGTTGTAAGTTGTATGTTGTAAAATCATGGTGCAAGAACTCTACAAGAAGAGAACATCGTATAAGAAGTGGCGAATCTATCGCCAGAAGTACTGAGAAAAGTAATGCAAAAAAATGATCTAAACGCACCCAAATGTGCGTTAATTTTGGCGGCGGCGGCGGCGGCGGCGGCCACTTGACAGTTTTTTTGTTTCGACTTAAACACAAACAAACAAAATTATAAGACCGTATATACAATATAATTATAAACAAAACGAGTTTTCATAAAAAAAAAAAAATTATACCCTTAGGAAATCAGGTGATTAATTATTATAACGCCACCTAGTAGAACTGGCGAAATATGGATGTACTTTGTACGCCTCTGCCTACCCTTCGAGGAAAATAAGAAATTTTGAAAACCAGTAGGAACATGCTGCTACGCCGTAGATTGTGAGTGTGACATATCAGTAGGATCATAAGCTGCTACGCCGTAGCATTACTAGGGATCATAAGTTGCATCTCAGCTGTCCTGGATTTTTTAGAATTTGAGCTGCGTGAACTCATATTCTTAACCGACTTCTTCAAAAAGGAAGAGGTTCTCAATTCGTTTGAATGTTTTTTTTTTCGCGATTACACCGCCAATTATGAATTATGATTTTGGTGATTATTTAGTTTTTGAGTTGGCTTCAATATTAGGTACGTATTTTTCCCAAGTTATTTACATAGCAGGTAGTGGTATTCGAATTTGTGTGGGGTAAAAAAACACAAAAAAGTGGAAAAATAACTTAAATTTCGGAAATCGGTGGCAAAAAACAAAAATTGAAAACCAAAGACACCGACTTCCGAAATTAAAGTAATTTTTCACTATTTAGTGTTTTTTTTGGAAATAGTTTTCATTTTCTATAACGTTGGTCGTTTATTATTGGGAGTGGACGAAATCACGAATCACGGTCATCATAATATGCTGCTAGTGTATCAAAATTCATCAGATGTCAATTCTTGGGCAATTCAATTTCGTTTTTACCCGGAGTCACGTACTTACGCTGATGCGAGGCGCGCGCGGGCGGCGACTCGCCACTGCCTGTCGCGGCGCGGCTCAGCCATGTGGGTCGACGAACGGTAAACTAAACTTTCTTTTTTGTTTCATCCACTTCTCGTCCGCTCGCAGTAGAATTAACCTCATCCACATAACCCACGTCCACATCTAATACTCCACTACGTGTTTTGCGTACCAGACTAGTTTGACACTTCACACGTCATGTTTATTGCGATCTACAACTCCATTCCTCGAACTATTATTCTATTTACGGAATTTGCTTAGGCAATTGCCAAGTGTAATAGTTACACATTTTAGTTACTTCTGCATACATACATTGAGCTTGTTATGAAAATTTAATAACGCCAATTTAATTATGTATGTTTAATTACCTATATGGGTATCTGGTGGAAGCCAGAAGCACAGAACCGGTCGAGGTGGCGGTGCTTGGGGGAGGCCTATGTCAAGCAATGGACGTCTTTCGGCTGAAATCATCATCATTTCAGCCGCCCATTGGCCATCTGTTCTGCGAGCAATGAGCCCTGCCCATAGTCACCTAAGTTTGGCAATTCTTCGGGCTATGTCGGTGGTTACCTTGTTTCTCGTGCGGATCTCTTAATTTCTGATTAGATCACGTAGGGAAACTCCAAGCAAGCCCTCTTGATTGCCCTTTTGGTGACTTTTAGCCTTCTAATAAGGCCCATTGTGAGCGACCACGTTTCAGTGTCATAGGACACCACTGCCAACACGCACTGGCCAAAGACTTTCGTTTTGAGACACTGCGGTATTTGGGAAGGAAAGATATTGCGTAGTTTACCGAATGCTGCACAGCCGAGTCGGATTCGACGACTGACATCTTTCTCGAAATTGGACCTACCTTACTGGACATTTTGTCCCAGGTAAACATACTCATCCAAAACTTCGAGTGTAGCGTCTCCGATCTTCATGAGAGTGGGTGCTACATGCTCATTTGACATGAACTTTGTCTTGTGCATGTTCATTTTAAGACCCACTCTGTGGGAAGCTCTACTGAGATCATCGAGCATTGTACTGAGGTCCTCCATAGCCATGACAACTATGTCGTCGGCAAACTGAAGGTGAGTTATGTACTTGCCATTGATGTTGATGCCCAGCCCTTTCCAGTCCAGAACCTTGAACATATCCTCCAGTGCAGCGGTGAATAGTTTCAGGGAGATAATATCTCCCTGTCTCACACCTCACTGCAGAAGGATAAGTTTCGAGGTGTGGTCCTGGAGTCGGACTGACGCGACGCGACGTAGTGGCGTTCAACGTGTAAGTAATATGAGTTACAGAATGCATGTCTAAAATAGGCTGGTGCTGTTTGTTTTAACGATTTACGTTGTATTGACGACTTTTCCTCCTAGATATACCTATTTTTGATTCAGAGTTGCAGACATTAATGATAGGTTTAGAGGGATGATTTTAAAATTCACATGTAATATTGACATTTTTGTGTGACTCTTTACTAGAGATGTAAGGGATTGGGAATATAGTCCTAGTCCGTATCTTGAGGTTACATTAAGTCTTTATTTCATTAAAATCGATCCACTCGGTCAAAAGTGAATACTACTTACTTGGCTTGGAACGGAGAGTGACTTTACCAGTGTACTCGGAAGATGGCGTTGTGCACATGACACGATTTTTTTGGTTCATACCTCGCAGAACTTGGTCGTTAACAATATTCCATAATTCTGATCCTTGTGGATTATGTAGCGTAGCCAGTATTTATTGGAAAGAAGTTCTTTAACGCGGCTTGCGGTAGGAGTTGACGGGTAGAAATCCTCACGTAACGAAAAAGTGTTATACCCGAAAACCATCAAGTATCAGTTTTTGCCTCCTTAAAATTATACTAGATGGCTCTGTATTAATACATAATATACAGCGAAAGGAACTTCGCTCCAACCGGTGTTCCACGACACCTTTATTATCGACTTTTCATTTATTGTTTACTATTCTTTTTGTTTTCTCTAAGTATGTATGTAAGTATATTTGATCGGACATTTGAGTCATGTTACTTGTGAATTAAATATAAATAAATAAATTTCTTCCAGCAGACCTACGACAGGACACTTGTGCGGTGTCGACACAAATTATTTCAATAATTCATAATAGTCTTGTTAATCGTAATATTAGAACCTTCTCGGAACAGTGCACAGAGCTTAACTTAATCCAGCCAGTGACGCATGATGCATGCTCATGTGATATTACTATTTGATACAGCCGGCGGCAGCGCGGCAACCTTATCACCAACTTGACAACTTTATCGCGTTATCGTGTGGCCGGAGCAGTACTAACAGAGAAAGTGTTTGCTCTACGAATTCCTACCTCTCATGTAGGTTTAACGAATTACTTCACTATGACGTCAGTCAGCGGCATACAGGCCAGTTTTTATACTGCCATTGCTAACATTATCGTTAGTTTCATAATCATGATCATAAGTCACGAGTTGTTCTGCTTGTTTGTAAACAGGCTTGGGTTTATAAGATTGTTGTCGCTTGTTTGTATTGGGTATCTATTCCTTCTCTTCGAGTAGGTACATAAAGCCGTTGGTCACTAGCCACTCAGTGTAAACGAAAATCGGATGCAAGAGTGAGACCTGCCCAAACTTGGTAATAAATAATAAAAGAACGTGTACATAAATAAATAGTAAATTAAAAAGTAGGTATTATGCAAAAATACGCTGGTTCACAGTGGTGCGGCGGAGCGTGGCGTGTGCGGGAGCGTCACGTGGTCACGTCCCGCGACGAGCACCGGCCGTGACCGTTCCGTTGGCCGGCACGATGACTCGCATCTGATACATTTTATTTATTAGCCCAAGCTTTTTGTTGCCCCTTGGAATCTCGCTTTTAAACCGGTAGCGAATTCACGTAAGAAGTAGCTAGTACGTGATGTGGTTAGGTTAGTTCTGCTCAAAAACCCTTAACTCTGCTGCAGGTTATCTGATTAAGGATTAACATTGGTATACATTTCCCTTGCAAGTGAACCAAACCACATTTTTCTTGTAAACCAATCGCCATGCTTTGTCAGTTTCTGATGTATTTTTGTTTGAAACGATCTCAAATCGTTTGAAATAAATTCTGATGAAATAGTGTAGAAATCGGTCATGGTATCGGTGATGCGGAGGAATCAGGGATCTTGAGGAAAGTTTTGAGTATGCATGTTCGTATAAAGAATTGAGTTTAAGTAAAGAGTTGAGTTTTGAATAAATGCTGGATAGACTGTGTGAATGATGATATGGTTACATGTTACTACTGAAGATGACCGCTAATAATAGAGATGTATGGAAGAACTGAAAAAATCTAGAATCTCTGATTGTCATTCTGGTGTTCTTGCCAATCATTCTTCTGCTAACCCCGATTTATGCACGCTACATAACATTTCACGGAACTTGAAAGCCATTCCTTCCCATGGATTTTGTTGTATTAAATAACCACACGCATGGCTAATATCCAAGAGCGTTAGAAAGCGCATCAGCAGTTTGCGCTTGGCTCGCGGAGCTTGTCGCAACGGCTGCGCGGGCGCCGCCGGCGTGAGACCGACACGCCACTGACCGACAGTCGGCGGCGCATGACCGATGCACGATGTAGCCAACGACGCCTTTACGATGCGCACAAGAGCCGGCCATGCTCTAATCAACACAACCAAACTAAATTATCCGTTAAAAACCGCCTTAACAAACCACGTATCTCTCACGTTCCATGACACATTCACAAAAGCCAATTGTAATCGACCCAAGCGACACTTCTGAACTCTGTAGACACCATACAATTTTCACAGAAGAACGCAAGTGCCTCATTGTTATTCAAAACATTTGTATGCTTTCTTCCTTACCATGTGTTACCATTATGCTGACACAATACTGGGTGTCGATAAAAGCAATGTGGGCGTGAAGGGGGAGGGGAATTTCGGATCACGATTTTCTCGAGCGCATCTGTCCCGGCCGTGCTTCTGCGTCCTTCGTGCGAATACTACGCGAGGTGAATCGCAGGGACGAACTGAGTTTACACTTTATTGGTGCATGAAAAGTTAGGCTACCTCCTCTTGTGACTGCCACTTGAGGCATAGCTGGTAGCTACGAGCTGCCTAGTATGCGACTTCAAATGGTCAACGTTTTGTCTTCACGATCAAATGACGTGATATTTTAGAATCTCAAAATCTATCCAGCAGTTCTATAGCTTCCTTTTATGCACCATGCTCCTATATGTTTTCTGCATTTGTCTAGGAACATTAATGATGCCCGTCATAAACGGCTTGAATTTGCTAATTTCACGGGAACGGACGCCGATAAATGAATTCTTAAAGTTCAACAAAACCAAGGAGTACCTCTAAAATCGATATAGCTTTTCATCTTTAACCACAAGATTCCAGCTGGCCAATTTGTTGACTACATTAATGGCGTTTGTAATAAGTACAACGTAACCTTCAAATGAATTTTCATTCACGAGGTTCGCAAATAGCTCAGTTGCTATGATAACATCGGTATAATCAAGCCAGTGGTTAAAATTTTAATAGCCGCTGCTGTTTTATCGGCTTTGGCAAATCTCCTTAATCCTTGTGCCTACGCATTTCCGTAATGTATAGCTAAATAGTTATTAATGATATAGGTTAGGTGTTATCTGTTTTCGTTCTAGAATTGTTGTGACTTTAATGTGGAGGCAACGTGGCTAGTAAAAAGATTAATCATAAAATCATTCCCCCTGGATAAGCTTCTTGAAAGTGTGCAGCCGATAATTGTTCTCACAATTGTCAACGGTCCATTCAGGAAAAAGTGGACTGAAGGGCAGTTTTTGGTAGAAGAAGCTTAAAGAATTTTGCCTCATGGCCTAATTTTCCGATTTTGCAATACTGAGTACTGATCTCAGAATTAGTTTGTACCTATAAGAAAAATTAACAGTTCCCGTTCCACACCACAATACGGTTTTCCGTACAAATGATCAAAAATCTTCTGACTGATGTTCTTACAAGCGTAGTTCGTGCTCAGCTAATGTGTATTTTAGTGAGAAACAACATCACGTGGACAGAGCACAGGGTAAAAGACCGCGACACATCAGTTTGACAACATGCTGACAGATAAATATCGGTGGGTAACGAGCGACTTACGTCAATCTGTGTGTGTACTTCATTTAGCGGTGCTATGAGAACTGGCCTAAGTTCGTTCGTTTTACGTCAATCGCATTAATACATTTAACATGTGATGTTAATCGATCCTCACGGACTTCCTCGGTTCTTATTAGCTGCAGTACACATATCTCAGACACTTGTTTTAGTTTATAGCATTCGTTATAGGATCAGCCGTTTTCTTTCATTACTCTCCTTATTTTCGCGAAAATTTACCGTCGCGACCGTCGCGTCGTCGTCGTGACTCGTGTTTTACAATACATTAATTTTACATGTGCATATGTGTAAAATTAACTCCCCGTTAGTGAACCGGACTGCATCAACATTGAATTTTGCTAAATGTTTCACAACCTTCTCAAGTTAATGATCTATCTATCTATTCTACGTAATCCCGATGCAGCGCAAAGGACTCTCTCTCATTTCTACACACTAAAATCTCTGCTAATGCGGGTCAGTCCTATCGTTTTTTGAACAATACACAATCGTCAAAGTACGCCCCTGCATCTCACCACACGTACATACTTCGACTAAAGCATGACGTAGTGTCGCTACGTTTCGCGAATGCCAAAGTTGCTCAGTCCTGTTCGGCATACTAATTCGAGTTCAGCGGGCTCTGCTGAATGCCGAACGAGGCTGCCTACATGGGTCCTTGGTAATACGCGCCGTGCGTGCCAAATGGCGCGTAATGCAAACCCGATGGATTTATTGTTCCAACCACTCTGTGATGGGAATTCGTTTCGATTTTCTTTCAAATATTTTTCCCGTTTCGAAACGGTATTGATAGGCGTTATTCAAGTTAGTGCGTTTCCCTTATTACTTGATGGATTTTTTTGTAGCTTCAATTTTCTAAGTGCGTTGTTTGTTCATGAAATCGCTATACCTAGCCATTATTTCTGCTGAAGCTCTGGTTAGCAGTGAGTTACGTTAGGGCTCTTTAAAAAAACATAATGTCAGTATTGCTATATAGCAACTCAAACTCAAAGCATTTATTTCAATTAAAACATTTACAGGCACTTTTGAATTGTCAAAGATGATTCTTTGACAATGTCAGTTAGTCAGAGTGTTGAAGCTAGTTGCCCATTCCAAAACGTTGTTGCCCATTCTAAAGAGTAACCGTGGAGTTTCTTGCCGGCTCTTCTCCATAGGAAACGACCAATTGGAACCAAGCACCTAGCTTCTGACGTTTCATAAGTGCCCATGTAGGTTTATGTGAAATAAAATATTTTGATTTTGATCCAACACACGTGTCACCATCAGCGAACAAAGAAAACGTTTTCGTACTCTATAGACCTTATAGAGTAGGCATTGACTAGATATTAGTAGAATACTTCGCTAGAATAGATAGAGAGGAGGTAGGAGAGGAACTCGTGGCTAAGTAATAACAGCCGGTCGGGTCAATCCATCAGGTTAAGCTACGCTTGCCAGGGTTGGTCCGTGGATGGGTGACCATTTTCACATATCGAGACTCCTCCGTGCCTCGGAAAGCACGTTAAGCCGTTGGTTCCGGCTGTCATTTGTGGATCTTTGACAGTCGTTACGAGTCGTCAGAAGCCCGAAAGTCTGACAACCAGTCTTACCAAGGGGTATTGTATTACCCAGTTACTGGGTTGTGGAGGTCAGATAGGCAGTCGCTTCATGTAAAATACTGGTATTCAGCTGCATCCGGTTAGACTGGAAGCCGACCCCAACATAGTTGGGAAAACGCTTGGCAGATTGGACTTCACTAGAATAGATATTAGTAGCAATTACGGCATGTGGTTTTTTGGAATCTTCATGAACGGCGCGGATGTCTACGTGCACACTCTCGGCTTACAATACTTACATACACTACACTACAAACATTCCCTGTAGTATAATTTTATTATTATCATTTTCTTAAAACTGGAATTTGGATTTCTACGTGTTTTGTTTTGATATTCTTTTACCGCACGTTTCTATCGATGTTAAAACCAGTTTTGTATGTTAACAATTTTTTATTCATCATCGTCCAACTCATTTTCACGTTCGTTGTAATTTCGTAATTCCAGCTCCCAGCACTTAAGTTTTCGATGGCTCTCGAGAACTGTTGGACACTCTGCTGCTGGGCACTTGTCAGAGTAGCAACCTCAAATCTACTCTATTGAATGCTAATTCTTTTTGCTTCTTTTCTCGTATCTACCTTAGCCTTTTCCTTGAATTGGTCTTTATACTTTTCCTCGGTATTTTTTTCCTTTCGGGTCCATTTTCCGTTCTGTACTAGTGGTTATAAAATTATACACATTATTAATAAACGTGGAGTAAAGTAAAAACAAAGTAACCTACAGATTAACAATTGTTTCTTTTCCAAAATATCAACTGTTTGGCATAAGTTTACTTCGTGTTTATTAATAAAGGGGATGGTGTGAAAATGATCTATCATTATTTTCTTTCTTTTTCTCTGTGCTGCAATATCGATATTCAACATCTGGCCAAAATGTGCCAAAATGTATGTGTGTGTGTGTATGTGTAAAAGTCTGATTGCGAGCATTGCCTTTTTGCACGTGTGTATGTGGTGTATGGTGCTGCAAGCTTATTTGGCACGGTGACTTCAATTTGAAGTGACGAAATAACCATGACAATTTGCAGCAGCTGTAATTTTCACGTGAAACGTCTTCCATTTCGGTCAGTAGGCGGTCACTTGGAAAAACCATATGTAACGAAATGTTATGGCTAGATCGCTTATTACTTTGGAAGTATAGCAACTACCGGCATTATTTTAACGCCATAATAAAATTTAGAGGAAAAAAGTAATTACTCGGTAGTGCTGATTAGTGCATATTATGTCCATATTATGGTTTGTTAATGGCGCTGTAATCGCGCACAGCACTATGCATTAAACACTACGCAACTAAATTTACCCTCCTGCGTTGTTTATTTAGTGATTACTCAGTAATTCATTGATCGTTTCAAGCGGGAGTTCACGACGATATAGTAGGTGTGATACATAAAACTCATATTTGTGGTCATTAAAAGTTGTATTGCCTAAAAAAGGTGTGGTTTTATATAGCCTAGAAATTTGACGACTGCTCTACGGTGGCGCCACCGCGTGCGATACGTAACGTGCAAAACTGGCGTACAAGAGAGAGATTGCGGCCCTTGACGACCCGCTTTGACCTCGGCGAAACGTGTTCGTCTCCACAGGGAAACGCATTAGATTGAGCCGAGCGCAGGAACCACAGCCATCGAGCCAGAGCCAGCGAGTGTGGCGTGTTCAAACGGCGTAAGGCAGTCTCGAGCACCGCTATTTGATATAACTGGGGCTGCAAATGCTGCAATGGTGGCAGAAAACGAGACCAGCTCATCGACATCCATCAGAAGGACCCAGGCTACACCCGGCATTAACTATGTAATGCCACAGTTAGAGCAAATTACGCGAGCTCTTGAATACCGTAGACGCTGGAATTTGGCTACAGCCTGGGTCAAGTGTTTATCAAGAATGAGTTTGGACACAAGTGTGATGTATTTGACCGGTTATGGTTCAAGAATGATGTCAAATAAAAAACTGCAGCCCTGGCGCAATTTCTAGAGAACACGTTTTCAGGAGAGAATACAGTGAATGTTCAACTCTGCCGCAACTGCTTCGACGCATGTAAACAGCGAAGGATGCCAGCCGTGAGCAGCACCGTAATTGCCCACCACACTTTCATTCACATTCCGAGGGTTCCGAAGAAAATTCCTAATGCTGCATAGGTTTGAAAAATTTGCCGCTCAACAGCGTAAATAACGCAATGAACGAGGCTTATGTGTCACAATGAAAGACAGGACGATTCACGTATTCCACTGCGGCTTCTTTTTGTTCAACGACAGTACCGCCACTATAGATACCCACGGAAAGAAACGCATTTGTTGTTATCGTTTTC
This sequence comes from Lithophane ornitopus, assembly GCA_948473465.1. NCBI lineage: Eukaryota > Metazoa > Arthropoda > Insecta > Lepidoptera > Noctuidae > Lithophane > Lithophane ornitopus. The sequence continues at coordinate 904,114 of OX419624.1, read as the reverse complement.
CAGACAGTCTACACTTCCATTACTCAGAAACAACTTAGTTTAAGAGCAGTTGAAGCTGAACGCACTACCAACATGTGCGAAGTAAATGGTACTCGGCAACATACTTAAATATCCATAAAACAACATTCAACTCCTAAAGTAGCAATTTCAACCACACATGTGCAGAACATAAAAACAATTTGAATTGAATGAAAACCGACCAAGTGCGTTTAGGACAACGCACAGAGTAAGGTAGAAGTTTTAATCACCAGGATAGTATTCCCCAAAACGTGCCGATATGCTCCGCTCACGTACGTTACATGTGACTGTGCTCAAACGGTTGTGCCATACACAGAAACATGGTAAAACCATGGTGTCGCCGATAAAGATTCCTAGTTTAACTACAGAACCCTATAAAAAGGACTAGTGGCACAAAATAAGGCTGTGAAGTTAACCTTGGCGACAGCTGCGGCGGCAGATGGTCGATGCCGTCATTGCTATAATAAACATAATGTAATAATGTATGTGAATATTCAAGTGCTAAAGTTTGTGCAGCTTTGTAAACTATTCATCATCAGTTTAGTGTATTATACTCATAATATAATTATTAGGCTATTGTATAATATATCATCTACCTACTTATTTCCAAAGTTTGTTATTACTAAGTATCTTAGTAAGTCAAGACAATGAATAAAACACAAGTAGCGCTTAAATAACTACATTCTGCGATGAGCAGAGCGAAAGATGTGAAGTTGTGTTACTAATATGCTATAACGGAAATTAATGAAAACACTGGCAATACTAGTACCTATATGACTAATTTGAACCATCAAATTATACACCCATAAATCAAAATAAAATATAAAACATTTTTAAACAATCTAAATAGTAGAAGGCAGACAATGGGTTTTACCAAACAGCTGTATTTTTAACCCCCGACTGAAAAAGAGGGGTGTTATAAGTTTAACGTGTGTATCTGTGTATCTGTGTGTCTGTCTGTTCCATCGTAGCTGCCAAACCACTGAACCGATTTTGTTTTTTTTTGTTTTGTTTGAAAGGTGACTTGATCGAGTGTGTTCTTAGCTATTATTCAAGAAAATCGGTTCAGCCATTTGAAGATTATCAGCTCTTTTCTAGTTGATGAATGGATGTGAGCATCTTTCACAGGTCTAATCGATTGGAAATTTAGAATTCTGTTACTTCAATGATATTAGAAGAATATAGTAACCTTGAACTGATGCTGCAGCATCACCTGGATGCAGGATACCCAACTCCCTCACCAACTTACAGCAGAGGTATCGTGTTTGGGCTCATTGGAAAGGTCTCAAAAAATAGGTTACAGATGGATGGTGATCAGGGTCTGATGATGGAGTAGGAAAGAGAAATGAGACTAAATTAGAAACTAGCTTTACTGTGGCAAAAGTACGTACAGCTACGCAGATATCGGCGAGCCGCGGGTTGATCATAGCGTTTCTACTAGTAATATAATATGAAATTTAAAAAGCTGGAAATAAAAGTTAAATTTAAAATTTAAAAAACCCCCCCCAAAAACACAGCATTTAAAAAGTAAACAAATAATATGTATTGGCCCTTTAAGTTTAATATATAAGTTGTAGGTAATATTTTGATCCAAGCGTAGTCGCGTCGGGGGACGGCTAATGAAAACGCCAACATACACTAGGAATAATGAATATATGCTATTGTAGAAAGGATAGCTGCTGTTAATTTCCTATTTTCATGAGCCGTCCCCCGACACGACGACGCTTGGATCAAAATATTACCTACAACTTTTATATTAAACTTAAAGGGCCAATACATATTATTTGTTTACTTTTTAAATGCTGTGTTTTTGTCGGGGGTTTTTTAAATTTTAAATTTAATGCTAATTTTATTTGGTTGAATTTTTGTTTGTTGGCCGAGAACGTAATTAGTTAGACATGCGAAGGTTAATTTGATGTCGTTTTGACACCCAGTATACGAACTTTTAAATAAAAAATATAATCACAAATCCCGTTCACTAGTTAATTGGCGCCCAACTACGCTTGTAATGTTGAATTTTTTGTAAGCGTAAGAAAATCTGCATAAAAAATAGATGAGTCAGCCCATAAAACTTGCAAATAGTACTACAGTTGTGAACAGTTCCTAATCTCCGTAGTATTATGACGTCACGGATGTCAAGGTTCCGGCTTCGTCCCCTTCGCTTCCAGCCTCCAATTGTTTTCCTTTAAGTCTTCATAGTAGAAACCATATAGATATTCTAGGGATTCGCAAATTAATTAAATTACAGCTGTCATACTAAAGAGTAAAGCTACAGAATAGAACTAAGTAAGGCCAACCGTACGAATGCATTACATACCTAGTTATTTTATCAGTGTCATGAGGGGTTGACCATACTATTTTTTAGCTAATATTAATTATTACAGAATCGCAAAAGTTGTGGTGTTAATGACCTAGAACAATACGTCATTACACATTCTCCAAGTTGAGTTATGTGGGCATAAAAACTGCGCACGCATGTTACTCATGAATCAAGCATAGGCGCAGGCGCTCCAAAGCCTTCATGTTCAAACTCGGTAAACCGCTTCACTGCAATTAACCAGCTTTTCCAATTTTATTGAAGCAACGACACTGTAAAATAAACCTCTAAATTAAATGAAATTCTGTCTTATCATCATTATGTAAAGATATATATACATAGCAGGAGTTAACAAACAGTGTTAAGATTACAACTTATGAACTTAAACATGCGTTCTCAAGTAATTCCAAACAAGATTACATTTTATGGGCATTTCATCATGTGCTTATTGAGGACAGATGCCAGGATGCTGATATCAGCGCGATGCAAACATTGAGGCACAAGATAACGTACATAGTAACGTAATCAGCACCTCAATGACATGCTTCTGTCAACGTTTTTAGTATTGCATCGTCATCGACCTACTTGATGCCGTGACGTATGTATGCCGTCTTGTGTAAGTGTGCATGCAGTCATGCACTATCGCAAATATGGCGTCGAATCAATTTGTGTGTTTCAAACAAAGCGTCGTTTCTTGCTTGAGATTAAAAGTCCTTGAAAAATAACGACGTTGGTTTGCCAGTTATGTCTCTCGGATACAAACGTTGTTTGTTTTGTTTTTGCTCCTATTTCTATTTCGTCACGGTTCTTCTAAAAGTTACCTATTTTCTGTTGAATCTACCAGCCGGGCAGGTGTGTTATAAATCTTAAACGGTTTGCCGATTTCAAGGTATCATAGTCTTCTTTGAAACCTAGTTTTTCTACGAAATACCTGAAATAAACATAGCCTGAACCAGAAAATATTATGGAACAGAGCACGTGACACGTTGTGCAAACAAGGATGTTGGCTCAGGTGCGGCTTACGTAACGTTCTAGTACACCAGTAACAACTGCTCATTGTCCGGGGGGCCTGACTCACTGTTTGTTTTGGAAATTCTCATGTGTATATTATATTCTATATAGATTCATGCTAATGAGATATATCCCCACTCCCAGATTCTTCCAGATTGCCTGGGTTCTCCCAGATAACAATTAAATATTATAGAGCTATTAACACGTAGACATCATCGAGATTTACAAAAAGTTTGACCGACCGTGTTGGTTGGTAGGCCGTCCTTTTTGTGTCATGTTTTCGCCTAAATACTGTACTTCCTCTTTGTTTTCATACAGCAAATGAGTTCTCAAAACCAACTGAATAAACAAGCGACAGTTAATGAAAAGCGAAAACATCATAAACAGACGCAAAAGTACTATGCTCACAAAATAAAAGTGATCGTATTTCAGTTGTAAAACTATTTAGTGAACGGGTCGCAAGAGTGTAATAAAACAACAGTTATAAAAAGTAAAAGTCGCCCATAAAATGGTAAAGTTTTAAAATTTACAATACAAACTCTTTCAGTTCCGTTATCCTTTTGAGAGATTATATGAAAAACGTTAACAAGCGTGAAGCGACGTGAAACTTTTTTGTTTTGAAGACTAGGGTTACTTTCCGTCGAGATAAGATAAGGAAGATTTTCTGTTATCTGGTAAACCGAAAGATTGTTATGGTTTTGAATAGTTTTGATAACAAAACAAGTAGGTAACCTTCTCGTTCTTACCTTCAGCTTCTTACGTCGTCTTCTTCTTCTTACTTTCATATTTCTTGTTTCTATTGAATATGTGAGTTTATTATACTGGGCAATAGTTTCAATTTGACTTTAATATTATTCAAAAACAAACACCGCCTTTGAAGTTCTTATACTTCCAACATTGTAAACAACTGAAATATCTTTCCATTATACCCTTCTTTTATGGAATTTTGTTTAACTTTACGGATTTCCATTGTCTTTATATTTAACTGAACTTAAAGCCTCGGTCACACACAGCGAATACGTGATGTGAGTGTAGTTGCTGCGAATAATACTCACAGCGACAAATAGATCTAGCTAGGTGTGATATCTGGGAAAACTCGTTTTTTCTATTTTTCAGCCTCGGGAATTTGATACAACCCTAGTATACCTCGATGATATGTTTATCTATTTTCACCCGAGCAGAGCTCGGTCGACCAGGTACTATTATATTATACGATATGTCAACCAAACAAAGATTCTCTTAAGTGAGGGAATTACGATATAATTTGTTTAAGAAACAAATTGCGTATAGAAAATATGAGGAGCTGTGAGACCCACTGTTTATGACGTCTGCGACGAATAAATCACAAATTCGTATTTGGGGCATCAGACATGCAGGCAGCAGACTGTCCAAATTCTCGAGTAGAACTCGCTGTGTGTGACCAGCAGGCACCGAATTGTCGCTGCGAGTATTATTCGCTGAGAGTATAGTAAAGTAAAACCTCGGTCACACTCAGCCATGTGACCGAGGTTTTACTTTACTGCTGATTGCTATTACGCCCACCGATCCAAGTTCTCTATCCTTGATACGTAACATAGTCTGATAAAGCTCGTCTAGGCTGGTGCAGGCTCGTTAGTTCAAACCTCATTCAGCTTAGTCATTAGCTATCCATAGGTTCCTGGTATCAATTTGTCTTATACAGTCTTTTGTAAATTGACCGTGCTGATGCCGTGAGAGCGTTATTTATTATCGCCAGTGACATATTTGTAACACCACAGTATAGAGATACGGTTGTTCTCTGCAGAGGACTGAAGTAGGGAACTACGGGAAGATATAGGGCTCATCAAGATACACAGATATCTGTTAGTAAAGGAATGGAGTAAATCAATTAGATCTACGCAACTGCCACTGTTTTCATCAAAGTAGATGAAGAAGTAGTGTGTGATATAGAAATGTCTTACTATTAGCCCGGGCCTACTCCTATTAAAATATTTAGATCTATATATTATACATATATGCAGCATATGCAGTAAATCATACATTGTTAGTTACCATTCATTCCTCTTTCCGCTCAACAATAATGGATGTAGACAAGACATTTGGAATACTCCCAAACTACATTTAGTCATTTTAAACTTTCACTGGTAGGTATTTACGAAACTGTATGAATAACTGCTCAGGAGTTGCGTTTATTTATTACCGCCTTTGTTTCATGAAAAGGGAGAGTCTCTTTGTATAGACTGTTATCTTTGTCCAAAGATTTGAAATGTTTATAAGCCATGCGTTTATGGGGCGGTAAAACAAACTTTATCTCTTGGTTCACTTTCGCCTATTAATTTTACTAGGGCCTATTCATTAACAGTAACACTACCAATTGTTCAGCTTTACCCTCTTTACATCGTGTTTCTTTTAGGTTATCTTTTAATATTATTATTATTACTTATTAAGGGGCCGTGCACGAAATCGACTGATTTCGATCAATTTTGTTCATTATTTGTGAGAAAGGGAAAAAGAATTTAAACAAAATTATTTGTGATTTGAAAAGTCAAGTTCTTTGTTTTGCATGTAGCTGAAAGGGATTTTTCAAATAAATTAATTATTCATGGAAAATCACAAATATTCGCAACTAGTTTTCCGAAAAATGACGCTTAATCTTTAACACGAAACTACTTTTCACTTTGAACATTAAAAATATCATCAACATCATTATATGGTCTAATTACATGTAGCCTTAATTGCATTTAACATCACTTTTCTATTTATTTCCTGTCGATCGCCATCGGCTTCGAAACTGGAAGTCGCAACATTGTATCAGATTCAAGAAACATTTTCAATAAGATTCGCATCTGTTTCGCTTCGCACAGCGTTATCACTATCAGTTTGTATACAGATGCGGGAGTGATCGAGCTCTGTTTACGTTACTCGGAGCCTTGGCACTGAACGGGCCGTGACGTCACTCGATACACGCCACAGACTACACGGGATCGCATAACGTCGAACATGGGTCGTTGCTCGTACGGCTTTCATGTTTAACCGATTGTTCATAATTTATTTGACGTCACTGTGTGAAAGGTTATTAACGCTTAATTAAACAGGGTTTAATAATTAATTCTTAAAATAATAAATAGCTGTGGTGGCCTCTTGTAATCGAAGGATTTCACCAGACAAAAGATTGTTTGTAGTTTGTTGTGATGTTTTGTTGAACGCTTTAGTATTACACTTTGTTAATTTTACCGAAGTTAAAGTAGGTATGTATGGAGGAATTGGAAGCCCTCATAGATAAATTGAGTATGTTCGTTTAAAGCTACGAATTTTGGCTTTTTGGATGCAGTCTTTTCATTACTCTCCTCAGGTACCGGGAAGGTTACAGTAACATAAATCATCACCATTTCGTTCTCACGAAAATGGTGATAACTTTAATCTGTTGACCTACTGATTATAACCGGGCTGTTGGTCCGTTCCAGTATTGCTACAAAGTATCAGCCTGGATGCGGTAGTGCGAAAATAATGTTACTGTTGGGAATTTCCACGAAATATCAATTTGAGACACATCGGCAATGACGGCAATCGATATTCGTATATTTGTTCGGCGTGCCTGTTTCTGTTCTGCCAATGTGACGATCATGCTATCTGTAGCTGCCGTGGCTTCTCGAATGACTGTGGAGATGGATATCAATTTCGATTCATACGTTTCCTAAAATGCAAAGTGTTGTGTCGCAGTTTTTATGTCTCTTGGTACTTGGTATAGGCTATAAGTTCAGAAACCTTATAGCCATACGTTTCCATCTACACAACATTGCTAGTGGAGTGCTCACTGCTGCCCTTGACAGTGGAGCAACGCAAATGACGTCAAACCCGCGCTATTTTTGTATAACACTCATAAACATTCGTATTTCCTTGTTGTATGGTACCCGCTTGAGATCTATACTTTATAACATATACACGAGGCTTATTATATAAATAGTGCAGATAGCCTAACTTGCGTCAGCATCACTTGTAACTGACTATTTTCAACGTTTACTAAAGTTGTCTAATTGTTTACCCATCTTTTTATATTTATCCCAGCGAAACCACAATTCCCAAAACATGAGCATAAGATTTTATTCGAACGGCTTCACACGAAAATTCTCAGTACTTTGCCAAATAGTCGGGAAACTTCCGGAAAAATTACCTCAGCAGAAAATAAAAGTTGTTCTGAATAAATGAAGTTTATGAATAAATGCGGTTCGCTAAAAATGTGCGTGTTTTATAAGTGAAGTTAATGTAACATGTGGTGTTCGTTAAAATGGTCGCGGATCGCCGCCGGCCGCGGTCCGATTACTTGAATACGTAAATATAGAATTTGATGAGCATACAACTCTGCCCCCCCATCTCTCCGAGTATGGCGAGTAGACTGTTGACAGAAATTATACAACAAATCCTGTTTCAACCAATCCGATGAATAGCGGAAAAACCCTGTAAGCCTACTGGGGAGTGGAGAGAAGACGTGCGTAACATGCGTTGCTTATGTCAACAGTAACAGTGCTTCACAAAAAACTTGAAATATTGGTGTTGTTATGTAATCGACGATCGGATGCCAAGCTGCGAAATTACTACATATCAGTCGTCATGGACCTCTTCTCGCGTGGTACGAGTTATACTTCAAACTTTAAACATTGTCAGTACTGTCTCTACCATTTAATTTGGTGTTAGAAAGGCGATAAACAAAACACGTTTGTCAATCACAGACAGGTATGGTCTTTGATTGACAAACGTGTTTTGTTTATCGTCTTTCTAATGTTTTTCTTATCCTGTATCTACGTGTTGCGGTACACGCACGCCTGCTCCTCTGTCGTCATTAGGCAGTTCACTGCCAAGAATCCCTGTGCGAAAAACGAGTCTAACGTAACAAGTTAGCTATGGAGCAAATCGTTATTTACATGAATATTAAATACTTATAATATTGCACAAACTTATCCTTGTAAGGCGGAGTAGGAAATGAGCTCAAAGGCTTGTGCTTCACAATCACATTGACAGTTGCGTTTGAAGATGTCTTTATTGAATTCGCAAGTTTGTAGTCATATTTATATCCAAGGATTTTCCTTAAGCAGCTTACTAAAATAAATTTAGTATCTTGGGTAGTGAGCTTACTAAGCGTCAACCGTTTGAGACATATAATTATGATGATGCAGTCAGACACACAGACAGAACTACCCGGTGACAAAGTGCGATATCGTCAGGCTTAAAATTGAATGTTCTGTTTTCGAGTTGTGTCGCAGAAACTAGTTTCTGTTGACCGGTTTCTGTTGGACTTAGTCTTTCATTCGTATACAAGGACAAATCTATACCTACGGTGATTTGTTGAGACTTGGGTTTAAACGTGATTAACCATTGTCTTAATTTGAATCCCTGTTAAGTAAAGTTTTTAAGGAAACTTGTACGCAATCAACAACTAAGGGCGGATTTCACCAATGAAACTGAACCCGATCAGGACATCTAAACCGCGTTCAAGAGGTGTCAGTGTCATCATTGTTTTGGAATATTGACAGTGGTGCCGATTCTCTTGTCACAAAATTCTCTAAACTAAACTAAAAATCACTAAAATTTAGTTTAGTCCTGTCAAACGATCAAACTCATTCTGAAATAGACTTTAAATGACACAACTTAACTATAATTTAGTTTGACAGCACTAAGATGGCACTGAGATTAGTTTAGTGAAAATGCTATTCTGAATTTGACGATTTAACCTAAAATTTTGTTCTATATTTAAAATCCTCTAACTAAATCTGACTATATTTAATCGCGATTAAAAATGTGTGGAATAAAATTAGATGTCATGAACTAAAATTCAAACCAACACCTCGACTTCAGTTACAAAAATCAGTACTGTATTTTTTTATTTTCTTTTGCTTATATCTCGAAAAGGGTGTGTCCTATCGCAAAAATAATGAAAATTTCGACCCCCTTTAGGAAACCCTTAAACCCCTAATTCTCAACATGTTGGTAATTATTTTTTATTTTTTTTCGTTATTTTCCATACAAAAACTGAAAAATGCCATTAAAAACACGTCGAGGCTGCCGAGCATGCGCGCCTCTGGCTCAAAAAAAAAACACGGGGTAGGGAAAACAAGTACCAAGTGGAGGCGCGCGGTTGTCAAATTCGATTTTAGTTGTGTCAAAATAAGTTTTAAATTTAGAGAATTTATTTGGCAGAATAGCTCCAAGATTGCCATAGTCAAAAGTAAGGAATTTTAGAGATAGTTTAGTTAGTTTAGTTCGGTGTACAAGAGAATCGGCACCACTGACAGCTCTTGAACGCAGCATATATGTCGCTCTATCGTCTGATCGCGTTCAGTTTAATTGTTGATACAAGCACTTAGAATAGTAAGCATGGACTTTCTTAACACATGAATGATTGGCGTGATTCTTCTCGTAATACTGAACAACTTCTCTAATGAAGCTTAAACCCGATAAAGCGATGACAAACATGAAATCTCTCGTCTTTTTAAATAAATAAAATACAAAGACGCGAATCACGAACATCAACAATGATTCACGTGTGCATCTTATGCTTAGCAATGTCTCAACTCCAGTTAAACAAGAAACACAAAATATATTGGCAGCCACGTGTGCTAACTGCCAAGACACGATGTCAAACGATTAAGTAAACATAATTTAAGCATCAAATTGGAAACATGTAGCAATCTATTAACATAATGCTAATGTACACTAAATATTTATAGACACAAAGTCTGAAAATTATGTGAGTGAACATTGTGTTAATTAGACACAATTTTCACTCACATAATTTTCAGATTTAATAATTGCGCAAGTTCTTACGGTTAAATTTAGTATTCACTTCCCTCACACAATCTGTAACCAAGGTTAGGTTACCCTTAACGTGTAACGACCCCGGCAAATAATGCAAGTCAATAGTGACGATAGTGTACATAGCGAGGCTTGCATCCGTCATAATCTGGATATTAAAAGTATTTTTCATAGTTGGCACATTGCCACTGATGTGGACGTAGAAGCTCCGAAAACGCTTCAAATTCATTGCTCTTTTATATTTATTTGAAACGGATTTCCTACGAAATCCATGAATATGTCAACAGACTCAGGCTCCAAATTAACATTATCGTAGTTCTAAGAGCGGGTGGTAATTAATGATATAATGTAAGGTAATGATGACGTGGCGAGACGACTTACAAATGTTGTCGTTACAGGCGACACGAAGCGGAAAAAAATGCCTGTCATTACCAGGCCTATTTCACAAACTGAAGTGAACACAGCCATTTATTGTATTGTACATATTGAGTACTCACTGATAAATATTAAAGCTAAATTCTGTCCGTGACTTCTCACGTAGGTTTTTTGTTTCAAATGACGTTATACTTTTCTCTCCATCTTTAAAGGAAAGATTGTCTGTTCGTTTATTGGTACCTAAATAGATCTATTATTTTCTGATGATAGCAGTTACACTCCAGTAGTGTCGTGCTTACCATTGTTGAGACTTTGGCCGATGAATGGCAAGTAGCACTCCTGCAGCCAATCCACGTCCGGGGTGGGCAACCAGCGCGGGTTGGCTAAAGCGTTTGAGCTGTGACTGTAGAAGCTCCATGATTGGCTAATATCCTGGCCAACCTTTAATTGTTATACTTAGTGAAATTAAGGAAAACATAAATAATTTAATCGAAAATACAGCTAATAGCGTCTATTTTATGTTTTTTTTTGCAATTGCAATGGATAACAGCAACAATACACTTTGGATTGTTATCGTGGTGAAAGGATTAGCCAATCAGTGAGAAAACTCGGGGAGGGTCCTTTCATGCATCTCGGACGTTAAACAGACTCTGGTCCTAGGTTGGCCGAAACAAGGAAAATCTATTCAGGTGGAGCTTCATAGAAGACTGCACCTTGGAGTGTAAATGTGATGCTGTTCCACAAACGATGGGACACTTAATGTCGAGTCCTGTCAGTTGCACGTTACATGGACGCTAGTGATGGCGCCAAACACGTGGCCGAATACTGGGCCGAGTTTATAAAGATTGCCATCTTCGACACACAAAGAAGAATAACACTATTGTTATTCTTCTGTGTGTCGAAGATGGCAATCTACCTATGAATATACCTATGTATATTTTGTATAATTTAAGCATTCTAATGGTGCAACGATGAGTAAAGAGGACGGCTATAATGGCAACACCAAATAAATTATTTACAACAAATAAACACAAAATACCGTAGGATTTCGTTAACACAACCCACCTTGAAGTTATTAATTCTGTGACGTTATCGAAATACATTAGAATTGCGATCGCTGATCTCACAGCACAAACATAGCGTGTTGAAATCAATAAATTATATAAATAATTTAGTTATATTCAAGAAAACCCGCGCAACAAGTTTGAAATATGTTTTTCCGTGTTCATGGATGAGGATAAGGGATCTGGTTAGTTGGATGTAGTGAAGGACGTATGTTTAACTTGATATTTGATTTATGGATGAACTATATGTTGGAAATTAACATCAATAGTTTGAGGCAGCTTGTGTAGATGAGAATAAAGACTTAAGAGCAACAAGCAAATCGAATTCGCCAACTCTCTTCGCTTACTTTGTTTCGTCTGGCCAATGTGTTACTGATTCCCTCCCAAATATCATCCCTGAAATTCGAAGAAGGTGAAGCACTATCAGCGCTTTTGATTCAACATCGTCCTCCTGCCCTTATACTAATTGATTTAATGTCGCTATTGGCGCAGCATGTCTTCTGCCATATATGTCTATTAGCCGTTATCTTAGTAGTCAGTCTTTTTCTAGCCATATCATCTTTTACACAATCCATCCATTGTTTCTTGGGTCTTCCTTTACTTTCATAGCTATCTACTTTTGATTTAGCAATGATGATGATTAAAGTCCTAAATACTGTCAATTGGATAAAATATTATATTAATTCATTGATCAAAGTCTCAATCTGCTAAGTATCAGTTTCTGCAAAATCAGCACTCGGGCGTCCTGAAGTCTAAACTTATGACTATATCAGTAACCATTGACGTCATTCCGTTATCTTCAACGTTTTACGTTTGTTACTTATCGTAATGTTATGTTATATCTTTATAAATCATACATATTTCTATGTTTGCACATTCCTTTATCATTTTTGTTTGCTTAAGGTGCTTGATGGATTTTATGGTTTCCGTTTTTTTCTTCATATTGTTGTTATGCTCTCGTATTCAATCTATATTTTCTTTTGTAACACCGTTATTAATATTCAGTTTATTCTATGTTTAGTTTGATTGAAGTCTATTATTATACACTGGTCATTTTTCAAATTAGGTTATTATTTATCGGTAATTCCTACTACCACTACATAGCTTCTTGTTTTACAAGCAAAATTATGTTTTGTCAAATAAGCTGTAAAAGCCAAAGCCGCAGTAATCATAGTAAACTAATAATAATATGTGGCGGTATCTACATCGCCACATGCGAACTACGCATCAAAGACATGACGTCAGACAGACGTCACATAAATCCTGCATCGCACAATTAAAGTTTACCGTGCAGTGGACATATATACAAGAACCCAACATCAATCGTTGGGCAGTTGCCCGCCAGACAACACCCGTCTGGTTGGAGGATCCTCCCTTTTCTAAGGAGTATGAGTGAACTTTACACCCTGTTCCTCATACTCCTAAAGTGTTGTTTATACTTATAATTGTCAAGACTCATGTGGTAACATTTCCCTTGCATCATCCGACGGTTCATGTAAGAGCTAATTGTGGGGACTTGGAACTTCACCAAGAAGTACGTCGTATTCTCTCGTAATCGTTCATTCATACATAGCATCAATATTATGATCTTGCGAATCTTATGCCAAAGTGCTAATTGCATTTAATTCATGCAGGTAATTTGACCGTCTGACGTTGGCTACGCTAGGCACCCATTTTTGGGCCTTTGTAATGATGTAGGTACATGATAATAATGTTGATCTGTTGTGTTGTGTTGCATTGATTTGGTCTCTCTTCTGTAAATACATTTACTACCAGTTTTTTTTGCAAGCTAGATTAAGTACTAATTATGTTTCGTTAACTCTCAAATCAGTATTTTTGACTTCTTATTTACAGCTTTTTGAATAATTTACCATATTTCAGCAGCTTCCTCTTCCTGTTTATTTTACTAATACGTAGTAAATATTTGTATGAACAGGAAGACATTTAAAATAAATTGATATTTTTCTAAAATCCCTCAATTAACAGAATTTATTTGTAATCGTGATTCAATTACCTACGAGCAATATATCCAGTCAAACTAGTTCTGAAGGTGATATATTTATAACAAGTGCAGCATTTCCATAATCGATCATGCTTCATAGTAAAAATCCCTCTAGATCTTGTACAATTAACAGAAATTATACGTATTCGTGCTTCAGTTACCTACTAGCAATATATCCAGTCAAACTAGTTTTGAAAGTGATATATTTATAAAACATACACCATTTCCATATATCGATCATGCTTCATAGTTTTTATTTTTAACTCCGACCTTAAGCCACAAGTTATATTATGGTATTTTTATTGAACGTAGGTTTTTATCACTATCAAGGTTTATCTACCTAAATTATGATGTTATATGAATAAAATATCAGCTATAATGTACACGTCGTCTTGCAAAAACTGAACGTTATCATACAGTTGTTTTACGTAACATATTGTCATAACACATTGCTTGAGCTATTGACCCGCGATGCTATCAGAATTTTAATTAACAATACAATTAACCTGATATGATAATGTTGGCAATTGATTTCTAATATGTTAACGATATCTGGTTGGCCTAATGAACCGAATGCAGCTTCACAAGTTGGCAAATATTTACTATTTAATAGCAGTGATCTAAGTTTATACTAAACTTATTGAGCTTTAAGTTACATTATCACAGTGATCAGATTGAAAACTCCAACACCACCATGATTAAATTAAAATAAATAAAATTAAGGAGAAGACACGAATTAAAAATCACAAAGTATATCGTATGTTTATATACACACACATTGTATAGTGACGCATGTATGTACCTTGTTAAGAAATCCGGTAATCAATCTCTTAAATAATGGGCCAATTTACAACGCCTAAAGTACTGAATAAATCTGTGCCATGAAAGCCACAGTTGGTTGAAAACACGCCGTAAATCATAACGAGTGGGACGATCATTTGCAACAAACTTTGACGAAATGTCAGACCAGTTTGCTGACGTATTCGTGTCAATAAACAACGATACAGTCAAGCAGTCATGAATTCAGCTGAAATCATGAGAATTTGTGGTGCGGAGGTGTGAAAATAGAAAACACGATGTTATACCTACGGTTATACTAAGTATGCAAGACAACACGCCAGTCACTTATGTGAAGTATTGCGCAGTATGTTATTATAATAATATTACATAACGCAAGTTATACCTCCAGAACTAGGTACTATTGTGTGAGTTATCATGTTTATGTGATACTATGTTGGTTACCTAATCGTAAAATTGAATCAAACTCAAACTCAAACTCAAAGCATTTATTTCAATTAAACCATTTACAGGCACTTTTGAATTGTCAAAGAGTCGGTCAGTTAGTCAGAGAGTTGAAGCTAGTTGCCCATTCCAAAACGTAGATCTCTATGGAGAAGAACGGGCAAGAAACTCCAAGGACACTCTTTTAAAAAATGGATATAGATATTACAAAATCCTGGGTACAGTATTCATGTTGCTTCTATATGTGAGAACAATGTAAAACAAAAAAAGAATCAAAAGCAATTCAAAATTTAAGATTAAAAATAAGCTCTGGCAAATAAGAGGTGACCAGTCTCAACTGACGGCGCCCGTTCACGAACATGACATGTGGATCAGCACCATCCAGCTCAACCATTTTGTAGGGAACCGAATGATCCAACACACGTGCCACCATCAGCGAGACATTTAAGTGAGCATGACATACTCTCATCTGCCATGCTATTTCAAGTCAACATACATCATACCATACTAAACGGCTCCATGGTACTCACATTTACAATAATTGAAAAAATGCTTCTAAATTATACAAAACTAGTTTGCAAAGAAATTGAGCAATTAGTATAATATTATTTTCAGGTTAAATAAGAATAAACAATAATTTCGTAATGTCAGGAAAAAAAAATAAAAAATAGTAAAAAGGGGGAAGCAACACTTCCAATTATGAAATTTTAACTAGTGAGCCCAAGTGCCTGTGGAGTAGGACCAGCGTTAAGCCAAGCATTTTTATCTACGATATAATCATCCAACTTATAATATGCTTGTCTACATAGTGTGCGTTTAATGCATGTTTTAAATTTCTTCTCATTTAGTTGAAGAATATCGAGTGGAATTTTATTATAACATTTTACACAATACCCCATAAAAGAAGTATGTACTTTAGACAATCTGAAACGTGGTTGATCTAATTTGTTCCTATTTCTAGTGTTAAAATTATGCCTGTCACTTATTTTACTAAAAAGATGTAGATTTTTCCGAACGTACATAATGTTTTCATATATATACTGACAAGGTACCGTCATGATGTTAATTTTTTTAAACAGTTCCCTTAGAGACTCGCGTCTGCGGAGGTTGTAGATGGCTCGAATAGCTCTCTTTTGCAGAATAAAGATAGAATCAATATCTGCAGCCCGTCCCCACAGCAAAATACCGTAAGACATGATGCTATGAAAGTAACTAAAATAGACCAGTCTCGCGGTATCCACGTCTGTTAGTTGGCGGATTTTCCAAACAGCGTATGCGGCTGAACTAAGTCGCCCTGCAAGTGATGTTAAATGAGGACCCCACTGTAATTTTGAATCAAGCGTAATCCCCAGGAAAACCGTCTTTTCGACGAATTGTAGTATCTCCTTATTCAGTACAACTTGACAATCACTACTTCTAACATTCGGTAACGCGAATCTAATGCATTTTGTTTTCTTCTCATTTAATACCAAATTATTTACAGTAAACCAATTATGGACCTTAAGCATAGCGTTATTTACGTCGTCAAACTCCTGTGCATGTCTATTTACTTTAAAAATCAGTGATGTGTCATCAGCAAATAACACCATTTGTGGTCGGTTTTTCAGTAGATGAGGTAAATCATTTATATATACTAAAAAAAGGAATGGACCCAATATCGAGCCCTGTGGTACACCCATTTTGACTTTTAAACCTAATGAATTCACACCGTTTATTTGAACTTGCTGCAGTCTGTCATTCAAATAGGATTTTACTAAGCTAAGCGCAAGTTTACCCAGTCCGTAATGCTCAAGTTTCAAGAGCAGTGTTTCGTGATTCACGCAATCAAATGCCTTAGATAGGTCGCAAAAGATGCCTATTGCATCTTGAGCCTCTTCCCATGCGTTAAAGATGTGTTTTAATAAGGTGACACCGGCGTCGGTTGTGCAACGTCCTTTGGTGAAACCATACTGTTGATCGTGTAGGATGTTATTACGATTAAAATGATTGAGCATTTGATTTAACATTACTTTTTCAAACACCTTACTGAAAACCGGCAAAACCGAAACGGGTCTATAATTATTAGTGTCTTTGCTGTCCCCGGATTTGAAAAGTGGAATAACTTTACTGTACTTCATTAAATCTGGGAATACCCCTTGATCAACACACAAATTAAATATTAAAGCTAAATAGGGTGCAATTGTCTCAATAATGGATTGACAAACTTTAGTAGACATGCCCCACAGATCTTCGGTAATTTTGATCTTGAGTTGCTTAAAAGCTTTTACAACGACCCCAGGGTTTATATGTTTAAATTTAAATTCTATAGGACAAGTTGAAACTTTCGCTTTTAGTAAATCAATAGCAAGTGAGGGCGAGGAATTTAAAGTTTCCGTAGTCTTAATTGGAATATTGGTAAAGAAAGTTGCAAATTCCTGAGCAACATCAATGTTAGCGCTAATGAGACCGCGGGAAGTGTCCAGTGTGTAATCAGTGTTACGTCTTTTGTTCTTGTTAGTTTCATTGTTTATAATTTTCCAAACTGTCTTTATTTTATTGTCTGCTGATTTAACCTTGTTGCTAATAAAAGAAGCTTTAGCTGCTTTGCAGACTATTTTAAACGTTTTTGAGTAAGTAGCAACATACTTATTAAAAGTTTCCGTGTTAATATACGGCTTAAGGCCATACAGTTCAAATAATCTTTCCCTACTTTTCCTGATGCCTTTAGTTGCCCAGTCACTGAATAAAAACTTAGGGCAAATAGTTTTGGTTTTTTTCTTAAATGAGTTATTAAACTCTGTTTGCACTAATAAAAAGAATTTTTCATACAAAATATTACCATTGTCTATATTTAGGCCCTGAGTACTTAACTTGCTAATTAGAGTGCTATTAAACCTATTTAAATTACCCGAAGTTATTGGTCTAGTTTGTATCTGCACTTTTTGTAGTGGTGTGTCGGACTCAAAAACAACGGTTTGACCGCTGTGATCAGATGGGAGATAATTTACAATGGCTTTATCTAAATAGTCGCAGCTACAAAAGACATTATCAATACATGTAGCAGTAGTCGTAGTAATTCGCGTTGGTTCCAAAAACACATTTGACAGATTGAATGATTTGAAGAGACTTAATAATCTACTGCTATTTGAATTATTTTCCAAAATATTAATATTAAAGTCACCACAAATAATGACTGATTTATTACCCGTTACAAGTTTTGCCAAAACATCTTCCATTACTGACTCGAATATAGAGTAGTTTTGATAATTGGGAGGTCGGTATACGCACACTATGTAATGCTTATCCAGCTCAACACACGACAGTTCAATGCAATGTTGCACCGATAGTTCAACTATGTCATTACGAGTCTTAGATTTTATACAATTTTTAATTAAGATTAGTGAACCTCCACGCAGCATGGATTTTCGGTTAAAACAACTGCCCACCCTATAGTTTTCAAAATTAATTAATGTTTCATAATCTTTCAACCAGTGTTCGGTTATGCAAATAATATCAAGCATTGTTTTTTCTAAAAACAATTCAATTTCTAATTGTTTGGAAGAAAAACCTTGAATATTTTGGTGAAACAATTTCAAGGAATTCTGCTTAGCCCCTTTTTTACAAATATTGTTAACTAATTGAGTGCTAGAAGATACCTTGTGAATGGTGACATTAACTACATTGTTACTGGTACCTTCTGTTGTCTTACTGACTAGTTTAAACTATCGCTAACCACCTTAATATTAGTATTATTACTAATTTTTGTGGTGCTTATTACATGAGACTTCGACATACTACTTATGTCTGAGTTTATAATATTAAAAGCTAATAGCCATGCTATTTGACGTCTAAAACTAATGGGCAGATACGCAGTATCCCTGGTCGATTTAAATTTCTCAACAAAAGTGTTGGTGTCAAAAAATATAAGTTTATCACTATAGTGATTAGCTAATAAATGCATATGGTTATTTAGCATATGTATATAATGATTTTGCCTACTTGACAAGTGCTCGAAGTATGGAAAAGCACACAATATTATTTTCTGACAATTAATCTTTAAGATTTCAGTGACACTGTCAGTAATGTCATCTTTTTTAACATTAGTACTATTGCCTACAAATACAGAAATAATGGCTTTCGAATCTCTATGCCTACTGAATACATCTCTCATGAAACGATATTTCCGTTGGCATGTGCCTACAGTCTGGTTGGTACGATAATGTTGATCGGTAGATGGGTCAGGTTTAGCTTGGGAATTATGCTTTCAATTTTCTCATACTATATTTTAAGTAGTTATACCTAGTTTCCACGACTGACGTAGTATAAATGCATGCAGCTTGCACACGGAGAGTAGTTTTTAGTATTAACTGGTCCTCTTTTAGAAAGATTGGCTAAAGACCCTCTTACCAGACAACAAAAAGCTAAAAAAGTTGCTAGAAAGGAAAACGTATGTGCTTTGGTGGTGGGTGACACTACTATACTTTTCTCTAACGTTCTTGGAAATTCGAACATTATTTTGACAACCTTCTTCGAGATCAATCGAAATTGCTGTACTGGTAAAAAACAAGTGACGATCCGGCCAGCAATGTTACTATCAAAATCCATATCGGCCTTGTTTAGTGGCCAAATAAATTACTGTGAAAACTCATCTCTGTCGTGTTATTTAAAAATGGAACGAACTTTTTAATTCAACACATGGCAACTGAGGAGGTAACTTATCAAAGATTTTATTTAAATTTCGATCTGGCTTGCGCTGGAATAGAGCTGTTTAAAGTGAAGAAGAAACAAATGAACATATTGGCGCGTGAAAAATTATCGTTGTTCGTCATTGATTCTGGAATCTATAATTAATTTACTCAGATTGAATTTTCGCGCATTATTTAAGAAAAGTACTATATAAGGCTTGGCCGCAACCAGGCATTGATGGACTCACGTATGTGTGCCTCAGCTTCGCCTCGGCCCATATTTCCACGATCGCCCATCAATGGCCCAGTTGCACGCCGCAACAGTAATGCTAAATGATTAAGTATGTAAGTACCTATACAAATGTTTACTGATGTGATGACTATGTTATCAAAAGTAAAACAAGTAATTAAATATAAGTTTTTCAATACTGGACGCATAAACCACATTACATAGTAATGTCGTCATTTCCCAGCGGAATATTCCACCAGTGAGTCGACCCTCGGGTCAGTTATCTTCTATGTGACGCATCATCAGGGCTGGGGTATGCCCGACATTTTGCGAAGATTCATTATTGATGTAACATTCTTACCGCGATTTCTCCTACAAAAGTTAGCACCCCCTCCACCCCTTTTAACCGTTAGTTGTGGAAAAATAATGAATAAAATAATATTAATTTATTGACAGAATAGACTTACTTATTATTTTAATTTTATTAATAGATCAAGGGAAAAAAAAAACATATAAACTGTTCCTCCCTTTTCACCCCGAAAGGGGTGATTGGTTGATGTTTTTTAAATCTTCAATGTTTTTCGTCATTTATTTAATATTTAGATTAGTTTTGACTTAATCCAGATGTCTATACCACCACAATGTTAGGTTAGTTTACAGTCATGTTACAAAGTGTCATTTATAATACTAAAGTGCCTGTGCATAAAATTCAGCCGTGTTTTCCATGTTTTTTTTTTTTTTTGTAAATGTCTAAGGGCAGCCCTACATATTATCAGCTGCTACTCTGCTAGGTCAATCGTATGAGCACGTTGAAGATAACACGGCAAACACACTGCGTAATATGTCGCACATGACTACTTGTAGGCCTATTAATAAACTTTTAGGTATGATTAAGCAGAGTTCTGAGATCATAGAGTCATAGCAATTCAATGTTTGGCATAAGTTCCTGTCTGTTCTTGTTAGTGACGTCATATGATATGTCTGATGCTTAATTAAGTACTGAGGCCGTTTGTTCATTGATTATTTTGAATACGTCACTTATAGTTGCCTCATTGTAAAATAAATGTTGGCTGAAACTCTTAACTCAATTGGTGGTTGGTTTATTGTTCGCAATAAGTACTTAAATATGGAAATCATTTCCTAAATCGAGGAGCCCATTTTTTCAAACCTGTTTTATTACTTACAAATGAAGGAATAGCAGTATTACGTGCGGAATATGCCAGCAACCTAAATAAGTATTGATAGAAACCCTCTATAATAAAAGTTTAAGTGTTTTTATCACGCTAGGGGCACGAAGCGCGGGTAGACACGAAATGTCACTATTTTAATGTCAGCAGTCACAGGTCAAACAGGGTTCGTGTTCCGTGAAATATACATATCGTGCGCTTTTCCTAAATATGACATAATAAACGACATCATCGCCCATCCACGGTGTTCTCATCAAAACGCCTGTCTATATTATTATCGTTGAGCTTATCGTCTCTGTAACTGAAGCTTTAAACTAACTTAATAAGTTCTAAAACTAAGAACATGTCCGAATAAAATCTGGATTATCCATAGAATTAGCTGTGGCTTTGAAAATTAACTAATTTATTTTGTAGAATGCAAATTACCCTGGTAACATTATTTTTGAAGTTCACACAAGAACGATGCTCGTGGCGTGACCGATAGAAAGCTTTTGGGGAACAGCGTGACTCGTGAGCCAGCGATGTGGAACAGCGGCACAACATGAAATGTCAATGTCGATCATACTGTGAGCACAATTCTGTAACACAAGTTAAACTAAATGTTAATCTGTTGAACCCGGAAGTACGTAACAAACGTTTTTGGACTTAGTCTATTGTTCTAAAAGAAAGGTTCTGAAAGGAAAATATTGCGAAGAAACCGGGATATCCTAGAACCTAATATCGAAGAGATATGACATCCATCAACCCACACAAGGTCCGCGTTGTAGTTTACGGCATTTTTTCTCATAGATTGAAGTAAATCTGATGTTGATATGTGTGTTGCTGAAGGTGCTAACCTTGGACGTCCGGCGCAACTTAGTCTTCCAATTTGCTGATTGGCTCATCTTTATACGATGGCATGAGCTAAAACCTCTCATATAACTCGTGACGACATGATAGAAGACGTAGTAGGTATTCACGGGTCTGATTTTAGAGCAAAACAATTCGTTATCCAAGAGTTCAGAGCAATGGCTCCTAAAAAGCACCCATTTTGATAAATTTAAAAATAATCCAGTGTTACGTGACAGAGGCCACGCAACTAATAAAATGTTATTCATTTACTCAGCTGTCAACATATTAAATAGGTAACGATACGGTACATGTTTTGACGCAATCCTTTACAGAATTATAAAAATATAAGTTAATTTAATGTCAGAGGTAATTTTTTTTTTTTTTGGATGCAAACAATCACGTGGACCCATCTGAAGCTGTCAGAACCACCTATTGAAATCTGCAATATGAGAGCCCTCGCAGTTGTGATACCATCCCAGAGTAAGAGCTGAAATATACGTCACATGTGTCTCTAAATACAGTAGCACTCATATCCATCCAACTAGAACACAGCAAAGGTGCTTGGCGGCAGCTAGTATTTTTATTTTTTTACACAAATTTTTCTATTGATATTCAAAAACACCAGTATAGAATTCTCCTACAAAATTTTCACCTTACATCACATTACTTCAGGAAGTCGTACTAAGAGACATGAGCAGTAATATACATTTGGTAACATTACCGTCCATTACACTTTATTGTCGTGCATTAGCCCAAATGCACGTCCGTTGTTACACCCATACATCCGTCAAGACAACTAACTATTACTCTGAGCTAGATGCGGCCAGCGCAGCTGAAACTCGTCAAACTTACGACGTCATTAAGCACAGTAGGCCAACTAATCCATATTTCATGTTTTGTTAACCTGTCATAGGATTCAAATGTTCTAAAGCTATATCCATTGTAATATTATAGTCCTTAGTTAAGTTACCTTCCAGCAGCGGTAGAAGATAATACAACTGAATAACATTCATGGATTTTAAAAGCACACCACAGTCCCCAGTCATACCATCAGTAAAGTTTTACTGATATTGTTATAGGTAATAACGATTACTCCTATATTATATTGTTGAACCGCTTGTTGAAGCGTAGTCCATCAATCTGGATCAGAAAAACAGTAGTGGTATCGTGTGCGTGCGCAGCGCTTTCTAACACCGCTCTGCGTGACTGTGCCCCTCTGGCGTGCACTCCGCTAATTTGCGTTAGGCTCTGCGCAATTTGCTGATTTTGTGGTGAAAAGTTCGGTGCATGTTCCAAGATTTATATTTGTTGATTAGGAATAAGCAGGCGATTGGATAAAGCTTTTGTAGACCAACGAGATGTCTTAGATACCAAAACTGCTAGCAAGAGCTGGCGTTAGAAATTCAGTGGTAATACAATCTTTAGCAGAAACTTGTTAATCCCATGCCTTCACAATACCTTCACATTATAATTTATGGGTTAGGTTAGAATAGTAATTTCCAAACACCGTGACTACCGTTATCCTCATTTTGCGTGTTCCGTCCACACTTTAGTTTAATGATGGTGGCACACGACAAGGGGCTATCCATTCGCCGATGGGTGGCAGAAACAACACCGGTCCACACAAATGGCTAAAGACATTAATAGTCTTCGTTTGGACGCTAAAATATTAGTTCCGAACATTATTGAAATTTAAACTTGTTAGGTATTTGTTTTTGACGATACGGGTGTTTGGATGAACTAACCAAATACAGAATAGTATTCGCATTTGTAAAATAAAATGAGGAGTTTTTCAGTAACCGACTCCAAAAGCTTGTATTTTTGGTTAGAATCGGAATTTGGTTAAATTCACTATCCTTAGTACCACAAAACCGTGTTTATCAGTTGTTTAGCCTAAACACCTTTTCAACATGATATTTCTGTATGGAGTTTGACATAAAACTGACATTAGACACGCGTTGAACAAGTGTCAAAGTTTTTGAGGTAAGGCCCTATGTGCAGTGGAAACATTATAGGCTGATTATGTGTTATGTAATAATATCTTAAATCCTCCATAATCGTCTGTACCTACCATTAGGTTCACGTTATCGGAACAATCCTGTTCTTTATTCCACCGTGGAGGATAGAAATGTGACTGTGACGTGCGTCACGCTAGCTGCCAGCCACGGAAACCGCTCGCGTGACCGCCAGTGTGCAGCGTAGGCTTGGCACGCAACACGCGAACTCGCTACTGTATGCATTAGACTGCTTGAATCATCGGGAATGCCACTTTTTGACTTCTTTTAATGTTTTATAAAGGGAAATTAACAGTATTGCGTGTAACGGAGCCTGTATTCATGGCCAGTCTTGAATTCAACGTAATGTCTGTAAACTTAGAACGGAGAGTCTCAGTTTTTCAATTTTTCACAACAACAAGTATAATATGGTTTGCTTTTATTGTAATGCCGATGACCTTAAAATATAAGAGCAACCAGACATACCTATGTGTATGATGGCATCTCACGACCTTCTTGCGTCTAAGAGACTAAACGTTTCTCTGACAGATATCATCTAAAACTTAGATCTTAGATAAGCATTTGCAAAAACAATGGCTTCAAAAAAACCTGCTTCGAACATTTACAAGGGCAGGAGGCAACGAACAAATAAAATTAATTAAAGCACTGGAACTGATTAGGCGCGATGGATGTGACTGGTGTCACAAACACGTGGTCTCCGGAATACCTCGCGAAATGCCTATTCAGTGGCGAGTCATTATGCTATTTGTAGAACAATGCAATTATGTACAAGAATTGACTACATGTGTGGTCCTCAACTACCTACTAAGTTAAGACTTTCTCAGGGCTGTTATGAAAATTAAATGATCTTAATAGAATAAAAGGTATACCTAAAGGCAGTGTTCTTTGCTGCAATACTCATAATTTCTATATGTATACGTTTAAAGAGGGGCTCTTTTTAATTGAAATCATAAATAAATTACTAAAACTCTTAAATGCTTAACTTAAACTCTCTTCCCCTTTAAAACCTTTTTCTCCCCTAGCAACATAATTATGAGTAACAAAAGATCCAACAAGGAGTTATTTCACTTTTACTACGCTTTGTACTCCTGCGCACTAAATGTTATCAGAAGCATAATATCAACATCAACAGTACCTTTACGGAGCTCGCCCGAACTGTTAGTGTACGGTACATTACCGTTAGCACTTTTTGCCTTTTCTCCAAGACCACCTAAGTTTTTAACACCTTCGTTGAAGCAGCGGCTGTAATTTTTACAATCGCATTTACTTTTTTACTGACGTCATTCTTGGGCTTAACTTTAACAATGGATGCTGTTACCATTGTTCGGATCTTTTTGGTACTTTTTGACGGTTTTTTTGTGGGATTTCATGGTCTTACTTCAGAGTATCATCTACTTTAAGCTGATAAACAGTTGTTTTTGCTTCATTGAACAGAAGGCCTTAAATCTCCTTTCTTTTTTTTCCATATTGACACTGATAATATTTACCAGAAATAGAGAGGACCGTTGATAGCTTCGCCTGAAATTTAAAAAATACGTTCAATAGCAATTTAAACGTCATTACTGCGTTCTACAGTTTTAAAAACGATAAAATTCCTCGGTATTATTATTCCGTCGCAGCCTGCCAATTATGCATGCCAGTATCGTACTTCATGTCAAACAATACCATGAGTAATAATACACGTCTCTTTGTTGCAGGTAAGATGGAGGAAACCCTTTGTGCCTGTTTTCTGCCTCCTTTCATTGCACCCTTCCTGTCTGCTCCCCTCCTATTTGGTTTGTTTTCAACCAACTCAAGAGTTGTTCTCGTACAGCCCTTATCACGTGGCTTAACAGATGCAAGGTAAAATATTGTTGAGGAAGTATTCATTAATACGACCAAGTTATACTAAATTTTAATTACAACTTCGATATTCTGCATCTAAACACCTGTGTGGTAATTATTTTAGTAGACGCTTCCAATAAATGTATCTCTCCTCAGTATGGAAACCTGATGCATTGCCATTGAAAACAGGGTTAGTGTTACTATGATTAAAGTTGCTACCGTAAAGGGGTCTATTTAAAGTTAAACATGTTCATTCGTTCTCTATAATCAAATATTTTAAGGCTATTTCGAAAGTCACTAGGATCGAAGTTTTAATACTATTTTTCTGATGTCTTAGTTCATCGTCTATTTACTTACTTCTACTTATTTATGAGTAAATAAAAAAAAGAGCGGATTAACTACAAATAAATATTGTAGGAAAAAATATAACAAATTCCTTACCAAAATTTTAAAGAGTACAAACTTTTACTGGAACATTTTCTTCGTTTTCTATTTAATAGCAATGAGAAAAGAACAAAAAAAATTAAAAAGTACAAAGCTCAGCCTCTGGTCTGATTTTTTTAGTTTGCCTTTAACGTAAACAGTATTGTCAGGACACACTGGGAACTCATAGGAACGGTCTACGCTACGAAGTATTGCCCTGCGGAGGAGAATACTTGACCATGGTATATATTTTCCTTTAATTTATACAGGATATTATGTTTTCCTTTGAATGCGCAATAGCATGGCCTATAATAATGCGCAACGATTGAATCTTATAAATTATGGTCTAACGTATAATTAAATTAAAATGAGATAGTTAGGTATAATATTACAGTGATTGGCATCGATTGCATAATTTGGTTCACATCGAGGATGTTCCTTTGTCTACGAAACGACCATCGTCGACGTGGATGTTCTGAAATTACTAAATAAATTATTAACTTTAATCAGTCATTTCAGGAGCTTGGTATTTTTGAAAATCAGGATACTTTAGGGATACATCGGACATAGGTAATAATCGTGTTTATTTGCAATTTCTGGCAAACTATGAACTTTTATTAAGACCTTTGGATGGGTGCTTATTCATTGCAGATAGGTCGCATAGGCGTGATCCCTCAAAAATCAACGTTGAATTCGTAGTCACTCTGTACATTACTGATGTCACGTTCCCCTCCTGAGTCACGTTTCTTTTCGCTCAGCCAAATAAGATGTGTTTACTGTCCAAAACAGGTCCGCGAAGGTCGACCACTTCGGACATGTTCACGATCGAACGTTGCTTGAGAACCGTTGTCAAGTATCTATTCATTCTGATGTTATAAACCATGAACAAAAATATCTGAATATTTAACCGCTTATGTGTAGCTATTCTAATGATTTCATAAACGAGTCACATAATAAAACGGTCTTTTAACCGACTGGTCCCATCAGGGTCAATTAGTCTACTTGAAAAGGGCTCGTCGTGTAAAATTCATATAACATGTTCAAACTTATGTGGAATCTCAACCTGTCCATGATTTACGGGAGCACAGAGCACGATTCCTTTTAAGCGTCGTCGTCGGACCGGTCGTTGGCTTACAAAAAGCTTTGTGAATGTATTGCTCTGGCACAAACGGTGGGAAGCTTCTCACGACTCTTCGGGGAACTGGCTTGGCATGGCCCCTAACCACAGATAACCCCACCTTGCTACATCTACGTCATTTTGTTTGTTTTTTACAATATTAAAGAAATCTAAAGTCAAAGTTATTTATTATATTTCCGTTTCTGAGTACTAAGTGATAATAATTGGTTACTACGAAAACATGCGAAAGGTTTAGTCATCATGGTGTTATAATTATTTTGATGAGTAAGCCTTGCGTTCTTGAGAACTGCATCTTTTAATTTATATTATTTGGTTAATAGAATAGAAATTACTTCATCACGGATGGGATGACCATACATGCCCCGTTAAACGTATTACGTTACTTCTTGTAAGTATGTATAATATAACTGTATCTGAAAATAATGTATTGCGCAATGTACACTTACTTAAATGCAAATTCAAACTTTGTGTATCACTGTTAACAGAGCGATACGGAACTTAACACAGACAAGCAAAAATACGGAGCTAAATTGATATGACGTAAAGCTTGGGAATCAAATGCTAAAATGAGACTATTGTCAGTCTGGAAAAAAGTCAGTGTTTCGGCGTGTAATTGATGTAAGATTTTCCACTTGGCTCACCTCGTACAATAGTCTGCGGGAACTGTTTAACATTTAGCGCATTCGCAGGCGCCCGCGCCGTCGTCGCGTCGCCTCGTGAGAACTCCACCGTCTTATGACTTCATTTCAAACTGTTGCCAACTCGTACAGTTTTTAGTTTTGCACTTTAATGTGCTCGCCAATGATTTTTGTATTTGAGGTTGGTTCGTTTAGACAACTTTGATATTTTTATTGACGTCTTAATAAACATCTTCCCCTTATTTATGAACGTCGCTTATAGTTAGAAGGGGTTTATTTATAAACGTTGCTTAAAGTTAAGTAATGATTAGCATCTGTTTAACCATACATTTTTGACATTAAACGCTACTACTTTCAAATACTCTACTGTAACCTGCGTTTTTAAGAGCTTTCTAATTACTGTCTGTTCTTGATTTACAACAGGTCTTCCATTTTGAATTTTATCACATTGCAACTTGGTGAGATCGTGTATTTATTTGATTAGACTCTTATTACCGGTTGTATGATAATGCAATTCTCTTACAATCTGACTCTCAAGACTCGTTAGTTTTCGTGAAAAGACTAACGAATTTAATGATGTAGGTAGTATTGTTGAAATCGTCCTCGCGCTGAAAGATAATGATGATGATGATGATCATTGTTCAAGTCTTACTGCAATTTCGTATCTTTTTATATTAAGCAATAGATTATGTTAAATGGTCCATAGATAAAAGACCATCAGCAGACTCCATACTTGGTATAGTAAATCGTCATTTAGTTTCATTGCAGTCAATAACAGAAAAATACCGGAAATAGGAATCTTCTTGTTACTCAGAAGTGAGTAAAGCTCTATTCGGCTTGGGTTATTTTACAGTGTATCGATTATACCTACTGTGGCTAAATATCGTTCCTTATAACATCCTTCACACTAACCACATTTTAGTTTGTTTTCTATGAATTACAAAAATCTTTCACAAGCTGCAGGTAACCCCACGGTATGTATTAATAATTCGATAGAATTCAATGATTCATGTAAAAGGAAAATTGTATTAATAACTGATTTTAACCTTTAAATACTGTGTGTAGAAGTATTGCTGTCATCAGTAACAACGGACAAGTGACGTACAAAGTGAAGCGTGCTATTGGTTGCATTGATGACATGATTCTGAACAAACTGTGCTGTTATAGGTACTCCTGTCATAATTAGAACCGTCGATGATGTCACTTGATGATAATTACGAGTGCAATTGCATGAAATGTACTTGAATATTTTGAGTGTGTGCAAATGATTGAATGCTAATAGATTCAATAATATTAAAATGGAATCTGGGCGCAACATGATTGGAATATCCTGAGGTTAATAAAGTTGGTAGGTGCTATAAGGATTGAGGAAGATTTAAATGCACCAAGGACATTCCAGGTTACAGGAAAATACATCAGGAAAACAGTTTTGCATCACGTTTGCGGCAAGTAAATGACAATGTAGACCGGACCTTAAACATATAAACTGCTACATTAGGCACTTACTATAAGTTACAAGTTTGAAACATGATAGCGGAATCACTATGACTTCAATTGCAATAACAGACGCCGTAAATGAAAATCTATAGCCATTATAAAAATGGGGATACCTTGCAATTTTATTGCGCGTAAATATGGATTATCTCTTGCTTTCGGTTTAACGACTCTTCCAACAAAATATATGATTATGTCCCTATAATCGACATTGCGCCGTAACGCGTAATCAATGATTGTGTAGTGTCCTAAATAAAACGAGAGATACTCGCGTACACACTAGCTCTAAAGTGTCATTGGTAGCGACGCGGCAGCTAAAGATGGCGGCTCGTGACGTCACCGTGCGTTTCCTTTCACGTCACCGTCACCTTGACATTTGAATTTGATTCTAGAACGTGTCGCCGTACGGTGGCCGCTCATCCGAAACGCGTTGCATAATTACTGGTGCTCCTCCGAATACATGTTACACGAGTTTATTGATTGCTCCAACATGTTTTAAGTTTTATAATGTGACTGCAGATTGATTCCGTTTACGTCTAAGCTTTTAGAAGGCTATTTACTAACTTGTCCAAAAAAAAACAATCGAAAAAAAGAAATAGATTTTGAATTGAGATATCGAAAATATCGAGCTGGAGGAGCTGAGCTGAGGAGGAGCTCGTGGCTAAGTAATAACAGCCGCTCGGGTCGATCCATCAGGTTAAGCTACGCTTGCCGGGGTTGGTCCGTGGATGGGTGACCATTTTCACATATCGAGACTCCTCCGTGCCTCGGAAAGCACGTTAAGCCGTTGGTCCCGGCTGTCATTTGTGGATCTTTGGCAGTCGTTACGAGTCGTCAGAAGCCCGAAAGTCTGACAACCAGTCTAACCAAGGGGTATCGTATTACCCAGTTACGGGTTGTGGAGGTCAGATAGGCAGTCGCTCCATGTAAAATACTGGTATTCAGTTGCATCCGGTTAGACTGGAAACCGACCCCAACATAGTTGGGAAAAGGCTAGGCAGATTGATATCGAAAATATCGAAATCTAACTATCTTTTTCTGCGTTCAAGTATTGATACCGGAAGCAAATGCCACAAAAATAATACTATTTCTATTTCCTGTCTATTCGAAATTACATCCAAATAGTAGTGTCATAGGATTTTTTATTGAACGGTACTCGTTGTCTAGAGCTGCCCCTGGTACCTAAAACAGCACTTTAAATATAAAAAGATCACATAGATCTATCACTGAACTCTCATATAGTTTTGACGACAATTAATTCGTCTGAAGAAGACAAACTAAGTTAGCTCTGGCGTAACTACCGGTCATCGAATATCTGTCCCGGAACGAATTGTATCCAGAAAGCATTCGGATGAAGTGTTTATAACATCAAAAGATCTAGTTTGACGAGCATGACGTCCTGCTTCTGGTCTATCATAGCATTGTGGCCGTAACAAAGCTGGTGTGTGAGGAAATTGAGCCGTAAAACTTTATATATCTTCCTCAATATCTTACCGGCTATGCGATTGGAAACACCAAATGTTTTATATGTAGGTAAAGGTTTAGAAACATTATTTGGATTTCATTTCTGAACCAGTTATATCGTTGCTGTTGATGTCGTGTTTTCTGCATTGTCTCCTCCAGCTGTCTTGTCTGCTTGTCGTCATATCATCAGGGTTAGAAGTAAACCATTCCTCTATTTGTGTGTGGGATTGCAGTCTCCACTCAAGGGTATGTACTTATGTTTAATACAACATTAAAGATAAACTTTTGAGCAATAATTGGATAATAGTTTTTTTTTCCAGAATTGAAAATACTTAGGAGTACTTACATTTGTTTACCTATACCTAATGACCATATTAATTAAAAGCTTCCTTTAGGCAGCTATACGCAAATAATAAATTGATACACTAAAACATTTTTCCTCACTGTGGTAAGGAAAAAAGGCAGTACTTTGTAGGTATGATTACGTATTGGTGTTGGCAAGTACATTTCAAGTACAGTAATTAGTATAAATAGTGGTTGATGACCAAACTGACTGATTATGTTATTATTTTTCCTTCTACCTACAACTTGGTTGATTTTAAATTATAAATCCAATCGTCAATAGAGTTTTATTAATTCATAATTTGCTATAAAGAGTTGATGGTGTAGGCTCCGCGGCTCCGCTCGCAATCTTATTAGTGGGATAATACTAATGATTTTAATACTATCTTGAATTCATGCAAGCCTAGTACTTTTTCTTAGGTTTGAATTGAAGTTTTAAGAAAACAATAATAATTTAAATATTTAAAAACTTAGGATGCTGACTGTACTTTTAACTTACAAAAAATCGGGGGCGACTTGGGGTATCTAATATTCAAAGGGGCGAGTGGAACATTTTAACCGAAACGGGCAAGATCCAAGGGGCGAGCGGAGCCTATACCGAGTTGATCAACATGCAACACGTTTGTTCAAACAAGGAAAAGCTTAATATTTTTTAAATATCCTGGCACTGCGTGATGTTATGGTACTACTAGCCTGTTATCCCAAACGAAGGCTATCTCCAAAGCCTGAAGTCCAACGTCTACAACATGCTCGTAACGTGTACATTGTTTACAAAACTGCAATCATTTTGTGATAACTCGGTATCAACCTACACTTACGTACTATGTTTTGCTAAGATAGGTGGGTCATCAATAATCTTATGTTTGTTTTTACTTGGTGGTGCAACGTTGATTTTGAGCTTATTGTAATTGCGTGTTGTCACAAATAGGCAAGTTTCGTAAATGTTAGCGAAGTTATCGTTGGTATCTTAATGACACCTTCTAAATGAGTAGTGACTGCTTTAAAGCTGTCTTTATTGCGAATCGTAGTGTCTCAGTTGGATTAAATGCCTTCTTCCTCTACTCTCATCGCCTACCAGTACATTTAGCGCCATTGGCAAGCATTTTAATTCTATGGACACCTTTGCGTCAAATCTTTTCGTCAAAATATATACCAACTAGCTGCGCCCCGCGGTTTCACCCGCGTAAGTCTCAGTTTTATTCTCACGTGAGAATACACGCGAGAATAAAAAGTATCCTATGTGTTAATCCAGGTTATAAACTATCTGTTTGCCTTTCATCCAAATCCATTCAGCCGTTTTTGCGTGATTGAGTAACAAACACACAAACTTTCACTTTTATAATATTAGTAGGATTTGGACTAACCGGAGATTATTTGTGACTTATCTCCCAGTAACCGGCATTTCAAATATGTTGTTAGTCTATATTTAATTATTTAAGCTACATAACACCCTGACTATGCGGATAAAATCATGTGAAGACCATCGTGTAACATCACTTGATCAATCATACTAGCATGTCATGTTCTTATAATTTAATACTCGTACAAAGTGTGTTCGAGCTATCAAGATAATGTCATTATGTTGATATATAAACATTGACAAGTCATCTAATGTGTGATTTATATCTGGTGCAATGCGGCGGAGTCACTTCAGGTGCGTCGAAGCGGATGGAAGCGCGTCCGGGGGAACGTGCTTCCATGCGCTTCATCGCCTGCCACAGCCAGAAAGAGACCGCACGAAGAAAGGGGCTTTCGCGTAGACTCTAAAACCCACCAAAGAAGTGTAGGGGTACGGTGAAGGCAGCCGGGCATATAATTTTTCGAAACTTAACACGACAGTGTACGTACTTTGACCTTCAATTCATGACTTGAATCTGAAAGAAACCTTTACGTCTTCGGATGGCTTTTCCTCTTCGGTTTTGCCGTTTCCCACCAGATGGTTACAATCCTTAAATATACTACTAATGTCTGCAAGTATATGGAAGTTAGTCTGGCGTAGCCTTAATACTCTCCCCAATATGTGAACGAAGCTATTTTGATATTCGATCTATATAAGTTCTATGACTGGCTCCAATACCGATTGACGCAAATGGTATCTTATCTAAATCGAACGATATTTATAATCCTATTTTGACAATGACAATGATTGCTCTATAGGTATCAGTGATGTATTGTATACGTTTTGAAATAGGACGTAAGAGGAAAAAAGAACACGTCAATGTTTTGATAAAGCAAATGGAGATTAAACACGCAACAGAGGTCGTAGAGACAGGTTGAAGTAACAATAAAATATTGGTATTGATAATGTTAGTGGTCGTATGACGTAACGTAACAATGGCTTTGAACCTCGAGATTGGATAGGTCTTTGTCCAACGTTCATACTTGCCGAGCTTGAATGTATAGCAGTTCTAAAAATAGACTTCAATTAAGCTCCACGGAGAGGTATCCGTGTATCACTACACACAATCTTTCTTTTTGCGAATAAGTGATGAATCTTGTCATAACTCCTTTACTTGTGATTGGGATCCTTGACAGAGGGTTACTGTACCCAGGATTTTGTCATATCTATATCCATATTTAAAAGAGTGTCCTTGGAGTTTCTTACCCGTTCTTCTCCATTGAGATCTACGTTTTGGAATGGGCAACTAGCTTCAACTTTCTGACTAACTGACCGCCTCTTTGACAATTCAAAAGTGCCTGTAAATGGTTTAATTGAAATAAATGCTTTGAGTTTAGAAGGCTACTTCCAGTGGACTGCTAATATCTTTGTAAAGCAAGCACTCCATAATGCTACACATTTTGATGTTACTGTTGATAAAACAAAAGTGCTCTTGTATTGTGTGATTTGAATTTTGATCTTTATCGAAATCGTGGCTCTCCGGTAAGTGTACCTCCGGGATCGAGGCCCTCAGAGACGAACCCGAAATAACTTTCCATTGTATTTACGTTTAACAACAGTAGATAAGGATAAAAGTAGGTAAAGTGGCTACCTCACCAGCTCGTGTAAATCAAAGGATTTCATATGTTATGTAGCGCTTTACGAGTGGCACCTAAATACTTTAATGACAAATTGTGACGTAAGCTATTTATTGCTTATTGCTTAATATCTTCTTTAGAATGTTTGGAGTATGTTATGATAACATAGCAAAAATGACGACGATTCCATCCAATAAAAACTTTATGTTTTGTCGATTGCATGTTGTTTCCATCATACATATCATCATATGCTAATGTTAGATTGTTAACTGCTCATTTTGCTCATGTATACTCGTACTTTCTTCTAGGTCTTTTTCTTTTTCCCATATTTTTTGTCATATATGTCATATTCATATATCAACACTGTACTTATATTATACTAGACTTCAATCTTGGTTTGAAATTCTGAATAAAGTTCATTTGGTACTTGTGTTTTCGGGTTAGAGTAGAAGCCTAGTGTGTTCATCTTACAAACATTGTACCCAGCAAGTAAATACCTACAAATATCAAAACAGCGCGCAGCTTATACACGTAGATAATTTATTGTGTAAGTGTTGGCTTCATTTTAACAAACAACTGATAAATTGATATCGTCACTATCGCTATCAGCGTGATAACGGTTGACATCCATTTACGATCCAATGTAACGGAATTCGCTCCGATAATCATATCTATTTGTAGAAAAAAAAACACGTTCTTTGAAAATCCGTTGGACAAATACTTGTTGTTCATACAGCTTTATTTAGTTTTCTCTGAAAAATATTATGAACAAGGTTGAGTTGTAGATGGCAATCGTTGATGTATTGGGTACCTACTTAATGTACTTATTAATCAGTTTTATGGTCATGTAAAGTTCTTTGTTTCTGTAATACATACTAATTCACATTTAATATTACATAATAGTATAGTAGGTATCTTTCTGGTTTGCCTGGTCCTGAGAGGCGCTTATTAAAACAACAAATACCAGATGTCCCATTGACGTCAATTTGAATATGTGCCGCTATGAAATCGTTAGATTTTTCTTATATAGTCACTTCTACTAATCAACTTAAGAAAAAATCATGAGCGAAAGACCAATAGCACCAATCACTGGTTTCATTATACCTACACACATCTCGTTTAATATTATGTCCATTAACGAATTGATTATTATTATCACCAACAGCGTGAGTTTTCTTTTTCAGTACTTTAACTTCTTCATGTATAGTTAATGTAAGCAGTAATAATTGCTGTAAGCAGCCCGCGCAGTGCGCTAGGTCGCGCACTTACTTCAATTATTTTCATAGTAATCGTCTGACAGCCATCCTGATTGATGAGCAGCCCATTGACGTCATCGGTCACACCAACGTAAATTAACTTACATAATCTTCTATTTCTATGAAATTATTCACTTTGTTACTTTATCACGCGAATGGTTCACATCCTTTTTTTGAATCATAAATAGGAAAGTTATGATTTAATCCTATGCAATAAACAACATTTCAACAACGTAACGTCTATTTTTATCCGATTAATGCGAAAAACATTGCAATTTAAACTTGTTATCAATGCGAGATAGAGTTAATTGGGTGACCTCGTCGTCGACGATAACGCTCACCCCGGAGATTCACGATTGTTTTGTAAATACATAACGGGTCCGCTTCGACTCGATAAGAATACGCAATCGTGGCTCATAGTACACGCGTTACGTAGCAGACACGCTAGTTGATGTGTTTAACATCACAGCATTAACACTTCTCAAAACTATTCGCAGAAACTCCAAAAAATACATCGGTTTTTCCCGAATGCTCTCTTGAAATCTAGTTCTAATAGTGCCGTTTAGTCTACAGCGACTTCATCAACCATTCGCTTATCATTTAGTTTGTCTAACATTTATTGCTAATCAAAATCCATTTCATCCATCGCATGCAAACTAACTAGAAAAGTCTATTTAGCATTTGCTGCATCATCTCCTGATTAAACTGCAGTATCTTTCGCGAAAATCGCGATGAGTTATCATCGAAACAATGTATCATAGGTATTATTGGCACGCATCACACATTTCGCTTCAACGTACCTATCATCTACTATCGCTTTGAAATTATCTGCTGTTATCTGTCACATGTAAACATCCGGTTATACGAAATCACACATCAATATAACAAATATAGTGAGTTACGTATTTAGCTGTATCGCAATGGAAAGTTCCTGCGGAGCGCAGCCGGCGATGATAGTGCTTATCGAACACGCATGGCCGACGTGTGAGCGGTCGCCCGCGCCCGCGCCGGTCTCTGTGACAACACACCATTACTAATTTATTATATTGATTGTTATTTGGAAATTGTTGCTTGGTAACTAAACGACTTGAGATTACGGTACTTACAAATTTTCGTCATGATTTCATTAAAAACATCTATTGTTTCTAAATGTATTCTGCTTTGTGATTCAGAATTATACATAAAGACTAAAGTCAAGCCCCAATAGCCATAGGTACTACTGCTCATGACAATGCCTAAACCCTTTATTTAAAACCAACGTATAGTTTGGATTTTACATGCAACACCATTTAACGTTCTACCTATGACAAATTATTTCTAACAGTACATACAAAACTCCGTGAATCCCAAATTCCATGAAGTGAACGCAGCGATTCCTGACCGTCTGAGGTGTCATATGAATAACAACTATGAAAGAATGTCCACTACAGGACAAACTCGTTATGTGATCCGTTACGATAATGTCGAAACAGGGTTCTGGGAAAAGGCGTGTGCAATGACAACACGGTTTGTAATGTGATGAGCTCACGACACTCGTAAAATTTGACCAACTCTACCATTTTCACCCTTATATCCTTGTAATAAGAACGATCATGATTGGCACTTGCAAAACGTGTCCGCAATGCCAGATGGAATTTTAGCTGTTTACGTTCTTGAAACATAGTTATTAGGTGTGACATGGGTGTCAAAAAAGATCCCTAGCTATGTCGTGCCTGATACTTAGTACGACCTATTTGTCTCGAACGTAACATTTGTTTTTCTTACTTGCTAATTTCAGTTTATTTTCTGATCTATACTACTTTGTTTTTCTTACGAGTGTATTTGCCTATTTTAATATTACTGAGAACTGTTCGATCTTTTGCAAGTAAACAAAAAACCATAGTAGAGTATTTCTCTGTATTGTATATATATATATATATTCCTCACAAAACTTTGGTAAGTACAGCTACAATCACTGGCTGATCTGACTTGCAATGCCCTTGTGCCCTTGTGTAAACGTAGACTGACAATCAAGTGATAACATCGATTACCTACATAGGTGTAGTTATGTAACCAACTGTTTATATGAAACACAGATAAAGCAAGTACCCTCACTCACACACTACATATACTACGTTGATAACGTTTGTAGTTTGTTCTAGAACTTCTTGACTTGACATCTGTGTTTGTGTACCCGTAAAATGTATAAATACTGTCAGCTTATGCTTATCAACGTCTAGTGATGAGGTTTTAAGTCGAAATAAAGTTGGTTTTGAAGATTTATTCCGAAGTATTTTTCTGAGTTATCATGTTTGTCGATTATGGAATTAAACAACAAAAATACCTGCTTAGGATCTACTATAATATTCTGTATATCAATCCAGCTAAAAAATATACGCCAGTGTTATTTGATGATTTTTTTTAACTTAAATATCACCACTTTTTTGTCACAACGCATTTCATTCACCTACCTACATAATTTCATCGATTTCCTGACCCACCTGATAAATGTCCATTTACCTATACCAATAACGAATGTGTATATTATCCAACAATAGACAGGGTAACCTGGGGAAGCTTAGGTAGTTCTCCAGCAGATCTAGCTTACTTGACAAAACTATATGGACCGTGATGAATTTTCATAACGTATCCTATATTTTTTAAATGCAAAATGTATTTTTTCCTTGTCAATGTGGGTACCAAACAGTTATGTTTTATTTATTGCTATCTTCAGATCTCTCTCGAAGAAACACTTAGAACACAAGGACATGCAGATGCGGAGTGGGTGGACATTTATATTTATGGCAAAGCATAGCACTGTCACTGTCAGACGACTTGCTTAGCAATGAATATAAATGTAATGACAAAATCTTAAGTTTTCTGTGGGAGAGAGATATTGTAAGAAACGCCAATAATATACTTTGGTTAACCTTTGAAAGAACTAAGTGTGTGTGGTGATGTGTATTTTCAAAAGTGTGCTCTGCTCATACCTATTGCTAGAAAATTTTGGCAACCAAAGGTACTCCTACTTAAAGGCAACATAAGAAAAAATACATAGGAAGCCAATAAAAGCAGCAGAATCCTTCTCATATAAGTAAGTACGTATGTCGTATACTTATGCATATTATAAACAAACTTTTGGCACCCCGGGATTTGCCTGACACGACGACGAGTAGTCTTTAAACGTGCGTTTGCACTGGCGAAACATTTGCGACGAAACATGTTGAAATCTATACCTTCTGTCAATGTTCCATACAATTTTTGACAGGAACTAGAGATTTAAACATGTTTCGTTGTAATGTTTCGCCAGTGCAAACGCACGGTAAGAGATTATAATACTTCAAATTGCTTAGGATCATCCCTCGTTATATCGAAAATACTGCAACATTAATTTTGAAATAAATAAAAGTATGGTAAAGTTGAGGATTAATGTTAAGTAGGTACGATGTTTGACGAAAACAAGATTCCAAAATATTTTCTCCTAAAAAAAAGAATACAGTAAACCGAATAATAAACTGCTAGTATTTAATTAAAAAAAAAAAACATAATAAGTGAATTAAATATAAAGCAGATACTACGTTATTTTTATATTTTTATTAGGCCATTATTTACATCGTAAAAAAGAAATGACATAAACTATCGGCGCCTTGGAGCTGAGGTATTGTACATGAGTATTGGTATGAGGATTTGAGCTGAGTTATTATGGACGGTGCTTGGGGGAGGCCTATGTCCAGCAGTGGACGTGTTTCGGCTGAAATGATGATGATGATGATGGACTCGTTAAACTGAAAACTTCCTGTGTATGTTGTTACCGAGTAACACACATTACCAGTTCTTTTTCTGCACGGTACGCAGAAAAAGATATTGGATATCAAGCGACAGCCATGACACATTGTGAGCATACTACATGATGTTTACGCTGAGGTCATCAATCAGCGCTGTTTACCTGCAGGAAAAGTTCATTGACGCCTCAGTTAGCTCTTTGTTGGACGATTTCATTATGTACAATGATTGTTTATATAATCAACGAGTTTTACTGACGCTGTTAATAAGTTTTATCGAGGGCATCCCTGCCTTATTGTAAATTGAATATTCGTAAACTTAATATCATACAATTTGGGATGATTGAGGGCATACCTGGCTTGCGCTTAATAATATAAATGAATCAACAAAAATTTTCATTAAAATTTGATAAACTTTATATTATTTCTATCGCATTATTCAGATGATTATTAAAAATAATTGAATAACAAAAATATCACTCCCGTTAATGTGTTATTGATTGAGCTTTGAAAGGTGGTTCTCAGCGGAACAACAGTATCGATCACCACTTAAGAATTCCTTCTATGTGGCTTCTGAAAACACACAAAAAGAACATGCTCGTCAGAAGGTAACTACTGAGCCACCAATCTTCTACACTTATCGAACAGTCATTGCTTGCTAGCATTTTGCGTGTTTGCATGTAAGTCGCATATGTGCATGAATACTTGTGTTTTTACTTGCTTGTATGCTTGCTTTGCTTTCCTGTACTTGATTAACCCACAAAATCTCAACAAACTCAGAGGCCAAGCTCAGCCATTGCACCAATCGAGCCGTATTTCTTTCTTGAGCTCCATTTTTTTAATTTGCTTACTTAATCTCATAATTGCTAACATGGTTGCCTAAATACTTGCATTTTTGCTTGCCTTTGTGTATACCTTTACGTTTGCCTGCTTGCTTTATAATAATAAACTTGCTCTGTTGATTGCTTGTATGTCTCCTATGCTTACTTGCTTGCCTCCGTGTTTTAATTTAAGCTTTGTATGTGCTGGCTTTCAGTATTTGCTTGATGCGTATAAACGGTGGTTACCTTACAATACATATATTTGCTTACATTATTTTTAAACTAAAATTATATTATTACGATATAATTATAAACCTTAAAATCAAACTGAAACCAATACACCATATGCTGACTGAGTACAGATACCGTTTCATAAAGGAATGCATATCAATCGTTGGCAAGCAGTGCATTCAATTCTCCTGTAATCGTACCCCGGCTGTCAACCACACTTTCCGTTCCCAGAGAGGATGCGTCTATTTGCGTACAGACACACCACGTTATCACTTATCACAGTTATTTGCATTCTGTAACGCCGTCTGACGCTAGCCTTGTATGAAACATTATGATCAGCCTATCCTTTTCCCAACAATGTTGAGGTCGGCTTCCAGTCTAACCGGATGCATCTGAATGCCAATATTTTACATGGAGCGACTGCCTATCTGACCTTCCACAACCCAGTTACTGGTAACTAACCATGTATGAAACATCATATATGTTATTTTACGGTACTCAAATGTTGTCATTGTTTCTGCTTCATCATCATCATCATAATTTAGACGAAAGACTTCCACAGGTGAAAATAGTCCCCAATCATGGCAAAAATGTCAAAATTATCTTGTATTACCTCCCATATCCGTATTTCCGTTTCTAAAATCGCAAGCAGAAGTTCGTCCTTTGTCTGTACTCAATATGTTATCAGTTTACTACATAAAACAACTTTGAATTACTAATCTACATAATGTGTCTGACTGTTATCTTATCCGCTAGCAAATATCATTAAAACAAGTAAGTTCAATATATAGTTACAATTCCAACATCAAATAATTTTAGAAGGTCCTGCGAAACTCTTGACATTTGACGTTTTTGGTCCTAGTACACGCGCTCACGTAACTTGGTAATTCGAGGCACAATTCGACTCCGCCACACAAGGCCCCGCTGTCTACCGAGCCTCTGTTTACAAGCACTTATTTACTTTAGCGAACTATGGATTTCCTGTTACACTTATCATATTACCTGGCATAGCGAATCGATAAGTTCTGCTGACATAGATGGGTGCGCCAACCAATATTACCCACGTGTTTCTCACCTTGCCCTCGTAGTGAATACATACAGAAGGTTATGTTTTTTTGCTTCCTCAAAACTTGCTCTTTACGTTAAAATGTCATGGACTTATTGAAAAAATATAATTAACTGAAGTTTGCTTGTATATCTTGACTAGTAAACTTGTTTTTTTAGACTATAAGCAGCCTGTCAAATACAATTGGTCTGGAATACAACTTAAAGTCTGTGCAACTTCATATTGATCAGCGTAAAACTATACCTACTGTCCGTATTGGTAACTTTCTACTATGTCCGTCTGACACATAATTGACCAAATAATAATAGTCAGGTTGCCCATGTTACGTAAATAGTAGGTAACGCTCGGTACATTAATGATTTATCAGAATATACATATACATCGCAATACTTCGTCATTTAATTAAACAACATGGAATAAATAACACAATTTATCCTTTTTAGTCACCATTAGTCGTGTTCACGGAAAAAGCGGTGTTTCCATTCTTTGCAAAACAGGCAAACCGCAGAATAAACCTAATCACTATGACCCACAATAACTAGCGGTTTCAACCTACATAATTACGTAAATATAATTTAAAGCGCTAACTAAGGAGTCGTAGACATTGTTTTTCCTGTCATTAATTGCCTTCCATTTTAAATACATATGTATATACATTAAAATATTGTATGTAATTTGTAAGACAACATAATTAAGTCCGTATACAAACGGAATCTGACTAGATAGTTTGTATTGCCGCTTCTCTTGAGACATTTAAAGTTTTATTTTTTATTTATTATTCTGCACTTTCCACTTCCTCTACAACTTATCCGTGTTAGATGGTTTAGTTGTTTATTCTGTCATATTATGTAACTTCCCAAGACCATTACATATTACGTCGTCAGCAAGAGGATTATAAATATGGATCTATAATCATTCATTCTGTGGTTTTCCTACAAACTACATGTTTTGTATTTAGGGATTCCCGACGTAGGTGATCACAATATAGTTATTAAATAAAAGAAATATGTCTATAAGTGGTAATGAAGTAATACTGGTAGAGTAGGTACTGACTACTATGATCTGACATCGCCCTATTTGTTCTGAAGGTGACATGGGAGGTATACGGCCGGGCTAGTTCACGAGAACCAGGCCAAGGATCCTGCGACCCGGTCGACGGGCTCCGGCTATTGATCTCCCAGCTGCAGATGCTGCGCCTACCAACTTTGCAAGGAATTTCAATGTGGATAATAAGTTAAACGTGTTGTTCCGTGTACTGGAACTAACTTTGCTACGCCTACAGATATTCTTTAATTGTGTTATCTAATGAAGATAAAGTTAAACATTTCTAAGGATCGGTATTAGGATTTCGAAATATGAAGGTGGTGAATATGTTTTAAAGTAGTAAATTAGTTAGGATTTTGTCGCAAGAATAACAAGCAGCAAAATCCTAACTAAAACTTTTTAGATGTTAATGTCATGCATTGGTTTCATTAAACTGACAAACGAAAATGACGTAATACAGTCTACTATAGCAACAACGGTTACAAAATAATACCATATAAAAAAAACTTGATACCTGCATAATATACGTATATATTAATTTCTCACGGTCTCCTAAACCGACAGCTGTATATGCCGATAGGTGTGACAATAAAAAGTAGGCAACAGGTAAAGGCCTTGACGAAATAGGCAACGGGGCCAAGGATGTAGGCACCTCTGTCCCGGCTGCTTCGCCTAATGGGCTCTTCATCGGGTGGCACGAGGCACCCGGATTTTTCGTCTTTGGTAATTGCAATTAATCATTCTGAAAGCAATTTTATTGAGTGGTGTACACACTGCTGTAATATAACAATTAAAAACACCCTAACAATCATTATTCCAATAAATTTTCTGTCGATCGTTTTCATGAAACTAATGGGCAGTATGTTGTTTGAAAATAAAATT
Source organism: Lithophane ornitopus (assembly GCA_948473465.1). NCBI lineage: Eukaryota > Metazoa > Arthropoda > Insecta > Lepidoptera > Noctuidae > Lithophane > Lithophane ornitopus. The sequence continues at coordinate 861,013 of OX419624.1, read as the reverse complement.
CCGAAAGTTGCTTGATTTTGAATGCCGGAAGAAAAATCTTCCAAAACAAAGATAAGAAAGAAAATATCCATACCTACTCATTGAATTGTTTGTGACGAGTAAGCATCCACATATCGCGTAGTACTCCAAGGAGAGGTTGCGGGGCTAAGGACCGGGTCACGACAAATGAGGCCAAGAATCCCCCTGGCGCAGGCTATTGATCCTTCACCCCGGGATGGGACACACGAGACAGCTGCACTTCCGGAAATGGCTTCTGTTGTACAGAAACAAAGAAACGTTAGAAAAACTTGACAACACAACATTTCGCGAAAATCGAGATTGTTAGCAATCCTAACATATAGGAATATGATAGGATTTCCAGCAAGCTAGATTGAATAAATACAGACATTCCACCCTAAGCACAAACATTCATAATTTAGCCGTGCCTAGTGTCCAGTGCCAAAACTGAGGGTGGTTGATCCCACCGGGTGAGATATTGATCGCAGCCTGCACCGACGCGCTCTGCGCCTCAAAAGCACTAAAGGCTTGCGTTTTGCTTCCCAGAATGTTGTGTCCTGCTCTTTCATATCGTGGGACTCATTTTCATCGAACAAAGAATCTCTATCCTTCCATATTATCGAAGGCTCTTATCTTAAGCTGGTCATAAAATACAAAAGATTACTACAGCATTAAAGTAATAGTAAGCTTTCTAACTTTTCCTAATAAAATTGCTAAAGCACCGTTCCAACGAACTTCATTGTCAGCAACTTATTTTACTACCTGTCGGTTATTCGACGTTTGAACGTCAAAGAATATCGTGAAACAATAGCACCTACAACATTTTTATGCTGCATAATGTTTTGTTTGGAATTGGTCGTAAATTACGGTTTTCTGCCTAACAATCAGACATTTAGGAGATACCCAGCGGAGCTACTGAAGTATTAATCGCCTATCCACCTATCACGTGTCTCAAATGTGGGATGCTGCATTTAATATCAAGAGGGGTTCACTGCATAATCCCCGACAGAGAACATTATCTCCATCTGTATTTCAGTGTGTCTATACGCAAAGCTGTCGCAGACTGCATTGTGTTCGGCGACTCTCCCTCAAATCCCACACAGACATTGACAGCGTGCACTTAGGGACACCGTTGTTGCTGCATTTTGGCGCATTTAACTGTGCATATCTCTGGAACTGAAGTGTGTGGTGTTTTATCTGTTCCGCTATGGCGTGTTGCGATGGGAGCGCATCGACCGCTAAACAGCCGAATCGATGTGGTAGCGCATGCGCCACAGGCCGGCGGCGACGGCCACGGCGCTCGATAAACACCGAGACTACACGTCACCCCTCGGTTGCGTCGCTGAGGTAAACGACTCCAAAACGTTACGATAGGTCTTGATGTTAACATACCATTTTGGAATATTTTAATACCATTTGAATATTCGATTTTGCTAATGGTCTTGGCATCTACTTGTCTTTTCCATTAAGTTGGACATTTATTAAACCGCCTATGATATATGGACACGTGGTTACTACGTAAATGACATTGAGTTAACACATTAGTGTTTAAAGTTCCGCAACCATGGGGATGGTACATAGGTTATTGATTGTCGTCGTATACACACAATACATATGGACAGTCAATGGACTGGCTCTCCGGTACTACATGTGCTGTCGCCGCTTTATTACGGGCGTCGAAATCGCACTAACCTTAATTACTTCATGTAGCGGAACTGCGGAATTGATAAGATATGAATTTATGGCACGTGACGATTATCAATATTTTGGCCTTTGTCTTTATTAAATAAATAAATTCGTTCCGCCCCTAGATCAATCAAAATCTGTACTCAAATATCATTTGAAACTCAAATTATTTATTTTTACCGGAGATAGTGTATTTTCATTAAAGATAGCATCTAAAATTAGAAATATGGTAACTTGTAACATTTACAATACAAGCATTACATTCAAGGAAAAGCTGATAGAAACGCCTACATAAAAAACGAATAAGCAAGGGCACTAAAGTTATTTTAACTCATGATATCTCTTTTGTAGGCGATTGACAATTACTTTTGCAATCTATTACGTATCTTTGGGGACCTCAGTACGATCGATACTGATTTAGTATAGAATGTAAACCCACGCAATATCCCAATATGCTTGGGATTTGTAATTAAATTAATATTTCCGTCGTCATCTATTCAAGTCCAGTATCAAAGGATCTCCTAATGACCAACTAAGCACGTTGTTACTGGACATCATTTACAGTTCCTACGAATTAATCAAACCAAAGTAATTGTCATCAGTCCCAGAGCGCAATGTTGACTCCTACTTTGTTTAATTGGCAATGTATTAATCAATAGCTGAGCCAAACCAATTCGTTTTAACGGTACACAAAGCCAGGGTGGGGCGGCGGTGTGTGACGTCACCAATCGATAGTACCCCTGCCCTCAACCCTTGGCGTTACGGGATGATGTAACGCAATATTTTCGTTGAGGTTGTTGGATCATAGTACTCCAAATGTGGGTAGCAGACATGAAACGAGACGAAATGGTATAACTATGCCATGGTTTTAAAGCTTTTGGTCTATATACAGTCAACTTGTATATTAATAATACCGAGTGTTGAATAATCTTTGCTGCTCACCTTTCGTATCAGTGTTGCGTCTAGGCGGCTCTAGCAGGCGATGTTTCTCAACTGCAAGGCGGCAAGGCCGGCCAACAACCTAGCCTTAATCAACCTGCTCGCTTTTGTTTGATTTGCTGTTTTTATATCAACCGCAGTCAAAAGATGTGAACAATCATTTCTGTGGTTTGTTACCTTTGTATTTCCTTATTATTTTCTATCATCGGCTTTTTCTGGTAACTATTTGTACCTGTCGATATATTTAAATATATTAAAGTTTAGCTACGAAGTGTATGTTAGTATATTGTATAGTCCGAAAATAGACGCTGGAATTCATGTGGCTCCAACAAAAATGTTTTTAGAATGGTAGGTACTGCTTTTTCTTGTTTGTCATAAGTACTCGATATATTATGGTAATTAGGAGTACGTACGATGTATCGACTAACAAAATAAAAACTATAATTATGTTGTTTTCGCCAAAAGTCGTTAAAATTCAACTTGTAAAACCAGAATGTGTATTCAAGGAAAATTTGCTTAAAATAAAACCTACCTATAATCTTTACCGGTTTACTTGACCAAGGAAAACAAGATATATATTAATTTTTGCTTTTGGAACCTCGTTCATTTCGTACAGCGATTCAACATAATTATATTCTGATTTTAAACAAAATATATGTAAAACTGAAGCTAAAGTTCCTGGCTTTCCGTTATAATGAAAATATTGACTATCTAACTTAGAAAAAGGGATTCTAAAGTTTTCATTACTTTAGGTAAAATCTAAAATCTTGCACTATTGTCCATAATATCTAGTAAAAAAGAAAACGCCAGTCTTAAAAGAAAACCTTAGGACTCTCAAGAATTAAAACTGGATAAGTTGCATAAAACAGAGAGGAAGATGTAAGAAAGCGTTAACCTAGCCGATGATTGTATAAGTTTACTAGTTAATACGTGAACAGAACGTAAATAAACACTGACACGTGTTTATGGGTGCGGGCTGGCACATGCGCTCTCCACCCCTAGCCATCGATCCGGGCCCACTCCCGGCACACTATACGTGATGCTAGGCTAGGTGGACCCCACGCTCGGCTACTGCCATATGGCAGGAATATTCCTATTTTCTAGAATTTTTAAGGCAGATGATTTTGAGTACCTACATAATGTGAAATGTTGAACAGAGAAGCTCGAAAAGCGTCCTAGGAAGAATAATCTGTGAATTTTTGTAGACAATTTCTTTCAAGTAATTTAATGCCTTAAATAAAGGAAAAAGTTCATAAGGATGCGTCATATTAATATAACAATTACTTTTCGAAATAGCTTCCTAGGATCCCAACCAATGTACTAATTGACTCAGCATAACCATACAACAATGTATAGCTATAAGACATGCAGGTCCCCAAAATCAATAACCCTGCGGAGGGCGGGTCTCGACTGCAGCAACTCAGCCCCGACTAATTACATACGAATGTTTTAATGAAAAACTTATTGAATGACAAATAATTGTAAGATCCACAATCGCGTGCGTTCACTGTAGCCAACTAGATGTAAATAAACAGCGGTTACCACGTGCCTTTATTACTTTGGACCGGGGACTGCGCAAGCGTGATTGGATAATGAGTTATCATTGCTTTCATAACCTTTTTTTGAATGACAGGGGATGCAATCGAGAGTGTTTTGTTTTCCATAACCTATCACATGTAGATCGCCGCCGAAATTCTGTAATACGTACTCAGTAGTACGTGATGTTATCTCTTCTGTGGTGGTATCAACATTTTGCGTCCACCTTCATGGTTGCTTTAGGTAAGTTTATTTGCTTTGTTCCTTATTTCCCCTTTATATTTCCATATGCAGTGTAAGTACAATGAAGCCTGTCGTTATCGTATAACAGGTAAATTTCTCACAGAGCAACAATGAATTTTTGTGAAGCTTCATTGAAATGATCTACTTATTTCGGGATAGACACCGTATTTTTTTAAGCTCCATCCTTCGATCTGACTGTTCGTCAAAGTTACTCCTTATAACTGTATGCATATTAGTATATCCTGGATAAGCTATTCTGGTGTAGTCCAAGCAGTAACTAACTGTAAATAGACCCTGACTGTTTAATATAATAATCAGATTTAGTTTGCTAGTAATTTGCACTTGCTAGCTGAATCAAATTATCCTTTCGTCCATGACGACGTGAAACTGCTCCGTTCAAAGGCAAATCTGATTACTTGATTGCGAATTTTGGACGCCATAAAAACTGTCAGGAGAGCTGCGGACAAAGGGCTGACTGCGTTCGTTACTAGGATTATTTCATTTTTGTCTCCAAACACGTTATAGAAAATAATGATGTGACGCTCTCCACATTCGCAAGATAAAAAACAGTTGCATTCGTTCTTTTATCTTCTATTAGTGCAAAATATTGGTTGCTAAAGATTGTGTCCGCCTCAACTGGATTCACCAGCTATAAATATATATGGGTAACATGTAATAAGAAAAACATCACGGACCTACATAATTATGTCTGTGATTCATAATAAAATCTGGCCTCACATTTGGAATTGTTAATTACGAATGTAGCATTAATTTAATTATTTGACTTACCAACGAAACTAAACTAAACTGTAATTCCAAGGTGTATGTGCGTGCGATTCAACCATTTCCAGATAATAAAATTACTTTTATCTACTCAAACGTATAAGGGAATTTAAAACAACTACAAACACACACCTATTTCCATCATTCAAAAAAATCCGAATTCGAATTTTAATCTTGAGAACGTGACGATCAAGTTATAATAAAATCTGATTTGGTGTTAGTGTACGTGTGGCGTGTGGCCACGATCACCGGTCCTCCCCGTCATCTCCGTCTACGTTTACCTGGCCGCATAACTGTTTTTCCTCCGATCCTCAGTCGCATACAAAAACCGATGAGTTGCCTTCATTATTATTAAAGCACAACAGAAATGAGCGGCAACATGGCGGTGTTTAACTGCGATTGCGACGTTGCCACACCGCACGCTCGGCTGACTCGTCACGTGACGTCACGTCTCAAGATGGCCGCCACACCGGTCGCGGTGTCCCCCCGCGCACTCCCGTCTTCCAGCCGGATCCGATCGTGTTGCTCGGTAATAATAATTTAGAATGCAGCCGTCAGAAAGGAAACCGAGCAAGAATAGATTGAAATTTAATGCATCGAACACGTCGGCTATACGTGTTCACACTAATTGTTATTCTACAACAGATGCTGTTTACTTTCGTTGAATAATATAGACAGTTGTTAGCGGAATCGAGGGCCTGCCAGTATGTGCGGCGGGCGACTCCGTGATTCATTTAGTTAATGCTCTAATTACCTAATCACTAATCAGTGACACATTCTTTCACTGTGGTCAACTTAAACTATTATGAGACTAATATAATATTTATAGCTTACGTTCATATTATTTGTGTTGCTTGTTACGTTAATTTTTTTCAATAGACACAGATGTTTAGATACTTTTTACCTAAATACATCATACATTACGATATGTTATAAATCATTTATTGTCCAAAAGCTTAATTATTTATTTGTATAGGATAGGTACCTATCAATTTAATCGAGTGGCATCGTTAGATAACACTATCATTATTGGTATATTTTTCTTCGTCTTAATTACTGATTCTGCTTCATGGTCATGTTATGATAAATAATATATCACTCCACGTATTCAGTAAATATTTTCTAAATACAATGTTAAACTCGTTGCATCTGTTGAGGCGTGTATATTGTGCATGTATCGTGCGATAAGCGTGTTGTGTTGTGTATGTCGGCTGGGGCAGGGCGAGCGGGCTCGCAGCGTGGCGCGAGTGGCGCATCCGCGTCGCGGCTAACGGCTCGTCCTCGGCGCGTCGTCGTGCTGCGCGCGCTGACGTCACCGCTCGATAATGGCCGCCACCGCCCCGGCCCCCCGCGGATGCCTCGACCCGAGCTCCAGTCTCTCGTCGACCCGCTCACGGAGCGAATGACTTTAACGTTACGCACCTCAGATATCCGACGTCCGCGAACCGAGTGTGAAATTGTTAAGTGTTTTATGTGTACCATGGTGACGGTGTTTTTCGTATCCGGCAAAAAAAATCTGTGACAATTTACAAGAGACACGAGGAAGACCGATCTCTCGCTCACCGATCAACACCCGGCGGCGAGATGTCGGTGATGCAAAAGCGTCAGCACTGCTACCTGTGCGACTTGCCCCGTATGCCGTGGGCGATGTTGCATGAATTTTCAGAGGCCGTATGTCGCGGATGCGTAAATTACGAGGGCGCAGACCGCATCGAAGTGGTTCTGGATGGAGCTAGGCAGTTAAAGCGCGCCCATGGGTTCCAAGAGGGCCGCGGGCCGACCCACGCTAAAGGAGCTCACCGAGCACCGTTAGAAGCACATCAAAATGGAGCGGAAACCGCAGCAAGGGGCCAACCGGCTCCACCAGCACATCATGCTCCTACAACTGGATTTACATTACATCATCCGCGACCGACCGCAAGTGCTGGACTTTTAGCCGAGTACGGTGGCAGGCGTGAGGAGCACGAAGGCAGACGGCTGGCGCACCTGCCGACACACCACCTGTCGACACACGCCGGAGCGCGCCTTGCTCCCGGCCTTGCACTTAAGCGACAGTTGGATGAAGATGACCATCAGAACCACCACGAACCCGCTAAAAGGCTCCTGGAGGAACACTCTCGGCCACCGCTAACTCGTGGTGATTCCCTGCCTGCAGTCTCATTAGCAGCTCCTTTTGCTCCAGACCGCGTGTTCAAGCAAGAGAAGCACCCATTGCGCACACCTTCTTTTGATGCTTCTTCGTTCAAATCAAATGGTGAGTCTCTTTCAAGGATGCTGTTTCTGTTATCTCTGTTAATTAAGAACATTAAAAGTATCAAAAGTCGATATTAGTTAGGTTTAAACTATATACAAGATTTAAATATTTATTTGTAGTAAATTCCAGTTTAAACAAAAATACTGCACAATACAAAAAAATTTGGCAATCTTTGGATTATTAGCCGGTTTTATCAACAACTGATCCCTATTCAGGATTTCAGATTCAGGATAAGGATTTAGACGAATGAGTAGTTCTGAAAACTTATTATTATCACTAGGTAGTTACTTATAAACCACTTCGGCTTGAAATTAACACTGTTGACACGTTTAAATTTAAACAAATCGTTTTCAACTTCTGACGTTGAACCTAAATTAGGACATTTACAAAACCAAAACAGATTCCTAATCTGGAATAATAATTCTTTGAATAGTTTTGTTTAGCTATGGATCTATGGATAATAAATATAATACCTAATATCTAAGATAAGTGTATTTTGAGAGTAAATCTCAGCCTCATGTCAAGCCCTTTACTGAAGAAAATGATTGAAGGTATACGGGGCATTTAAGGAATCTCTCGCTAGTTCGTTGAATTCTAGTATTTCTAGTGGAAAATATGAGTGATTCTTGGTACAACACAAAATTTCCATTGTTTACAAATATCAGAATGTAACCTACATAGTGTAAAAAATAGTTATTTAGTAAAGTCACGCGCAGTTTGATAACACGAACGATACCAAACGAACGTGAACGTGCTCAGACGGATGGGTGTAGATGTTTTGCGCAAGCGTCCGCCACGGGATTCATATCTAGGTAGGTGCATTAACTCAGTCCATAAATACGAAACCGGTCCGACTGGTTGAGCGTTCTCGAAAGCGAGCCCGCGCCCGCGGCCTCTCGCACACTACGGCACTACGTACAAACACCCACGTAATACAAAACGCGCCACAGCGCTGTGAATGCATGCACGACACGGCGGTGTGGCAACGTCGCGTGACGACATTTTCGCTCGCGTACGTATGTAGGTAGGCCGACGGGCGAAAAAATATAGCGCCTGCCTACGCTTGGCAGAGTCGCTCGACCACATTCCGTTGGCGTGTGTATAGGGAGCTCGCGGCCGCTCGCCACGAGCCGCCGGCCAAAAAGGTCACCGTGCGTGACGTCACCACAGCCATATGGGCCGTGCTTTTACACAAAACCAACCGAGCATAACTCACGCCCTTTTGCACGTTACTCTAATGAATAATCCAATGTTTATGTTCAATAACAATAAAAGAAAGTAGTTCTGGTCAACCGCAGTGTTTGTAGCAACTCTGTAACTAGCATATCGTCGAAGTAAGCAACGTATATTTTCTTATATTTTCCTTAATCATTAATGCTGATTTTATTCAATATACTAATTTACAATATCCCAAACGTATTATTAATGGTTATGTTCTATGTTGAATATGCTATTGTAGCGTGAAAAATGTTAAACAATTGTGCCACATACGATAATTTGTTATCAATCACAATCACGCATTGGCAGTAAGCTCTTGATAGCACCACATCACAGTTAGAAATGTGTACGCGTGAAATTGGTATGTACGATATACAGGCAGCAATTTATTTTTATTTTTGTTGTTTATTTAACATGTGTAATCTGTTAGTGTAAATTGGAGTCGCAATAAAAGTTTCATAACATAGCAACGGCCGACTAACAGCGTACACATACGGGACCCACATCGCACGATGTTTGGCAACGTCGCGGTGGCTCGTTCGCGACTCGACTCGTTGCACATACGAGTGTGGCACTCGTATCTTCAATTATTATACGTACCTACCCGTCTACTATTGGAGTCAGTCCGAAAGGCCTGCCGCCGCCCCGCGCCGCGACGTTGTGTGACCAGGCAATGACACATCGCCGTTCACTACGTAGCTTGTATTAACACACAATGCTATTTATAAGATATTATATGCGTGTGCGAACGTGTGTTTACTATCCGTCGGTCCACCGCAAACGATGTGTCATCCAACATTGAATGTGAGGTTATTCGGACAAATTGAAATTATGTCGTATGTCTGTGGTGCGTTGACGAACCCCGCGTTCAACATCTTGTGCCAAATACTATTCTGAACGGTGACATATTGAATCAATTTTCACTTTTATTTTGTTTTACACGTTAGAATTGATAGGCATCATCGCTATAGAAGTATGGCAATGTATATTATTTTTTATGTCTGTCTGCCACACATTCATTTGTTTATGTTGTGCAATGTAAGTAGGTATAATATGCTGTCTACTGATTGAGATAAAATATATAATTTTATATCAATCAGTAGACAGCATATTATCTGACTCTCTCTTTATTCATCAAACTGTTTAAACAGCTCTTATCTAATAAACGTATGCATAATATCGACTTTTGATAATATATTCTATTCTTATTACCACGCATTATCGTGACCAGAAAACCATTTATCCCCAGGTTATGGTAACGCAACTCCGCTGACAAATGGATCAGCTGGCTCACCACTGGGTCGCACGGCAGGCTCGCCTCCGGTTACAGGAGTTACCGGGGCCGGCCCATCACCGATGGCCGCTCTGATGTCTGTGGCAGACACATTGCCTCCAGGCTCACCACGGTCTGCTGGCGGTTCTCCACCACAGCCACCTCCACAGAGGTCTGCCAGTCGCTCCAGCCAACACTCGCCCAACTCATCAGGTACGAATACATAAACTTCACTAAACCAAACTCAAGCCCAAATCGTATAAGTGCATGCCGTTGTTTGAAAATATAAAATACGGCAAACCAGTTTCTATATTTTATTCGTACCGTTGAAAAAGATTCACTACAATTAAACGTGTCAGTGTATCGTAAGAAAAGAAAGTAGTTGCGAACACGTCAGTTTTTGCAAAAGTTGCCGGTGCAGATTAACGGTAGTCCGCGTTCACTGTGTCGTATCGTGTGATGGTTCGGACTCGGGCGGGCGTCCGATCATAGCGCCGGCGCTGCCGAGACGCGGCGCCCGACGACCGCTTGCGCCCATACCGTCCAGCTACAGTCTGCTGACCTATCACGAGCCTCACCTGGACACGTGGCTAATGCGACAGCGGACGCCACTCTCATTGTACTTACATCTCCCTCTTTGATAAATTTGCGTATGGCAGACGGTAGCTAACGATTCCATTCCGGTCCGACAGGGTCGAACGGCGGGCGGCGGTCGTCGGGCTCCCGGCACGTGTCGTCGACGACATCGGTGTCGTCGACGGAGGCGGGAGAGGGCACGGAGGCGGCGGCGCCTACGCCCGCGCCCCTGCTCAAGTGCACGCTCTGCCAGGAGCGCCTCGAGGACACGCACTTCGTGCAGTGCCCCAGTCAGCCTCACCACAAGTTCTGCTTCCCCTGCTCCCGAGACTCGATCAAGAGACAGCAAGGATCAGAGGTTAGTTCTAGATTTTATTACCAAATTGAACATAAATATGTGTGAAATAACAATTTCAAAATTCCTGGCAATTTGACAAATATTGAATGAATTGTTTCTTCTTCCACAGGTATACTGTCCAAGTGGGGACAAATGCCCATTGGCAAATTCGACAGTCCCATGGGCTTTCATGCAGGGTGAAATAGCTACGATCCTCGGCGAGGAGTTCAAGCCCAAGAAGGAACGGGAGACCTAGGGCAGCGCTTCGCAGCCCCGACTTTACCTCTTGTCCCTCTCGTTGTGAACCGTGCACGGGAGGAGTATGTCCGCGGCACGCGGCCGCAAGCGTCGCAGTGGACGCGCGGCTCCGCGGCGGGGCGAGGCCGGGCCCTCGTCCGTACAAACCGATCACTTGTATATAACTTTGTAAATAGTAAACTGTATCTTTAGTTCGCTCACCGATAGCCATCGACGATACGGACATGGGATTTCGCAGCTGACGAGCGGCGTCGGCTGTGCCGCTGGGCGCTGTGTTCGGCGTATCGCATCTTTTTTTATTTATTTATGAGCTCGTGCCGTCGACTGGTGTCGAACGGCAAGAGCGGTGCGATATTCCGAGTATAGCGCATGTCTGTTTTGACGAATTTTCGATTATTACTATGTTGTGTTGACGTGAACACTATTCACGCTAAAGAATATGATGATCTGAGGTCCTCCTCTTTAGGAGTTGTCGTTACATTTCGGGGGTGGTACGCTGCTTTGCGAGCAGACATTTCTTCGGATGCCATTTTCTTAGTTACCCTTAGGTCCTGAACCATAGTGAACATGGCATTTATTTATGTGATTCTTATATACTATACAAGTATTATACGATATAATAATCATGACATTATGTAGTCCAGAGTACTGATTGTAAAATCGTAGTTATTCAATAACGGATGCGTATTGCTCCATGTACATACCGTAGATTGATGTATATTGTATTTATCACGTACAGCGCATGCAAAATAGTCTTATTTTTACTATGAAGCGATTTATTCAGAGTGGCTCGAGTTCCGTTACTGTCTCGCAATTGGCGATAAAATCCACTTATGAGATTTTTGAAACTTATATTTTAGCGGCAATGATAATTGAGAAGAAATCAAAATTGTATTGTGACGCCGAGCTCGTGGGAGCCGCGTCTTTTGAGTTGATTATTTTGTAAGGATAAGTTATACTTTACTCGGGAGTGTGTCGCCCGCGCCGCAACCGTCACTCGTCGCTTGCGGGCCACGGTTGCAGCGCGCGCGCCGGCGAGCGCAGTATTAGCGAGATCGCTTTGCATACGTGAGGGGGCGTACCTAGTCATTTTATGAAATGTCAAATTGTCAGAACCGCGAACACGCGGCCGTTATAGGAACTCTTAAAACTCGCTGCTATTTGTATAAAGTGAAATAATCATTATATTATTATCATTATATATGTCATAATGTTAAACGATTTGTAGTTTACGTCAGTTTCGAAAGCTATCAGACGACGACCGTTTAGCTTCAGTGTATTCTTGTGTTTCTCAGCAGATCTGTAGTTTGCGATATATTGATCGAATCTTGAATCCTTTTTATTGGTACTCTAGTTGGTGATTTTATGATGTAATATTTAAAATTATATTGTCTGCTGAATTATTCTTGAGGTTTCGATCATTGTTAAGTTTAAATATTTATGCTTGTCAAAACTTAATCGTACCTACTTCAATATCATTAAATTCGATAGCTTTTATATCTTTAAATCGAGACGATACAGTGTCTTTAAATATTAAAAGTTAGAGCATACAATGAAATTGATATGTCGATTATTTATTTTAGATGTTATTTCTGTACATATACGTACTCGTTGTACATACTTTGTCTACATGTAAATATTTAGGTAGTATTGGTATACAGCCAATACAATCAGGGCTATAGATCCAGTATTAATAGGACATTGAGCCATGTTGTTTATTATATTATTATTTGAAACTATTATTACTCGTTGTTTTACATGAAATGCTAAAATTGGATACCTATTTGTGCTTAACAAGAAATATTACTTCTATATCTACAACTTACATAAATAACTTTTTCATGAATTTTCTTACCTATTGAGCTATTTCTACTCTATGAATCTATTTCAGCTGGGTATCATTTTATTATATTAAATGATGTACTTCAAGATTTATATTAGTTGTCATGATATCGTATTTTCATTTGTCAGTGGTATTTTTATTTAACGTCGCGATTCTGATAGATTCGAAATTGATATTAGTATTATCAGTGGAAATCACCCGCGAAACGGGTTTGTCAAATATTAATTAATTGTCGCCAAGATTGGCAAAGGTAAAAAATTGTAAGCACAAATTGTGCATAATACTTTTTTATAGATTTGTAATGTTACATGTACGTCAATTTCGGAGTCGAAAACCAATATTACTGAGACGTTTGAGAAGAGTCTTATCTTTTTTTTTACTTGAGTAAGAAAGATATTGCGCTTGATTTGTTGTTCTTCTGTGTTTAAATGTGGCTTTGACATTAATTTATATTATTGCCAAATGTTGTAACAAGGATCTCAACACTTAACATAATATTAAAAGGAGTTCTTAAGGGTTTTATTCTTGGTCCACTTTTGTGGAGAGGCGCAATATTGAATGTCACCGTGTCGTCATATTAACGTACATGTAACATTATATCAAACTATTTCTGTCCGCCTTTACCCATAGGCTTGTTTGTAGACGTCGACAGTGTCTCGACACAAAACATAATAATATGTATCATTTTGAGACGCGTCTCTTTCTTACTGTAAGCAGCAAGTGAAATGCTTCGATTAAGACGTTAATGTAAATGTTGGTGAAATACAATTGATGTGATTTTGTATATTTTCGCATTTTTATTTACCCTGTTGTTAAAACATATTCGTCATCCGTAAAGGAAAAGGCACTTGCCTTCATTAAGCCAGTAGATACAAGTCTGCTGATTACACGATGAGAATAAAGATGAATGCTACATTACGTTGATAAATAAGACATCTGACATATAAAGCTAGACTACAAACGAAATGGCCGAGGCTGCTGAGCGTCACTTGCGGTGGTTTTTCCTTAATCAGGAATCAGAAAGAGGAAGCTTTCTTTTCTTTTATTTCAAAAACCTTTAAAGAAAACAACCAAATTATTTCCTTAACCCAATTTTACCAATACCTATCCCATATTTTTTTAAATTATTTTTAATTTGGCACAATTTAAAGGGTCTGTCGATGTATCGTATCAGACAACCAAAGCTGTTAAAATCAATCCCAGAGCGTGTATTCTGAAAGTGGACAACGTCGCAAATAGATGTCAAATATTTCGCTGTTTTGATTAATTTGGTAATATTACTGTATGGAAATATGAAATAGGGTTAGCTAGTGAACTAAAATATTGATTATGAAATATAATAATAATTAATTAAAATACCAATAAATATCGTAACACCGAATATTTAGTTTTAGATGTAAAAAAGTATTTGGAAACTTTCGTTACAAATTCAGTGTTATAATTGCAATTCATTATTAATATTCTAGTTATTTAGTTAACGATATTTCATATTTCCATACAGTAATATTTCCAAAATAATCAAAACAAGTACCTAAATATTTGACAGCTATTTGCGACGTTGCCAACTTTTAGAATCAACGCTCTTAATTCGCCTCATTTACGAATTATTAACCGTTCTTCACTCAGCCTACCTGAGTTCGCACTAATTTGGAAGTGTTTGATGAATGAATTGCCGATGGATCCTTCATGTTGTGTCGTATTTTCTTTATGAAATAACGAGATTCAAAATTGAAATAAAAGTCTTATTATGTTTGTTCACAGAGCGGAGCGCGAGCACGACGGACAGGTCGGAACCCCTCTGCCTGACCAACAGATGAGATGCGTCGCGGCAAGATACCCAGTCGATCGATATTTGGTTAGTATCAATATTCCCTACCGCGTTGAACAATCAAACACGAAGCCATCATGTTAGCCTCTTTACTTGTAATCAAACCTAATGGATCTAACTAAGCCTCGTGTGATTATGCTGCCCTAAAAAACATAGCACAGTAAAATATAGGTAAACGTTCATCAATATTCAATTTCTTCAAAATATTTGTTTTAAAATTTCCAGGTTGAGAGCAGCAACAAGTTCGAAATGGTTAATATCATAGATGACGATATATGGAACACAGAACCAGCTTTAAAACCAGAAGATGAAATAATACTAAGAAAACTGCATGATACGCTGCAATCGACTGCGGATGACCTGAAGCAACTCTCCGGGGAACTGTCGAAATTTCATGAGCCGGGCGTGCAAGTCAAAGCCACTCCCACACCATTAGATGAGGAATTTAACGAAAAAGTTCATATTGAGGAAATTGTAAATGCCAAATTCCATGGGTACAAAATCATTGATAAATCACTTCCACGTGTGCCTGAATACAAGTCGAAGAAAGACGTAACAGACTATAACAAACCTACTGTTAATAAACAAAATCATAAAGATATAAACGTTGACGTTCAGGTGAATACTCGACCAGTAAAAAAGAAACCTAACATTAATAGAAACTTAGAAATAACTCGCACTAAGGTAATACAAATAAATGGTGATACAAATAGCACAAAGACTGAGAAGCTTAATAATGGTAAAGTAGTTAACGCCCCAGCAGTAGCTTATAATGAATATTCTTTTAAGTATGTAGAACCTAAACTTAAGACGCCAAGCAAAATATTACAAATTCAGGAAATGCCAAGTATAAATATTAGAAGTGAATTAAAAGAGCAGAAAGTTTTACAATTAGATATAATACCTGAGGTCAAGCAATCTGAGAAAACTGAGATAGTAAGGAAAAATGTAGCAGTAGTTGCGGTACAACATGAGACCGCTAAACCTATAAACGAACCAAACAAAACATTGTCAAATATATCGCACGAAGTGCCACGACACCAAAAGTCAAATCAACCTATTACAACACGAAAAGTGTCAAAAATGTCTACATATGATAGTAGCGGCTCCACTACTAACAATATCAGCTCTGACACACAAATAAAGTTAAAAACACAGAAACGTATTTTAACAAATATTAGATCTTCTCCGAAAACTTCAGTGCGTAACGATCGCAAAAAAAGTAATATAAAGAAAGAGTCTGATAAGCGATCACACTTAAATTTAGATGAGTGGCGAACGAAATTGAATTCCGTATATGGAACAACAAATTCAAAGAAAGGTAAACATACCCAGACTAAAAGTAAAGCTAAGACCTCCTCAACAAAATCAAATATACACCAAGAAAATTCAGGCAAGCTAAATAACTTAAATAATATGGAGTACATACCTTATTCTAAACTGACAGTAGGCGGTGCAAGAGCCAGTGACATTGAAAGAGAAATATCAGACATTCCTAACAACAGAGATATACCATTGAGCCCTATCCTAGATAGAATATTAAGCAGCAGGGAAAATTCATTCAGCAAAAACACCTCTCAAACAAATAAAGCAAAAGATAAGCTCAATATTCTTACCACATCCGACGAAAATTTATTACAAGAAGTAATTGATATAGAAAAAACTGTAAGTGAGACGTTATCGAAAAATATTAAAAATACCAAGAGTGATTCAAAAATACAAAAACAATTAAGTGATAGTGATGAAGTCAAGGAAAACGATAGCTACGTTGACGATTTTGAAGACGACAAATCTGATCGCTCAGGACAATCAGGTAATAAGAAAACAAATAGTACACATTCCAATGATGATGAAAATTTGAGCGATGAGGAAAATAGTAATACATCAGAAATCGTTGGCAGTGATAACCATGATCATAGTAAACAATTTGCACCCATTCCGAGTTCATCGCATACAAATGTTCAAAACTTAACCTACACAAAAATTTCAAATCTGTCATTTAAGAATCAAGTTGACGTATATGAATTCGTGCATTCGGTTGATACACAGGACTCGGCCACACAAAGTAACACAGGCAGAAAAATATCTCTTAAAGAAACTCAAACGTCACCCATTCACGACAATAATATACAACCGATCCACAACGATCTTTGGCCAACCATAGACCCTAAAGGTGAAGTTGAAAAATTGTTCCATTTAGAAAAGGAGTTTATTAAAAAGCTCATAGTTGAAGAGTATGGCGACCTATTGGAAAAGAATATTGATAAACCGTCGACTTCAAAAGAGGTTGAGATAACACTAAACGTTTCGGCTTCACAAAAAAACACACAAACTTCTCCAGCTCATGTGAAGAATGTTATGACTTCACCTACAAGAACTAAAACTAGAACTACTTCGCCATTCTCAAGACTTACCGTCGATCATCACACTAGCCCATTAATTTTTGTCATGGATGAAAACGACGTCAGATTAGAAATTGAACAGGAAGAAGATCCTGGCATTTCCATAAACCTATCATCACCAAGGTTCAGTTTACGTTTGCCACGAACTAGCCGAGAAGTTTTATCCAATTTAGGAGATAGTGTACCACAAACTGGAAAGAGGACAGCTGCAAAAACACAAACTGTAAAGAAAAGTAATATAACAGAAACAAGTACAAGTTCCTTGGAAGCTGATTCCTCAGAGGTCAGCAGTTTAGGTGAAGTGAAGCTGAAGCTTAGAAGGAAATTGGGTAGAATGACAATCGTTTCAGATACAGAGTCCGTCACTTCATCTTCTCTATCAGATTATCAATCAGGTATATTACCTTTGAGGAGCGAAGGCGAAATGAGTATAGGTCGCAACAAAAAGTCTAATAAACAAAACAAAAGTGAAGGAGAAGCTAGTTTTGGTCTGTTGTAGCCTTATAAATGTTTATTTTATATGAATTTGATCTTAGAGAATTCTTTTGGTGCCTTAGCTGTTGAGTTTTGTGTAGTTATAACATTAATGAGAATCAGTACGGCAAATGGTAAAGTTTTTGGTAATATTGTTGTTATTAAACGAAAGGGTAACGATATGTTATTGCCTAATTATCATTTTTATGAAAATGAATACTTAGTTGAATTTTAAAATTGTGATATTTCGTAAAACGATGTAAAAGATTTGGGCTTTATTGAAGTAAACATGGTTAATGAAAATATATTTAAGGTGATAGCTACAGTACTGATTCTCATTATAAATAGTACTACTGTGTGTTCATTCATCATTGTCAATGTTAATTGTTGTTCACCTGAAGTACAAATCAATTAAGCATGATATACTTTTAATTTTAACTTTAAGTTCGTGTAAATAGTAAACACGCTGGCAAAATAAGCTAACAAAAGATGTTAACGTTTTTCGTGACAAAACTTTTGTCTTTGGGAAAAAAAAATCAAATTAAGTAAAGAACGAAGATAAACTATTCCGGTGATTTAGCTGCTGAGTAAGCACGGTATCAGGTACGTACGGACGATTTTTTAACGCGACGATTTCTAAGCGACCGGGTGGCACGCGCGCTGACCAAAAATTACCGTATTTAATTAGAAAGTCCTTGACCGCTTGGCTCTGTATTTTCAACTCTCGGTAATGAGCCGAGCATTGAAAATCCAACAGAGCGCTACCTAGCGCGTCAAGAAACACAGTTGGAGTTTCAATTCTCGGCAAAGGGTTGAACATCCAGAGCGCGAAAAAAAATGGCGGTGTAAACTTCAGATATGCTTCAACTAGACGTCATCTTACTTCTCGCATGCTTACAAGTACGCTATGAACCAGAAGTCTTCAGGGGCGAATAGTGAAAACTTCAGAATCCACATTTTATTGTTTCATTGCAAAAAGAGGTGGTGCCATTCGACTTGCATAGGTCCATCTCATTCTCGTGCTGTAACAATGATGACTCTACTTCTGTATTATAAAGTCTATTTCTGAATAGTAGAAGTTTGGTACTAATTTCTCCAGGTGCGAACTCTTTACTAACCGATGGTTTATGGCGCTGGTTGTAAAAAACTTGGGTTATCTTTGTCTTCCAACCTTATATCGTATAACTAACGCTCCAAAAATGAGGATAATTTTAAGCGAAAAGAGATAATGAATGAAAAAGATTAGTTAATCTAAATGTAAATTTTGCCACGTGTATTTTATTTAGTATATTTTTTACGCCATTTAGTTATATTGTGATTAGGGAAATAAGTGTATTTTTTGCATTATGAATTTATGACTGAATAAACAGTTGTTAGAAAATGTTGTTTTTTTATTGTTTTTCGCGATTGGGGTTGGCCACCAACCTACTGGGCCCATTGTATTTGCATTTACCTGATCATTTTTATGACGGAGAAATAAAATTATCGTACCATTTTTGAGTGCCCTGAGAATGAAACTTGCTCTCTATCCGAGGTTACACGTCACACATACCTACTAATAAACCCGCAGACAGTAAGGACTATTTAATTTTAGTGCTGCTTTAATTGCCTATGAATTTAGATTATTTTAAATAAACATATTTTTATTATCAACAATTTAAGGATTTTGCGAAAGTATTTCTCCTAATAAATAACTTGAAGGCAAATTATATTTATTATACCTAGTTGTCATTAAATAATATGTATGTAGATAGCAAAGTACATTAAGAACATCTTTGGATATACGAACACGTATGTAGATAGGTACATGTCTTGTAAAAAAATATCTAAACATTTGTGGCCATGTTTGTTATAATATTTTCCTTCGTATTAGCGACATGTTTCGGTAAAGAATTGGAACCATTGTACTATTGCGATTTTTGTCAACCGGAACAGCTGCATATTGCCTTCGGGGGTAAGTTTTACCATTCTCTATACACCATCAGTTACGAGGCCCATCTCTTAAAAATTGTGGCCCTAATCACTGTCACGTGTCTGAATACTTTTACAGATCCTACAGTTTTACAGAACCTAATAAAATAATATCGATTTTTGTTTTTTGTAAAAGTATATTTTCTTAAATGACAGGCTAGGTAGTCTCTGGTATTAATTACCCTGCATTTTGCAATGGAAATATTTCAGAACAAATAAACGACATCGTGGTAACATGGTCGACATTCCAAGATACCGACGAGTCACGCGTGCAGTATGGCGACAGAGATAATAATATGAACCTGGAGGCGAATGGAACCTCCAAACTCTTTGTTGATGGTGGACCCTTGGCCATGAGCCAATACATACATACCGTCACGCTTAGAGATCTCAAGTTTGACACCAAATACGGTAAATCTTTTCTATGTGCTTAAATTTTCACGTAACTTCGCCGACGACACCATTTTTCCAATAGGTTATGGATCACGAAATCCGTAACTGAAACAAAAAATGGTAGGTATGTGGGTACCAGTCGTAAGTAGTTTTCTTCATACTTATTTGAGACAATAGGTCGACTTTATTAGTGTAGTGGTTGCAAGCGAGAGCTGAGTTCCATGGCTGAGTGGGATGTTCCATGAAGTTTTTTCTGGTTATGCGCCCGGTTCATGCCAATATGCACTAATGTAAACATAACCGGTACACACACAGCCTTTCTTTTGCAAGTCGATATTGAAAAGACGGCCACGTTAGTTAGTGAGTAGTTCCAATTTCCATGGAACAAATCCAAAGTTTTACCAAAATTAATATGGATGTTATAAATTCAGTGTACCACGCGGGCTCATTGTACGGCTGGTCGGAGAGGTTCTCGTTCCACACGCCTCCAGAAGGCGAAGACTACCCTGTGCGAGCAGCCATCTACGGAGACCTGGGCAATGCGAATGCACACGTATGCTACAATTTTGTTCTACTATCTCTCTCTTCAACCCGTACCTATGGCCCAATGCTCACTGTACTTAGGTTCCATTGCACGCCATTCTTACCTGTCTTGGGCCTCCCGCATCCTGCTCTTTTCACCCTATGCCATAACGGAGGACCATCAGCCGCCTTTTAAAGAAGTCCGACGGCTGGAGGTCGACATCAAAAGCATTTATTGCGAGGAACGACGCGGAACAAATTAAATATCAGGAGAGTACCGATGGAACAAATCTAGAACTAACCCCTGGAACCACCCGTGCCCTGTTATGGTTTGGGGGCCGTTGGGCAATCAATCAATCTGACTTTTTTCACATCTACGCTTTGTTCTAGTCATTATCTTTCCTGCAAGACGAAGCTGAGCGCGATAACTTCGACCTGATACTGCACGTAGGTGACTTCGCTTATGACTTGGACTCTGACGACGGCAAAGTCGGCGATCAGTTCATGCGACAGATACAGCCGATAGCCGCCTTAGTGCCCTACATGACGTGTCCCGGGAACCACGAGAGAGCTTAGTACGTGCAGCCTTATTGTTACAAAAATTACGAACTTCCATACAAATTTTCATCCCCTATTTAACCGTTATACAGGGTGTTAGGGTAGACACCGTTATCCTTGAAAGTAGTGGTTTGGTGTCAACTATAATATACTTTTTCTATGGGACCAACATTGAAACCGCAAAAAAAAATCTGCTGTTCCATACATTTTCGATTTAAGTGAACACAAATATATGGAACAGCTGTTTTTTTTAATATTTTGTAGATGACACCAAACACTAGTTTCAAGGATAACGGTGTCTAACCTAACACCCAGTATATGAATTTTTAAAAATCTTTCCATAATTCTAACCTTCGTTATAAAGAAAACTCTTGTGAAAAACTTTCCTAATCTTTGGTCTAGTGTCGCAAGCACTGCTACTGAGCATGAGGTTCGTGGTTTGATACCCGGGTCGGGCATAGTGTTATTGAATATTTCCATCTGGAATTTCTGAGTAGCACCCCGGAGTCTGGTTTGGTGCCCGGTTGATAGCAACAGGCTCGCCCCCTTTTACATGGGACTTAAACATAACTGGCAAAATGTGGGTGTACTAGGTACTTGTACACCTCTGTCTAACCCTTCGGAGAAAACGGGCGTAATGTTATTTGTGTTGTACAAAATTTCATGCTTTAAAGGCATGAGGAACAGGGTGTAAAGTTCACTCATCCACCATAGAAAAAGGAAGGATCCTCCAACCAGACGGGCGTTGTGTCTGGCGGGCAACTGCCCAACGATTGATGTTAGGTTTTTGTATATATCTCCACTGCACGGTAAACTTTAATTGCGCGATGCAGGATTTATGTGACGTCTGTCTGACGTCAGGTCTTTGATGCGTAGTTCACATTTGGCGATGTAGATACCGCCACAATGCTTCTAGACTCATCGGTTTAGGCTGTGCGTTGTTTGTGGGAGAGTGAATGAATAAATTTTAGAATTTAAGTTGGAAAAATCCAACTGCCCATCTTCATGATAATTTCCAGTACAAGAGAGTGCCTTTTATACATTCTCTAATACTTGCTGTTTTGTGCGACCAACCACCAAGATTTTTGTTGAAATATCAATCCGCAGTAACTTCAGCAACTACGCAAACCGTTTCTCGATGCCGGGCCGCGACTCGAGCCTGTTCTACAGCTTCGACCTCGGACCCGTGCACTTCGTGTCCATCTCCACTGAGGTGTACTACTTCACTTATTACGGCATGGACCTCATCAGTAATCAATACGACTGGATCAAACAAGATCTTGTAAAAGCTAATCTACCAGAGAATAGGTTTGTTAGTTTTTGAGTTCTGTGCTTAAATCAAACCACTTTAGTGGCGTGTCTTAAAACTAAATAACCGTCGGTGTTCATCTGTCCGCTGCGGTCGGCTGCCTGCAGCGCTTTATGAGTGGGAGGATCAATCTGGCTAATCGCTAACGTAGTCTATTATATAATAGGTACTTATATTATCACTAAGAACAGGTGTTTGCTGGGAATTTCTTATTCTTTACTTTTTGGTTCTGTAATTGTATTTGTTTTTTATTTATTTATTTAGAAGTCTTTATATAAGTATTAAGTATGTTGAAACTGTGTGTACTCCCCGTCACTTGTCCCTAAGGGTTCATTAGAAAACCAGCGTCATTAATGACTCTGGTTTTCTGTCTGGCATTAATGCCAGACAAATGCTGTCTGCATTTGTCTGGCATTAATGCTGAAATGAACCTTTTTGGCGCAGCCGTGAGGCACACATTATTGTTAAAACATTATTTTCTCTTTTTATTTTTTTTGTATATTGTGTTTCACGAACTGTGTCCAAATAAATGTTATTCTTTCTTTCTTTCTTTCTTATATGACTGTATACCCGTTTTCACATTGCGGCTTGTACTCAAAGTAGTTTCCCTCTATGGTTAGTATTTGGTGTCTTATGGTGGTACTTAAATACACCACTTGTCTACTTGATGTACTGTTCTACAGATCGAAAAGGCCGTGGATAGTACTGTTCGGGCACAGACCAATGTATTGCACCAGCATTCATAGAGATTGCGACCACGAAATCACGAGAACTGGTCTGAATGGAACGTGGGGTGAGTCTTACTATCATTTTGGTATTTCAAACTAAGTCTGTGCCATCAAAAAGGAGATTCTTTTGCTCGTTCTGCGTGTACAAAAATCTGTCACGATTTGATCTAACATTATTTTTTATATTGAGAAAAGAATATAGATGTAGGTAAGTAAATAAACTGACCGAAAATCCGTAGTATAAAAGCGTGTTTTGTTTATTTAAACCACGGATTTTGGTTTAAAACGGTTTATTTGCAGCTTTAAACTAAAATCCGTGAAATGAAATGAAATTGAAATGAAATTGTTTATTCTGTAAATAGGATATTGGAATCAGTTTTACACGTCATATTAAAAAAATATTAAAAATAAGCTAGATGAGGTCGGCGTTTCCTATCTAACTACTCTGAGAAGAAAGGCCGAAACAAACTCAGAGGTCACAGTCTCTTTTAAAGTCCAGACATAATCTTGGTCAAGCCATATGAGGACCATGTAAATTCGAGTCTGAAATGGTCTTTTGAGGAAAGAACCACACAGATTTGAGTGGACCTGTCCAGTCAGTGCAAGCATTTGTCAGTAATGGTGGAGCTCAACTCAGAACTTAAGGAGCTCAACGACTCGACGAACAATACCAAAGAAAGGACATTTGGGTAGGCCGCATAAAATTCTCAAATTGCCAGACCATCGATAAAATTAACTGAGAACGAAAAAAAATAAAAATTCACATAGTCCTCACATTCACAATAATAAAATACTTTACCAAGTAATCATGTCATTTTGTATAGAATATTCAATAATGTCAATTTGTAAATAAAACTGGTAGATATACTTTGATGATTTTCCATATTATTCAACATGTTACAATGCTTAGCCGAGCGAGCAGCTCAATCCCATGCTTTTCTGTCTTCTAAATAATCTGAAATTGTATAGTACCCTTTTCTACAAAGTTTGGTTTTAATACAGCTTTTAAATCGTTTAATGGGTAAGTTTCGAATGTCAATGGGAAGTTTGTTATAAAAGCGTATACATTGACCCATGAACGATTTGCCTACTCTGTGGAGACGAGTGCGATGTACAGCAAGATTGTGTTTATTCCTGGTATTTAAACTATGAATATCGGACATTTTATTAAAATTTGATATATTTTTATGTACATACAATAGATTTTCAAATATATATTGTGAGGCTACAGTCAGAATATCTATTTCTTTGAATTTTTCTCGAAGGAAATCTCTCGTACCTAGATTGTAAATGGCTCGAATAGCCCTTTTCTGTAAAACAAAGATAGCATTAATGTCCGCACAGGCTCCCCACAGGAGAATCCCATAAGACAGAAGACTATGAAAATAACTAAAATAAACATTTCTGGCTGTATCTACGTCAGTTATCTGTATAATTTTTTTAACGGCGTAGGCGGCCGAACTAAGCCTTCCTGACAATTTTTCTATGTGTGGGCCCCATTGTAATTTACCGTCAATGGTTATTCCAAGAAAAACTGTCGACTCGGACCGTGGTTTAACGACCGAACCACGGATTTTGGTTTAAAACGGTTTATTTGCAACTATAGCCAAGAAGCTGTAAGTATCTTGAATTGAACAAGATAAAAAAATAATGTTAACTTCTGCTCTGCTTGTTTTTGCTTCTTGTCGCTGTTTGCCCCAATAGATCCTTATTGTTTTGTTTTTTCTTACTTAGTCGTGTGTGTGTGTCGTGTGTTGTCTTACTTTTCTTCATTTGAATTACTTATAGCTTTGGAGCCTTTCTTAAAGGACTACGGCGTAGACCTGGTCATTTGGGCACATGAGCATTCATACGAAAGGACCTATCCCCTGTACGACGGAAAAGTTTACAAAGGTTCCGAAGAACAGCCTTACGTTAACCCTGGGTGAGTCCTACATTCTCTATTAGGTCAGTGCTAGTGGATTGTTTTTTGAACGTCTTCATCCAGACCTGAGTGGAACTGTGGGCACAATTTCATGTTAATATCGAAGTACTTGCCACTAGGAGCCTAGATACTAACCAAAAAATATATTATGCATTCAAAACTTAAAAATTGGCAATATACAATAAGAACCTACTTTATAAATAAATCTTAGAAATAATTTAGGTAAGTGTCACAGACAGGTGCGACGCGACTATTAGAACATTAATTTCCATGAAGTTTCGATAGTCGTGTCGCGCCTGTCTGCGGGAGCGTTTATTATCAGTACTGCACGGGCCCTACCCTTGTACTGCACTGCAAGGTCCGCACGCAGAACTCAAGCATGATACAAACCATGGCAACTGTTATAGAGCTCCAGTGCACATCATAACAGGCTCGGCAGGAAGCATCGAGGGAACAAATAGATTTACCCGTAAGTTTGGTTCTGTTCTATTTTAAACCGACTTCTTCAAAAAACAAATTATTTAAAAAACAAAAACCCGACTGCAAAAATAACCGAAAAGAGAAAAACAAGCGTTGAACTTAGTTTTTTGTAAGGTATTGCAGGCGGGGACAAACAAAAGTTACACCATATTTCAGGTTATTGGTTTGTCAGCTAAATGGTTGGTTTTGGATATGTGAAAAAATTCACCGCTACATAGGCTCCACAAGTTACCGAGTAATAATCGAGTTGCAAAAACATGACATACATAGGTACAGTCAGGCTAAGTGAATCATGACTCACTTTGACGATAAATCGTTTGAAACCTTCGTAATAACAAAGATGGCAGATGACAAATTCGTTACCAAGGAAATGTATATTTACGCGAATGTCGACCTAATTGTATTTGAATGTCTGTACCAAAATAAGCTTATGGTGGGTCAGAATTAATTTTTTTTCGATTGTACATGACATAATGTTGGTTACATTCTGTATGGGAGAACAAGTTTTTCAACTACAATGTTAAGTTTGTTGGATAAATTCATCCCAACTACGGAACCCTTCATTGTACGTGGTTCGACATGCTCTTGACCGGTTTTTTTTATTCTAGATATAGTATAAACAACACTAAAAGTGTTTTAAAATACTTACATAAACCTCATCTTTACTTCTTATTTACCTACTCACCGTGTAAATGTTGGACAGCCAATCAAACCGACTGGTCTGCGTTCAGAAATAGTGACTTTGGCTACACGAGGTTCGTGGCGCACAACAAGACGCACATCTATGTGGAACAGGTATAGTCTAGTGTAAAATTTGTATAATAAATGGACAGTCACCCAGGAGAACTTATAAACTATTCCTTAAATAAAAGCCGCAAGGGCTGGTTCGAGGTGGCTCAGGACAAGGAAACCTGAGGACCTAGATAAAGTGACATTCTATCAGCGATAATGGAAAAGGCAAAAATGTATAGGACTGACATAAGCTATCGAAAAGCTTATCAATCCTATTGAAAGTCGGTGTAGAAATACGAAACGCTTTCGAAGCGATTGTCACTTGTACTTGCACTAGGCCCTCTGGAAGGGGGAGGCATGTCCCACCTAGCTACTGACGCTTCATAAGCGCCCATGTAGGTTTATGTGAAATAAAATATTTTGATTTGAGCAGTGGGAGCAAAATTATACAAAGTGGAGACGACAATACGACAAAAAATGAAACTGCGTATATCTAACAAAAAATTAATCAAATATATCCAATAGTTTAGTTACGATAGCTAGTCAAAGATCGGCAAATCCCATAATTTGCCGCACTACTATTTAGTTTGTTTGAAAAAATGACTTTTTTATTTCGATGTTAGGATTTATTTGATAGTTCCAAAATACTCTTATGCATTAGTATTGCCAGTTTTTTTAATTTATTGTTGTATTGTCGTCTCCACATTGTATTAAATTAACGATTGTGCTATGATTATAACAAAGACGTGTTTGTATTCAGGTGGACGTCGACCTGGCTGGACAAGTCATTGATTCAATCTGGGTCGTCAAGGATGCGCATAAGCCTTACGACTTCCAATAGTTCCAACAGTCGCTACAGTAACAGGATCTAAACTCTAAGAATAAATGTTCTAAACTAGTGACCCTTTCTAGATCATCTAAATTCGTTTATTTGGAAAATTGTTTTGTGCTACTTATTTGAATACAATCATTTACGCAAGCATTTGTTTTTTGTTTTAATATATGTAATTGGGTTCTGCACATTCAAGTGAAATAAAACTGAATGTCAGTGCTTTAAAAATACTAACCACTAACTTTGTAAACAACATTTTGTTATCATATTTCGAAACATAACAAAGAAAGAAGCTTGATTTATCCAGAACAACAATAAATAATAAGGTCAATTTAAACATTTATCGACATTGGTATTGTATGGTTATGTTACTTCTCTATTACGTACAATTAGTAATTAATTACAAGGCACAGACGCTGGTCGTCTTGTTAAATTAACCGACAAATATTACTTAAGTAAATAGAATATGAAGTTGTTTATAATAATTTCGCTTTTGTTTGGCATAAGTAGTGGAAGAGATTTTTCTAAAGCGAGTGTGGGTCCTCAGTACGATTGTGCTGATTGCCAACCTGAACAAGTACATATTGCGTTTGGCGGTAAGTCAGTGTCCGTTTGACCTTATTTGTTCTATCTACTAACTCAATTAGGTATTTCAATTGCTCGTGTATGATACATACAAAGTCTATACTTGCGTCCAGCAGTCAGCTATAGACTTAGCTAATTGATTGATTTATAGGTATGAGTGATTTTTTTTAATTAGTAGGTAAACCTTGTATCTTTTTTTCCATCTACAAGATCTAACGTTAGTGATCCCGTCGTCAGATTTAAGACGCCAACAACTAGAGAAAGCATGGCCCATTCTACGGGAATCATCTACCACTTATTTTTCAGTTAAACTATGTTTATCACTTAAGCAAGTTAACCTTTAACCTTTGTTGTTGTCACGGTCCCGCTGCTCGGCGAAGGCATAACAAAGAGGTCTGGAAGCATATATGAGAGACCTTCGCCTATCTAACATTGCGACAAATTATTATTTCTAATGTTGTCGTCTTCTCCTCACAATCGTAACAAAACACGGCTGTCGCTTGACCTTGATTCCTGAACTTCCAGAGAAAGTGAATGACATAGTGATAACATGGTCAACGTTCAACGATACCCAGATATCGGTCGTGGAGTTCGGCGAGGGGGTCATGGACAAGCAGACCACTGGGTCCAGCAAGATCTTCGTGGATGGAGGGAGACGGAAGCGGAGCCAGTTCATACATACTGTTACGTTGAGTGATCTCAAGTTTAATACCAGTTACGGTAGGTCTTTTTCATGTTGTCTATGTTTTATAACAAGTAAGTCTCTACATTTTTGAAGTCATCAAAGCCGTCTTAATATTTCAAAAGTTCATGTTCCCAGCATGACCTTTCCACGATAATCATAAAAACCGTTGCTTATCATCTCAGAAATTTTAAACCTAGTATGTTGGTACTATTATCAGCGAGTGAGCAGATTGACATACTCTATAAAGTGACATGTATCATATTGAGGTCATCTCGACGCCTTTACATGATCAACAAACGAACTATAGTACTTATCGTTAACGTCTCCGTTTATATATGTTATGGACCAAGTGATTATTAGGACATTATGAAAAATGCCCGGGCAGTTTGAAAAATGCCCAATACGAGAGGGCAATGTGATAACAACTATTGAAATAATCAAATTGACCGGGCATTTTTTATAATGCTAGTCACCTATGGGGCAGTATAATTAAAACCAGATTTTAATACTATTATTTTAATTTCAAACGTAGAATCAATCATCATTTCAGTCGAAAGACGTCCACTGCTGGACATAGGCCTGGTATCCTGCCTTTTTGCCAAAAATTGTTTGGCAGATTATCACTTGCCAACCAACGTTTCGCCGATGTTTCACTTTGACAACTAACGATTAGCAAATTTTTGTATGACAACGTTTCATTTGGTAGAATTATTGTAATGCTGATTATTATAATAACACAAAACGTTTGGGACATTTATCATTTGTCAAACATTTCAATCTTAGGTTACGATATGTTAGGTTAGGTTAGAGTATGACAACATTTATCATTTGTCAAACATTTCAATCTTAGGTTACGATAGGTTAGGTTAGGTTAGAGTATGACTAACAACGCACGAGCCGAGTGAGCGAAGCAAGCGTGCCGCGGCAGCGAACGGCGATGTGCCAGAAGCGAATCGCTTTTGTAAAAGGAAACAGTTAAGTTAGGTTACATCACATTAAAGATAAAGTAAAAAAACACTCACTCACTGAGCACTCTTCAATACACTCACTCATTTTAATTGAACTCTACTTGAAAGTTGGCATTCTGCCACTTAAGTTTGGCAATACTTCGGGCTATGTCGGACATGTCGGTTACCTTGGTTCTCCAACGGATCTCTTCATTTCAGAATCAATATTTAAAATCAAATAAAATATTTCCATTCATAGACACTCTGCTGAATTAAATGTTAAACTGTTGTTAAAACTGATTGGTCGGACTGGAGCGGGCGCGGCTCCGAAATGCGAGCCCCCACCCCGCGCGATACCCGCACCCCGTGCAAAATACCTGTGTATTATCAGATTGCCCAAAGACCACAGGGCAATATTTATAATGACGAGGCAATGTGATAAATAAGGAAGTTCAAATTATTATTTATTATTTTGCCCTAAATAGGTTGTCATTATTCATAATGCGCGGGCATTATGAAAAATGCCCGTATTTATCACTTGGTCCATAACATATACATAACATGCTGGAGCCATCCCTGTTCCGGTGGAGACAGATGATGTTTCGCACCGGAATATTGATGTCTTTGACAATTCAAAGTACAGCGTTACTGTAAATGATGATACGGTATTATGTTGGCAGTGTACCACGTGGGTTCTGTTTACGGTTGGTCGGAGCAGTTCTGGTTCCGTACGGCACCAGCGGGGGAGGACTGGCCCGTGCGAGCCGCCATCTACGGCGACATGGGCAGCGAGAACGCACAAGTACGTTACTAACTTCTTCAGCAGGTTATTCCTCTATGCATGGTATTATCAAAGTATTATAATCGGAATCTGTGTCTTATATCCAAAGACCAAAGTACGGTAACAACAAAGCCTGGAAAGTGCCTTATGGAAAACTGAGTCGAATGGTCTGTGATCTCCAGCCCTCAAGATCTACGCTACTACCTACTGTCTTCTTAGTACCTATATTGCTTTGAATTCTCCTCTAAATAGGGTTAATTTTACTTTGAAAGGTTTTTCTTTCAGTCTCTGTCATACCTGCAAGAAGAGGCTCAACGCTCTCACTTCGACGTGATCCTGCACGTGGGTGACTTTGCTTACGACATGAACTCCAAGAACGCTCTAGTTGGCGACGAGTTCATGCGACAGATAGAACCTCTAGCAACTATAGTGCCCTACATGACGTGTCCCGGGAACCACGAGGAAAAGTAGTACGTATACAAACCTATCTAAACATGATGACGAGGGACAAAGAAAGTGTTGAATGTAAGAATATGAATGATGATGGATGGAGGGGCCCAAAAGAAAATGGATGGTTGGTGTTAGGTATATAAAAGTATGGTGTTAATGAGAAGCAAGTAGGTAACATCGTGACGATAGGAGAGAATGGAAGAGAAAAACATTTTGTGCCGACCGTAGGTTATACAATTTATAACATATATAACATGGGCTTTTTCCTGCCCTGAAACTTGTAATGTTGTGCCTAAGTAAGGTTTTAAGATGAACTTTTGGGTCTTGATCTGTTGTAAGCGAGAGCTTGTATCAACCTGAATTCTCGCGATAATATATTTAAAATATCAATTCGCAGTAACTTCAGCAACTACGCAAACCGTTTCTCGATGCCGGGCCGCGACTCGAGCCTGTTCTACAGCTTCGACCTCGGACCCGTGCACTTCGTGTCCATCTCCACTGAGGTGTACTACTATATTAATTACGGCATCAAACTCATCAGCAACCAGTACGACTGGCTCAAGGAAGACTTGGAGAAAGCCAATCTTCCGGAGAACAGGTTAGATCAAATTATATTTAGCCAGAAATCTAGAATATAAAACGTGTAGCTTTTCAAATTGGTATAAAAAAATTATGTTCTTTTATCCAAATACTTACGAAGTTGAATTGATAACATGCGAGCATACAGCAGGAGTTGGCGGAGTGTGAAGATAAAATGGGTTCTAGCTGTTGAGGATCAAGGAACATTAGATATTTGGCCAAGTTTCTGGGTTATAAATCTGAGGTTCTTTCTACTTCTTTGGCAGATTCAGACCTCACTATCATCAACTCTATTTCAGTCTATAGTCTATTTCAGTGGAAAGTCTGTTTTCAGATCGAAGAGACCGTGGATAGTACTGTTCGGTCACAGACCCATGTACTGCAGTGACCGCAACGATTACTTCTGCAAACGAGAGCTCACGCGTGTCGGCTTGCATGGAATGTGGGGTGAGTTGAGAGAGAAATGGGTGTACTGATAGTCTATTTAAATAACTTTCAATATATTCGCTCGTGCTGCTTTATAATCTCTTACTACAAATGAATCCTTGTAGCGTGGAACAACCCCGGCTAGATGAACGTAAAACCGTCTGGGACGGTGCGATGTGGATGGCGGAAAACCGAATTTTGTGACGGAAATTGGTATGTTGGAAGGGGCGGTGCTTGGGGGGCCTATGTCCAGCGTTGAACGTCTTTCGGCTGAAATGATGATGGAATTGGTATAAGATTATCTAGCAGTAGGTTGCGATAGTCTGAGTTATTTGTTTGTATCTATGTCCTTTTAAATCCAACCGAACAGATTTTCATGACGTTTGCAAAGAGATTGTTGGCTAGAGAAGACCTTTAGTTTTCATTCAGAAAAATAATGCTTTCGGGAGGCCGTCAAGCGTAGATATTAATATTTAAACTATAAAACACTTTTTTCATAGCTCTGGAGCCTTTACTAAAGGATTATGGCGTAGAACTGGTGATCTGGGCGCATGACCACCTGTACGAAAGGACGTTCCCGATGTATGACAATAAGATGTACAACGGGTCCACTGAACATCCCTACGTTAACCCTGGGTAAGTACGGAGTAGGTAATATCTTTTTAATAGAGGACGTCCTATTCTGCTATAGTTTGACACACAATCCGTTTTCTAATCTCGCACTTGTGAGATCGAGCTTAAGAAATGATGCTGCGAGGTTTTTATCGTCTCATTCATCTTTATACAGGTGTCTGTCTGAAATCCCTTTTTTATTGCATTTAGTTTCGAAATGTAAATTCTGCCGTGGGTCACGGGTCACCCCGATTATTTTACTAGTATCTAACAATGATTTATAATGTTCTAGCGCTCCAGTGCACATCATAACTGGTTCGGCTGGATGCAAGGAAGGACACTCGGAATTCAAACGTAAGTACCTACGCATACGGTGGACGATAGTTAGCAGGTATTTGTTTCAGATCAGAAAAGAGCAGAGTGTTGATATAACCGGGGTTGATTCCGAAAAGTCGTGGAGAAAAATATTACATCCAAATAAACTATTATAATCAAGCTGAAGTGTTTGTTTGAAAAAAGAAAAACAAAACACGCGGATGAAGTCGCGGACAGAAGCTATATAGGGGCAACGGTATAATTATTGGCTCTATAAGCCGATTTCTACTAGTAATAGGTAAATTCTCTTAAATAAACAAAGTTGATAATATTTTTAATTGTTTTGTCGGGTTCTAGTTTACATATCTATACTAATATTATAAAGCTGAAGAGTTTGTTTGTTCGTTTGAACGCGCTAATCTCAGGAACTAATGGTTGGAATTGAAAAATTCTTTTGTGTTGGATAGTCCATTTATCGAGGAAGGCTATAGGCTATATAACATCACGCTACGACCAATAGGAGCGGAGCATAAATGAAAAATGTTGCAAAAACGGGAAACATTATTCCTTTTTGAGAGCTTCCGTTGCGTGCGCTGCGTAAACGGTTTAAGTTACGCAAATATCATGTATTATGGAATTGTTCCTCTTTAAAAGTTCTAAAAAAAAGTCCGCGACAGCATATGTCTATCTTTTAAGATTGACTCACTATAACCTTTTTTAAGGTAATCTATTTTTATCGAAGTTAAGGCATTATTTGCGAAGGAGTGTTATCGACATAATATTAATTCTTATTCAAATAAATAGTTTTAACATCAAGGGTATTTATATAGCAGTAAAATACTTTTTAATTCATTCGAATCGGACATTTAATTTCGAAGATATCACGATATAAAAACGCAATACGCGAACCGTTCGACGCCGGCGCCGCGCCTCCTCGACGTTCCCTACTTTAGAGAGGAGAGGATGAGCACACGGGTAGACATGACCTGGAATAGGACATAGGATACGTTTTATCCCTATATTCCCACGGGATGGACATCTACGCGGGTGAAACCGCGGGGCGCAGCTAGTGCATAAATAAAATGATAATGCGTCATTTAAAAAATAATGTTTAATTAACTTGAAAAAATAATTTAAATTATTTCTACGGATTGTTACAATCATTGGCACTTAGGCATAGTGAATAGCACTACAAATTATGTATAATCATTGGAACTACTAGAAGTATTTTATAGTACCCAGATCTTCCTATACTCCTTCCCATTGTTAATAGACTATTTATTTTTAGTTGGTTGGTCTATAGTCACTTTAGATTTTTCTGCTTCGGTAATTCCTTAATTTTTTTCTGAATTTGTTGCATTGGCAAGTTTTAATACAACATTTGAAGAAAGAAGGACTTACACGCGGAATGTTAAAGGTTCGCGCGGCAGTTTTTTTCCTATACCATTTTTCATAGCTTCCAAATCTTTTTCCAGGTCTGCATTTGAATATCCTTCCGCATATTTCCTACCACTCCGAACCTTCGACATTCTTCATTCATCTAATATAAGAAATATGTAAGGGTATAGTCATTGGCATCATTAAAAGATATAGTGATTGGCATAAGTGCCAATGATTAATTTACAAACAAAATAAAGTACCTATAGTCATTGGCACCTATCAAAAACCCGATATATATCTTTCACAACGCTAAAACATCGTTTAATACGCTTAAATTAAGCGAATGAATATAAATAGATAGATAGAAACTTGCATAAAAACTTACCTAAAAATCTCTTTTTTACTTCGAAATCTAGCCACCAAACCTACACTTATATCTCAGTCGATCTAACACATTTTTAAAAGAGCGGGTAAAGAAAGATGGTGTACGTTCGAAAAATAGATAAATGTTTCCATTATAGGAAATTGTATATTCTTTCAGTAATTGTGTTGCTATAACATAAAAAAAGAAAACATTCGTAGCACGCAGCTTAAACTAGCAAAGTGCCAATCATTGGGGGGGTGCCAACATTAGTACTGTTTACCCTACTATAACTAGCTTTTGCCTTTTATTTTTTTGAGGTTGGGAAATCATCAAATGACTTCTCCTGCTCTGGGCGGAGCGGAAAGGCGTGTCAGACTTTTACTGACTAAAACCCACCGGTGTTCCTTCAATTGCCTGTTGCCAAGGGTCGGTATCCCTTTCGGACTTTCCCGCAAAACTAACTTTTGCCTGCGACTTCGTTCCTGTGGAAGTCATAAGACACCACAAACTATACTAATAACCACATTTCCCGCCCGCGCTATTATTTTGTCTTGACTTTTTACTTTTTGCTCGGCTCCTAAGGGTCATCGCGTGATAAAGCGCGTAAGAAACATCAATTGGTATATGTTATTTCCTCAAAAATTGAGCAATCAAATGCAAACATAATTATTCTTATCCGTCTCGTAGTTCCATAAATTAGCGCGTTCAAACAAACAAACATAGGTACTCTTCAGACTTATTATAATAATATATATAATTTTAAATGTAGTAAACTAAAATAACAAATTGCCAGTACTTAGGAAACCGTTACTTGAAGCTGTTTTTTTATAGACATTAAAAATAAAACTTTTTCTAACCATTGAATTGATATCGAACATGACCGTTTGCAGCTAACCCGGAGCCCTGGTCGGCGTTCAGGAGCAGTGACTACGGGTACACGAGGTTGGTGGCACACAATAAGACGCACGTCTACATTGAACAGGTACCCACGTTTATTTCTATCTTCCTAGCCTTTTCCCAACATGTTTCCAGTCTCACCGGATGCAGCTGAATACCAATATTTTACATGTAGCGACTGCCTATCTGACCTACACAACCCAGTAACTATACTCCATTTAAATTAGATTAGACGTATAGATAATCCTTTTTTACATTCCGTTCAACCGATTTTGAATTCTATTGCGTTGGTGGCATGACAAATGGCAGCCGCAGTAGATAGTTGGTATTGTGTAACTTTTTTTGCTTTTAATGCTATCCTTATGCCTACGGTATAGAAGTCAAAATCGGTTGAAAGGACTGTAAAAGGGTTTGTTTTAATGTCTAATCTTATTTCAAATGGGGTATAGGTAATACGATACCCCTTGGTTGAGAAGACTGGTTGTCAGAGTTTCCGGTTTCGGACGACCCGTTACGACTGTCAAAAATCCATGAATGACAGCCGGGACCAACGGCCTCTAACGTGCTTTCCGAGACCCATCCACGGACCAACCCCGGCAGGCGTAGCTTAACCTGATGGATCGACCCGTGCGGCTATTATTACTTAGTCACGAGCGCGAGCCCACGTTTATTTATCCAGTAATTATTGCTTTATAAAAGACCGAAAACAAAAAAACTGGCTGCAATAATCTCCATTTAGTGTGGAAGTCAAGGTCTGTAATTCCACACATAATTATTAAATTAACCTAGGAACTTTGTTCGACGACACTACGTTCCGCATCGCTGCTTCCCTGCGCCTAGGATGCCCATGTAACCCATGTTGTACTCCTCATCGCTGTCACTGTGGCGAAGTTGTCAACAGCCTCGGACACCACGGCCTGTCTTGCAGCCGAAGTCCGGGTCGCTTAGCGCGGCACGCTAACATTAATGACATCATCCGACGAGCTCTTGTCACCGTCGGCGTTCCAGCTGTATTAGAACCCAATGACTTGGCACGCGACGATGGCAAAAGACCGGACGGCATGTCCTTATTCCCATGGAAGATGGGTAGGCCTTTAGTGCGGGACGCAACGTGTGTCGATACTCTTGCGCCATCCCATCTTCCTGGCTCGGCGTGCTGTGCTGGCGCTGCCGCTGCGGCTGCGGAAAACCTCAAGCGGCGAAATTATAATAGCCTTATAGGCAATTATATTTTCGAGCCGTTTGGGGTTGAAACCCTAGGGCCGAAGGGTCCGAGTGCTCATAGTCTGTTTAGTGAAATCTCCAAACGGCTGCTTGACACTTCCCGTGACCCAAGGGCTGGCTTTTACCTTGGTCAGAGGCCATGGTATTGCCATTCAACGTGGCAATGCCGCCAGTCTCTTGGGTACATTACCAGCCGACAGCGATGCGGAGGAATTTTTCGACGCCTTACTTTAGTTATAGTTAGTTAGTTTTAAGTTTTAGTGTTTTATGTAAATAGTTAGTTGTTTTATGAAATTATTGTGTAAATAAAAATCATGTAACACATTATCTATACATATAATAAATCTGTAGACGAGGCGTTTCTGTACAATGAAAAAAAAAAAAAAAAACCTAGGTGGAGTGTCCAAGAATAACCAACAGATGCCATTTCTACCATTTTTGGAATTTTTGTCTGTTTGTCTGTTTGTCTGTTCGTTTGTTTGATTGTTCCAGTATCACGTAAAAAGTACGAAATCAATATGGTTAACTTATACACTCAAATATTGTGTGTAACTCGATGTTTCATCGCAATCGCTTCAAAATATCAAAAGATATAAGAGTTTAAAGTATTCAAGAAGAAATTTTCATTAGGTACGTAATGTAGATACACTTATGACATCTATTGTCGTAAAATGACACTAGCGTAAAATCAGGTAGGTTTG
Source organism: Lithophane ornitopus (assembly GCA_948473465.1). Lineage (NCBI taxonomy): Eukaryota > Metazoa > Arthropoda > Insecta > Lepidoptera > Noctuidae > Lithophane > Lithophane ornitopus. The sequence continues at coordinate 823,971 of OX419624.1, read as the reverse complement.
TGAGAACGTGTGTAACACACGATCATAATCATCATATGTTCACATACTTCGCGCGGAAACATAACGTGATACATTGTGAATTTACCCAATCTAAAGTTTGGTTAATTCAAGTTTTCCAAATCCATTGTTTGGTAGTAGTGCCATAGGTGGCGCTATCTATCTTTTAAATCATGATACAAATATTAATCATGAATAAATGGTGATAAATTTTAATTTCTTAAAAATTGTAGATTGTTACATCGAGCAAAAAGTGAGTAATTAAGGCACGAATGCGCTTACTAAATAAACACGAGTGCATTAATTATTCACTTTAGCAAGGTACGTAATCTACTTTTCTTTCAACTACCAATGTACCTGCTGCGATAAAATATACCTGCTCAAGGTTAACTCAACTCAATCCAAATCAAGTTAGGTCAAGTTAGGTCAAGTCAGGTCAAGTCAAGTCAAGTCAGGTCAAGTCAGTCATGGAACCCTACGTCTTTTCTACATAGCTTACAGAGTGTTCGAACGTTTTCCCATATATTTTGACAGTATCACTTCGTGCTCGATAGATGGCGTTGTTCATTTAACGTCATTTTCTGAATCGCGGTGTTAAGAGTCTCCGTAGAAGAATGACTTTCGCCGAATTCATAATTATTACATTTGGCTCATTTTGAACTGAACACATAATCCATACTAATCGATGCTTAAAAGTATAAATTCGATAGTAACTCTGTCTGTCTGTCCGTCTGTAATTCTGTATGTTACCTTTTCACGCCTGAACCACTGAACGGATCTCGATAAAATTTGGTAAAGAGATAGACGGCATCCCGGCGAAGAACATAGGCAATTATTTTCTCAAAAACAAATTTAAGGGGGGGGGGGGGGGGGATATAGGGGATGAAAGTTTTTATGGGAAACCTAGCATTTTTAGAGTTCCGTAGTCAACAAGGAAGCTTTATAGTTTCGCCATGTCCGTCTGTCTGTCCGCGACTTAGCTCAACAACTTTTAATCGACCAACTTACATGTGCAGTTGCAAAAACCCAAACATTCTGTATGCGAGAACAAGTTTTTTAACTACAATGTTAACACTTTGAGGGACAGTTAACGCCCATAGACGTAATAACAATAAAACTTTGCGAAAGTTTGTTTGATAAATTAATTCATCCTAACTACGGAACCCTTCATTGTGCATGGTTCGACACGCACTTGGCCGGTTTTTTTTTAACTTAGGGCTGTGAAAATTTATGCTTTTTGTAACTTAAAATTCACATGTAAGTACTTATTATTGACATTTTTGCGTGACTCTCTTCAAGAGTGTTAAGGGATTGAGAATATAGTCATAGTCCGTATCTTGAGAATCTGTCCACTCAATCAAAAGTTATTACTACTTGGCTCTTGGCTTGGAACGAAGAGTTTGAGTTTACCAGTGAGTACTTACTCGATAGATGGCGTTGTGCAAATGATGCGATTTTCTTAAGGGGGATGCGCCGGTAGCCCGCGAAATTCAAATCTTAAGTTTTTTGCAATTTGCAAGTCAGTGTCAGGCAGTTGTATGTTAAAATGAAATTGTTTATTCTGTAAATAAGTTATTGGAATCACTTATACACGTCGTAATAATATCAAAAAATTGTCAAATTAAGCTAGATGAGGTCGGCGTTTCCTATCTGACTACTCTGAGAAGAAAGGCCGAAACAAACTCAGTCTCTTTTAAAGTCCGGACATACCTAGGTCAGATATTGGCATATTGGTCAGGCCCTATGAGGGCCATGTAGATTAGAGTCTGAAATGGTCTTTTGAGGAATGAACCACACAGATTTGAGTGAACCTGTCCTGTCACTGCAAGCATTTGTCAGTAATAGTGGAGCTCAGCTCAGAATTTAAGGAGCTCAAAGACTCGACGAACAATACCAAAGAAAGGACATTTGTGTAGGCCGCATAAAGTTCTCAAATTGCCAGACCATTGTTAAAACTAACTGAGAACGAAAAAATATAATAATAAAAACAAAATAAACATCCACATAGTCCTCACATTCACAATAATACAATAATACAAAGCAATGCATGTCATTTTGTCAATATCCTACATATAATATTCAATAATGTGAATTTGTATATAAAACTGGTAGGTATATTTTGATGATTTTCCATAGTACTTATTCAAAATGTCACAATGCCAAAATGCCAAAATGTTAGCAGAGCGAGCAGCTCAATCCCATGCTTTTTGTCTTCTAAATAATCTGAAATTGTATAGAACCCTTTTTTACAAAGTTTGGTTTTAATACAGCTTTTAAATCGTTTAATGGGTAAGTTTCGAATGTCAATATGATTAAAATATGATTCGCGATCGTAGCAAATAGTAGCTTTACAGAATAATAACCATTAGATACAGGAATACAACTCCTGCAATATTAGTTAGATTAGATAAATAAATATTTGAAACAACTGCGACTCATTATTTAGATCAACATAAAACTTGATACTGACCTGTAAAAAGCAAAAAACATAAGAAAATTTTAATATCGCAGGCTCCTCCAAAGCTTTCGCCTTAGTTTCCATCGTCCATACAATATGCCATAGTTTTTTCATTAATCTTTATACAATATTTTTTCATTAATCTTTCTGACAGTTTCATACTGCTGTCCATACTATCCACACTATCACCACAATATAGATATGGACTACCACTAATATATAAAGTTACTGGCTGTCTCATGTCTGTTAATTTTACGCCGTAATGCCTAGGTCGCCTAGACAGACCACGTGGGTTATGGGACATAGGATACTTTTATCCCGGTAGCACATTCCCGTGGGATAATTTCCGACATCCACGCGGGCGAAGCCGCGGGCAAAAGCTAGTTAACTAAATAAAAAAGCCTTTATTACTACCATAATTTAAAAGTAGGTAAAAGATAATTCAAGCGTAAAAAACATTCTAAAACAAATAAAAGAAATCAATAAAAAAATAATATTATGGTTAATAAGTGTAAATATGCATTTTACATTTTTTTTAAGGAGATTTTTACTACTTTTATTTGGTTAATTTTTGTCTGTCAAAAAGAACGAAAAAAGAATAGGTTACGTTTAGGACTTTGTTCCTGTCTACAAGATTTGTTTCTGTTTTCAGGTAAACGTCGAACAAAAAGGCCAAGTAATCGACTCGCTGTGGCTGGTCAAGAATCAACACAAACCTTACGATATTAAATAGTTTTAATTAAGAGTTTGTAATACCTCAAATTGATCCTCCGTAACATCCTAATCCTAACTAACATATATTTGTTTGTATTGTAAATGCGAAAGTGAGTTTGTTTGTTTGTTACGTTTTCACGCTAAAACGGCTGAACAGATTTGAAAGTTATTTGGCACAGGGGTAGACCATGACCTGGAGTAGGACATAGGATACTTTTATCCCGATATTCCCACGGGATCGGGACTTACCCGCGGGTGAAACCGCGTGGCGCAGCTAGTAGAAAATAAAATTGAGGATTCACTTCAATTTACTTACCTACTATGAAAACACGATTCCATAAAAATCCTCCAAAGCGAACAATAAACCGCTGATATTAAAAAAGTACTTCAAATTATATCATGAAACTGCATAATAATAATAACTGAGCTAAATATAAAGCAGCTATACTATCTTTTTTTTTTTGGCATAATTTCCGCCATAAAAAAAAACCCTACTTATACTATTGGCGCCTTGGAGCCTTCTTCCCGCCGCTCAGTGTCGATCTCACGTCTGCGAGCAGTATCGCGCAAGCGAGGTATTACGGATTTAATTAACGAGTCTTTTTTGCTTGATCTTATGTTTTAAGAAATTAATTAAATGCTCCATATACTAGGGTTAACTTTAGATTAGGTACCTTCTCGTAAAGACCAATTTTATAAATAAATAGTTAATAGCAAATGTTTTGGTATTTTATTTTCGTCTGATAAGTTTACCCCACCCTACCCCTTGCCCTATCCTACACTTGCTCGACCAGAATTTTCATTTAATTCCGAAGGAGTTTGACTGGGCGAGTTCAGTCACCCTATTCGAGTCATAACATAGCACCTATCTATACCTACCTACATGCTGGGGCCTACCGATTGCAATGAACTAATCACGGCCACAAGTGGAGGAATGACGAATGATGTGCAAAGAAGGACTCGTAACGCAACCGCAGCATAACCTTGGAGCTCAAAGGTGCTGCGCAGTTTTATATGATGTACCTCTGCATTCAGCACGGCATGTCACGTCATATTGAGTAACCGAAGTTCTCTCTTTTTTAGGGTAAACTTGTACCTTACCAAATGAATGTAATCCGTCGAATTTTAGTTTACCAGTTTAATATTGTGCTATTACCATGGCTAAAGAACATTGGAACTAAGTCGCACATAATTTAAATTTGGTTGAACAAAAAAGAACCAACCAAGAAAAACGGGTACTCTTTGCTCCGTGGAGTTGAGATGGGTTGGGCGGGGGTTACGAATTATTTTATTTTATTATACTTAATTTTTATGATTACTACTGGCCACCCGTGTGTTAATTAATGTCGCCATTGTAGCGGCACGTTGTGTAACTACTGCCGTGAATTTTTTCACATAGGTACCTATCCAAAACTAACCATTTAGCTGGCATAGGGGGGACACTTGACTCTAAAAGTTTGCTTTTTAAATTAAGCCTAATATTTCGCAAACGGATCCCTGAATACAAAAATGATGTTCACCAATATAGAATTTTAGTCTGTGGTGTTCACAAATTCACAATATTTTTGAACGACTTTTATAGCAACACCCCGCACCAAGGGACAGCTGAGAAAAAAAAAATACATCCCTAAATTACGGGTAGCGGAAGTACCCTAAAAAAAATATTTTACCTCTTTGTCGGGGTGATTTATATGTATACCCATACCAAATTAAGTACTGCTTTCTATTATAAGAGTCTCTGAGCTAAGCCGCGGACAGACAGACCGACGGACATGGCGAAACCATAATGGTTCTTTGTTGACTACGGAACCTAAAACATACTTTGAATCACAGACTATCTAAATAAAACGTAAATGCGTTCGAAATCTTTGAAATGTATGATTTGAGATTATCGTACAATTATTTGGAATACTATTAATTTACATACTGTTTTCAATTAACAGCAGTACTACTTAACTTTTAAATTCAAGAAAGAGTAATTAGTTTTTTCTGTACGTAGATAATTAGATTCTTCTGATTTTAAGTTAGAAGAAGAGAGAAGTTAAGTTTCAGAATGTCCGTGAGTCATTATTTTACTCTTTGGTCAAATGTCAATGTCGTTTATGACATTTGCGAGCGGGGCGATGTTTATTTTGAAATAAAAACAAACATAGGCTTATTAGTAATTAATTGGCCGTTCAGTCGTCAAGTGACGAAGAACGACTTCTTACGCTTTACTCGTGTTAATTTAAAAAATACTTATTTACTGTTCTGGATAAAACTGGAAATATATTTTCTATTCGTATTCGCAAACGTGCGAATATGAAGTTGCTAATTATTTCTCTACTAATTGGGATAAGTTCGGGTAATAGCCTATTTGGGGGCTTTGGGGGTCTTCAAGGGGACCCGGGACCAACGTATGAATGTACTCATTGCCAACCGGAACAGATACACATAGCCTTTGGAGGTAAGTCTTTTGCTTAGTAATCAAGTAGGTATTTCTACATAATAAATATTTTATTTCTGTTTGTTCACGATGATTGATGACGAGTATTTCCTCAAAGAAACACGTAAGTACTGTTACATATCCGGACGGACCCTTGCCCTTGCATTATTGCATAAAACTAGATCAGATTACACAAGGTAGGTACATAGTATAATGTAGAACAAATATTTAAAAATTAATGAATATTTTATAAATATTTTAAAATTAATGAACTTAAAATTAAATTTGGTTTTCTTTTATTTTCTACCTGTATTGTCCCACTGCTGCTATAGGTGTCCCCCACAGCTTTTCACTATTCCTTGAGTTTTGGCTTCTCCAGCCAATCTCCCATAACACCTCTAAGGTCAGTGGCGTGCCTAGGGGTCAAAATCAGGCCAAACAGACAGGTATTTTACGATTTAAAAAAATAGCCAAGTGAGTGATTTACGAATTTTCTATGTTGTTCATGGTAACACCATTATTATATAGTGTTATTTTTTTTATTTTTTTGTTAGGCTTAATTTTGAAGGCAAGCCGGGCTTTTGGGCTTCTATGGAAGGAACGCCACTGTCTAAGGTTGCTCGTTATTATAAAATAACTGATAATCCTGATTCAGTTTTACATAAACAGACTAATATTATAGCAGTTTTGACTACACAATCTAGTTTGTGTTGACACTCACCAGAAACAACTTGAGTTAATATTTTCTTAACAAAATAATTTACAAAATATTTTATATAAACATATGTAGGTACTTATTTCTTACATTTTTTCAATGTTATGTAAATTTGTTTAATATAATTGTTTAATATAACAAACCCTTTGTTTTCCTTGCTACGTTAAACTCAACGAACTTGCGAAGTACCTTTTTGATTTTCATGGTCACTCACTTACAAATTTTTTTTTTTTGTGGACGTTATTAATTCATATATATATTGTAAAAGCAATCACATCATTTGGTTTAGATAGGGTTTTTATTTTATTATTTGTCTTTTATATATAAAAGGTGCTTCTGATCCAAACAAGGTCTGTTCTTCCACCAACACGAATTTCCGCCCAAACCATAATCGTCCCACCGTGGTATGGATAGAATTCCTGCGGTTGTTGCAGACGGCTCTCACGACCAGGAACTCGCCATTAGCGTACTCTTCGCGAAACGGGATGGAAACCGAATCGGGACTCATCGGTAAACATTACTACTTATAGACCACTGGTTATCTTCCCAGACCAAATGTTCACGAGCCCACTGTAACCCACTGCCCTCCGTCATCGATATCCTCAGCGTAGTGCCGGAGTACGAAGCGGTCTACGAGCATGAAGGTTAGCTTCATGCAGTCATCTCCTCACAGTTTGGTCACTCACAAGCAACTGGTGCTCTGACTGGAGTCTTTGAACCATCTGCATGGCCGTTACATTCAGCTGTCTTCTCGCGGTAACTTACAAAAATCGGTCTTGTCGTTGGTTGGGTGGTTATGCGTTTCCCGCCTGAGTGTCTTTCAGCCACTTCACCAATAGCACGATAACGTGACCTTAACCTTGATATCATGTTTTGTTTTGTTCCAATCTCCTCAGCAATACTCTTTGAGTAGCCCCAACTTCAAGCATGCCTACTTCCCTTAACATTTCCTCACTCGTTAAATGGCGTCGCTGCATTGTACAGTGTCATAAATTCGAAATTAATTGCTAACTTGTTTGAAAACTTAACGAATTTGACACCAAAAATTACCAAAAACTATGGTAGATAAATTGAAACTTTCGAACTTCGCTAAAGTTATGCCGCGCAAATCTTTTATTTTTAAATTATTATTCAAATTTAAATTTGGAGTCATTCAAAAAGGCCTACAAAATGAGCTTTCATCAAAAGATTTTTAAACCGGCCAGTATTTTTTGAGTTTATGAACTTTATACAAAATATCCCTAGACGGTGTTGATTTAAAAGAGTAACCGTGGAGTTTCTTCCCGGCTCTTCTCAATAGGAACTGACCAATTGGAACCGTGCACCTAGCTTCTGACGTTTCATAAGTGCCCATCCCATGTAGGTTTATGTGAAATAAAATATTACGATTTTGATTTTTGAAATAAAGCTATCCTGGCCATGTCTGAATGCTCTAATCTGAGCTAGCTTCACTCCCCCTCTCTTAAATGGTGTGATAAGCACTCCTTACTGTGCAGGAAGGGCTTACCTATGGTAGAAATTCAAAACATAAAACTGTTAATAATGTGAACTAATTGTAGACAAAGAAAGTGTGAGTAAAGAATGTCAACTATTATTACCAGATATGTAATTTTTTATTTATCTAATTTTGCACTTTATGCCATTGAAATAAGAACTATACAATACTGCTTTACAATAAACAGTTACGCATGTCCCATTTACATATTTTAACATGATAAAGTAATTCCTAATGTTCCAATAAATAACATTCCAAAGCTAAAACTAAATAACATTATTAAATAATTGATAACAACAATTTGATAAAACTGTTTCGCTCATAACAATGTTCGAACTACTAAAATCTTAATTGGATTATTTTATGAGGTTTATAATTACATCCTTTGAGCCATGAAGTTTCCATTTTAAGGATTTACCTAACATACATATCCGTAGGTCAGATAGCAGGCCAAGCTACTTTTATTTAGTAAAAAAAAAAACCTACAAAACTGTTGGTCACTTGTTAGTAAAGATTTAAATCATGAACACACAGTTGGACTAAGCAGCAACTGTACCTATATTTTTTGTGTTCTGTGTGACTCAGTGTGACCAAGCATTAACAAAAGCAGCTGCTCTGGAAAATAAAATTAATGAGTTAGCATACAAGGAAAAAACTGTGCAAAGTCAGTCATGTAGGTAATTAACTAATATTTTATTTGTAAACAACAATAAAATGACTTGATCTTGTACACATAACATCACGCCTGTATTCCTCGAAGGGTTAGACAGAGGTGTACCTATAGTACACCCACATTTCGCCAGTTATGTTTTTAGGGGTATGAGGAACAGGGTGTAAAGTTCACTCATCCACCATAGAAAAGGGAGGATCCTCCGACCAGACGGGTGTTGTGTCTGGCGGGCAACTGCCCAAAGATTGATGTTGGGTTCTTGTATATATGTCCATTGCACGGTAAAATTTAATTGCGCGATGCAGGATTTATGTGACGTCAGGGATTTTGTGTGACGTCAGGGATTTTGTGTGACGTCAGGGATTTTTTGTGACGTCAGGTCTTTGATGCGTAGTTCACATGTGGCGATGTAGATACCGCCACATGTTTGGGACTTAAACTAAAATGTAATAGGGGGCGAGCTTATTGCCGTCAAGCGGGCAAAAATCCAGACTCCAGGCTGCTACTGAGCAATTTCAGATGGAAAAACCCTATAACACTTTGCCCGACCCGGGAATCGAAGATCGGTGATCGGGTAAGAGATGTCAATCTAAAAATTTTGTGAAAGTCATTTGTTTTTTCTTCCATTTTGTTTGTAATACTGCGACTTTATTGAGATCCTACGCAGCTTTTAATAACTCCGACTATTAAACTACCTTTCAGAAAAAGTGAACGACATAGTGGTAACATGGTCGACGTTCAACGACACGGAGGAGTCGCGCGTGCAGTACGGGGAGGGCATCATGGACAAGGAGGCCTCGGGCTCCAGCAACCTGTTCGTCGACGGAGGGAAGCTCAAGAGGACCCAGTACATACATAAAGTACTGCTGAAGAACCTCAAGTTTAATACTAGATATGGTGAGTCAAAAAAGACTGGTCTAACTGAGGCGAATACCTTACGGGAACGTGACTGCGCCCGTCGATAGAAGCCAAATGACTATTCGCGCTAGTTTGAACACCAAGTTAGTTGACACAATCGGCGCTAGCAAAATTCGTCCCGAATTCCGCGAAAGATTCGCCTTAGTTTGACAAGAGCTTTTGAATTCAAGGTATTGCTGTTAAGTTTCTCAAAACTTTAAAAATTCACGTTTAAACTACCACCACTTAGTTTTACATCTATGTTTAAAGGCGGTTTCCCACGGTGCGTGATATTGCGGACGGACGCAGATCAGCCGATTGAGATTGGATCCATTTTCTCGTTCCGAAATGCAAAGTGAAAGCGAAGCTCGCAGCGCACGTTTTAAGTTACCGACTCGCAACGGGTCGGAAGCACCGTGACAGACATGTCTGTACTACCACTGACGATACTCTTCCCATGGTGCGTCGGTGCGGGCTGGTCCGCGTCCGTCCGCAATATAACGCACCGTGGGAAAATCACCTCAACAAATAAAATCTTTTATTTTGACTTAATAGTTGTTATATATGATGCAAAGAATTCGCATGTAAGGGGTTATTAGTGGTTGCCACTTGCGTTTCGAAAATCATCCTTACAGCTACGACATAAAGGCTTTGTGAATGTAAAATTGTTGCAACCGATGACTGTTCCTATGTGTTTTAATGTAACCCTGTATGTAGTTGTAATCCTGTTATTGTTTGGGATCGTACGCTTGACGGATGTCCATCCGGCATTATCATGTAAACTCGTTGTTTCATTGTTAGTCCGCAGTACCTACAAAACAATCACTGATTTAATTTAACCAGCTATAATTATTTAACTGATTGTTGTGCAGCTCTGTGTATTTTCTTATAGGAAAATTCATTAGGTATCACTGCACGACACGGAAATTGATCCCAGGACCGCAACCACTTGTCCAACGAGGCTTTTCTCGGGTTGGAACACAAAACACAGTTCCACAGCCATAGCCACATAGGCTACTTTTCATCCTGGATCGCAGTTGAATTCGCGGGCAACAGCTAGTTATCTATAAGTGCAGGTTTCCTCACGATGTTTTTCATTCACTGCACCTTCTTTCCACCTGCCGACGATCTCCCCTCCTGGCCGGCTGCCTTGGGTAACCTGGCAGTCTTTAAACAAACTCCGGACCCAGGTTGGCCGAAACAATGAAAATCTGTTAATGTGGAGATTAATAGACGACTCCGCTTTGGAGTGTAAATGTGGTGCTGTTCCACAAACGATGGGACACTTAATGTCGTGTGCTGCGTGCGCTGTCAGCTGCACGTTACAGGAGCTGATGGACGCTAGTGATGGCGAAAAACACGGGGCCGAATTCTGGGCCGAGTCTATGTAGATTGCCATTGCTAAGAACAGATTCACCATAACAGTAGTATCCAAGAAAGATAAAGTCAAAATTATAAACCGCTCAACTGTTGATTGGCTTTTAAAGGCCGATAGCAATAAAAAATCTATTGCGTCTTGTTATTGATTGCAAGGCTAATGCTAAATTATTTCTGTTTGTATGCACAGTGTACCACGCGGGCTCAGTATTCGGCTGGTCGGAGGAGTTCTTCTTCCGCACGCCTCCAGCGGGAGAGAACTGGCCAGTGCGAGCCGCCATCTACGGAGATATGGGCAACAAGAACGCACACGTAAGTTGTCATATTGATGCTGTAGGTCTTGAAGAATATGCTGAGTGACCTTGAAACATTTCATACCAAAAATATCGCGAGAGAAATGAAGCAGCTACTTGCTTTAGAACTTTTTTTAGGGAATATGATGCCTTGTCGCTTTACAGAACATTGTACTAAGCATAAGCAATGCCGATGACGGATTTTAAAGCCTGAAGAATAAGTACACCATGTTTAAAAGGTCAGGCTAATTACTTGAAATATTTCGTCACTATTACTAGTTACTACTCACATCCTACTATTACTACTCAGCGTGTTATTTGTACTTACGGTATTGTTACATTTATTTGATTGATCCAGAAAATGCCTTTGATATTACCTTTTATTAAACCTCCTTAATGAAAGTAAAAAAAAGGAGTGTAATGTTTTCAGGGTTCATGTATGTATGTTGCTGACTTTCTTTATTCCACCATAACTTTTAAATGCCTGAACGTATTTGGATACATGAGGTATCGTTAGAATCCTTACATCATCCCGAGTGATGAATGATCTTAACATTATTTAAACATTTATGTACCCACATATAGTAGACAAGAAGAAAGGAACAGAAAAATACGTCTAATGGTGCTGCTTATTCGAATTTCAGTTTATTTCTCTTCAACCTTGTGACAAGAATGATCAGTAAATATGATTTTTCCAGTCTCTATCATACCTGCAAGACGAGGCCCAACGCGACCGCTTCGACCTGATCCTGCACGTGGGAGACTTTGCGTACGACATGGACACTAACGACGCTCTCGTTGGCGACGAGTTCATGCGACAGATACAGCCGCTAGCCGCCATAGTGCCCTACATGACATGTCCCGGGAACCACGAGCAGGCCTAGTGAGTCGCTTTGGCTAATTAGCCTAGGAACACAATGATCCCAATGTCTGGTCCTAAAGTATCCGACGAAAATCAGGATCACAAAACATACCTACCCTTGGATGCCCATTTGTAGTGCCACTTACAAAATCAGTGCTTTGATTTGAATATTTGGATACTTTAAACCCGAAATGCTTATTTTAAATCACCTCAAATATGTTTTTGATTTGACAATTTTGGTTCATTTTATAACCACAAATTTTCGTCGATGGTGTTTAAGGGTCCGTGGCCAACAATAAACCCTAATAGTTTCGCCATGTCCGTCCGTCTGTCTCTCTGTCCTTGGCTTAGCTCAGAGACATACATCCCAACTACGGGACCCTTCATTGTGCATGTCCAACACGCACTTAGTCGGATTTCAATTACAATTGAATAATGTTATTCAAACAATAATTGTTGGAAAATATCGTTTTGAAACCTAAATACAGATGAATGTGTTACTAATTCCCTTCAGTGAATGATTGCCTAAGAATTTAAACTGGACAAGGTTTGTTTACACTTACATCAGATACTTTTAGAATAGACCATACTCCATGCCAACGTCTGTATTATACCATCTATAACCTGTCAGCCTTCAAAGCAGGAGTGAACAGCATCTTCTGGGCACGCTCGTTGCATCGTAGAACTTATCCATCGCTTTCCCCCAGGCTTTAACGAAATGAGCGAGCCCAATTTTAAGTAAAAAAAAAAAAAAGCTTACGTGTTTTTCGTGTTTTTTGTGTCACGTGTATGCCCTTTTCACATTGGATAAGAAAACGTAGTACTCTTGCCCCGCCTGCATGCAACTTGCATCATTACCCCGCGTTTATGAAAACATATAAAACATGTATTCTACAAATTGTGTACTGTGTTCAGTTATAGTAGCATGAAGTTTTTGCACGAGAGTTCCATAGCGAAAGGGAAGACATTTTGTGAAAGTATGATGATGATGATTATGATGATGATGATGATGGTGCTAATGATGATGATGAAGACGATGATGATGATGATGATATTTTTTTGAACATTTTGAAAGTAGGGGATCATAGTTTGTATGAAATTCTTCTTTTTTGCCGATGGAACAAGGCTTGTAATATAGTGAAAGTGTCTTCCATCTATCCAGTATCCGTGAGCAGGGCCGTAGCCAGGAATTCATTTCGGGGGGGGTTAAATTTGGCAACTTTTTTTTGAAGAAATTATGTATTTCTGATTTCAGAGAGGGTAAAAAAATAGTACAGTTTCGGAACAGAAATATTTCTCTTTTTCGGAAATCTGAAAAAAATTGTTGCGAGCGAAGCGAGCTCGAAACTTTTAGCATCCAGGTTCGAATAAGTTAGGTTTTCTTTCTCTTCGATCATATAGAATAGAAGTAACTTGTCGACGTATGCAGAAAAGTTTGAGAAGGATGATGCAGAAAAGGAAACAAGAGCGAGCGTAGCGAGCTCGAAAATTTTAGCACCCGGCCTGGGAGAGGCTGGGGGAGGTTAGAATATCTCAGAGAATGATGCAGTTGCAGGAATTTATTCAATATCAAGTCAGAGTCGATAAAAATACAGTAGGTATTTAAGGATACTTTTACTGGTATTGTAGTTTATAAAGTATGCCTATGCGAAATAGATACGGAGGTACCCTAGGGGGTCGATTTCTGGATTGAGATTCTGGTTTCTCGCTTTTCGGGAGTGTTTGAACCCCCAACCCCCCCCCCCCCTGCCTACGGCCCTGTCCGTGAGCAAATTCGTACCATTTCTTCCGCAGTAACTTCAGCAACTACGCGAGCCGTTTCTCGATGCCGGGCCGCGACTCGAGCCTGTTCTACAGCTTCGACCTCGGACCCGTGCACTTCGTGTCCATCTCCACTGAGGTGTACTACTTCACTCAGTACGGACTCAAACTGATCGTCAACCAGTATGAGTGGCTGAAGAAAGATTTAACTAAGGCTAATCTGCCGGAGAACAGGTGAGAGGAAATGTTAGGATTATTCTGATGTTGCTTGCAATTTTATTCAAGCGCAAGGGCCAAAACACCTACGTTGCGATGTCGGTGGAAATCTACGACGTTTATCGTAAAAAATCGCAATTACAGGTACTTTTGAATTGTCAAGGGGTCGGTCAGTCAGAAAGATGACGCTAGTTGCCCATTCCAAAGCGTAGTAGGTTCCTATGGAGAAGAACGGGCAAGAAACTCCACGGACACTCTTTTAAATCAAAATATTGTTACAATATATTTGTTACATCATTTATGTTCAAATTATACATGTGAGTAGGTACAATGTAGAGAAACGTGCACGTTAAAAGAGTCCGTAATTAAACGATAAAAAAGAAACAAAATAATTCAAAAATTAAAATTAATTAAAATAAGCCGTCGTGCTACGATAGGGCTGCGGGAAAATCCGAAAGGGATACCGGGGCCCTTGACAACAGGCAACTGAAGGAACACGGGTGGGTTTTAGCCAGTAAAAGTCTGACACGCCCTCCCGCTCCGCCCAGAGCGGGAGAAGTCATTTGAAGATTCCCCAAACTCAAAAAAAAAAACGTGTTAAGCGATGATCCGATGCACGGCACGACTACCAAAAGATCCCTCAATCAATCTGCCTAACCTTTTCCAAACTATGTTGGGGTCGGCTTCCAGTCTAACCGCATGCAGCTGAATACCAGTATTTTACATGGAGCGACTGCCTATCTGACCTCCACAACCCAGTTACCGGGTAACACGATACCCCTTGGTGGTCAGACTTTCGGTCAAAGATCCACGAATGACAGCCGGGACCAACGGCTTAATGTGCTTTCTAGACACGGTGGAGACTCGGTATGTAAAGATGGTCACCCATCCACTGACCAACACCGGCAAGCGTAGCTTAACCGGAAGGATCGACCCGTGCGGCTGTTATTACTTGCCACGAGCTCCTCTCCAAAAAGAACTTTGTAGCGTTGTAAATATATAGACAATGTCCGAGCTTTGTACGAGTTTTGCCCGTTAAAATATCACAAATGTCGACGGAGCTTAAGGATAACCTATAAGTATGCGTATATTGTGTTGCCTGATATGCGTATATTGTGTTACCTGATATGCGTATATTGTGTTGCCTAAAATGACTCGCTGAAGTTACGTTGCTTTTTTTAAACTACGTTGGTGATACGTAGTTTATCCCACCGTTGTCACCGTGTTAAGCGAATCTCGACTTTATTGTGTAAATCATAAGATGCATGTTTCAGACGCAAACGGCCGTGGATCGTGCTGTTCGGGCACAGACCCATGTACTGCAGTGACTCGAACGATATCGACTGCAGTTGTGAATACTCGCGCGTTGGACTACTGGGAGTGTATGGTGAGTGAATATATATATTTATTTACACACAATTTTATTTTTCTGTAAACACTTGTACAAACAACAAATGTATGGAACAGCTGATTTTTTTTTCGCGATTTCAAGGTTGGTCCCATAGAAAAAGTATATTATAGATGACACCAAACCACTAGTTTCAAGGATAACGGTGTCTACCCTCACACCCAGAATAAAGAGTAACTAAAAATAGAAGAGGAGCACAAATCAAATCATTTATTTAACAGATCATAAAATCCAATTTGTTAGTTTGTAATTACATTATCATATTTTCCCCCAACTTGTTCTTGAACTTGAACCTTGTAGCGCTAGTTGGGAGTATGTACCTAAAACAGGAAATAATCATCATTCTCTTGCCCTTATTACAATGTATTAGTGATCGCCGCAACATGTATTTTCTTCCATACTTCTCTATTAGTCGTCATCTCGGTAGTCACCCCTTTTCTACCCATGTCATCTGTCACACAGTCCATACATCGTTTCTTTTGTATTTATCTACTCTTAGAGCTAGAAGACATTTCTCCCGCTCTGGGCGGAGCGGGAGGGTATGTCAGACTTTTACTGACTAAAACCCACCCGTGTTCCTTCAGTTGCCTGTTGCCAAGGGCCCCGGTATCCCTTTCGGACGTTCCCGCAACCCTGGCAAAAATCTAGAAGAGCTAAAAGAGAAAATATGATCGTAAATCTCTTACATTCGTGATGATGTTGCAGGTCTGGAGCCGCTGCTGATGCAGTTCGGCGTGGACCTGGTGGTGTGGGCGCACGAGCACAGCTACGAGCGCACGTGGCCGCTCTACGACAACAAGGTGTACAACGGCTCGGCCGCACAGCCTTACGTTAATCCGAGGTGAGTTTGCTCATCATATCTATTTATTCACCAGCTGATCTGACAGACGTTGTCCCGCAACATTTTAATATGGTGTTGAGTTCGTACAAAAATCCCATAGAAAAACCAGTTTCTCCGGCAACTTTTCCAATTTTTCTTCCCATAAAAATCTAAATCGGATTATTACGAACATTTTAAAATAAAAAAACCGGCCAACTGCGAGTCGGACTCGCGCACGAAGGGTTCCGTAGTTCCGTACCATTATATATAAAAACTAAACTAAAAAAATCACGTTTCTTGTATGGGAGCCCCCTTAAATATTTGTTTTTTTCTGTTTTTTTAGTATTTGTTGTTATAGCGGCAACACAAATACATCATCGGTGAAAATTTCAACTGTCTTACTATCACGGTTCATGAGATACAGCCTGGTGACGGACGGACAGACGGACAGCGGAGTCTTAGTAATAGGGTGCCGTTTTAGCCTTCGGGTACGGAATCCTAAAAATGGCTAAATTGATCAAACCGTTCTCAATTGATGCGCTTTCCAACGCACAGCATTACATTTTTATTTATATGGATTTATTGAAACATTTTGCACAAGTAAAAATAATACTGTATAAAGGTGGACTTATGCCTGGTTTCTGGAACGAAAATCAACACAAAAAATTGATAACAAATAGTCAAGCGCGCGTGCTCTAATTGGTTAAATTATTTATATCAACAATCGCATTACTTGACTTTCGTTTAATTTTGACGCATCGATAATTTTATATAGTTCTAGCTGTAAATTTCTCTTCGAGAAACTTTTAATCTAACGCTACACTGAAAAGTTCTTCCACAAAATTGCTATAAAGACATGGAACATAATAACCTGATGACCTGCGATGTTACTCTGCAAAGAAAAACATAGATTCTTATTGAAAATGGATTTAAATGTAATTTTATAAAATGACGGATTTATAGATTCTCGATCTAAGATCTAGTTCGAAATATCGCAGAACGCATTCCTGCGATTTGACGACAAACAGGACAAAGTACATATACCATTAATATGTTGAAAAGATGATAGGATAATTATACTAAGTCAAGACAAACGTCCCGGTTGATTCCCGCCGCAGATTGTTTGCACGGAGAGTTACCGCATGACACTTAGTTACAATGCTTAGCGGAACGGCTTGTGTGTGAGTGTTAGTGGTTAATACCTAGTTATTTATACATTTTAGTATTTTAAATAACTTTTTGGTTAAGGTTTGTGCTTTTGAAAACAATGTATTTAAAATATTTCGTATTTATTGTAATTTATTTAAAAAATAAAAAATCTTTAACGCATTTTATTTTTCGACCGAGTGTTTGGTGATCAAAAGCATTTGTTTAAATCAAAATTCTAAAGGTAAATATCTGCTTTATATATTAACAAAACATTATTTATATTTCAACACAATGCAAACTGTGGTTTTAACACTACAACCAAATATACTGTGTTTTGTTTAACTTGTCTTATTTGGTAAACAAAAATAGCTTGTGAAAAGTATGAAAATTCATTTAGAAACGTGGTTAGTGACCAAATACGACTTGTAAAGAAAAACACACTGTATAAATGTATAAGATGTGGGTACATTTAACTGTCACTTTTTATAATTATTTTTATTTAGCAAGAGTTTCTCATACCTATTATACTAACAGCTTGTGGCTTGGCATCTAACAAATTAACATAATGTTAGTACCAGTGGGCCAAATAAGCGAATTACTGCATTTGAAAAAATATCTTTGAAAGAATAGAATACTCCAAAAGATCTCAAAATTACAGATGTAAATCTAAAATGTCTACATTTATATCTGTATTTTTTTATGGTGTACTTATTCTATGTCTATTCTTAACGTCAAATTGGTCAATCATTTCTTTGGTCCACTGTTATTGTTACGCTCTGGTCATCCAGAAATATGTGTCATAAAATTTAGCCAGTAACTTGTATTCTGTATGGTTCAGGGCTCCAGTCCACATCGTG
This sequence comes from Lithophane ornitopus, assembly GCA_948473465.1. Classification (NCBI taxonomy): domain Eukaryota; kingdom Metazoa; phylum Arthropoda; class Insecta; order Lepidoptera; family Noctuidae; genus Lithophane; species Lithophane ornitopus. The sequence goes on along the minus strand of OX419624.1, from coordinate 805,857 downwards.
ACAGGGTCAGCTGGATGTCAGGAGGCCACAGATCCCTTCAAACGTAAGTGCTATATTAGCCACATAAAGAAAGTTCTAAGACATGCCATTCACCAACCCACACTCGGCCTGTCTCGTGCATTGTATGGTCTGTTTCAAAAGTATCTGATGATTATGTAAACAAATGGATCAGAAAACTTACCTGTGGAAGCCAATTTGTAGTGCTACTTTCAAATGGATTGCTTCGATTTGATTATTTGAATACTTAAACCCGAAATTTTCATTTTAAATTTCGTTGATGATTTTTTAATTACATAATGTTATTCAATCAAAAATTTTTGGACAAAGGGATGGATGAATATAAAGTTGAAACCTTCTAAATACAAATTAATGTTTTCCCTTTAGTGATTGCTTAAGAATCTAACCTGAAAGTTCATTTACACTTTCGAAATATATTTTTTGAACAGACTATATGTATAGCCCACTCCCTCTCACAGAGAGGAGGCAGTGGGAACATTACAGGCCGATTATTTTATGTTATGTGTATGCATGTTCAAACCATTCCGTTTGCAGCTAACCCGGAGCCCTGGTCGGCGTTCAGGAGCAGTGACTACGGGTACACGAGGTTCGTTGCGCACAACAAGACACACATCTATATGGAACAGGTAAATAACGACTATTAAATCTTATTGAAATCTTAATAAAAATGCAGTAATTCCTGCAGCTCAATTATAGTTGAAGGTATTTGATCAAAAGATTAATTATTGAAACAGATCGTTTACTATAACTTGTCCCTTGCCGTCACGGTGGCACCATTGCTTGTCAAGCTAGGTTTCAATAGCAATAGAGTTCAAAATGGCGACTGACAGAACAGGGCTACCAATCGCGTCACGGGATAAGATATAATGAACGCACTGTACGAGGATCATTTGGCGCTCGAATGACGTTGACAGGCGGCGCTGGGGGGCGCTGTTGGTAAACATTTGTGCAACCTTTTTGTGAAGTGTATTGAAAAATCAAGACGGCGACGTTAGTTCCGATTTTGGTCAAAAGATCACTCCAAAAGATCCTTGTAAATTTATACACAGTTTTACTAACGATGGTTCAACATTTTCCCGACATTTTTCGATTTCGAAAAGAGTTCAGCATGCAGAGGTGCAGAATGAGCTCAAAATCCAAACTTTACAAAAGTTGCCGCCCAAACCAGAATGTCCGGCGAAAGTATATTACCTCTAATTCTCATAATGTTACTTTGTATACATACACATAACATCACGCCTGTTGTCCCCGAAGGGTTAGGCAGAGGTGTACATGAAGTGCACCCACATATTGCTAGTTATGTTCCAATCCCATGTAATACGGGGCGAACTTATTACCACTAACCGGCACGAATACAGACTCCGGGCTGCTACTCAGAAATTATTGTTGGAAAATCCCAACCACACTTTGCCTGACATGGGAATCGAATCCAGAACCTCATTGTCAACAAAAGCACACTAGAATAACAAGGTTCTCTGCACAATAGACATTGAGTAATGACCAAACAGGATTCTGATGTCCTACTCGTATTTAAAAAACTACTTACCGTTTATAAAATATTGGTTATTTTCAGGTGGATGTGGATTTGAAAGGCAAAGTGATCGACTCGTTCTGGATCGTCCAGGATCAACACAAACCTTTCAAAATTAGGCATTAATTATTAATAACAATTATATGGAATCGGTTTGATATATACTGTAATTATTTTGTAGGTGATCTCTTTTAATCGAGGCTGTAAAAAAACAGTTTGAAACTAATCATTGTTAGTGCGGATATTCAATCTTCCTAAACCAAAAACCTTCCGTCGCCTTTGAGTTGAGTTTACAGACATACTTACAAAACTCGACTCAGAATTTAAGAAAGCCAAAAAATTTAATAATTAGCTTGTTCAGTTCTACTATTGATCATATAAAAATCTTATGAATTTTGTTATTGGAATATATATTTTTTAATAAATAGTTTTTACTTATAAAAATGTTTTTTTTTTCACAACACCGTTGTAATTAGAGGACAGAACGTGTGGTGCCTTCAAAAATACATGCGATCTACTAACATCTTATTTTTTTAAAGACATCATCTGTTTGCGATCTGAATTATCTGAAAAAGTTTGTCCAGGTATTTTTTGGGACCTTAGATTAGTTACATTACATTAGTATGCAAGGTCCATTTTGTTGGGACCTTACATACTGTCCCAACAAAATACCTGGACCAACTTTTTCAACATTTGATAGAAAAATGAAATCTTAAACTTAGGGTCAGTTCACACCGCGACGCGACGCTTCGCGCACTTTTTAACAATTATCGAATTTATTTTCTTCACGAATAAGTATAATTTCAGTGCGAGGGTTGACACGTGTCAAAGTATGCTGAGAGGCGCAGCGCGTGTACCTTATTGTGTAGTAAATTTATTCGATATTGTATCGGATCATAAAAAAGTGCGCGTCGCGTCGCGTCTCGGTGTGAACTGACCCTAATGATGAAAATCTGCTGTTCTTTACAAAAGTGCACAATACTAGCACGATCAAAATACATAAATTATGTATAGTCTGATTTCGTTTATTTAAATGTTTCTGCTTGATAATTATTTGACTTAATGTTCAAACTATGACTTTTGTTTATTTGTGTTATTGTTCAATTAATTGACTTAATTATGTGACATTTTTTTTTTACTTTTTGTGTTATCTACAAATCGAAATTTAATCTTGTTTATTGTAATTCCTTTTAGAAATATCTTGCTAATAGTTTACTATGACTATGTAACAACTAGACCTAGGGCCTAGACAAGTGACAATCGCTTCGAAAGCGTTTTGTATTTCTACAACGACTTTCAACAGAATTGGCATAAGATTTTCGATAACTTATGTCAGTCCTATACATTTTTGCATTTTCCACCATCGTTATCGCTTATAGAATGTCACTTTGTCTAGGGCCTCAAATCCTTTGTTATACTTCATAGTGTAGCCTCCTAAGGACTGCATACACGAATGCTGTGCTCGCACTTAGTTTGAAGCTGTATACTTTCAGAGCACCTGTGCACGTCATCACTGGCTCAGCTGGCTGTCAGGAGGGAAGGGACCATTTCCTAAGTAAGCGTTCAACAACACCTTGATATCTCATCATCTGCCTGCCTTTTCCCAACTATGTTGGGGTCGCTTCCAGTCTAACCGGCTGCAGCTGAATACCAGTATTTTACATGGAGCGACTGCCTCTCTGACCTCCACAACCCAGTGACTCGGTAACACGATACCCCGTAAGCCTGTTTGTCAGACTTTCGGGCTTCTGACGACCGTAATCACTGTCAAAGATCTACAAATGACAGCCGGGACCAACGGCTTTACGTGCTTTACGAGGCACGGAGGGATCTTGGTATGTAAAGAGTGTCACCCATCCACGGACCAACCGCGGCAAGCATAGCTAAACCTGTTCGAAGGACCCGTGCGTCTGTTATTACTTAGCCACGAGCCCCTCTCTCATCCCTCATCTGTAAAACTAAATTATATTATTTTGGTCACTTTTCATAATCTCAGTTGTTTCCTTGCCATCGACTACTTACTCGTACAACTAACTTGTTTGGTCTATCACAGATAACCAACCCAAGTGGTCCGCGTTCAGGTCGCAGGACTTCGGCTACACCAGGTTCAAGGCATTCAACGAGACGCATATCTACATGGAGCAGGTGAGCAGCTCCACATTCATATCCTTTCAGCGAGACACAGCCGCAGGAATCGAAGCCAGTCGGAAAGACGTTAGTAGTGGTCTGTGGCGGTAGTTGATATTGTATAATCCTAAAAGCGAAAGTGAGTTTGTTTGTTTATTTGTTTGTTACGCTTTCACGCTTAAACGGCTGAATGAATTTGGATGAAATTTGGCACATGAATAGACCATGACCTGGAATAGGACATAGGATACTTTTTATCCCGATATTCCCACGGGATCGCGGGAAACCGCGGGGCGCAGCTAGTGTAGTTATAATTATAATCGACTAATTCTATTTAAGAAAAGCTCAATTTCATTATTCTAGTAACTGTAGTAACACACTATCCACCATTTTTAGGGTTCCGTACCCAAAGGGTAAAACGGGACCCTATTACTAAGACTTCGCTGTCTGTCTGTCTGTCCGTCTGTCACCAGGCTGTATCTCATGAACCGTGATAGCTAGACAGTTGAAATTTTCACAAATGATGTATTTCTGTTGCCGCTATAACAACAAATACTAAAAAACAGAATAAAATAAATATTTAAGGGGGCTCCCATAAAACAAAAAAATCTGCCTAGCCTTTTCCCAACTATGTAGGGCTCCCATACAACAAACGTGTATTTTTTGCCGTTTTTGTAGATAATGGTACGGAACCCTTCGTGCGCGAGTCCGACTCGCACTTGGCCGGTTTTTTTTTCTTTCGATCATATTTTCATCATCTGTCTAGACTTTTCCCAACTACGTTGGGGTCGGCTTCCAGTCTAACCGGATGATGATTCATATTTTCTTAACTCTAAAATCATCGACATGGTTCCGTAAAACAAACTATTATGTTTCTAATTACCATAATATAACAAAAGGTTGGTAAATATAAATAAATTTATAAAATAAATAACACCTGATATGGCCGACGGGTTAGGCAGAGGTATACCCATAGTATTTAATTTAATACACTTATTTAATTTTTTCCCTTACTGACCAATCTCAATGGATCACCCTATATATTGATGCCTGCATTGACTAATGTAACTGTGTCTTGTTTCAGGTATCGGTAGACCTCCACGGGGAGGTGATCGATTCGTTCTGGCTCACGAAGAACAAAACAGTATCATTTTCCTAATAAATTATAGTATTAGCACCTATTATTGTAGCAAATTCCTGCCTAAAGGCAGTATCTAGTAGAACTCACCCAGCGCCTCTATCGGTCGGCTATGGAATGTATGATTAAGGGATATTGTATGATCTGTGGCTAGTTGGTCGTTGCAACCAAGTGCGTGATTCAGTTTACCTGGTCGTGTCCGTCTAGGGCACGAGATCCCTCAGTGAATTGTTTGTTATTATTATTGTTGATTAGCAAGCAGGGGCGGGTCTGCTTTGCACGGCTGCAATGTACTGATGTGGCAACATGTAAAAAAATAGAGATTTCTTTGTTATATTTAAGATAATTTGTATTAATTAGCTTAGATGAAAGCTGTATCATAGTAGATCACCAACATTGAATAATGTGTAGTTTTAACTTTTTGGGTAGAAATAATTTAGATTTATACTATTCACGCGGTTATGCCTACAAATACCTCACTACTAGATACCTGACCCTTAATACTCTACAAATACTCACATAATAAATTATACAGGGTGTATCAGAAAAGTGTGGTCAAAATTAAGGGTGTGGTAAAGATAATCAAACTGTACAACTTTCTTCATTAGACCAACATCGTAATGAGGAAAAAATAATCAGTTGTCCCATACATTTGGGTCGAGTAGGTATTGAAGTTTAATTGTATGGGGAACTGATAATTTTTTCGCAATTACGATTTTGTTTCCATGGAGTAGAGTTTCCAAGTTGTTCAGTTTGATGGTCTGTACCACACCATTAATGTTGACCACAACTTTCTGATACATCCTATATGTATTGTCCCTGTGTCAAAGTGTTAATTTTGTCTTGACGAACTTGTCCCAGCCTGGGAACGGATATTTTCTTTAATTTATTCATAATATAAAACTTACCGTAAGTTCAGATTTATTTTTATCACCTCGATATTCCTAATCTATTATTAAGAAAACCAATAAACACGCTTTCACACTTTTTAAGAATCTCAAATAAAGGTTGTTTAATTTTAAAACTTAATTTTATTTACAAAAGACCTCATTTTTTTTTTTTTTTTTGTGCTTAGATATAATCCCTCAGTAATGTTCGTCTGACACAGTAGAGTAGAAATCCTTGAAAAATAAAAGCGATGTCATTTTCAACGGTTTTAAAATATTATTAGAGATATAACAATAAAACAAGTGACTACGAAGCAGTTAAGTTGGAGATAAGACGAGAAGACAAATACAACTGTTTGGTGACTGCCAGATAATTTAACGGATACTTATCCGGAAGTAGTGGTGGTGAATGGTGTGATTACATGAATTTGTAAACAAGTGTTAGTGTTATTGAGTAAGTACATGTATCCGATTTTTTATTAGAAAGTAGTGTTCAATTGATATACAAAAACTGAGAAATGAAACGACTTGCTACTGTTTGTACCTACTGTACTTATAATAATCCCCGTTCATTACCAGTACACAGGAACGATCAAGGGATACAACAATAGCAACAGCAATTTACAAACGTGTCAGTGGTCTCACAATGATCAGTTTTTGACAGATCATCATCATCACAAAATCTGTCAAAAACTGATCATTGTGAGACCACTGACACGTTTGTAAATTAGTAGACTTGGCCCCCTGATATCTTGCCTACACTTCTGGCAAGATTCACAGATCGTACTTTGACTTTATTTCGAATATGAACCTTATTCCAAAGCCTCTAATGTTGATATTCGTATTACCGACTGTGAACAAGTACTTTATACGAATATCAACGTTTTCCGCCTATTCATAAGGTTCATATCGTATGACACGCTTAGTTTGTATAGTAAAGTACCTAAGGCAAAACGTGGTCTGTTAATCACAAGATTAACTCCCAAATTGTCTTAATTCTCGATTTTTCGGATAAGTATAAAATTAACTCGGATTTAGGTAAGGTAAGTAATTAATGTAATAGAGCTTTTTGTGAAATAGTTTGTCTGCGATACCAGGGCCGCCATGAATTTTACGCGGGGTTGTCCCCGCGTAAAATTCATGGCGGTTTTTCGGAACTTTTGTAAGTTCCGAAAAACGTAAAAAAATCCAAAAATGTATCATCTAAATAACAAACAAAAATTACCATCTTCCATTTTTTGTTATTTATATATCAGATTGTTCTCGAGGGCATTATATTTATTACATCAGCACCTTGAAAGGCGGGCAGAGTCGCGTCAAATAAGGTTTATAAACATTCTGTATGACTATCAGCGATTAATTCAAATTAGCAATTAACGGATTATGTTAATAAACTGTAAGATATAAATATAAGTACACATGTCCTGAAAGACACTTTGTTTTGTTATAACGTAACAGAATGATAGTTGTGTGCAGATGAACGAGAATGGATTAAACATGTCTTATATACTAGGTGAGGCTTTAAAAACTTCTTCTTGAGCTTGAAAAATCAGATCAGTATTAAAAAAAATGTTAGCCTACTCTGTCCCACTGCTGAGCAAACAAGTCAATCACACAAGGTCAAAATAAATTAGTTATCGTGTACAATCGGGAAGTTATCACAAAGAAAAAAGATATTTCAATACGTGTCGTTGACCCCAAAAAAAATCAATTATTTTTTTATTATTATGTTTATTCATCACAAGTCTGGAGTTTTACTAGCTAATTTAATTTGACTCCGTTTAATGCAAAACATCCGTGACCTAGGCGTAATTATCCATACTTCCATACTAATATTATAAATTCAAGAGTAACTCTGTCTGTCTGTATGTTAACATTTTCACGCCCAAACCACTGAACGGATTTCGACAGGCAAGGAGATAAATGGCAACCTGGGGAAGGGCATCGGCTACTTTTTATGAACATACATCGCGGGCGGAATCTAGTAGACTCATATTTCTGAAATTGTAAAAAAATGGGCTCAAATGCTTGGGGTTTCATCAAAAGAAGTGGTTGGTAGTTTCATCAAGTCATTTGGGCCAAATCTAAAATTATCCCTTACAATGCTTTGGTGCGTATAACATGGAATCCCATGTAGTTATGCTGATTGCTGTAGCTACATTCGCAGCGTCTCGAGAGACTCCAGCGTGCGTTTACAAGGCATACAGCTTACATGTCCTCAGGAATATCCCACAGATGTCCATATGAACAGCGTTTGGCTTTCTTTAGTACTGAGCCGCTTCGGAACCGTCGTGCTGTCCATGGCTTAGTTCTCCTTTATGAAATTGTCAATGGTCAAATAGAATGCGAATAATTGCTTGAAGGTGTCGTGATGTTAGTCCCATACAATCTTCCCAGACTGCATGAACCGCCCACCTGTGAGAAATAACATTGAGGCACATTCTCCAACATTTACGATTTGATTCAATAATACAACGTGAATTCGTTGAATGTGTTCTTTGGTTCATTTAAACAAGCATTTAAATTAAACGGCCGATGTCATTTTAGTTATTTTTATCTTTATTTATATTTATGTGTCCGCTTTTTTCTGCTTTTTTAGACTTATAAGTCAAAGCTATTTTGCTTATTTTCGTTTTTTTTTTTCATTTAAATAATTTATGAAGGGGCTTTTATGTGAATGTCGTGTACACCTGTAATTGGTATACAATGTGGAGACGACAATACAAAAATAAATGAAAAAACTGGCAATACTAATGCATAAGAGTATTTTGGAACTACCACTAACATGGAAATAAAAAAAGTCATTTTTTCAAACAAACTAAATAGTAGTGATGGGCCGACTATGGGATTTGCCGATCTTTGACTAGCTATCGTAAATATTGGATATATTTGATTAATTTTTTGTATGTAGATCGAGAACGTCATTAGATATATGGAGTTTTATTTTTTGTCGTATTGTCGTCTCCACCTTGTATAAATAGTAGGTATACTTATGAACCTGTTATTGTTAACTTTGATTATTAAATGTAAATCTATGCTGTTGGCGTACCTACCTATTTTAAATAAATAAATAAAATCTCTTTAATTATGATATTCTTATTTCAAGTGACAACAGCGGCAGTGTTGGTGCACGCTTGGAGCGGGGTGTTGTGCGCGCCGCTGTGTCTGTCGGGCGACTTCGACTCCCAGCTGCGGCACATACTGCACAAGCAGATGTTGTCCGCGCAAGATATTGCTAACATCACATCTCGAGTGTTGGACGATGTGTGGACCACGCTGAACCAACGATGGCAAGGTCAATACAATGCGCAACATTTCACTGAAACTTGTTTTCACAAATCAAAACATCGCACTGTTAATTTCATTTGTTACCTCTGCGTGACATGTTTTTCAAAAACTAGACTTTTAAAAGTCAAGCTATACTTAATATTTTTACTGTTGTTTGCAGATTTCAAGTTGACTCCCTTCGGGTCATTAACCACAGGTTTAGGTGCAATAAACAGCGACGTTGACGTCTACCTACAACTAGGAAACTTTAATTCTTCAGCAGATTCATACGTGTTACAGGAAGCTGAAAAGTTATTCTTGGAACAGCCTGGACTGTATTCAGATGTAGTTGGCATGGTCAGTGCTAGATGCGCGCGGTGCTCGTTCCTCCATGTACCCACGCAGCGGGAAGTGGACCTGGTCTTTAGGAACGGCCAGGGAGGGGTCTATGAGAGCAAGGTTGTTAAATACTACCTCAATCTGGATGAGAGGCACCTGCCATTGGCAAGTTTTCTGAAATACTGGTTCGAAACCCAAGGACTGACCGGTCATGTCACTGACGGACTACAAAATTATGGATTGTACTTGATAATAATATTTTATTTACAACAAAAGAACATGGCGCCTCCTGGCTATCTGCTACAAGTAGACTCGAAAAGTCGCTTTGTCGACTACTGGGATATGGGTTTCAATGAGCTGCCATACAGTTCAACGAATACAGAGAATCTACATCAACTGCTGGGCGGATTCTTCAAATACTACAGCGAATTTAACTTTGAAGAATATATCGTATCACCTTTTACTGGGCGTCCCATCCCGAGGAGTGCTTTTATAGATATCGACAATTTCCCTATAGAATATACTCAATATAACAGCACGTTGAAACGCACCGCACAGCTTATGATAATAAATAATTTGAACTGCACTGATTTATGCATTCAAGACGTATTTGAACACAGTTCAAACGCTGGACACCGGTTATCACAAGAATACGCGACAAGAATTAAAAATCTTATGAAGTCAGTCGCAGCAATGTTTGAGGATCTACCTAGTGATAACATCCTCAGAGCTATCCTCGTTACGGATCAACACAAAGAAACAGTTATCAACTGCAATAATGCTACCGTGGATGGAATAAATGAACAGAACATTTAAAAAAACAAATTATAAGTTATGCTATTAATTATAATATAATAATAATATGTTTATCCAGTGTATTTAACTTGTATCGTATTAATAAATTATTGAAATTGGTGAAAATTCAAAAAGAGTGTGTATCAACTCCGATACACGACTGGAGTTTACTCCGTAAGGCGAAAGCTTCAGGGTAGCCCGCAAAAGTCAAATTTTCTTTCGATTTTTGCAATTAACAGTATCAGGTTGAATGGTGATTAAAATATGATCCCGGTTCCAAAAAATCATGTTACTGCCCCGGTTCCAAAAAAACGTAGATCCGGGGCTGAAAAACGCGCCAGTGGGGAAGAAGTTTTAAATCCCATTTTCCACCATTTTAAAGCTGGCAACTGTTAATGATCTGGTACCTAAAAAGTGTTTTCCCAAATATTGACAACAATATAAGGGAAAATTATATTAACAAGTGAAACTCTGCAGACATTATGGGTAATTTTCTTAACATGAACTGAACAAACTAAAATAAAAATTGGCTTCATGATTTTTTTTTAAATCAATGACTGTATGTATTGTAGTTCCAGAGCTATCAAAGATATACTCGCTCAGCGATGCTCGCTTGGCGGTCAGAAGCTCAGAACACACGCTGAGAGACCAACAAGCGGTCGAGCGAGCGCGCACCGCTCGCTCGACATACTCTGACCCTCGCTGATAGACCAGCGACGAAACTATCGGAATTACACACTCGCTGCTAGCTGCTCGCCAACTCGTTTTCAATTGCTTCAACTAGCTCCAACTTTGAGACCGACTCTTTGACAATTCAAAAGTGCCTGTAAATGGTTTAATTGAAATAAATGCTTTGAGTTTGATTGCTAACTCTACTCGCTACTCGTTAATCGCCGGCGGTGTAATCTGCTTTATATTTAGTCAGTAGGTATGACAAATCTCTTCAAGTCTTAAATCAAGAATTTTAACGTCATCTATCAACATTTTGATTGGCGTCAAATCTAACGTAACGTTTTAAGAGAACAAAAGAAATGTTCAAGGCTTTTGGAAAAAAATTACCAGATTACATTATCCTAAATAACCGTTAATGATTCAGATTAGTTATGGTGGACTTACCACCCGTACGCACAACACGTCATTGTGCGTACAGCCAAGGAGTGGCACTCCCTGCTGGCTGCCGGAGACTGTGCTTCCGATACCTAACCCAAGTATCGAGTGAACGGTTACATCCATGCAAGCGGTCTTCAACCAGTGCCTCCTGCCTGTTATGACATAAGTATACAGTGCCGAAACGTGGGCACTGACCGTCGGGTAGGTCTACCAATTCAAGGTGGCTCAGTGCGCTATCGAGCGAGCTATGCTTGGGGTTTCTTTGAAGGAAAGACACGAAATGAGATATTCCATAAAAGATCCGGTGTCACGGACAAAGCTTGCAGGTTTAGCAAGCTGAAGTGGCAATGGGCTGGCCATTTTTTCGAAGAACCGATAGCCTATGGAGCAGACGAGTCCTAGACGTGTTTAAGGTGGCTGTGACAGACCGGATGCGGAAGGCGGAGGACCGGGAGTTGTGCTGCAACTTGGAAGAGGCCTATGTCCAGCAGTAGACTGCGATAGATTGAGGCGATTGTTGATTGATGCGTCATGTGATTATTCAACAGGCATTATTATACACTACTGCTTATGGTGCCGATTCTCTAGTTACAAATTCTCTAAACTAAACTAAAAATCACTAAAAAGACCATGACCATTTTTGCCCTAATCGATTCCAGCCCATTCATATTTTCAAGTATCCTTCATTTATTCAAACTAGATTTAAGATGATAGTCTAGAGTCAATCAAAGACAATTGAATAAAAATAAATATTATTTGTAGTTCCGGTTACATTTTCGATTTAATGGCGACAATTTGAAAGATTACAGTTCATTTCGTTCATTCGGTCAATGTGATCAGATTAGTGGTAGGAGTATTCCTTATTTTTGGGGTACCCGGTACAGTAGATAAACATGGAGGCCACGGGATTATTTATTGATATGGCACTTCAACCATTAACGCACTAAAACATACACAAATAAAAATCACATACAGATTAAGGAAGGTATTGTGAATTCGTCACTTACAGAAGTGCACAGCACTATCTATAGAACAAAATGCAACATGAACATGATATAGTGTTATAGTATAGATTAATAAGTTCTTCTGTAGGTATAGTATTTTTTCCGAAGCAGATTCTTGTTGTGATTCTTGATTTGTGGGTTAAAAAAAATATATGTCTGAAAACACTGATATTAGTTGTCACTCGATCATTCACTCATTTATGTCACTCGTCGCCATAGAAACCTACTGTTGCGTTCAAACGTTTGGTGTGTTATTGTTTGTTTGTTTATTCATTGTTTATTAAATACTTAGCCGTACATTTTTTGCACTTTAAGCTCGATATACATATTCTTGAAAGCCATATCTCATTGACGATTTTGTTTTTCCTACTGGACTTAAGGCGCGATTCCATCAGGCAAGTTACTTATATGCAAGTTGCAAATTGCATACAACCTCAATACAACTTGAACAAACCTGCATACAAGCTACAACTTCTGTGAGGTAGTTTGAACTTGTACATTTTTTAATTCAAGTGACATTAACATGTCATTCAGTCTAAAACCTGTATGCAATTTGCACACTCTCAAAAACATGTTTCCAATGCAAGCAACTTGTACGCAAATGTGACGTCATACTTGCATGCAAAACTTGCCTAATGGAATCGCAGCTTTACGATACGTGTCAGTTTATCAGTGAAATGTAATTGGATACGATATTGCGGTGCTTTGATGATTGAAATCGTACATCACTGTTTCGGTGAATCAAATGTGTTTTACGCGTGCAACGTATTTAGAGAGCATTCAGTTAATTATTCGCGCAACTGCAAAAAAACTTGATGGAAAACAACATGACGTGTTGGATCATTCAGTCTCCTTCAAAATGGCTAAATGGTGCTGATCCACGCATTTTATTGGGACTGCCCATCTCTTCACTGCCATGGCTTACATTTATTTAGGTTTTTGATATAAATGCATAAAGATTGAATAAAAAAAGGCGTACCTACGCTGTTTGTGAGAGATTTGTTTTATTTTCCTTTACACTGATCGCCTTACTAGTATGTGCAATTATTCGATATGTTACAAGCATCTGGTAGACCCACTCCAGATGTTTTGAACTATCCTAAGTCAGCCTCTCCACCACAGACGTGCTTAGCGATAGAGATGTATCTAATAGGATCGTTTGATTTTCATAACAGTTTGATTTCATTCTGCCTCTCACAGTCTTGGTACATTTCAGCTGGTCCCAGCCGGACCTAGTGGTGAGTTATGCCAAATCATGTTGTTATTTATGTTGCTAAATCTAGTCAAGCCCTAAGCTACTAGGTTACGCCAATTGTTATTTAAATCGAAATTCGTTACTGAACAAGTTATGTATAAAAACGCCTGACAGATAATGATTAGCAATCAATCGTTTTTTGAAGTGTAACGAATGAGCTATTTGCCAGGAAAAGTATTTTTTTTGTTCTGAAATATACAAAAACCTGATGTTAAAGGTATGAGGTTATGTTTATGTTATGAAGTTGAGCGAGGACTGTGAGCGCGTTCACGAGCGTTCCGAATTGATGACAGCCGTCAGCTGTCAGAATCGTGATAATTAAAACGGAACGCAAAATATCGTTAAGAGCGCTGTCAGCGATTGTCAAATTCGATTTTAGTTGTGTCAAAATAAGTTTTAAATTTAATTTTAGAGAATTTATTTGGCAGAATAGACTCAAACTCAATCTCAAAGCATTTATTTCAATTAAAACCATTTACAGGCACTTTTGAATTGTCAAGGAGTCAGTCAGTCAGAAATATGAAGCTAGTTGCCCATTCCAAAGCGTAGTAGGTACCTATGGAGAAGAACGGGAAAGAAACTCCTTTAAAATCAAAATATTGTTACAATTTATTGGTTCCATCATTCATGTTGAAATTATACATGTGAGAACAATGTAGAAAGCACGTTAAAAGCGTCCGCAATTATAAAATAAGAACAATTCAAAAATTAAAATAAGCCATGGCAGCTAAGAGTAAAGTAAGTTAATAAAATTTTATGTTAATGTCAGCGGAGTGTTATTGGGTTTGCATTATCGTATTTTAACCTGTCATAGCCTATTGAAACGGTAGATATTGTTGAACCCTGTTAAGATGAGGGAACCAGTTAGGTGGCCTGCCTGTGGCATCAATCCATTCCTTCTTTAATTTCGCATCTTTTGAGAAGCTGAACGGTAGTTACAATTACAGCGTCTTTGTGATTTAAATATTATCCTAAGCAGTTACATCGATACCCCACCATGCACTAAGCAGGCAATATGCTTTTGTTATTAAAAAATGCCTAAAATATGAAAACAAACACCCATGCATAACAAATAAATACTTAGTATGAATATTTTGACTTATTTTATCAAAAGTCACTAATATTATTATCTAAACCATGCAGATTACTATAACACATTCGAAGCTTTTGAAAACATTAACGGAAGTAAAATACCAAAACCATAAAAAGTAAGAGATTAAGCTTAAATAATGCGAGGATACAGCTTAAACCAACTTAACCGGATTTTTTCGTTGTTTTAATTTTTTATATTTTTTTAGCTACTAATTGTTATTTTTAATATACTTAATATTCTCTGGACTTATCGTTTTTTATTTATTTTATTTTCAGGACCCCAAAAATATTTTAGTACAATAAAAAAATCGATAAATTTCCGATTTATTCAATCACTAGCGTATATGGAAAATAAATGGCTTTTGCACAGCACATCGATAGCGACCATTGCTTTTGTGTGAGTAAGTTGTACGGTGCACGTTAAATGCGCGCTGTGATAGATGTTATAAGGTCTATAATTGATTGTATAGTACGTTCTGATTTATGAAATGTGGGTGTTTACGCGACTGCGTAGCTATTGCTCTTACTGAACTGCATGTGTAGTAGTTGGCGCGGAGTGGGGATGTTTTGGAGACAGTGGGTTCTAATACATTTTCAACTATCGGGCATATCGCCTTCTTTCTTATATCTATGATTGGAGTCTTTACTGTCCCCGGATTTCTAAAGTGGTATTACCTTACTGTATTTCATTAAATCCGGGAAGACTCCTTGATCAACACACAAATTAAATATTAAGGCTAAGTAAGGCGCTATGGTCTCAATTATGGAGGTACAGACTTTAATGGACATTCCCCAAAGATCCTCGGTCAATTTGATCTTAATTTGCTTAAAAGCTTTTATTACTGTAACGGGGTTAATATGCTTAAAGTTAAAATCAATCGGGCAGGCTGGAACGTTCGCCCTTACTAAATCAAAAGAGAGCGATGGCGAGGAGTTTAAGGTTTCAGTAGTTTTAAGTGGGATACTGGTAAAGAAATGTACAAATACTTGAGCCACTTCTTTGTTATCGCAAATGAGACCACCACTTGACGTCTCCAGTGTGTAATCGGAATTATGCTTTTTGTTCCTATTCGTTTCATTATTGATAATTTTCCAAACCGTCTGTATTTTATTGTCCGCTGATTTAACTTTGTTGCTAATGTATAAGGCTTTAGCTGCCTTACAAGTGCTCTTAAAAGTTCTATAATAAGTGGCAACATACTTATTACAACTTTCCGTGTTAATATAAGGCTTAAGGCCATACAGTTCGAAAAGCCTTTCCCTACTTTTCCTGAGTCCTTTAGTTGCCCAATCACTAAATAAAAAGTTAGGGCTGATAGTATTAGTGTTTTTCTTAAAAGTATTATTGAACTCGGTTTGGACTACCGAAAAGAATTCTTTATACAGAATATTGACATTGTTTATTGAAAGGTACTTTTTTTTTTTTTTTTTTGGTGGGAATTCATCAAATGACTTCTCCCGCTCTGGGCGGAGCGGAAGGGCGTGTCAGACTCTTACTGACTAAAACCCACCCGTGTTCCTTCAGTTGCCTGATTACTTAATTTACAAAATAAAGTGCTATTAAATTTATTTAAATTAACAGCGGTAACTGGTCTGAATTGTATCTGCACTTTTTTTATGGGTAAGTTGGACTCAAACGTTACTGTTTGCCCAATGTGATCAGAAGGGAGATAATTAACAATGGTTTTATCTAAATAGTCGCAGGAACAAAACACATTATCAATACATGTAGCAGTAGTCGTAGTTATTCGGGTTGGCTCTTCAAACACATTTGACAAATTGAAGGATTTAAACAAATTTAATAATCTACTGGTATTAGAATTATTTTCTAAAATGTTAATATTAAAGTCCCCGCACATACCTAATTACCGATTTATTCCTAGTTGCGAGTTTTAACAAAACATCTTCCATTACTGTCTCAAATAAAGAGTAGTTTTGATAATTTGGGGGTCTGTAAACGCACACTATAACATGCTTATCTAGCTCAACACAAGACAGCTCAATGCTATGTTCAACCGTTAGTTCAACTATGTCTTTACGGGTTTTTGATTTAATACAACTTTTAATTAAGATTAGTGAACCACCACGCAGCATTGATTTTCGGTTAAAGCAACTGGCCACACTATAATTCGCATAATTAATTAACATTTCATAGTCTTTTAACCAATGCTCAGTTAAACAAATAATGTCAAACATTGTTTTTTCTAAAAACAATTCAATTTCCAATTGTTTGGAAGAAAAACCTCGAATATTTTGATGAAATAATTTCAAGTATTTCTGCTTAGCCCCTTTTAGCTACAAGATTCCCATAGCCAAAAGTAAGGAACTTTAGTGATAGTTTAGTTCGGTGTACAAGAGAATCCGCACCTTGTGTTCCGAATCTCAGTAGGGAAGCCTATAGGAAGCCGATAGGCTGTATGGCTAGCCTCGGCCCTGCAAGCGTCCACTATTGTCGACGTGATGATGATTTTACTATATGTGCAGTCTTTTTCAAATTGAGATTTATACTTATTTGTTTTATTCAACTTCGGTTCTTATCTATTGAACTTCGGTCCTTCCGCGCATCTGTTTAATCAGGTATTTAGAATCAGCGGTAAATCTAAATTAACTATAGATTACTTACTTATATAAATCAAATAATTGTAAGATTGTAAATAAGAGGAAAGTGGGAGAATTCCAGACACTAAATGAAACCACCCGTAGCCTCAGTTGCTGGCCGGAAGTGACACTATGAATATATAGGTAGGCATATACCTAAATACGCGATGCCCCAATAGCTTATTGCTTATCCGCCTAAAAGTGTCAAAATGGTTTCGTATGCGCTCCCTCATAAAACCATACCATATAGAAACCGAAGACATCACTTTCATGATGACATTTGACGCTAAATAACGACAACATTAGTTTTTGTTTATGCTAAACCCGAAAAGAGGTCATTTTACTCATCATTTTGAACAACTTTTTATATGGGACAAACTTTGAAATCGTGAAAAAAAATCTGCAGATTTTTTTTTTTTGGAACAGCATAGTAAAACGAAAACACGTAGGTAACAGAAAAACACAGTTACTTTCGAATTAACCTACTTATAAATTTAGTATGCTATTCTACAAAAAACGTTGCGTGGGGAGGCGTTCTGTGCCAGTGTCAAAGCTGAAATGTCTCACTTAGGGAAGTACCTGTCATTACACCGGGTCGCCGGCATGCACCCATAACTTTAAAACCGAAACACAACAACGATACCCTGCAGCAGATATACTTAAATAAGTTGGTAGCAGTACATAGTGTACCTATACCTTCCCCAGCCTAGCTCCTTCTCACAGAGCTCTGCTAGTACAACCTGTGTTTCCCACTCTCCCCTAACCTAAGCACATTGCACGCACATTATACAGTAGTATACATAGGAGAAGTTTTTCCCAAGTTTTTTTATACTTAGGTATTAGTAGTGCTTGATATGTCATCAAAGTATGATGGCTGCGCATAATATGTATAGGCATACACTAGGTAAGTTAACGTTTAAATCATTTCAACGTGTACCAGAGATTTAAGTTCATCCCATTCATTCAAAAACGGTCTGTTTTGTCCCATTTTACTAACTAATGTCAGAATTAATTCCTGTTATCAAACCTGATGACAGGAAATAATTTTATCGATCGGTTGCCATCTTGTTCAATAGATTTCGAATGACTGATAAGTGAACCAAGCACGGCTGGATTTAAGACAGGGCAACAGGGGTCATGGCCCCGGGGCTCCACAAAATAGGGGCCTTCACAATTTGATATTTTTTAGTTAAAAAATGTTCACCAACATTACACAACTGAAAGTAACCACTTCTAACATGAATTACGTGTGTACAGTGTCACAGTCGGGCTGCGGCCTCACGATGCGGTGCGGCGGCGGCGCATCGCCGGAGCGGTGTCGCTGCGGACAAGAAACCTTTTTTTTTTTTTTTCATGTCCTAGGCTGATGGTCGTAAAAATGATGCGTATTAAATCTTTATTTTTTCGTTTGTTCCATAAAATTTTCCGATGCCTCCACTTTTTGGTTGCCCCAGGGCCTCCACACCTATAAATCTGGCCCTGGAACCAAGAGTCAACTGACGCACCCGCGGTGGGTGTAGGATTGAAAGGTTACGAAAGTGGTGAAAAAAAATAAAAATTAGGTCATAGTACGCAGGTTAATTTTTTTAAATAAATATTAGGTACATCATACCTACTGAGCTAAAACATTATCGTCAGCTGCATGGTGGAGAAGGGATTATACGTCAGCCGTGTTATAGCAAATTTTCTCCATTGAAAGCTCTTTCCATTGGTGTATATCTTATGGCTATTGGGCCAAGAAAATTCCTTAACTTCGGTTCACAAGTAGTCACCTATTTAGGTCATTAACTCCGAACTGAAAATTGGCAACAGTCATGTTAGTAGTAAAAGTTCCCATCAAATAGCTAAAGCCATTGATGTAGGTACCTATATCATATGACTATTGGGCCAAGAAAATTCTTTAACTTCTATGCCCAAGTATTCACACCCATTTAGGTCATTTACTCCGAACTGACTAACAATTGGCAAAAGTCGTGTTAGTAGGAATGGTTCCCCTTTAAAAGCTCTTTCCATTGGTATATATCTTACTTTTATTGGGCTTCAGGGCAGAACCCCATAAGCAGGGGCCCATTCTCCTTTGACAAGTCTGTAGTTTTTAATAGTTACGTTTGCAACTGGGTGTGGACAGGGGAGTTCTGTCAGCTAGACCCTGAAAGAAACTGTGCATTACTCAAATAATCTATATCTTTAGTGCGTCAGCTGACGGTCTTTCCACCGCTACCCACGAAGCTGATTGTTGTTTTCGTACTTTTAATAATTTCAACAATCACTTCGTTAAATTTCATCCGGCGTACTGTAACTTTATTTTATGTGTTTCTTTTACAAGTTCATGCGTGCGGCTGACGTATAATCCCCCCTCCACCATGCAGACCTTTTCACCACTTCCGTAGCCACCCACACCCGCACCCACTGCTACTTGAGCAGCTGACGATTGGTTCACGATCAACCATCGATGACAATATCAGCCGGCTTACTATGACTTTTTCATTTGCATTGTGCAACTATTCGTGTTTACCTACCGCATTAAATCATTCGTTGGCCACGACCGCACGTGTAAACACTGATGTATACCTACATCATCACCAAGAGCCCACTGATGATCACTGAAACTTACTCTCACAAAATTCTAATAACTATTTATCTTCTCATAGAAGCGTTAACGGCGGCAGTATTGGTGCATGCTTGGAGCGGGGTGCTGTGCGCGCCGCTGTGTCTGTCGGGCGACTTCGACTCCCAGCTGCGGCACATACTGCACAAGCAGATGTTGTCCGAGCAAGATATTGCTAACATCACATCTCGCGTGTTGGACGATGTGCGGACCACGCTGAACCAACGATGGCAAGGTGTGCATACCAAGAACATTTGAATACGATATGTATGCGCTACATATATTAGCTTTAATTCGATTATTGTTGTTTGCAGGTTTTGAGGCAATCCCATTCGGATCACTAACTACAGGCCTAGGTTTAATAACAAGTGATGTTGACTTGTACATAAAAATACCACACTTTAACATCTCTGCTGGTTCATACGTATTACAAGAAACAGAAAATTTGATCAAGAAACAACCCGAACTGTATTCACACTTCAGATCTCACAACATAGTTAATCTTACTTCCTGTGATTTACACCACATTCCCTCGGAGTCGCGAAAGGTTGACCTTGTGTTTGAGTTCGGTAAGATGGGCGTGGCAAACAGCAAACTTATCAAATACTTCTTCAATTTAGATAAAAGGTTCGTGCCTTTGGGATGTTTTCTAAAATACTGGTTCAACACTCAGAAACAGTATGGCTATCTCCTACCCAAAAACTATTCAGTGTATTTGTACATAATATTTTATTTACAACAAAAGAACATGGTGCCTCCGGTTTATGTGTTGCAAAGACATTCGAAAAGTTACTTTTTCCACGACTGGGATATGGGTTTCAACGAGCTGCCGTACAGATCAACGAATACAGAAAATCTACATCAACTGCTGGGCGGATTCTTCAAATTCTACAGCGAATTTAACTTTGAAGAATATATCATAGCGCCTTTCGTTGGACGTCCCATCAGAAAAAGTGCTTTTCTGAAAATCGAAAATTTTCCTAAAGAATACTCTTTATACAATAACAATAAGAAACACACATTGCAGCATAAGATATTAAATAATTTGTACAATATAAGCTCTGCTATATGCCTTCAAGACCCGTTCGTTCACTCTTATAACGTGCTAGAACTACGAACAAGTCGGGAATTTACTGACTTTAAATATCTTATGGCGTCAGTCGCAACAATGTTTGAGGATCTGCCTAGCGATAGTATCCTCAGAGCTATCCTTAGTATTGGTACACACAACGAAACAGTAATAAGCAACAAGAAGGCTACTGTGGATGTAATACATGAACAAGACTGTATTGAAGTAGCTTAAACCTAATAAAGAAAAAACACAACCGACTTCCAAAAAAAACACAAAAAAGTCGGTGGCATAAAACGAAATTTCAAAACCAAAGACACCGACACCGACTTTCGAAATTCCTTGTATAAAGTTTTTATTTTTTACTTTTAGTTGAGGTACCTACCTACCCCACACAAATTCGAATACCTGCTATGAAAAAACTTTTTACAAAAAAAATCAAACCGACTTCCAAAAAAAACACTAATAAAAAGAGAAAAATAACTTTAATTTCGGAAGTCGGTGGCATAAAACGAAAATTGAAAAGCAAAGACTTTTTTTTGTAAAAAGTTTTTATTTTTCAGTTTTTAGTTGTGGTTCCTACCCCACACAAATCCGAATAGCACTACCTGTGTAAATAACAGTGAAAGAGTAAATAAGGAAATCGTCTAGATAAACTAAGTGGGGAAAAATACGTAATATTGAAGCTAACTCAAAAACTACGCAAGCAAAGTTAATAAAATTTATATGGGACCACCTCGGAAGCATGACCTACCAAACAAAAAAAGAATCATCAAAATCGATTCATAATTAGCGGAGTAATCGCGTTAAAAACAAAAAAAAACATACGGACGTATTGAGAACCTCCTCCTTTTTGAAATCGGTTAAAAATAACTACGTACCTTCACAATAATCAGTGGTAGGTAGGTGCAATGTAGGCATAATGTGTTTATTTAATGTAAGCTGTCGTTTATTAATTATAAAGTTTAATAAAGATATCATAATTAAGAAAGTATCACTTTTATTTTAAAAAAAACCTTCCTAACAACTTCTTCTGAACTTTCAATAAACAAAAAAATGGGCCATCAGTCTTGCAATCACTTACCTTGTATTCAGTTTCTGATTGTAGTGTTTTAATTTCTAATAAACCAATAAATGCAATGTTCTTTTTCCTTCTTATCTTATTACGAGTACGTTGCAGTCGTTTAGTCTAATCGCAATAATTTCAAGTTACAAACCACTGTCTGTCGTTTCACCATTGGTAATGCCGGTGATGTACAGCGTATACTCGATGTCGGTTGTTGTGTGTCGAACCCACTCAACCCACATGCTATGATCAACACCAGCACCCTATGCCTGCACCATTCAATGCAAAATCTATTACTACGATAATAAATCCTTTTTTTTTCTCTTTCACAAACGTTCAGGTATAGGGATAGGGATATTGCGTTCGATTCCTATAGTTTATTTCGATTCAAAGAACGTAACATAGGCTAACTTGCATAAAATCAAGGGAACAAAACACATTATTTTGGAGTCACACAGGGAGGCACTGAGCCCAAGTTTATTTTTCATTCTCATTAATGAGCTTTGCCAGATCAGTGTCGTGTGTCGTCTCCTACAGTTATTTAATTTGTTGAATGTTTCATCATTCCCCAGTGGGTCGGGGTGATGAGGTGATTGAGGTGATTCCCCAGTGGGTCGGGGTGATGAGGCTAAGGGTGATGATCAGGAATGCGCGTTCGCTGCATGCTGGTGGTCAGGATACCCATTGACGCCTCGGGTGTTGGCTTGGCTGTGTGACTCGCCTCACTGAAAGCTTGCGGGAGTGATGTTGATGACGTCACGCTGGAGTAGTTGCACGAAGGCTGCGTTGACGTTCATATTCGGGGTCACCAATTTAGGGGCATGAGGAACAGGGTGTAAAGTTCACTCATCCACCATATAAAAGGGAGGATCCTCCAACCAGACGGGTGTTGTGTCTGGCGGGCAACTGCCCAACGATTGATGTTGGGTTCTCGTATATATGTCCACTGCACGGTAAACTTTAATTGCGCGATGCAGGATTTATGTGACGTCTGTCTGACGTCAGGTCTTTGATGCGTAGTTCGCATGTGGCGATGTAGATACCGCCACAGCTTCACATGTCGTCGAGAAATATCTCTCAGGCATGGTAATAATTATTTATTTAGGTTTTTATGAGTAAGTATAAAAAGGATATATTTTGAGGTAGGTTTAGGTACCTACCTACACCTTTTACGTAAACATGCATCATCATCTGCCTAGCCTTTTTTCAACTATGTTGGGGTCAGCTTCCAGTCTATTCTTCTTCTAGTCTCTTCATTTTAACATGGAGCCACTGCTTATCAGACCTCCGCAACCCTGTTGCTGGGTAACACACTTCTTGGAACTGGTTGTCAGAATTTCGGGATTCTAACTACCCATAACGACTATTATTATAAAAATTGCAAAGCACATGTGTGAGTAGGTACCATGTACTATAATATCTACTTTATTTACTTGAATGTGTCCTGGCAGTTGAGAGTATGTCATGCTCACTCTCATGTCTCGCTGATGGTGGTCCTTTCAAACTGGTTGAGCTGAATGGTGCTGCCACTGCTGGCTGATCCATGCGTCATATGATGTGTGTAGACGGATGCCGTCAGTTGGGATGTTGGGTTTGGGCATCTCCTGTCACGGCTTATTTTAATTATATTTTTTTTGTTTTTTTTTGTTTACTTTTTACTTTGGCCCCTTTTAACCTGCACGTCTTTCTACATCGTTCTCACAATATGCACCTATAAGTTTAATAAGATGGATGATGCAACCAATATTTTGATTTCAAGGATTCCATGGATTTTCTTTCCCGTTCTTCTCCATAATAACATCCTACTACGCTTTGGAAAGGGCAAATAGCTTCATTTTTAAGACCGACAATTCAGAAGTGCCTGTGAACGGTTTATCCTTACATATTATAAAACAAAGTCCTCCGCCGCGTCTGTCTGTCGTCCTGTACGCGATAAACTCAAAAACTACTGCACCAATTTTCAACCTGTTTTCACCAATGGATACCTAGTTCTCGAGTAAGGTTTTAGTATATACCTAACCTAACCTAACCTAATTACCGACATCCACGCGGGCGAAGTCGCGGGCATCAGCTAGTTTTGAAATAAATGCATCGGCTTAACGTTTTTACCGAGACCGCGCGGACCCGGGGCACAGCCCGGGGTGCTCGAGTACGGGGAAACGTTGGCCTAGTTTTATGCTAGTGATTGGTCTACGTCTGAAGATTTTATAAAACGTTAGGTATGTTTTGGTGGAACTCGCTGTTGGTGAAACCTACATACAAGGTACAGGTCCATCCGAAACTTAACTTACTGCTATGTACCTACCTATAGTTGTGGAGCAGGGGATCTTACTGTTAGTTCTTACCCCACTCTCCCCTACATGTAAGCTAATTATACGCACATTACACATAGGCCTATATGTAGACATTTCCCCCAAGTTTTTGTTTTGTTGGTCTTAGTGGTGCTGGATTATTTATTAGTCGCCAAAGTATGGCTGCACTAAATAATAAGGAATATGTTTAATTCACTAGGTAAGTAAATATAGGTAATATACCGAGGTACATACTAGCTCCCGTACTGGGTTTGCTCTGGTAGTTAGTACAGATCTACTTAATTATGTAGGTAGGTACCTATGTGAAATAATATTGCGTTACCTACCTACATATTTTTTTTTTTTTAATCTGTACCTAGTACTTAATCCGTTGAAAAGCAATACTTACAAAAACATATGTAGGTAGGTAGGTACCTACATTATGCACACATTGTAATGTAAATACTTACTTAAATATTCTTAGTTTTGTTAAATAATTATACAAATACATTTTTTTGGGAATATTGAACTGAAATTGCCAAATATTTATCTACCTTTTGACAATTCGGTACTGTATGGAAATATGAAATACTTATCAGTAGTGAAATAGAATATTAGGTAGGTAATAATGAATTGCAAATATAACAGTGAATTTGATGTTGTATGTAGGTAATTAACCACGATTTAGATGTAAAAAACCACCCAATAAAAAATAAAAAACCACCCAACCAACCAATAAAATAACAACCAACCAATAAAAAAAAAAATATCCACCCAACCTACCAATGAAAGTTTCCAAATACTTTTTTTACATGTAAAACTAAATATTTAGGTACTCTCATAATGTCTGTTTAATTTTTTCTTAAAATATACAATTAGGTATGTTTACTTCAAGTGACAACAGCGGCAGAGTTGGTGCACGCTTGGAGCGGGGTGCTGTGCGCGCCGCTGTGTCTGTCGGGCGACTTCGACTCCCAGCTGCGGCACATACTGCACAAGCAGATGTTGTCAGCGCAAGATATTGCTAACATCACATCTCGAGTGTTGGACGATGTGTGGACCACGCTGAACCAACGATGGCAAGGTCAATACAATGCGCAACATTTCACTGAAACTTGTTTTCACAAATCAAAACATCGCACTGTTAATTTTATTGTTTAACTTAGCGTTAACATGTTTTTCAAAAACTAGACTTTTAAAAGTCAAACTATAGCTTGAAGTGAAGTGAAGCTATAGCGTCAAAATCTAGACTAGACTATGGCTTGACTTTTAAAAGTCTAGTTTTTGAAAACCTAACCTAACCTAACCTAAACCTGTGGTTAATGACCCGAAGGGAGTCAACTTGAAATCTGCAAACAACAGTAAAAATATTAAATATTAAGTATAATAAACAGCGACGTTGACATCTGCCTACAACTAGGAAACTTTAATTCTTCAGCAGATTCATACGTGTTACAGGATTCTGCAACCGTTCTCCGACAGTCGTTTCTCCTTTGGACTGTTCACCGACACAGGAAGCTGAAAAGTTATTGAGGATATTATTCTACCTAGTGATAGCATCCTCAGAGCTATCCTCGTTACGGATCAACATAAAGAAAAAGTTATCAACTGCAATAATCTTACCGGAAATGGAATAAATGAACAAAACATTTAAGACAACATAAATTATAAGTTATACTATTAATTATAATATAGGTAATAATAATAAGTTTAAGTATTCAGTGTACCTATTTAATTTGTATCGTATTAGTAAATTATTAAAATTGGTGAGAATAAAAAAAAGAGAGTAAATTGATGTGTATTAATTCCAATACACGACTGGAGTTTACTCCGTAAGGCGAAAGCTTCAGGGTACCTAGCCGGCAAAATTCAAAGAACCACGACCAACATTCTATACATGCATACCCTCACCAAAACGATTATGACCAAAAGCTACATATGGTGCATTTAAAAGCATCGTGAACCTAGATTCTGAAATAATTCCTCTATTTTAATTTAATCATCACGTTTTTGTATATTTCAGAACAAAAAAAATACTTTTCCTGGCAAATAGCTCATTCGTTTCACTTCAAAAAACGAATGATTGCTAATCGTTTTCTATCAGGCGTTTTATACATAACTTTTTCAGTAACGAATTTCGATTTAAATAACAATTGGCGTAACCTAGTAGGACTTGACTAGATTTAGCAACATAACTCGCCACTAGGTTCGGCTGGGACCAGCTTAAAATGTACCAAGACTGTGTTAGGCAGAATGAAATCAAACTACGCTATGAAAATCAAACGATCCTATTAGATACATCTCTATTGCTAAGCACGTCTCTGGTGGAGAGGCTGATATAGGATAGTTAACATATATAGGATAGACATCTGGAGTGGGTCTACCAGATGCTTGTAACTTATCGAATAATTCCACATACTAGTAAGACGATCAGTGTAAAGGAAAATAAAAGAAATCTCTCACAAACAGCGTAGGTACGTCTTTTTTATTCAATCTTTATCAAATTAGCATCTATTTCAAAAACCGCAATAAATATAAGCCATGGCAGTGATGAGATGGGCAGTCCCAACAAAATGCGTGGTTCAGCACCATTTAGCCATTTTGAAGGAGACTGAATGATCCTACATCGTCATGTTGTTTTCCATCAAGATTTTTTGCAGTTGTGCGGATAATTCACTAAATGCACGTTTCTAAATACGTAAAACACATTTGATTCACCGAAACAGTTATGTAGGTACGATTTCAATCATCAAAGTAATTACATTTCACCGATAAACTGACACGTATCGTAAGTCCAGTAGGAAAACCAAAATCGTCAATGAGATATCGCTTTCAAGAATATGTATATGGAGCTTAAAGTGCAAAAAATGTACGGCTAAGTATTTAATAAGCAATGAATAAACAAACAATAACACACCAAAGAGCCCAACGTTTGAACGTAACAGTAGGTTTCTATGGCGACGATTGACATGAATGAGTGAATGAGCGAGTGACAACTAATATCAGTGTTTTCAGACAGATAATTTTTTTTTACCTACAAATCAAGAATCACAACAAGAATCTGCTTCCGAAAAAATACTATACCTACAAAAGAACTTATTAATCTATACTATAACATGTTGCATGTTGTTTTATAGATAGTGCTGTGCACTTTTGTAAGTGACGAATTCACAATACCTTCCTTAAACTGTATGTGATTTTTATTTGTGTATGTTTTAGTGCGTTAATTGTTGAAGTGCCATATCAATAAATAATTAAATAATATCGTGGCCTCCATGGTTATCTCCTGTTCCTCAAAAATAAGGTATACTCCTACCACTAATCTGATCACATTGACCGAATGTACGAAATAAACTGTAATCTTTCACACTGTCGACATTAAATCGAAAATGTAACCGGAACTACAAATAATATTCATTTCTATTCAATTCTAAACATTGGCTTTGATTGACTCTAGACTATTATCTTAGTAGTTTGAATAAATGAAGGATACTTATAAATATGAATTGGCTGGAATCGATTAGGGCAGAAATGGTCATGGTCTTTTTCTTTCGTTTTTTGCAATTTGCAGAACAGTATCAGTTTGGATCACGGATATCGATTGGATGTTGATTAAACTATGATCCCGGTTCCAAAAAATCATGTTACTGCCCCGGTTCAAAAAAAAACGTAGATCCGGGTCTGAAAAACGCGCCAGTGGGAAAGCAGTTTTAAATCCCATTTTCCACCATTTTAAAGCTGGTACCTACCTAAAAAGTTTTTGCCCAAATATTCACAACAATATAAGGGCAAATTATATTAGAAAG
Source organism: Lithophane ornitopus (assembly GCA_948473465.1). Lineage (NCBI taxonomy): Eukaryota > Metazoa > Arthropoda > Insecta > Lepidoptera > Noctuidae > Lithophane > Lithophane ornitopus. The sequence goes on along the minus strand of OX419624.1, from coordinate 777,856 downwards.
TGAAACTCTGCAGACATTATGACATTATCTTAACATGAACAAACTAAAATAAAAATTGGCTTCATGTTTTTTGTTTAATCAACGACTGTATTCTATATTATTGAAGATATACTCGCTCAGCGATGCTCGCTTCGCGGTCAGAAGCTCAGAACACACGCTGAGAGACCAACAAGCGGTCGAGCGAGAGCGCACCGCTCGCTCGACGTACTCGGACCCTCGCTGATAGACCAGCGACAAAACTATCGGAACTACACACTCGCTTCTAGCTGCTCGCCAACTCGTTTTCAATTGCTTCAGCTAGCTTAAACTTTGAGACCGACTCTTTGACAATTCAAAAGTGCCTGTAAATGGTTTAATTGAAATAAATGCTTTGAGTTTGATTGCTAACTCTACTCGCTACTCGTTTATCCCCGGCGGTGGGATCTGCTTTATACATTTAGTCAGTAGGTATGACAAATCTCTATCAACATTTTGATTGGCGTCAAATTTTAATACCAGATTACATTATCCTAAATAACCGTTAATGATTCAGATTAGTTATGGTGGACTTACCACCCGTACGCACAACACGTCATTGTGCGTACAGCCAAGGAGTGGCACTCCCTGCTGGCTGCCGGAGACTGTGCTTCCGATACCTAGGTATACCCTAACCCAAGTATCGAGTGAACGGTTACATCCATGCAAGCGGTCTTCAACCAGTGCCTCCTACCTGTTATGCAGTGCCGAAACGTGGACACTGACCGTCGGGTAGGTCTACAAAGTCAAGGTGGCTCAGTGCGCTATCGAGCGAGCTATGCTTGGGGTTTCTTTTAAGGAAAGACACGAAATGAGATATTCCATAAAAGATCCGGAGTCACGGACAAAGCTTGCAGGTTTAGCAAGCTTAAGTGGCAATGGGCTGGCCATTTTGTCGATGGACCGATAGCCTGTGAAGCAGACGAGTCCTAGACGTGTTTAAGGTGGCTGTGACAGATCGGATGCGGAAGGCGGAGGACCGGGAGTTGTGCTGCAACTTGGAAGAGGCCTATGTCCAGCAGTAGACTGCAATAGGCTGAGGTGATTGTTGATTGATGCGTCATGTGATTATTCAACAGGCATTGTTAAACACTACCGACTGTGTCATATTTCAATAACAATGGAGTGGTTGTGATCCGAATTTCAGAAGAGAAGCCGATAGGAGTGGACGCGTATAGGCTAGCCTCGGCCCTGCAAGCGTCCACTAATGTCGACGTGATTATGATTTGACTATTATGTGCAGTCTTTTTCAAATTGTGAATTTATATTTGTTTAATGGATAGAACAACGTGAACATATGTTTGGACTACTAACTAGGTACTTATCTATTGAACTTCGCTCCTTCCGCTTCATCAGGAACCGCATCTGTTTAATCAAGTAGATAGAATCAGCGGTAAATCTAATTAACTATAGATTACTTACTTATATAAATCAAATAAATATTAGATTGTAAATAAGAGGAAAGTGGGAGAATTCCAGGCACTGAATGAAACTGTTATTCCGAGGTGGTGGCTGCAGACTGCACCCGCAGCCTCAGTTGCTGGTCAGAAGTGGCACTACGAATATATAGGTAGGCATATATAGACGCGATGCCCCAATAGCTTAATTATTGCATAACCACCTAAAAGTGTCAAAATGGTGTCATAAACGCTCCCTCATGAAACCACACCATATAGTTACCGAAGACATCACTTTCATGATGACATTTGACACTAAATTACATTATTATAGCAATATGAATTTATAAAATACTAGTTTTTTTACCGTGTTTTATAATATCCTTTATCCATTATTTTATACTGGGATAAATGTCCTTACCCATTGCAGATCGATTGTCTAGTGTGCCAAATTTCACTGAAATCAGCCGATAAGGCGTGAACACGTAACAGAAAAAGAGACACAGAGTTACTTGCGAATTAACCTGGCTCGGAGGAGCTCGTGGCTAAGTAATAACAGCCGCACGGGTCGATCGATCAGGTTCAGCTACGCTTGCCGGGGTTGGTCCGTGGATGGGTGACCATCTTTGCATACTCCACCGTGCCTCGGAAAGCACGTTTAGTACCCCTAAACAGGAAAGAGAGTAAAGTTCACTCATCCACCATAGAAAAGGAAGGATCCTCCGACCAGACGGGTGTCGTGTCTTGCGGGCAACTGCCCAACGATTGATGTCTGGTTCTTGTATAGATGTCAATTGCACGGTACACTTTAATTGCGCGATGCAGGATTTATGTGACGTCAGGATTTTTGTGTGACGTCAGGTTTTTGATGCGTAGTTCGCATGTGGCGATGTAGATACCGCCACACACGTTAAGTCGTTGGTCCCGGCTGTCATTCGTGGATCTTTGAAAGTCGTACGAGTCGTCAGAAGCCCGAAAGTCTGACAACCAGTCTTATCAAGGGTTATCATATTACCCAGTTCCTGGTTTGTGGAGGTCAGATAGGCAGTCGCTCCATGTAAAATACTGGTATTCAGTCAGCTGCATCCGATTAGACTGGAAGCCGACCCCAACATAGTTGGGAAAAGGCTAGGCAGATTGACTTTCGAAGTACCTAACCTATAATTTTAGTATCCTATTCTGCAAAAAACGTTGCGTGGGGAGGCGTTCTGTGCCAGTGTCAAAGCTGAAATGTCTCACTTAGGGAAGTACCTGTCATTACACCGGGTCGCCGGCATGCACCCATAACTTTAAAACCGAAACACAACAACGATACCCTGCAGCAGATATACTTAAATAAGTTGGTAGCAGTACATAGTGTACCTATACCTTCCCCAGCCTAGCTCCTTCTCACAGAGCTCTGCTAGTACAACCTGTGTTTCCCACTCTCCCCTAACCTAAGCACATTGCACGCACATTATACAGTAGTATACATAGGAGAAGTTTTTCCCAAGTTTTTTTATACTTAGGTATTAGTAGTGCTTGATATGTCATCAAAGTATGATGGCTGCGCATAATATGTATAGGCATACACTAGGTAAGTTAACGTTTAAATCATTCCAACGTGTACCTGAGATTTAACTGATAACAGGAAATAATTTTATCCCACAAAACCGGTTACAATTGCTGTGGGATAAGTTGCTTCGTGTTTACCTACCGCATTAAATCATTCGTTGACCACGACCGCACGTGTAAACACTTGTACCTACATTATCACCAAGAGCCCACTGAAGATCACTGAAACTTACTCTCACAAAATTACATAAAATATACCTAATAACTATTTATCTTCTCATGGAAGCGTTAACGGCGGCCGTATTGGTGCATGCTTGGAGCGGGGTGTTATGCGCGCCGCTGTGTCTGTCGGGCGACTTCGACTCCCAGCTGCGGCACATACTGCACAAGCAGATATTGTCCGCGCAAGATATTGCTAACATCACATCTCGAGTGTTGGACGATGTGCGGACCACACTGAACCTGCGATGGCAAGGTGAATACCTACAATGTTCATACCAAGAACATTTGAATACGATATGTATGCGCTACATATATTAGCTTTAATTCGATTATTGTTGTTTGCAGGTTTTGAGGCAATCCCATTCGGATCACTAACTACAGGCCTAGGTTTAATAACAAGTGATGTTGACTTGTACATAAAAATACCACACTTTAACATCTCTGCTGGTTCATACGTATTACAAGAAACAGAAAATTTGATCAAGAAACAACCCGAACTGTATTCACACTTCAGATCTCACAACATAGTTAATCTTACTTCCTGTGATTTACATCACATTCCCTCGGAGTCGCGAAAGGTTGACCTTGTGTTTGAGTTCGGTAAGATGGGCGTGGCAAACAGCAAACTTATCAAATACTTCTTCAATTTAGATAAAAGGTTCGTGCCATTGGGATGTTTTCTAAAATACTGGTTCAACACTCAGAAACAGTATGGCTATCTCCTACCCAACAACTATTCAGTGTATTTGTTCATAATATTTTATTTCCAACAAAAGAACATGGCGCCTCCGGTTTATGTGTTGCAAAAACATTCGAAAAGTCAGTTTATCCACGACTGGGACGTGGGTTTCAACGAGCTGCCGTACAGATCAACGAATACAGAAAATCTACATCAACTGCTGGGCGGATTCTTCAAATACTACAGCGAATTTAACTTTGAAGAATATATCATAGCGCCTTTCGTTGGACGTCCCATCAGTAAAAGTGCTTTTCTGAAAATTGAAAATTTTCCTAAAGAATACTCTTTATACAATAACAATAAGAAACACACATTGCAGCATCAGATATTAAATAATTTGTACAATATAAGCTCTGCTATATGCCTTCAAGACCCGTTTGTTCACTCTTTTAACCTGCTAGAACAACGAACAAGTCGGGAATTTACTGACTTTAAATATCTTATGGCGTCAGTCGCAACAATGTTTGAGGATCTGCCTAGCGATAGTATCCTCAAGGCTATCCTTGTTATTGGTACACACAACGAAACAGTAATTAGCAACAAGAAGGCTACCGTGGATGTAATACATGAACAAGACTGTATTGAAATAGCTTAAACTTAATAAAGAAAAAAACAACAGACTTCCAAAAAAAAACACAAAAAAAGTCGGTGGCATAAAACGAAATTTCAAAACCAAAGACACAGACTTCCGAAATTCCTTGTATAAAGTTTTTATTTTTCACTTTTAGTTGAGGTACCTACCTACCCCACACAAATTCGAATACCTGCTATGTAATAACGGAAAGGTGCAATGTAGGCATAATGTGTTTATTTAATGTAAGCTGTCGTTTATTAATTATAAAGTTTAATAAAGATATCATAATTAAGAAAGTATCACTTTATTTTTTTTATACCTTGCTAACAGCTTCTTCTGAACTTTCAGTAAACAAAAAAATGGGCCGTCAGTCTTGCAATCACTTACCTTGTATTCAGTTTCTGATTGTAGTGTTTTAATTTCTAAAAAACCCATAAATGCAATGTTCTTTTTCCTTCTTATCTTATTATGTTGCAGTCGTTTAGTCTAATCGCAATATTCTGAAGTTACAAACCACTGTCTGTCGTTTCACCGTTGGTAATGCCGATGATGTATAGCGTATACTTGTCTTGATGTCGGTTGTTGTGTGTCGAACTCACTCAACCCACATGCTATGATCAACACCAGCACCCTATGCCTGCACCATTCAATGCAAAATCTATTACTACGATAATAAATCCTTTTTTTTTCTGAACGCTGAGCCTGAACGTTTGTGAAAGAGAAAAAAAAAGGATTAGGGATGTTGCGTTCGATTCCTATAGTTTTTTCGATTCAAAGAACGTAACATAGGCTAACATAAAATCAAGGGAACAAAACACATTATTTTGGAGTCACACAGGGAGGTATACTGAGCCCAAGTTTATTTTTCATTATCATTAATGAGCTTTGCCAGATCGGTGTCGTGTGTCTTCTCCTTTAGTTATTTAATTAGTTGAATGTTTCTTGCATGAAATTAAATATGGGCTCCCTGAGTAATAGGTACCTAATACCTATTTATTATTTTTTGCCTCAGGTCTAAATAAATAAGGCATATTTCGTGTCGTATTATTTGTTTGAGATATTGGATATATACTTACTAAATTATAGGCACCATGCAGCAGAATTTCAGTAAAGTACAAATTACGGGTACCTACACTACAGCTTTGAGTATAAAATATCTGCAAGTATTGAATTAAGTCATAATAATGTTACGTACTAGCTACATACGTGACGCTCAAAAATTAACAATACATATTACACTACCTGTAACGTAGCGATTGGTATACCTACTTACCTTAAAGAACAAAAGAAACTTCCAAGGCTTTTGGAAAAATCTCTCAATATTTTATGTTATCTTAACTAACCATAAATGATGTAGATTACTTAATTGCGTATTAACTAGTAGGTTCAAAAACAATAATAAGTGAATGATTATTTAATATTGAATTCCACCGTCTAATAATTATTATTCTTCTTCTTTTCGTGTGGTTAGTGGCTAACCTGGTGTCAGGGTTTTAAAGCCGCCCAAGGGCCTCTGACTTGTCAATCATCATCTGCCTAGCTTTTTTTCCAACATGTTGGGGTCACCTTCCAGTCTAACCGGATACAGCTGAATATTCATATTTTACATGGAGCCACTGCTTATCAGACCTCCGCAACCCAGTTACTGGGTAACACATTAATACTTCTTGGTAGACTATACCCCATTTGAAATAAGATTAGACATTAAAACAAACCCTTTTATAGGCCGTTCAAACGATTTTGACTTCTATACCGTAGGCATAAGGATAGCATTAAAAGCAAAAAAAATATCACAATGCCAACTATCTACTGCGGCTGCCATTTGTCATGCCAACAACGCAATAGAATTCAAAATCGGTTGAACGGAATGTAAAAAAGGCTTATCTATACGTCTAATCTTATTTCAAATGGAGTATAGTTGTCAGAATTTCGGGATTCTGACTACCCGTAACGAATAGTATTATAATAATTGCAGAGCACATGTATGAGTAGGTAGGTACCATGTACTATAATACTTTATTTACTTGAATGTGCCCTGGCAGTTGAGAGTAAGTATATCATGCTCACTCTCATGTCTCGCTGATGGTGGTCCTTTCAAAGTGGTTGAGCTGAATGGTGCTGGCACTGCTGGCTGATCCATGCGTCATGCGATGTGTGTAGACGGACGCCGCCACCGTCAGTTGGGATGTTGGGTTTGGGCATCTCCTGCCAGTCCTGCCACGGCTTATTTTAATTACTCTTTTATTGTTTTTTTTGGGGACCCTTTTAACCTGCTGCACGTCTTTCTACATCGTTCTCACAATATGCACCTATAATAATTTTAATAAGATGGATGATGCAACCAATATTTTGATTTCAAGGATTTCATGGATTTTCTTGCCCGTTGTTCTCCATAGTAACATCCTACTACGCTTTGGAATGGGCAAATAGCTTCGTTTTTAAGACCGACAATTCAGAAGTGCCTGTGAACGGTTTATCCTTACATATTATAAAACAAAGTCCTCCGCCGCGTCTGTCTGCCGTCCTGTACGCGATAAACTCAAAAACTACTGCACCGATTTTCAAGCTGTTTTCACCAATGGATACCTAGTTCTCGAGTAAGGTTTTAGTATATACCTACCTAATAACCGACATCCACGCGGGCGAAGTCGCGGGCATCAGCTAGTTTGAAATTAATGCATCGGCTTATCGTTTTTACCGAGACCGCGCGGACCCGGGGCACAGCCCGGGGTGCTCGAGTACGGGAAAACGTTGGCCTAGCTTTATGCTAGTGATTGGTCTACGTCTGAAGATTTTATAAAATTTTATGTTTTGGTGGAACTCGCTGTTGGTGAAACCTACATACAAGGCACAGGTCCATCCGAAACTGAACTTACTGCTATGTTATGTATGTTGTACCTATAATTGTGGAGCAGGGGAGGCGTTTAATACCCCTATCTTACTGTTAGTGCTTACCCCACTCTCCCCTACATGTAAGCCAATTACACGCACATTACACATAGGCCTATATGTAGACATTTCCCCCAAGTTTTTGTTTTGTTGGTCTTAGTGGTGCTGGATTATTTATTAGTCGCCAAAGTATGGCTGCACTAAATAGGCTTAATTCACTAGGTAAGTAAATAAAATATAGGTACCGAGGTACTTACTAGCGCCCGTCCTGCATTCGCTCTGGTAGTTAGTAGGTACTTAATTATGTGCCTACCTATGTGAAAAAATATTGCGTTACCTACATATTTATTTAAAAAAAATCTGTAGTAGGTACTTGATCCGTTGAAAAGCAATACCTACTTACAAAAAAACATGTAGGTAGGTACCTACCTACATTATGCACACATTGTAATTTAGACTTAAATATAAAAAAAAAAAGAATGTTTATTTCTTTTTTTTTTTTTGAAACAATTTCATTTATTAACATTTTAAATAAAATATACAATCTAAGTCTAGCAATATGTACAAAGGGAAAACATTATATATAAAGGAAGGGCTCATAGGGCGTCAAAAAATTCTTCCGCAGCGCTGTCAGTAGGAAAAGTGCCCAAAAGGCTGGCAGCATTGCCACGTTGGATGGCTGCTTATTCTTTGACCTAGAAATTGGCCAGCCCTCTGGTCACGTGAAGAGTCGACCAACCGCTGGGCGATGTCCCGAAATATTCGATGAGCACTGGGACCCCACGGCCCTAGTGTTTCAACCCCAAACGGCTCAAAAATATAGCTGCCATTAAGGTTGTTATATTTGCGCCGTTTGAGGTTTTCTGCACCTGCAGCAGCCGCCCCAGCACAGCCCGCCGTGCTAGGAAGATGGGATGGCGCGAGGGTGTTGACACAGGTTGCATCCCACACCAAAGGCCTACCCATCTTCCAAGGCATTATGGTCATTCCGTCTGGTCTCTTCCAATCGTCGCGTGCCAAGCCATTGGATTCTAAAACAGCTGGCACCCCGGGGGTGACAAGATCCCGACGGATGATGTCATTAATGCTTGCGTGCCGTGCCAGCCGACCAGCGCTCTTGCTGCAGGAAAGGCTATGGTGTCCGAGGCGATCGACTGCTTCACCGCACTGACAGCGATGTGGTGCCCCGCAAGGAGCGCCCAAACGCAGACTTGTAGCGAGCCGGAAAGTGGTGTCACCCAGCATAGTGCTTATGTTGGGTGACGGTAGCGCCTGAAGCCAGAGGCCCGACTCCTACTCTCCCACAGCCAGTAGGCGGGCACGCTCAGCAGTATTGGTGGACGTATTAATGAGGTTATTCCGTTCCAACCTGCAGAGCGAGCTCATCCCACTGTCACTGGGAGAACGGGTTCTCGGGCTGCTCCGTATCCGGACAAGCCATTTTCCAGGCGTTCATCGCATCAGTCAAACACGGCACTTCAAAGTCAACCTGAGAAGCGGTTAAAATTCTTGTGGTTAACTTTTCGGTGCTGTGGACCGAGGACAGGAACGCCGGTAAGCTTACACTGGAAATTTTGCGGACGCCGAGCCCACCGAAACGAATGGGTAGTGTGGCCTGCAGCCACGCACGTTCGTCCAATGCCAAATTTATGATTGATGTAAGAGTGCTCCGAATGATTTGATCAATTTTGTCTAAAAGGTGTGGCTTCTTCCATAAAGGTGAAGAGCGGAGAAAATACATAAAATTTGGACCGAAACAGCAGTATCTGATGAGGGTGAATGCCGAATGTAGGTTAATTTTAGAAAGTCTATCCGAAATTTCATTGAAATGTTTAATTTTTTCATCAACGAAAGGTGAGAAACTGTCTTCTAAAATTGGGGAACCTAGGAGGTGCAGTGAACTTTTTTCCAAAACTTTGATATCAGGGGCTATTGAATTGAATTTCTGAATGGTCCATTGTCTGTCAGTATTGTCACAAGGGTAAATTTCGCATTTTGAGTAGTTGAGGTCAAGGCCGATGTATTGGAACTGCTGCTTTAGGAATTGGAGATCTTTTAGAACAGTATCTACGTCACCTCCTAGAATCCCATCATCTAAATACCATACATTAAATTTTGAATTTAGTTGTTGTATTATGGGGTGAATAGCTAAACTGAAAATAACTGGCCCGAGGGGATCACCTTGTTGGCATCCGACTGCAGATTCCAAAACGTTGTCTCTATAGAGTAATTTTGATGAGTGCCTATAGCACTGCCACAAAAAGCCAAAAATATCCGGTAACTCTTTTTTTACTTCGGCCAACAGGGTGCATTCGGCTAAACATTCTTAGTTTTGTTAAAAAAATATACAAATACATACGGGAATATTGAACTGAAATTGCGAAATATTTACCCACCTTTTGATTAATTTGACAATATTAGGTAGGTAAGCATGGAAATATGAAATATAGCTAACTAGTGAAATTAGTAATGAATGAAATAAGTAATCAAATCATTTATTCGTAATAATGGTAGAATAATAATGAATTGCAATTATAACACTGAATTTGATGTTGTATGTACTTAACCGTTTTAGGTGTAAAAAACGCATTTGGAAAGTTTCCAATTAATACTTTTTTTGACATGTAAAACTAAGTTTATACAGGCTGTTAGGGTAGACACCGTTGTCCTTGAAACTAGCGGTTTGCTATCATCTATAACATACTTTTTCTATGGGACCATTTTTGAAATCGCGAAAAAAAAATGCTGCAGCTGTTCCATACATTTGTGTTCACTTAAATCGACAAAATGTATGGAACAGCTGATTTTTTTTTTGCGATTTCAAAAATGGTCCCATAGAAAAAGTATATTATAGATGACACCAAACCACTAGTTTCAAGGATAACGGTGTCTACCCTAACAGCCAGTATATTTAGGTATTCTCACAATGTTTTCTTAGTGACAACAGCGGTAGTGTTGGTGCATGCTTGGAGCGGGGTGTTGTGCGCGCCGCTGTGTCTGTCGGGCGACTTCGACTCCCAGCTGCGGCACGTACTGCACAGGCAGATGTTGTCAGCGCAAGATCCTGCTGACATCATAACTCGAGTTCTGGACGATGTGCGGGCTACCCTGAACCAACGATGGCAAGGTGAATACAATGTGTAACTTGTGACTTAAAACAATATTGTATAGGAAGCTAAAACATATAGTTATAAGTCTTTATAATTTATTGTTGTTTTGCAGGTTATGAGGCAACTCCCCTCGGATCACTAACGACAGGATTAGTTTCACCATCAAGTGATGTAGACATCTATATTAACTTACCAAACTATAACATCTCTGCTCGTTTATACGTGTTACAGGAATCATTAAAGTTGTTCAAGAAACAACCTGAACTGTATTCACACTTCAGGTACTTCAACCTAGCTAATTTGACGTCAGTTCAATTCATCCACATTCCCTCACATCGCAAAGTAGATCTTCTGTTTGAGTTCGGTGAGATGGCGGTCGCAAACAGCAAACTTATCAAATACTACTTCAATTTAGATGAAAGGTGCCTACTTTTGGGACAATTTCTGAAATTCTGGTTCCAAATCCAGAGACGGAATGGCCATCGCCGACCAAGAGATTATGTATTGTATTTGTTCATAATATTTTATTTCCAACAAAAGAACATGGCGCCTCCGGTTTATGTGTTGCAAAAACATTCGAAAAGTCACTTTATCAACGACTGGGACGTGGGTTTCAACGAGCTGCCGTACAGATCAACGAATACAGAAAATCTACATCAACTGCTGGGCGGATTCTTCAAATACTACAGCGAATTTAACTATGAAGAATATATCATAGCGCCTTTCGCTGGACGCCCCATCAGAAAAAATGGTTTTCTGAATATCGAAAATTTTCCCAAAGAATATTCTTTATATAAAAACAACATGAAACACACATTGCAGCTCAGGATTAAAAACGATTTCGACGTTAGCACCGCTGTGTGCGTGCAGGACCCGTTCATTCACTCTCTAAACGAGATGGAACGACTTGTACACCATAAAGAAACAATGACCTTCAAATATTTTATGAAGACGGTCGCTACAATGTTTGAAGATCTGCCTAGCGATAGTATTCTCAGAGCTATCCTTGTAATGGATCAACACAAAGAAACAGTTATCTACAATAATGCTACTGAGGATGGAATAAATGATCAAGACTGCATTGAAATATAGTAGGTACGTAGGTAGGTTTCTACTTAGCAGAAACTTATCTACTAGTAATTTTGCAAAAACTAATTATATACATAATCCGTAGTACGTAGCTAGGTAGGTAGTACGTGTCTGGATCCAATATAAAACTCCAATCAGTAAACGAATAAATTGATGAAAAAAAAAATGTAGGGTTGAAGTGTTCAATAAAGCCCCTTATCATGATTTGTTTTTTATTTGATACCTTGGGTATTAAGGTACCTACTTAACATATTTGCGACATAATTAGTTAACATAAAGATTTTAAACTGAGTCCAGGTGATACTGCCTCTTTGTTCTGTTGGAATAGTTAAGTTACAAAATGATCACTTTCAAAGTCAAAGTCAAAGTCAAATCATTTATTTCAAATAGGCACATTAAAGGCACTTTTGAATGTTAAAAAAACTAAGAAATAGAACTGATTCTAGTTGCCCCTTCGAAAAGGTAGTTTTCGTATGGAGAAGAATGGGCAAGAAACTCCACCGTTACTCTTTAAAAAAAAATGGTTTACAATATTTTGTATACATCAATTATAATTACATGTGAATACGATGCACCTAGAATACGATTACTTTACCACAAATTGTGAAAAGAATTAAAAATGGAGCAATGACAAATGAATTGATTAATAAAATTATGTGATAGACACATGGTGCTCACACATTTATAAACATTGTAAAAGTAGGTACCTACCTATACAATATCACAATATTCCTAACATTTTTACATTACAAATAATACTAATAAGAGAGTAATCAGAAAATGTGTAAAAATCTATGATATACAAATAAAGTAAATTATACAACTAGATTAGCAACCAGTTTGATTTTGTCCAGACTCGAATATTGTCCTATGGAGCAAGACCAGCATGTATGCATGCATTCGTATCCTGGATAAAATCCTCTAATTTGTAATAGGCTTGTTTGCAAAGTGTACTTTTAATATGGGTTTTAAATTTTCTTTCATTTAATTGCAATATATCACAAGGTATTTTGTTATAGCATTTAACGCAGTACCCCATAAGAGATGTTTGTACTTTAGCTAATCTGAAAAATGGTTGATCTATTTTGTCTTTATTTCTAGTATTAAAATTATGTCTATCACTTATTTTATTAAAAAGACTTAGATTTTTTCTAACATACATAATATTCTCATAAATGAATTGGCAAGGTACCGTCATAATATTAATCCTTTTAAATAGTTCCCTGAGAGATTCGCGGCGACATAGATTATAAATGGCTCTGACAGCTCTTTTTTGTAAAATAAAGATGGATTCAATGTCAGCAGCCCGACCCCACAGTAAAATGCCATACGACATAATGCTGTGGAAGTAACTGAAATAGACCAAACGCGCGGTTTCTACATCTGTTAACAGTCTTATCTTTCTAACAGCATAAGCGGCCAAGCTTAGCCGCCCCGCAAGAGATGTTACATGAGGTCCCCATTGTAATTTCTCGTCAAGCGTGATTCCCAGGAAAACTGTTTGATTAATAAATTCCTGTTTTTCTCCATTCAATATGATGTCACATTCGCTACTTCTAACATTAGGTAATTTAAATCGAATGCATTTGGTTTTTTTTTCATTTAGTACCAAATTATTTACCGTAAACCAATCTTGAACCTGAAGAATACAGCTATTCACGTCGTCAAGATGTTGTGACTGTCGGTTTATTTTAAAAATCAATGATGTGTCATCAGTAAATAACACCATCTTCGGTTGATTTAGTAGTAATTGTGGTAAATCATTAATGTAAACTAAAAAGAGGAATGGACCCAATATCGAACCTTGAGGAACGCCCATTGCAATTTCAGCCCCCAATGAGTTTACGCCGTTTACTTGAACTTGAACTTTTCTATCTTTCAGATATGATCTTAGTAAATCAAGAGCTGTATTCCTAATCCCATAGTGCTCTAGTTTCAGCAGAAGTGTCTCATGGTCGACGCAATCGAACGCCTTCGAGAGGTCGCAAAAGATTCCAATGGCGTCTTGTGCTTCTTCCCAGGCGTTAAAAATGTTCTTTATTAGGGTGACACCGGCGTCAGTGGTACAACGCCCTTTGGTGAAACCGTACTGTTGTTCGTGAAAGACTTAATTACCATACCTTAACAAAAATGTTTAAATGTTTCAGGCGCGGTCGCAGCCCAAGATTTTGGGGGAGGTCACCATTGGTGCCAAGGAATATTTTTAGGGAAATGGTTAATTGATAAGTACAAAACATTCAGTCACTCGAAGCTTGAATGATTTTGGGGGGGGTCATGACCCCCAGGACCCCCCCCCCTCGGACCGCGCCTGAAATGTTTAGAGATGTTGTCTAGGTACCTACTTTTTATATCTCTTTTCCCTTAGGGGGATCATTTTGTACCACTCTCCCCTAGTAGGTAGGTTAGGTTAGTTATCGATGGGTTGGTTACAAATAAAATAAGTTTCTTCAGAAAAAGTATGTTATTATTTTTTTATACTAAATGAGTCATGCAGACTTATGCATGACTGTATGTAGTTAGCGCAACATTAAGTGGCTGGTACTTCGCAGTCTCGTTCATTTATTCCATCCACGGTAGCATTATTGTGGTTGATAACTGTTTCTTTGTGTTGATCCGTAACGAGGATAGCTCTGAGGATGTTATCACTAGGTAGATCCTCAAACATTGCTGCGACTGACTTGAAAAGATTTTTAAATTTGGCCGCCCGTTCATGTGATAACAGCTCTCCAGTGTTTAAATCGTGCATGAATACGTCTTGAATGCATACATCAGTGCTCATGTTTAAATTATTTTGTATCGTAAGCTGTGCAGTGCGTTTCAACGTGCTGTTATATAGGGTATATTCTAGAGGGAAATTGTCAATATCTTTAAAAGCACTCCTCGGAATGGGACGCCCAGTAAAAGGTGATACGATATATTCTTCAAAGTTAAATTCGCTGTAGTATTTGAAGAATCCGCCCAGCAGTTGATGTAGATTCTCTGTATTCGTTGAACTGTATGGCAGCTCATTGAAACCCATATCAAAGTTGTCGACAATGTTACTTTTCGAATCTACTTGTAATACATAGCCAGGAGGCATCATGTTTTTTTGTTGCAAATAAAATATTGTTAGCATATACAATCCATAATTTGGTAGGAAGCCTGGTCCATGACCAGTCACTCTGTGGATACTGAACCAGTATTTCAGAAAACCTCCCAAAGGCAGGAACCTTTTATCTAACTTGAAGTAGTATCTAACAAGTTGGGTGTTTGACACGCCGAATTCACCAGTATGAAATTCAATCTCAACGGTTCGTTGTGAAGGTATGTGGAAACATGAGAATAATGAAGTAATAAAACCAACGTTATTCCTGTATTGCAGTCGTGAATACAGTTCAGGTTGTTTGCTGAACAACTTTTCTGTTTCTTGTAACACGTATAAACCTGCTGAGGCGTTAAAGTTAGGTAAGCGTACGACGAGGTCCACGTCACTTGTTATCGTACCGAGCCCGCTAGCTAGGGACCCACAGAGGATGAGCTCATAACCTGCAAACAACAATAAATAAATTAAAGCTTTTATGATTTTCGCAGACCTGTAGATATACGTTTTAACTTTCTAAAAAAAAAAACAGCCACACACATCCACACATTTTATTCACCTTGCCACCGCTGGTTCAGCGTGGTCCGCAAGTCGTCCAGCACTCGAGATGTTATGATGTCAGCAGGATCTTGCTCGGACAACATCTGCTTGTGCAGTATGTGCCGCAGCTGGGAGTCGAAGTCACCCGACAGACACAGCGGCGCGCACAACACCCCGCTCCAAGCGTGCACCAACACTGCTGCCGTTGTCACTTGAAAGAGAAAATATATCATTAAGACATTTTGTGACAGTAACTCCATAAGATGATATTTAATTCATTCAGGCGTGACTATGCGGAAATCTCCGCGTCCAGCGCTCGGTGTGGCAACACGTCGTTTTCTGGTTTGCAATTGGTCAATCGTCATCGTGAGGATGCCTCGTTGAGAGGTGAAACACGTGTCGATTTCTTACAGGGTTTATGACTTGAAGAATAGCTAAGCGGAATAGGTTACTTACTAAATATTATCTACCTATTGTATTTTATTTTGTAGATAAGATGATGTAGTTCTGACTGAGTTGAGCTCCACTATTACTGACAAATGCTTGCACTGACTGGACAGGTCCACTCAAATCGTTGTGGTTCTTTCTTCAAAATACCATTTCAGACGCTAATCTACATGGTCCTCATATGACTTGACCAAGATTATGTCTGGACATTAAAAGAGACTGCGACCTCTGAGTTTGTTTCGGCCTTTCTTCTCAGAGTAGTCAGATAGGAAACGCCGACCTCATTTAGCTTATTTTTAATATTTTTTAATATGAATTGTAAAGTGATTCCAATATTCTATTTACAGAATAAACAATTTCATTTCATAGTTCATCGTTCGTGTTCAACGAAATTATCGAATGCAACACACAGATAAAACTTCTAGGCAAAGCTGTCACTCTCGCGCATGCTCTTCAACGTACAATAGTATTGTAATGTTCACGACCCTCCAATAAATACTTAGTAATAGTTTCAACTCAGACCCGACTCAAATATTAGTTATAGCACGTCGTACTTACCTAGTGAATTATACATTTTTTGTGAAGCCATATTCATTTCTTTCATGACATAACCAGCATTAGAAACACAGTAATAAAAAAAGTGGAAAATTTATAAAGGACATATAGTTAAATGTGTAATGTGCATGTAATTTGCGTATATAGAGAGGAGAGTGGGAAAAAAACTAACAGTTAGTAATAAGTAGGTAGGTACTTAATTCTTTTTTTTTACAGATTTTAATTCATAAAATGTTCTGTTTGTAACGGCTAAAGCAAAATACTTTTTACAAAAAAAAAAACAACCGACTTCCAAAAAATCACTAAAAACGTGAAAAATAACTTTAATTTCGGAAGTCGGTGGCAAAACACGAAAATTGAAAACAAGGATTTTTTGGAAGTCGGTTGTTTTTTTTTTTGTAAAAAGTTTTTATTTTTCACTTTTTAGTTGTGGTACCTACTCCACACAAATTCGAATACCACTACCTGGTATGTAAATAACAGTGAAGGAGTCAAACAATATATCGTCTACATACACTAAGTGGGAAAAATATATAATTATTGAAGCTAACTCAAAAACAACGCAAGCAAAGTTAATAAAATTTATATGGGACCACCTCTGAAGCATGACCTACCAAACAAAAAAAGAATCATCAAAATCGATTCATCATTGGCGGAGTAATCGCGTAAAAGGAGGAGGTTCTCAATTCGTCTGTATGTTTCTTTTTTGTGTGTAGGTAACACAAAAAAAAAACATACAGACGAATGAGGTTCTCAATTCGTCTGTATGTTTCTTTTTTGTGTGTAGGTAACACAAAAAAAAAACATACAGACGAATTGAGAACCTCCTCCTTTTTGAAGAAATCGGTTAAAAATCGGGTGTTATTAAACAAGGAGCCCAAAGTCTCCATTCGAATAATATACCAGTAGTGCACCACTGAACTATCGGCATGTTGTTGGTACGGTTGGCGCAGAGGCTGAGCGGTTGGTTACTGCGCTGCGTGTTACGGGTTCGGTACCCGCACGGAATAAATATTTGTCTAAGTATAATAATAATGTTTATTTTTCCCAAAAAAAGTGTTTTACATTTCTAGTCTACATTAATTAGCAACAGATAGTTGTTCAGGCTCTGGCTATTTGTCAGATACTTTGGCTTTAATCGGTAGGTATCCATTTCCCCACCCTCCCCTAATTTAGAATTTTACAGATTATTTATTAAATCGATATTTAATTTAAATTACCCGCTGATTACGCGGAGGTCACGCAGCGTGTTAAGAAACAACTCCCTAGCAACAGGGTAGGAGACCTTGCGGACAGCGACAAATAAGCACACATAATCAGTACTTATCATACCTGTCTCTGCCCACTGTTGGATGTGGTTGTCCACGCGGACCACTTCTGTATCTTCCAGCGTCTTTTAACCGTTGATTAGCGCGTTTAGATCTGTTCACGCTGCATAATTATGCGTGATTGACATTCCTTCACTAACAACCTTTCTTTTTCACCGGTACTCCTCTGAGTCAGTATACTTATTACTTAGATTAACTCAAGACAATGTTTATGTTCTTTCTCCAGAATTAGCTTACCTACTGACAGGTTATATGAGTTTATTTAATTTATTTTATTTGACTGTCAATGTATTTTAATCTCATTTATTGTTGACATAATCCACTCATTACAATGTTTTTTATATGATTTGTATTGCAATATGTGGTTAGCTAGTGACCTCGACAATAGATCATTATTGTTCTTGCCTGAGCAATCGGCGGCAGGTTCGTCATGCTCCCTTAGATGTCACCACAGAGCACTATATAATACTGTCACTGCTTGCGCTAGCGTCGGGGGTCGGGTTGCCTCCTTCCCTCAAACATGGCGAGGGGGGTAATGGCTGATCTTTGCGTTATGCTCGTGAACGGGTGCTGCTTGTGGTGACTGGTCGTCTTGCTGATCTTGGTTTTGTTGTTGTTATCAGTAATTAACTTTTTATTTTTATTTTAAGTCGATGGTCCTAGTTTATCATTTATAACTTATACCTAGTTACAGCTATATGTAAGCGGGCACGCCCTTTGTGCCTGGAGGCTTTTATTTAGATATTATTTTATGTTTACATTTACTTTTTATTTCTGCTTGAGTAGGTACTTACAGTTCTCGATTTTAATAATTATTATTTTTATGGTTGGTATAATGGCGTGTGCTAGCTGACATAATAAGATTTGTTTTTTTTGTTCTGTAATGTGAATGAATGATGTAATGTTCTGTAATGAAAATTTTGCATAGGTTCTATTGTATAGAATCTTTTTTTTCTAACTAAACAGACAGCTGTGCTGCTGGGGAGTTTGTTCCGCCACTTCTTCCCAGCTAAAGCACTAGGAAGTGGTGAAGGGTGGGCGTTTTGGGGGACTGTCTTATGTAATTTTGACGTTCGAAAAGTGCTGATTCTCAGCCTAGTTTGAATAAATGACTTTTGATTTTGATTTTATACCTACTACCTAAAGTTTTGGGCTGCAACTTAGGTAGGTACTTACTAAAACTTTTAGTACTTGTTCGGTGTTAATGACAAGTCATCAAGCATTGGCAGTAGGTACATAGCTACATACTATATACACGGGGTCTAGCGCTATTAGCGTGTGTTGTCTGTTGGCTTGTTATACCTTATTCATTTCGAGCTTTCTTGAGACGAATACCTACTTAATTAATTAAAATATGTCTATTACTAGCTTTTTCTAGCGACTTCGTCTGTGTGGAAGTCGGAAATTATTCCTCGAGAATATACTAGCGGGATGAAAAGTAACCTGTCATGGTCTATCCGTGTTTTCAAATTTCATCCAAACCCGTTCAGCCGACCGTTAAAGGTAACTAACAAACACGGGTTACTTTCACATTTATAATATTAATATGGATTTTCAGTCAGTATGATCGCAAGCAAGAGCGCGCCAGACGCCTAAGATTCGAAAAGTCACATGGGTTTCAACGAGCTGCCTGCCATACAGTTCAACGAATAAGTACATAAGTAAGTTTCACGACTTATACGGGGTGTAAGGGACAGCCCTCCGCATATTAACAGGGGGCATTCAGCTCCTTAGTTTGAATCTAATTCCATTGGAATTTTCTCAGAAAAAATGTACTTTTTTATCGTTTTTTCAGTTACTATTCCTTTATTTCAATGTAAAATTACAGTCTCTGTACGCAGCAGTCTATTTATGTAAATAAAACAGCTAATATAAAAAAAATCAGCAATGAATGTTGAAATACTATAGCGAACGACGCGTGAAGCTCAGTATTTACATTGATAAATAACGCGGCAAGAGCGTTATTTATCAATGTAAATACGGTTGTGCTACGGTAAAGATACATTGCGTTGTGAGGTAATAAAACAAATTAGGTTTATTGGATTCCCATAACGTTCCTAAAATAATTTCATGTACCGGTCGTCTTAGTATGATATGCTGATTGCTGAATTCATCCCATCCCATCAGTTTGCGGAGGGCAGTCCCTTAAAAATTGAATTTAAAATACTTTTTTTTTTTTTGCATTTATGGACGCCATACTAACTAGCGTTCCCGATAACCTGCAATAGGTTAGTTTATACTGTATATTGTATCACCTTTACTGGACGTCCCATTCCGAGGAGTGCGTTTTTATTTTGATATCGACTACATCGGGTAAAGAATATTTTTTAAATAGTTAATTATTTATACGCACAATACAGCTGGGAAGAATTTATTTGAACTGCACGGATTTATGCATTCAAGATGTTTTCTATCTCGATTCAAACAAACGAGCATAATTTAAGGAGCAAGGAGCGAAATTTAAATATCTTACTAAGTCAGTCGCAACAATGTTTGAGGATCTACCTAGCGACAGCATCCTCAGAGCTACCCTACATAAAATTGTAGTCTGTGCTCAGAGCTATCCTCGTTGCGGATCAACACAAAGAAACAGTTATCAACAACAATATTGTTATCATAGGTGGAATAAATGAACAGAGGGCCTAGACAAGTGACAATCGCTTCGAAAGCGTTTCGTATTTCTACAATTACTTTGACATAAGCTTTTCGATAGTATATGTCAGTCCTATACATTTTTGCCTTTTCCATCATCGTTATCGCTGATAGAATGTCACTTTGTCTAGGGCCTCAGGACTGCATCAAAGTACTACACTTCATACAGATGTTATGGCACTTCTCCAAAATAAATGTTTTTAATTTAAAACTTTTTTTAAAATTCATTTTCATTAATAAATTTATTATTTCATATAGTTATATGTATAGGTACTTATAGGGCCTTAAGAATACATTCGGTATATAAGTAAATTCACATTGTGTTTGTACATAGGTACCTACATAATTATTATGAGTACATGGCACAAAGTTTTAAATTAATAAGATAATAAAAAGGTACAGTTGACTGCACATCAGTCGTAACACTGACCTTAAGGTGACCTAGCATAGTACACACGGCTACACATTAAGCTATACATTTCCAGTTTATGTTTTTCAATGCAAAGTCAGTTTATATTGGAAATGTATAGCTAGATGTGTAGCCTTGTGTACCTACAGTTTCAATATAATTATAAGAAGGTACCTACTTAGTGGTTTTGTTACCACTGAAATGTAGGTACTGTGGTAAATTCTTACTTAGAGAGATGTTCTTGCATTAATATACTTAAAAAAAAAAACCTTATACTTATATCAATGTTCTAATGATTATAATTCTGTAAATACATATTTGTTATAGTCGCGAATTATATTTTGGTCAAGATACAACCTGATACTGACCTGCAAATTGTAAAAAACTTAAGAATTTTTTTTTACAATTTGCAGGATTTTCGCGGGCCTTTGCGGATCCACCGGTGAATGTGCTAGCCCGCGTAATTTAACATATCTTTATTTTTTTGCAATTAGCAGCTTCATTGTATGGTAATAAAAAACCAGCCACCGGACTGGACCGAACCGGACTCCACCTCCGTCAGTTATGTAGACAGAGAGCTTCTATTATTAGGGATTGTTACCTATGTGTAATTTTATTTTACTTTCCTGTTTTCTTTTAGTTGATATTTATTGTCAAAATAACACAAACACAGAGGCCCTACTTATCTATAATTCATTTAGCATTGTGTAATTTTAACTGCCGGTCTTTTTTTGTTTTCTCCACATTCTCATACACACACACTCTTGTCTAATATTTTAACATATGTACTGGATAAATGTTAACCTTATGAGGTTTATCGGAGTTGTTTCCTAATTCCATTATTTTAATCCCAAATTCATACCCTTTGAAAAAAAATGTAGGCAAGGTAGATGTCCAGACTTGATCCTCTGTTGTTGAACAGTAGATAGCAATAATAGGCTGAGTTAAATAAAACTCTCTATCTATCAATCTTATAGATGAAAAACGACTTTCAATTTCTTTTCCCCAGTCTACAAGTTCCAGAACAGCCTTGGAATCTGGATTAACTTTCTTTAGTATTGCTCGCTCATATTGACCAAAATTATCTAGTTTAACAGCACATGGTCTGCCAGGAATGAAATCCTCATCTTTCATATGCCGGCTTTTACAATACTGTGAGAAAGCAGCTTCTGCAGATCTTAACATTTTAAAATCATTGATATCAGCAACATAGAAACCAGACACCGATGTCCCACTCTGCACTCTGACATGTAAGATATCTCCAACGTTTAATTGTTTGTGTTTAAACTTTAATGTCTGTGTCAAGTTTAAAGCTGCTGCTGAATTAGCCAATCTGTTTACTGAGCATGGAACTTTGGTAAATGTGGTGAGGTCAACCAATCCCAACATTGTTGCAACATCTCGCGGGCAGTCTGCAGTTCTTAGTTCGACTACCAGCTGATCATTCATTTTACTTATCACATTAATAGTAGCAGTGTGCACACCAACAAACTGTCTCATGGTATCAATGACTTCCGCACTAAATCTCTCACCTCTAGGCTCACATAAATGTAACTGACAATGAGTAGCCAATCCTGGACATTGGTTTTGGGGCTCAGCCCTGCTGTCTGGAGGGTGTATGAGTCTCCTTGGCACAGACTCGTCAAAACATCCATAATCAATTGCATAAATTTCACATCTGACCTCTCCATCAATGTTTTTTATATTACGTATCTCACCACGAACAAACTTTTCAAGTATATATGATTTGTATACAACTCGTTGACCTAACTTTATTGTGCTAGCAGCGACACAGCTGGAACCCGGTTTTTCAATCAAATCCATCAAGTCTGTAAAATCTGCCCAACGAACAAAAAAACTTTTAGGGTCATTGACATAAGTCACATCAACTTGGTGAGTGAAACCAACTTTATACTCATAAAAGGTGTCCATGGTGCCAGCCCTGGAATTAAAATACAATGATAAATGAGTAGTCATATTACTGTAAGGTTACTGTCAAAGCTTGAGCAGTGATAATTAGGTCTTACATAAACTTTTAGTTCGTTTTAAATGGAAACATGAAAAGTATACTTTTGTAAAACATTAGCATACCACAATTATTCGCCTGTAGATTTGTGTTACGGACCAACCAAGTAGTATACTACTTGTGCGAAATACCTGAATGGACAGGACTTGCAACGACTTGTAGCTTTGAATAGGATATTCAACGATCGACTCTTGATTCTATATAAAAATGTAGTCTTGAGAGTCGCATTTCATCACAATTGCACATTTATTGATCGCAGTTTGTCTGTCTGTTGTTTATTTTGATTTTTGCAAGGTGAAAAGCTGCTAAAGCTGTTAGGATTAGCACAGAACATTAATAAGCACAGACTCAAGAGATCTGTTTCATCTGTTATTCTGTGCCACAGATTAATAATGTACTCTGTGGACTATTCGAAAGTTGGTCCTGAAAATACGCGCGAAATTTAAAAAAAACAAGACTGTTTATCTCTGCCAAATGTCATGATTTCATGAAATACCTAATCATTCAGTGCATTTACCTTATATGAACAGAGTTGTATTGCTGATTCTAGTGTTGTTAAATTCTGTTAATCCATATTTGTTACGGCCGCAAATAATATTTAGATCAACATACAACCTGATACTGACCTGCAAATTGCAAAAAACGTAACCAAATTTGAATTTCGCGGGCTACCCTAGTGCATCCTCCCTATACTGTACATTTTAGTCCCTTTTTATGAAGAATAATTTTCAATATCTAACTATTATTATAAACGTGAAAGTTTGTAAGTATGGATGGATGGATGTTTTGATGTTTGTTACTCTTTCACGAAATTTGGCAAACAGATAGTATATAACCTGGATTAACACATAGGATACCTACTTTTTATCCCGATATTCCCACGGGATCGAGACTTACGCGGGTGAAACCGCGGGTCGCAGGTAGTTCCTAATAAGGCCCGCATTTGAAAATTTATGACCTATTATAGGAAATTAATAAATTATTTGTTACGAACAAAGGAAATGGATTTCGAAATAATAGGTCTTTACCTATGAAATTGCCGTTTTGTATGAAAAAATTTAAACGAATTTTTTTCATGAATTTTTTATTTGTATTAATCGAAGTAATCACCCATGCAATCAATGCATCTTTGCCATCGCAGTGGCAGTTTATTGATGCCCTTCTTAAAGAAATCAGCTGGACGGGAGGCAACAAATTCTTCAAAGGCATTTTGTACTGCCTCTCGGGTATTGAATTTTTTTCCCGCCAAGAAGTTATCCAAATTCTGGAAACAGTAGTAGTCTGTAGGCGCAAGGTCTGGTGAGTAGGGCGGATGACGGAGAGCTTCCAACCCCAGTTCTTGCAACTTGGAGACCGTCTGCTGTGCAGTATGAGGTCGCGCGTTGTCGTGCAGGAGCAGCGGAGACGAGCGATTGACCAATGCTGGTTGGAGATGCGCCAGCTTCTCCATCATTGTGTTCAGTTCTTCACAGTACACATCTGCAGTAATGCTCACCCCGTTTGGTAAGAAGCTGTGATGAATCACACCGGCGCTAGACCACCAAACAGTGACCATCACTTTTCTAGGGGTAAGTTTTCGTTTAGGGCATTGTTTAGGTGCTGAACCAGGATCCAACCAACTTGCTGAGCGCTTGCGGTTATCAAACAGAATCCATTTTTCATCGCAGGTAACAATGCGGTTCAAAATTCCTTCATTTGTGTGTCTGTTGAGCAGTGCAAGGCACGTCTCGACGCGTACTTCGCGCTGGCGATCATTGAGTTCGTGGGGCACCCATTTGTCAAGCTTTTTTGCCTTGCCAATTTTACGCAAATGGACCAATATTGTTTTGACGCTAACGTCGAAAGCTGCTGCTAATTCAGCCGTAGATTGTGTATCATCAGCTTCCACAATCGCCTTTAATTCGTCATTGTCGACCAAAGTCTTCGGACGACCGCGAGGTTCATTTTTCAGGTCGAAATTTCCAGAACGGAAGTGAGCAAACCAATAACAGGTGGTGCGTTGGTTTGTAGTGTTAGCTCCGTAAACGTCGTTGATGTTGCGTGCCGCTTGTGCCGCGTTGCTGCCACGACGGTACTCATATTCCATAATTACTCGAATTTTTAACGTATCCATGATGACGAAAAAGATTGAAATGCGATGAAAATGTAACACTAATCATTAAAGAAATGACTACTTTTGGAAAAAAAAATCCATGTTTTTAAAATAAAATTAATTTGAAATTAGAATTCTTAGCCAAACAAAAATTATTTTGATTTGAAATGGCCAGTACTGCAGAACGGCAATTTCATAGGTAAAGACCTAATATTTTTAGCGGCCGTAACAAATATGGATTTATAGAATTCGAAACATTAGAATCAGCAATACAACTCTCTAAGTTCATGTAAGTGCATTGAATGAAAGTTTCATGAAATCGTCAGTGGTATTCATTATCGTCTCGGCGACACGACACCGCGACCGCGCCGCCACCGCGGTGACACGGGTGACACGACGCCGCGACCGCGCCGCCTGCGTCGCGCATAAGCGCGTGCACTTTTACATTAGTGTGAGTATATTATTATGTTCCTTGGTGCCGCTGGTTGATGCTTGGTGTACCGTCATATTTAATGGCCGACGACGGCCAATGACTCGAAGTGAACGGCTAACATGTTAGGATGAAGGGTACAGTGATTCAAACTTAATGGCGGTTCGGAACATGAGGCGAGTCGCTGCGCAGTAACAATTTCATGTGTCAGCGGGGGGTGAGGGTTGGGGTACTGCGCAGCGAGTAACTAACTTCCGAGCCGCCATTAAGTTTAAATTGAACCTACTTTAAATAATTAACTAAGAACGGTACTAATATTTTTTTTTGTTGTCATTTAATTATTATGTAAAATAGCACGAGCATTTTGCTGCTCTTTCTGCGTTGTCCTTTGCGTGAGGCATGCACAAACAAACAAAACCCGTCCTTATAACCATCGGAAGACGCTCTCCACAATTTAATAAAATCAATACTTACTTACATAATATTAGGTGATGTTTCTATTTGTTAATTAGGTACAAATTATACAATACAATACTGAGAAACACAAAAAGTAAGTAAGTACCTATAATTACTAATTAAACTGCAGTCCTGTTGTTTGAGCGAGTGGCCGATGTTTTCCCTATCGGCTTCCTTTCGACAAGCTCTGATACTGGGTAAACATGTTGTGTAAGCCCGTCTGTCTTTGTATCCCTTTTTTCTTTTGTTTACGATTTGGTTTTTTGATTTTGTTGTTGAATATATGTTTTGGAGCCACCATCCCCGGGGCGGTTGGTGAACTGTTCGGGTCTAGTGTGAAGATTGCTCTTAGAAAATTGTTACCTTGATCTTCCTCAAACTTTTTTGAAGCAAACTGAAAGTGAGAAATAATTCTCTCCGATAGTCTATCGAAGATGCCGAGTGAGCAGTTCTTACTGTGCTCGAAAGGGTCCTGTATACAAATCTTAGAATCGGTTTTCAACTTTTTACGCACATCTTTTGATACCTGTTCTTTGTACAAAGAAAACTCTTCGGGAAGATCAAAATTATCAAAACATTTCTTATTTATCACGCGCCCCATAAACGGCGAAATCATATTGTCCTTAAAGTTGAATGTACTATAACACTTGAAGAAACCGCCCATCAGTTCATAAAGCGTGTCAGAATTCCTTGTATCGCTGCACGTCATACTGTCATCAAAGGCAGTGTTCCAACTGTCGACATAGTAGCCGGGAATGTTTCTTTGTAACTCATAGACTGAAGGCAAAATATTCATTAGTTGCAAATAAAATATCAGCATTATGATCAAAGAATAGTTGCCCATTAGATTGGTACCTGTGAACTTGTGTATCTTGGACCAGTACTTGATGAGTACAGCTAGTGGCAGAGCTCTTTTGTCCCAATGCAATAAAAATGCAATTAATTCACTATTTCTCACACCAGCAGGGCTTTTAAAATTGACATCACATTGACGTTGAGTAGGTATATGAAAAAACTTTACAATGGGCACTTTGGCTGTTGTTATGGCAAAAACCTGGGAGAATTTCTTGTGGTACCGGTTAAGAACATTCCTGGCACGAAGGACGTGTCCTGCATTGGATTGCTCCCCATTTGGCAAGGCAACATAACAGTCCACATCACTTGTTTTTATTCCTAAACCAGTTACGACTGAACCAAATGGTTCAATGTTACAACCTGTAACAAAATATTGCAAAATTAATGTTAAATACAAAAACAAATCATTTAGAAATAATAATCTACACTAATATTATGAAGAGAAAAGAGTAGAATTTTTGTTTGTAAGTAAAAAACTCAAAACTATTGGACTAATTTTAAAAATTCTTTCACCATTAGAATGCTATAGTATCACTGAGTAAGTGAGTAACATGATGCTATAATTTATAAAGATAACATGTGGGCGAAGCTGCTGGCGGAAACTAGTAAATTATACATTATTTTGTTAGCATAAACACATGTTACAGAAAAAATGTTAAACCCGGACTCCAGAGCTAGGTATATCAGGAACCAGTTAGTATTTATCATTTAACCACACAACTAATTAATCCTCCTGTTTCCAACTCATGGCGGGGGCCGGCAATGATTGAGGCATTGCAACACTTGTAACTTTAATGTTCCAAGTTTCTCACAGAATATCAAAACATGACAAATAACAAAAGAATAAAAAATAAAAATATTGTTAATAATAGTTTACTGTACTGTACTTTCATAAGCCTCTTAATTTAGGTTTCTAGAAACACAAAGTATAAGCTGTTATGTATTTTACCTGGTGCTACATGCTGTAGTGCATGTTCTAAGTCGTCAAACAAATGTTTCAGGTTATGTACCTTGTCGGCAGTCAGCCTCACAAAAGTCAAAATTTCTTGAACTTGATCATTAAAGTCACCTTCAAACTGCAGATATTTGGTGTCCAGTATGTTAACTGCTTAGAAAGAGCATTGCATTAGTTATTTATATTTATCGAAAGACCTATCATTTTATAAAAGGATCTAAGGATGTTGTCAGTAGCAAGTTGCAATAATTTGCAACTGCAAATTTTATTGTTGTTGCAACTTGCAACAAGCTCACTAAAAACACAAATATGGGCGACTAGACATAAGTTAATTTAAATTCACATGGTTAGTTAACGAAATTGTTAAAATGGTAGGAATTCTTGGATTGACCTGCCATTCTAACATCTATTTTTAAAATCATCAGAGTATCAGATGTCTTAAATTCCTTGAAAGAGATAAAATTTATGGCGCTTACAAAAGGAATAAAGTTGTATACTGATTAAGGACTTGAGGTAGCTAAGTTGGTACCTACCAAAGACGTGTCGATTTATTTACAAACAGCAGGTCAAAAAATATATTATAGTCTATCCGATCATATCTTCTGGATAGAATAATCATTATTAGAGATCTTCTGAATAGTTATTAAATTATATTTACCTTCATAATTCATAATATTTCCTTCAAAAACACAAAATCTCGGAATTATATTACAGAAAAAATAACACTGTTTTGTGTTGATTGGTGAGAACTGTCAAAGTGTCAAGAAGTGGTCTGGGTCAAGTGTCATTCAGATTCATCCAACCTCAATATTGTCAAGCGAAAGTTTTGATTTTCGTTCAAAAATGTCGATTTTTATTTTTATAGATTAGAGGTCAAAGTCGTATCATTTATTTCAATTATGCACACAAAAGGCACTAATAGGCACATGGTCCGTGACCAAATCACCCCACGGGTAGATCGAAGGTTCAGCTATTCTTGCCGCGGTCGGTTCGTGGATGAGTGACCATCCATTACATACGGCTGAGTATAGACTACAGCATTATCGAGCATTTCCATATAATTTAACGTTCCTAGTAATACTCGGCGCTGCGTTCATCTGATTCGCCAGTCTTTGAGCCATTTGGATACATGATCGAAACTATTTTGAAGCTTTTGTGCTGCAACGGCCAGTGTGAAGTAGCCACTGAAAGAATGGCTGTGTCATCAGCAAATGTTCCAGTGACAACGCCCTCGGGAGGGCGTCGTTGGGAGGTCGGCTGAGAAAAGTAGATACAGCGTCAGCGTTGGACTCATTACACTGCCCTGAGGTACTCCAGCTTGGATAGTATTTAAGGAATTTAACTCTCCTCTTTGTTTTACAAAAAAGTGTCTGTCGCTTATTAAATATGACTGTTATAAGATAGAAGAAATTTATAAGCAGGTCTCGTTTTATTTTGTACAGTAGTCCGTCATGCCATACACGATCAAATGCCTAAGATATATCCAAAAAGGCTGCAGCACTATACTCGTATAACTCAAGAGCTTTGCGTTAGTTCTCTAAGTAGTCTGTGGATCTTTGTTATTATGTTCCACTAATCTGTGTACTTGTTCTATGGTACTAAGCTTTCGGCGAAAGCCAAATTGGTGATCAGATAACAGCTTATTCGAGGAAATAATCGGAGACAATCTTCGCAGGATAAGTTCCTTTATGAGATCGTTTCCAGGAGCTTTACTTGGGTCTAGCGCCGCTGTTAATTAATCGCTATTTTTACTTCTATCTTTGAGAACTTAGTAATGGGAGGGTCTAGCTCTCTTACTTCATGAATTTTTGAAGAGCCCATATCTGGTTTTGGTATGAATACCTGTTTAAGATCAGCAAATCTGTCGCATCACTGGAAGCCCATTATGAGTTACCCTTACGGATAGGAGGATAACAGGTACACTATTTTGTTTCACAAATTGTGTCCAAAAATGATATTCTTTATTTTTATTTTCTTTAAGTGAACCATCTGTATTAAATTATTAATCTGTGCTTTCGGTGAGATGCAGTTATTGCAAGTGTGTAAAATTTTATCCTTCAGAGTCGGGTGGAATAAAAATGAAACAGCAATCATAATTGAAATTAAAATTTCTACAAACCGCATAAAAATAAATCGTAAGTGTCTTAGCTTAATATTAAAATAATTTGTATTCACTGTGTATTAATAGAACGATTTTTACACTAAGTAAATATAAGATAAACTTCTCAAAACAGAACATAGTCCCTGTGTCATTTGAGTGTGCATGTGACATTACTGGCGCTAGCTGTCGGCGTATCGTTGTTAGCGGCGCTTGTTAGTACACTTTCGGCATTTTTAAAGAAGTTTTCTACATTTTTAGTCAATGTTTCTGCATTTTTACTGGAAGTTTCGTCTGCATTATTCGTCATAATTACGGTTTTTCTAGTAACAGTTTCATCTGTATTATTCGTCAAAATTTTTGCTGTTTTTACTAAAGTTTCTTGTGTATGATTCGTCAAAACTCCAGTTTTTTTAAGATTTCCTTCACTGATTGTCAACATTTCATCTGTTTTTTTCGTCAAAGTGTCTATTGAACTACTGTTTAATGTTTGGTGTATACTATTAGCCAATGTTTCGTCTGTCTTGTTGTGCAATGTGTGTTCAGTGTTGGGCAGGGAGTGATCGATGTTGTTCGTCACCGGCGTCTCTGCAGCTTGCTCTGACTTCGGCACAAGTATGATTTCCGAATCATCATCTGAATCCATTTCATGCTCATTGTCCTCCATGGTTTCGGCTATTTTAGTCGCGGTGTCCTTACAGTTGGGCATCGAGAAAGGTTTTAGCAACTCTGTTAACCAGTTCTGCGTCACCGATATGAAGAACTTGCCGAATTCTCTGAAGGCTTCCAGGTCGCCTTTGCTTAACCTGATCGAGATCACAGCGCTTTTTGGGTCATGACAATAAGTCAAAGTCAATTGAAATTGTACGCTGAGCTCTTGCTTCTCAGCTTTTATAATTTCCTGGGTGATCTTTCCCTGCTTTTCTTCAAAAGACATGTCCACGACGCTGTACAACTTGCTGAACACTTTCCGTTTCCATATAGGTTTTGTCAAAGTCCCACTATATTTTTCCTTCTCCTTCCTAGTGTCAGGGTTCACCTTTTCTTCCATTTTGCCAACCTTGATTTTTAACATATTTTCGAATATCTCCATCACCGCATGTCTGACTACCGACTTCCAGTCGAAGCTAATGATAGGATTAACAATTCTAGGGAACAAATTGACTCTGAACTCTGGATGCGTTTTTCCTCGAATCAGTTTAGGTCTCTGCAGGAGTATTATTGAAAGAAAATCTTGGCACGAATTTAGTTTCTCCTTTTCATACGCGTTGGCACAAAACTTGAAGTAAGTTTTGATGTCTGCCGCTAACTTGCTCGTGACAGTGGAACCGACATTGTGACACTGTTCGAAGGGGTCTTGCACGACGATCGGCGATTGATACCTGATGGGCATGACGTAATGATTGAGGACGTTCTTCTTGTATCGTTCGAACTCATCCGGTACGTTGGCGGTCTCCCTGAACAGGTCTCGCTTGACGGGCACGCCGAGGTACGGGCAGACGACCATCTCGTCAAAGTTGAACAGGGAGTAATACTCGAAGAATCCTCCGAGGAGTTCGGAGATGGACGACGTGTTGGAGCAGGGCGGCAGGAGCGCGGGGTCGCTCATGAAGCCGGTGTCCCAGTGGTCCACGAGCACGCCGCGCGCCTCGCGCTGCAGCCACGACACGCGCGGCAGGATGCAGTGCGGCGCCTGCTGCAGGTAGAACACGATCATGAGCGTCAGCGCGTAGTTCGTGAGCTTGCCGGTGCCCGACAGCTCGTGCACCTTGGCCCAGTACTTGATGACGACGGACATGGGCAGCAGCCGAGGGTCCGAGTGCAGCAGGAAGGCGATGAGGCGACTGTTCTGCGCTCCGAGGGGGGTTTTGAAGGTGACGTCACAGTTGGTCCCGGTGGGGATGTGGAAGAACTTGACGATGGGCGTGTTGGCGCGCGGGATGGCGAGGATCTCGGCGAACGTGCTGCCGTACTGCATGAGCACGCGCTTGGCTTTGTTCACGTAGTTGCCATTGGGCTGCCGGAACTGCCCCGGGATGTTGATGAAGCAGTCGGCGTCGCTCGTCTTGATGCCGAGCCCCGTTGTTATTGAACCGAAAGGTACCGCTTTGCAACCTGAAAGGGAAAGGTTTTTTATATTGACAACTTCCAATTTATTTTCAGGATGTTAGTTTAATACCAATAAATAAAGTTCGTTCCACTGAAACTATACCTTACAACCTTTGAATAGAATGAGTCATTCTGAAATCAACTTAATTTACATAATGTTAAGTCGAAATTTGCTTAAGTGGAAACAAGCATTTGATTCTTCTCTTTTTCTGCTTTCCGTAAAAACTGTCATAAAAATCTTCCATTCTAAAACACACTCCTAGTATGAAATCAAAATTCATTGAATCAAATTAGGCTGTGAATCAGTATTTGCAGAACGACAAAATGACATAAGACAGTCCCCGACAAGCCTGCCCTTCACCACTTGACACTTCCTAGTGCTTTAGCTGGGTAGAAGTGGCGCAACAAACTCCTCAACCTCACAACTGTCTGAACTTGATTCTACACAATACTATGCAAAGTAATTCCGAAATCTAAGCTTCCAGGCATATAGGGCGTGCCCGCTTACATGTGCAAGTTTCTCCAACGAAAATAACGCTCCAGAAACTGGCATATACTTAGAACAAATAATAACCTGGCCACTGCGCCTGAAGCGCAATCTCGAGGTCTGTGTAGAGCTGACTGAGGCACTTGACATCCTCCTGCGTTAGTCTGACGGACGACAGGATACTGTCCAGCTGGCTGTGGAAGTCGCCTGACAGGTCGATCTTCTTCGGCTCTACGATTACCCCTGGAGAACATAAGGACAAACTCAAATGATACACTGATTCATTATTTTTTTATGTTAGGAATAATTTCTCTCAAGAGTTCGCCAAAATACGGACGCCAAAAGGTCTGCATCAGGCCCATAGGTCTGGAAAAAGCGTCCATGAAGCTCTTTGCCTTGCCATACTTCCCTACAAAATAGCCTATGATTGTTAAATTATTATTAATATTAGGTAACAGATTTATCGTACCTTTCTGTTTGCTCATGGGGAAGTCCCTCTTGGGCGTGGTGGGCTGGCCAACCTCTGCGGCCACCTTGGAGGAGTACGGCTTGACGGACAGGAAGTAGCCGTAGATGTGCAGCCGCTTGTATGCGCCCAGGGCCGCGCGCGCGTCCTCGTCGCTGGTGAAGCTCAGCGTGGCGCAGCGACAGTTGCACCGGTCTATGCGCACGCTACCGAACTTTGTGAACACCTCGAGCAAGTCTTGAGGTTGAGTGTAGTTTGGGTAACCTGGAAAAAGACGGATAGGTTTATGATGATCGGAATTTAAGTATAATTATTTACAAAGTCGAGTATACTATAGTTACTAAACGAATATACTGTTTGTCAAAAACTCCTGTTGCCACGCAACATTACAACATTCTATGGTGTCGGCAACATGTTCCTGAAACACACATCAGTGGTGCTAACAAGTTAAATTAATTTTAAAAACTCCGACAAAAACAAAGCATCTAATAAACGATTTAAAAAATATATATACCTAAGAACACTCGATCGAGTCACCTTTCAAACAAAACCAAAAAAATCAAAATCAGTTCAGCCGTTTGGCAGCTACGATGGCTGATGTGCGATTGGCTGATAAAAGTGTAAAACTTATTTTATATTATGAACTTATGAATTACAATCTTGTGCTAACAGAACTCTAAACTTAAGTACTAACTTTGTGTAGTGTTTCTGTCACCATGATACAGGCTGTGCAATTCTTCTGATAGTTATTAGACTTTCATATCATGTCACTAGTATGTTCAAGAACATATCCTCACCAGAGACCAGGATCCTGTGGCCGGGCGGCGCGTGCGCGTCGGGCGCGTCGGCGCCGCGCCGGCGCGGGCCGTGGCGCGGCGACGACGACGACGACGACGGAGACGACTGCGCCCGCGACGTCTGCTCCATGGCTCATGGGTATAGGTGCTCACCTGCAACAACAACAAAAAATCAAATCATTTGCAGAAAACAACAATATTCAATTTTGTATGTAAACATATAATGTTAAACCTGCTTAGGTACTATTCGTTCATCAAGCTTGAATGCAGTTAATAATAATCATTTATACAGGTTCTCTGGCTCCCAAACTAGGTTTATTGCCTGTGACTTGGGAATCAGTTCCTCCAGTAATACTCACATAAGTAATATAACATTCACATAAGTATGTTTAGGAGTTAGTAATAGTATGCAACACTGCACATTCGAGAAATCTACCCTGATAACCTTAACGCTTAGCGGAATTAACCCAGTCATCAAGGGCCCACAGAGGGCTCGCGAAATTCAAAAGTCAATAAATCAAAAATTTTAAAAACCCCCGACAAAAACAAAGCATTTAAAAAGTAAACAAATGATATGTATTGGCCCTTTAAGTTTAATATAAAAATTGTAGGTAATATTTTGATCCAAGAGTCGTCGCGTCGGGGGACGGCTCATGAAAATAGGAAATTAACAGCAGCTATCAAACTCAAACTCAAACTCAAAGCATTTATTTTAATTAAACCATTTACAGGCACTTTTGAATTGTCAAGGAGTCAGTCAGTCAGAAATATGAAGCTAGTTGCCCATTCCAAAGCGTAGTAGGTACCTATGGAGAAGAACGGGCAAGAAACTCCATGGACACACTTTTAAATCAAAATATTGTTACAATATAATGGTTACATTATTCATGTTGAAATTATACATGTGAGAACAATGTAGAAAGCACGTTAAAAGCGTCCGCAATTATAAAATAAGCACAATTCAAAAATTAAAATAAGCCATGGCAGCTAAGAAATGACCAGTCACAACTGACGGCGCCCGTTCACGAACATGACGCATGGATCAGCACCATTCAGCTCGACCATTTTGAAGGGAGCTAAATGATCCAACACATACGCCACCATCAGCGAGACATTTGAGTGAGCATGACATTCCCAGCCGCCAGGGCACATTCAAGTCAATGAAAGACAAAATACCCGGTAAATGGTAGCTCTATAGTACATAGTACTCACACATGTGCAATTATATAATACATCCTTTCATAACATAACATATCCTTTCTACAATAGCACATATTCATTATTCCTAGTGTATGTTGGCGTTTTCATTAGCCGTCCCCCGACGCGACGACGCTTGGATCAAAATATTACCTACAATTTTTATATTAAACTTAAAGGGCCAATACATACTATTTGTTTACTTTTTAAATGCTTTGTTTTTGTCGGGGGTTTTTTAAATTTTTGATTTACCTTTTATTTCCAGCTTTTTAAATTTCATATTATATTACTAGTAGAAACGCTATGATCAACCCGCTGCTCGCCGAAATCTGCGTAGCTGTACGTACTTTTGCCGCAGTGAAGCTAGTTTCTAATTTAGTCTCATTTCTCTTTCTTACTCCATCATCAGACCCTGATCACCATCCATCTGTAACCTATTTTTTGAGACCTTTCCAATGAGCCCAAACATGATACCTCTGCTGTAAGTTGATGAGGGAGTTGGGTATCCTGCATCCAGGTGATGCTACAGCATCAGTTCAAGGTTACTATATTCTTCTAATATCATTGAAGTAACAGAATTCTAAATTTCCAATCGATTAGACCTGTGAAAGATGCTCACATCCATTCATCAACTAGAAAAGAGCTGATAATCTTCAAACGGCTGAACCGATTTTCTTGAATAATAGCTAAGAACACTCTCGATCAAGTCACCTTTCTATCGGTTCAGCGGTTTGGCCGCTACGATGGAACAGACAGACACACAGATACACACGTTAAACTTATAACTACCCCCTTTTTCTGTCGGGGGTTAAAAAATAAAAATGTCCTCAAGATACGGACGTATCTCGTACGTATGTTACGACTTTGAATCATATTTAGATCAACATACAACCTGACACTGACCTGCAAATTGCAAAAAACGTAAGAAAGTATTAATTAGTATTAATTTCGCGGGTCTGACGCTGTCGCCTTAAGGCGCTTGGTCCCGTTCAGTACCGTAACATGGTCAATTTAAAAAGCCTACTCCTCATTAACGACTTGGATAAAAGATCTGAAAAAAATACATGTTTGCCATAGATTCATGTACAACATTTTAATCGAGCAGTTTTTTTCGTAAGACTAATACTTTTGCCTTAAAAAAATATCTACCAAGACGCAATTGTTGGCTAATAACTACTAAACGGCTTTGATGTTTGGAAATATTTATATACTGAAAAATTGATGGTTAGAGGTACTACAGATTGTTCGTTGCATAAATGTAAATTAATCAATATTTTTAAGAATATTACCCCACTTAGAGATAGAGGTTCAGAGGTGCTCTGTGCGGGACGCGGGCGGCAGTCCCGAGTTAGCATTGCTACGGGACGGCTGTGTCGCTCGCTGCTCCGCCCCGGCTATCGACCGACTATGCACGTTTGCGTGTGTTAGTGCAAATATTTACGAACGAATTGTATCAATGTGCGTTTATAGACTAGCTCGCTGCAGAGAGCCCAAGTCAATTGTGCGCGTAGGCGCTTTGTTGTTGAGTTTTTTTTTTAACATGCAATTACTTATTAATACTTTTTTTATTTACATTCACATAATTTACATACAAATTTATAATATAAGTAGACCAAAAAAATATGTTAATGTAACATAACATCACGCCTGTATTCCCTGTATACTGAAGGGTTAGGCAAAGGTGGACCTTTAGTTAGTACACTCACATTTTGCCAGTTATGTCGCATGTAATAGGGGCGAGCCTATTGCCATCAACCAGGCACAAATCGAGACTCTGGGCTGCTACTGAGCAATCCCAGATAGAAAAACCGACCAAGTGCGTGTCGGACCACACATAATGGTGCCGATTCTCTTGTCACAAAATTCTCTAAACTAAACTAAAAATCACTAAAATTTTGTTTAGTCCTGTCAAACGATCAAACTCATTCTGAAATAGACTTTAAATGACATAACTTAACTATAATTTAGTTTGACAGCACTAAGATGGCACTGAGATTAGTTTAGTGAAAATGCTATTCTGAATTTGACGATTTAAACTAAAAATTTGTCCTATATCTAAAATCCTCTAACTAAATCTGACTATATATATATATATATATATCGCGATTAAAAATGTGTGGAATAAAATGAGATGTCATGAACTAAAATTCAAACCAACACCTCAACTTCAGTTACAAAAAACAGTACTGTATTTTTTTATTTTCTTTTGCTTATATCTCGAAAACGGTGTGTCCTATCGCAAAATTAATGAAAATTTCGACCCCCTTTAGGAAACCCTTAAACCCCTTATTCTCAACATGTTGGTAATTATTTTTAATTTTTTTTCTTTATTTTCCATACAAAAACTGAAAAATTCCATTAAAAACACGTCGAGGCTGTCGTGCAGGCGCGCCTCTGGCTCTAAAAAAAAACACGGGATAGGGAAAACAAGTACCAAGTGGAGGCGCGCGGTTGTTAAATTCGATTTTAGTTGTGTCAAAATAAGTTTTAAATTTAGAGAATTTATTTGGCAGAATAGCTCCAAGATTCCCATAGTCAAAAGTAAGGAATTTTACTGATAGTTTAGTTAGTTTAATTCGGTGTACAAGAGAATCGGCACCAATGAAGGTTTCCGTAGTTGGAATGAATTTATGCCAAGAACAAACTTAACATTGTAGTTGAAATCATGTTCTCCCATACGAAATGTACGGGAGAACATGTTTTTGTAACTGCAAATTTAAGTTGGTAGATTATTACCTACTCGTTAACTTGTAGAACCTGGTATAGCCTATAGCTGTGATAGTTTTCCTTTTAATTTCGTCATACATTATATACTACTGCTGTGAATTTTTTCACATATCCAAAATTGGACGAAAATAAAAGGTGTATCTTTTATACACGAAATATTTTAAGGGGTCATTGTACTCATCATCATGAACAGCTTTCACTATGGGACCAAGCCTGAAATCACTTTACTTTATGTTCGCATAGCTCGTCAAAATGTAGAACAGCTGACACTTTTTTCGCGATTTCAGCGTTGGTCCCATATGCACACGGCTACACATCAAGCTATACATTTCCAGTTTATACTGATCTCGCATTGTATAGAATTTCCGTACAACGCGAGGTCAGCTTATACTGGCAATGTACCTATAGCTTGAAGTGTAGCCGTGTGTACAATGACCCATTAAAATATTTCTTAACTACATACCTAACTATATACCTACCTACATACTTACCTACATACATACCTAGAATACCTACCTACATACCTAGAATACCTACCTACATATACCTACATACTTTTATATCTACATGTTGTACTTAGTAAACGTTTAAAACTCCAGCACAGACCTACATAACATAGGTTTTTCTGTTGCATTTAGAATACGCGTTATAGTGGCAACCTATTCTTACCATTGCATTGCTAAAATTCGCGTAAATTTAACATGTACTTGTAGCCGTAAGGGGTAAGCAATGGATCCGCAATCGAAGACGTCCGGGATCGAATCCGAAGCGATATTTGTTTTTTGAAACCATTATAATTATTTATAAGTATTCTAAGCAACAATGTTAGTTATTATTTTAACTATTTATGTTTATTTATAATCTATTCATTCTTATTTTTGTTTTTTTATGAAGTTTAATATTTGTTATTGTATTATTATTTAACTATTTATAGATATCAGTATTCAGCAGACTTTACTGAAAACTAATAATATGATTTAGACTTTATGCATGTTTTTTTGTTAATGTAACGTATCGTATGAACACAATAAAGTCGAGCACGTTACTCGGTCATTTATTTATATATTTAAGTCAACTTTATCTTTAAAAAAAAACATGCATAAAGTCTAAATCATATTATTAGTTTTCAATAAAGTCTGCTGAATACTGATATCTATAAATAGTTAAATAATAATACAATAACAAATATTAAACTTCACAAAAAATAAAAAATAAGAATGAATAGATTATAAATAAACATAAATAGTTAAAATAATAACTAACATTGTTGCTTAGAATACTTATAAATAATTGTGATGGTTTCAAAAAACAAAAATCAATTCGGATTCGATCCCGAACCTCTTCGATTGCGGATCCATTGCTTATCCTTACGGCTACAAATATATGTTAATTACGCGAATTTTAGCAATGCAATGGTAAGAATAGGTTGCCACTATGACTCGTATTCTAAATGCAACAGAAAAACCTATGTTATGTAGGTCTGTGCTGGAGTTTTGAGCGTTTACTAAGTACAACATGTAGATATAAAAGTATGTAGGTATAATGTAGGTAGATATGTAGATAGGTATTCTAGGTATGTATGTAGGTAAGTATACATACTTACCTACATACATACCTAGGTAGGTAGGTAGGTATGTAGGTAGGAAATATTTTAAGGGGTCATTGTACACACGGCTACTCGCGTTGTACGGAAATTCTATACAATGCGAGATCTGCATAAACTGGAAATGTGTAGCTTGATGTGTAGCCGTGTGTATATGGGACCAACCCTGAAATCGCAAAAAAATAATCAGCTGTTCGACATTTTGACAAGCTATGCGAACATAAAGTATCACGTGTATAAAAAGATACACCTTTTATTTTCATCCAAAGACATGCTAAAAAATA
Source organism: Lithophane ornitopus (assembly GCA_948473465.1). Taxonomy (NCBI): domain Eukaryota; kingdom Metazoa; phylum Arthropoda; class Insecta; order Lepidoptera; family Noctuidae; genus Lithophane; species Lithophane ornitopus. Next base: position 738,675 of record OX419624.1, on the reverse strand, counting down.
ATATCCAGTAAAAACTTAAAATATATGTAACTTATGTATCTATCTATACAAATGTCAGCCTTGCATCTCCGCCATTCCTTTCTGGAATCGTAGGCAAAATAGGCGTCTTATGCGCGCAACTCTGCGCCCTTGTATTTTCTTTGATTGCCGTTTTAGTTTAGCGCGCCACCGCACGCGTTTTACGTATTCGGGGAGTAGGGAGTTTAGCTCCGCCCACATGCTCAAGGTCAGTGAGGAAACTATCGCCCTTAACGGCTGAATGGATTTGGATGTCAATATGTATATGGATCATCCATGACTTGGGTTAGGACATAGAATTCTTTTTATCCCGGAAGCATGTTCCCGTGAGATCATTTCCGACATCTACGAAGCCGTGTGCAGAAGCTATTAACTACATAATGCATGGCATGGACGTCGCTACGGAGCACAGATTGCACATAATGCTTACGACAACAATACGACATATCAGCAAAAAAGTTTCGACGAAAAACGCGCGCGTCACGCAAAATGTAGAAACGATGAATTTTATTGCATGACAGCATTCCAAACAACAGGGTCGCAGAATGACGCCTGCTAACTGCTTTTGGAGCAGCATCAGAAGGAAACGCCTTTGAAATCGAGTGCGAGAGGATGGGTATTATAATCTGCAACGTACACGCGCAATAATTGTGATAGGCAAGTCTATCTTCTATATCAGTACAACCGCAGTCAAAGTACTAGCTTAAATGTGTTCATATTTCCATTCACCTTGAAACTTGAGAGAAGAAAACTTTGTCACTTACTAAAATATTACATTACACGTAATCAGATCACCATAATCAATAACCGAGCACTTTACACATAAAACCCGATCAAATAAAAACTTATTTAGATGTCTGCACTTCGACATTCACTTATTAAATACAGAGTAACGGTCCTATTTATCTGTTTACTAATTGCTATCGTGTGTAACGATAGTACGACTTCGAGGAATAAACACGACATAGACAGATAAATATTTTGGCTTTCTGAGTGGGGAGTTCCCTAAAAATGTACGACACCCAAAATGTTCTATGAACAGAAGGACCACTACAATCAATCAAACACTTCAACAAATCAATAAATGAATTTTAAATATGGGAGTCACATTTGGGAATAAATAGTTTTATAGTTATTTAAGAAAAATAACTAAAAACAAAAATTGAAATTGCCCGCCATGAAAAAAAATAAAGAAAATAGTTCTATACTCATAGATTACAGGAAAACCTATAAGAAGTCTATGGTTTTAAAATAACATGGTAAATCTTTCAATATTGTGCGTACAAACTTACATTGGCAGTTGGAATACTACTAACAACTACAGTGCTAAATTTGTTCTTGGGATAAGTTCATCCCAACCACGGAACCCTTCATTGTGCATAGTCTGACACGCACTTGGTCGATTTTTTGTTAGAGTCTTAACTCTACCCTCATGTCAAAAAAGCTTTTGTGACCCTTTATCTCAATTGTTGAAAGCTATATAATAATATCTCATCATTTTTATGATAGTTGGCCTTTTGGATGTGAACCTTCTGAATCTAGTTTGTTGAGCAACTGATTTAGGTGCAGCGCAAACGACACACTTTTTGTGCGATCGAGTCTGTGGCATCATGACATGCAAAAAGTCCGTCGCGGATTTTACGCAGACTCGCTCGAACGCACACGACGCACATCTTCGATCATTCTGCCAGCAGAACTGTAGGGCTGGACGTAGACGCTATGGAAATGCAGATTGCATACTAAAAGTGTGACGCGCCGTCTGCGTTAGCGTGCGTTGAAGCAAACGCAAATCAATTTTTTTTGCGCACTGTTTGTGCGGAACTGCGCGGCGCGATCTGCCAGAATGACACGGATTTTAAATGCGCCGGACTTTTTGCGCGTCGTATGCGTTACTGCATATAACTGCTTAGGTTCTATTTTCACAGACTAAAAAGTGCGTCACGGATAGTCTGCCGTCTGCGCTGCACCTTAATGGAACAGGAAATAAAAAAACCTTATCTTGTGACACCCATTAATAAATGATGTACACATTAAATTACTTTTAAATTATTTCAAGCATGATTGAAGTTGGTGAAAGTGTATCCATAAATTATGGAAATAAATAAGAGTGTAAGAAAAACACCATGTCAGTTACCTGTGCGAATATTGACTGCTTTTGCAAAGTATTTTGGCTCCAAATATCCTTTTCCGTTACCACTGGTTAGGATGACACCATTTTCTGACTCATAGAATTTGACAGCATCAGCTAAGGCACCCGTAAGGTCTATGTATATGTGGACTTCACTGTCCAGGCGAAGACCACTGATAACCGAAGCATCCTCCAACGTTCCTTTAGCTAAATGTATGTGTTTGCGCTTCATACGATTAATGCCTTCATTTTTTATTTGTGGCCAGAATTTTAAATATGTGCCATGAATAACTATATTGTATTTGGGCTGAAAAAAAGGACTTGGGTAAAATAGTGCTTTAATGTGCTTGCTTATCCAATATACAGTCTGTTATCTAACGAAGGGTTTCGCGTTAACCTGATATAGCATTACGTATAGTGTCTATAAACGCAAAAAAAAAAGTTTGCCAAAAAAAAATGTTTTATTTTTAATTTAAATTTAAGATATCGAATTCATAAGTAAAAGAAACACTGTACACCCACACTTGTATTTGTATTAGAAGTAGTAGTATTTAGAAAGACAAGAGTTTTGTGAATATTTGTCTTCTTATATATATATGTTTTTGAGTGGCAATTTTTTTTTTGCTTATTTGGACGCTATACTATTGCGGGTTAACGGGGACGCCCTTTGTTAGTTAACATACTGTATATATTAAAACAATTTATTTTGTTTAAAACCTCAGTAATGGGAGTGAGTTCAGCGTCAGAGACTTCAGTGATTGTGTGTCCTTGGTGAGCTTTGATCTCCAGACTGTTGCTGGAAGGGTTTTGCCTCAGTTTGAACCTCTGCTTATCATTATTATTTACAACTCGTTCAATGTCCAATGTGCTGTATTTGCCTTTGAATGTTTTGTGCTGCAATATTTTGTTTATGTCTAAATAACCTTCTGGGCTGAAAAAAAAAAAATTCAAAAGTCAAGTTGCTAGTTATGAAATTCTTATTTTATTTGAGTTCCATAATATATAAATATAAATCTAATATATACAATTTTCTTGTCAGTTGCCATACATACACCTCTGAAACGGCTTGACCAATTTATTCAGTAGGTCTGAGAATTGGTTGTAATCAATTTTTCATAAGCCTAAGTGGTAGGGTAGGTAGGTAGGTAGTCGTTAGGTAGGTTAGGTATGATAGGTAGGGTAGGGAGGCAGGTAGGTATTTAGGTAGGTAGGGTAGGTAGGTACGTAGGGTAGGTAGGTAGGAAAGGTAGGTAGGTAGGTAGGTAAGGTAGGTAGGTAAGGTGGGTAGGTAGGTAGGTAGGTACTAGGTAGGTAGGTACTAAGTAGGTAGGTATGTTAGTAAGGTAGGTACCTAGTTCTACCCGTGCGAAGCCTGAGCAGGCAGCTAGTATATTATAAAGACATCACGCGGGCGAAGCCGCTGGCGGAAGCTAGTAGTTATCTAAAATGTCAATAGTTGTCCAGATATTATAAATGGACAGAATATCCATCTAAGGTATTTAACAATAGAAATAGTACCCACATCCACCAAATTCCTGACCTCTCATTGTGCAGAAATCCTGTACAATGCTAGATCAGCATAAACTGGAACTGTATAGCTTGATGTGTAGTCGTGTGTACCTAACCCACACAAACTCGAATACCACTACCTATATGTATAAATAACAAGTGACAAGAACTTATTAAAACATCGTCCACTTATATTAAGTGGGAAAAATAATAAGAATTATTATAAAAATTTATATTGGACCACCGCGCAAGCCTCCTCTACCAAATGAAAATAGAAAAAAAAAATGCATTTTTAAAATCGGTCCACAAGTGACGAAAATATCTATGAGCATTAAGTAAATACAGAAAGTCGAATATAGATCATCCTTTTTGGAAGTTGGTTAAAAATACAACATGTTAATTTTACAGTTCATAATATTCTTCATTCATAAAAACCATACTTTAATTTGTTTCCTAAGATAAACTCCATTGATCTACATTGGTTAAAATAATACAAAATTAAATATTTAAAAAGTTTCTTTGCTTACTGGAACATAACAATCTCAATGTCAACGTGACCTCCTTGATGCGAACGAGGGCACACAAGTAAAACGACTCCGACATTCAATGGGTAACTAAATAAATTGCAAACACCGCATAATTGACGCGATCCAATTCAAATCGCGTCCCGTGTCGATGCGTCTCAACGGCACAAACACAGCTATATAAATTGACATGCATTTAATATATTTATGTACAGCTGTGTGGTCCCAGGAGACAGGTGACTAGCGAACTTACCTTAGCCTGAATCCTTCTCGGACTGCTCCGTGTCGTAGCAGCCAAGATAAAGATTTACTCAACTGTATGTCTTGGTTATTCCTGCAAAAAAACATGAACTGAATTTAATAATAATACTGGACTCCTCAGGACAGCGCGTCATTGAAGAGACAACGTACATGTACATCTAATTTGTCAACGAAATTTAAGTTTACGATGCGCGCGATACTACTGTAATATTAGTGTGTCACTAATTATGGAACTATGTTTTATTTTGTCAGTCAAGTCTTACACGACGATGAAAATTTGCGAGATTTAGTTTTAAAACAGAAAACAAAGGATGCGGTTGTCTTCGCAAAAAACGCATGCGTTATTTCCCCGTTGATTTGACATATGTCAACTGTCATCAAACATATTTTTATTAAAAAACGATCGAGTGTTGCCAAAGCAAATCCTAGCCTGTACAATCATTTATCACCATTCTTTTGCCTCTATCTCTATTCCAATTAGTGCTCCTGGGTGACGACGCCGTTGCCGGGCCGCCATCGCCACTGCGCTGCCGCGCCGCCCGCGCCTCTAAGCTGTGCATATGCAACGTTGCCAACCCGCAGCCGTCCCGCCGCTGCGGATTGTAGGTATAGTGATGTGGCAAAATCAAGCAGTAACGGGCGGCGCGGCGACGGCGCTTCAATGTTCAGTCTACATGTTTATGCAAATCGGTGTCGGCAGTGGCTGCGGTGCCGTCTGCGCGAGCCCATACTGTGCGTTTGCACTGGCGAAACATTCACAACAAATAGGTTGAAGTCTCTGCTGTCAAAAATTGTATGGAAATTGACAGAAAACTAGAGATTTCAACATGTTTTGTTGCGAATGTTTCGCCAGTGCAAACGCACAGTCATCTATGTGTATTGTATTTTTTTTCACTAACCCGTTCTTGGTACAGTCATCTCCATAAAATATGTGATATACCTACCTCACGAACGGAAGCCATTTCTTTTGTTCCATAACCGTGCGTTTGCACTGGCGAAACATTACAACAAAACATATTGAAATCTCTGCTTTCTGTCAATGTATCGACTCGCGTTCGCATTGTCACGCGACTTGTTGACGCGAAACATGTCTGATGTTTCATATCACTCGACATGTTTCGCCACATGTCTTTACAAATCAATTTCGTATCAACATGTATATGTTTGAATCTAGTAACATGTTGTAAGATTTGTTTTGAAACTGGTCGGTTTTTATAGTCCACACATTTTGTATTACACAGACATGGAAAACCTTGCCAAAGCTCTATAAACTTCATCGTATCTCCTTTGTACCACTCTTCGATATAAACACGGGATGTTTACCACCATGCTCGGATAACACTAAATATCAAGCAATAGACAAGTTGCGAGACATAATTTGATGTAAACAAACAACAGTGCGAACGCAAACATGACAATTCGCTATATAAAACATGTCTATTGTGTGTGTTTCTAGACTTAGAACTTATGTTTCGTACAGTGCGAACGCTAGTTCAACAAAACAAGTAATGAGATTTGTTTTATGAGACAAATTTCGAAACATCTACATGTTGAACGTTTTCTGGTGCCAACGGATAGTAACACTATTAACATTGAATCCACGGTATAATACGGAAAATTGTAGTTTATAATGTACCTATTTCGCCAAAACTAAGTTTATCATTGTACCGAAACCTTCTAGCAAGCCTGATGCATAATTATCGAAACACTCAGCATAAACTTTCATATCGTGATTACCTACCGTGATTCTTCATACTTTGGATTCATATTCGTCTTTTATTACGTAGCTTACATAAATATGATATGATTATGTAATAATCTAGAATATCTAAATCTAGTAGGGAATTAAGGAAGAAAAAGACATGTTGGCCGACCCCAAATAAATGGATTATGGCCATATGGGCGTGAAAATGATGATGATTGATGAGTGTATTCTAGATAGTATTTTAGTATCTTTATCATAAACAAATTAACAGAAGTTACTAAATCTTTTTAGTTTGTAAAATGTTCATGCAATAATCATTTAAATTTTCATAGACATAAGGGTCAAAACTGCATGTATTATTTTTGGAAAGGCATAGACAGCGCTTTTGTGATCTGACAGAAAATCAATGAAGTATGTGGAATAGACAATTAGGCATAGACTGAGGTCAGCTGACTTCATTTCTATCATTGGTCTTGTGATAAGTTGTGATCCTCCGCCATTCTCGGCCCGACTTTTCCGTCTTTCTTGTCCCGTGAGTTGGATTTAAATATTAAAATATTGTAATTCGTACATTATTAAGTTTGTTATTGTAGGAGTATGTGTTATTGACCGTGGAAATCCTTCCTTTCTTCCTAAATTGCGGTAAGATTGTTCCTGATTCTGCCATAGTATTTCTTTCTAGAGAACCATGTAATGTCACGCATTATTTGGATTTTTCGGTATAACTGCGGTGTAGTTTCGTTCTAAAGTGTTATTAGTACGCATTTGAGTATTAATTACAAGGTACATTGGTTTTTAACGCAGGTATTTCATTACTATTTAGTTAATTATTGTTCCACCCATTTATCATGTGACTTATGTGTGAAGAGATTTGTATCAGAACACTTCAGCTCTTTCAGTTAATAATGAAGTCCTTGTTGTAATCTGTGCTATGTCTCAGCCAAAGTATTAGATGTTGCTGATTAGTGCAGGTTCAGGCAGTTTCCTTAGTGCATAAGTACCAAATTATGGGTTCCTGCTCCACTTGTATGAAATTATCTCATAATGAACAGAATCAACTACTTATGTGTTCAACTTTTATAGTGTTTTCTTATAAAATGTAAAATGTTTTATTTAGCGTGCCTGTCTATAATTCCAGTTAGAATCTTGTTTGCACTGATTTTTATATGCTTATAACCAACAACCCATTCTAGCAGGGAATTGCGACAGTCTGATATAAAGGGTGTTACACATACCTACATAAAACTCTACTTTCCATTCTATTTTCTGTTACCAGCTCATGTAACTTATCTCATCTCAATCAATTTGCCTTGCCTTTTCCCAACTATATTGGGGTTGACTTCCAGTCTAGCCGGATGCAGCTGAATACCAGTATTTTACATAACTTATCTCATCTCTTATGTACATAATTACATGAACTGTTCCGTGACTGACCTGATGATGAAGTCATGTTTTAGTAAGTTAGGATTATATAGAGTTGCACTAAGTTAATATTTTTTAACATAGCTTCTGATCTGGTCAAATCATTACAGATTTGTAAGTGATAAAGTGTAACTCATGCTTATCAGCTGTTATAAAATATTATGAAATCGTTAAGTACATAAAATACTAATGATTTTTAACTTTAAACCCTCTTTGTTCTAAGAAGACTGGTCGATTTGGGTCATATGACTTTGTAGTAGGGAAAAATCAATAAAAAGGTCCATTACTTAATGCTGCAGTAACTGCATTCTGAAATCTTAATTTTTTTGTCTGTCAAGCGTGTCAATTTAATGTAATTGCATTTTCTTCTGACAGTCTAATGATCTCAAGTCAGGACAAAACCTTAATTGAATAAAAACAAGAAGGCCTCATCAATAGGGCAACATTTCTTCCATTCCATTTTTCCCACAATTTTCTTCATGAGAGTTGACATTGATGGATGAATGTGTTTATCAGTGCTCATTGATAAAAGTTAGTTGTCAGCTGACCTGCCAGTCTATGGTCTTAGTCTGACCAGCAACATTGGCAGCAGCACAGAGTACATTCTAATATACTGAAAGGCACCAGTGTTGACAAAATTTACATAATAGGGTATGTTTAATTTCAAACTTTTAGATATTTATTTTCCATTTTAATTGATTAATTCAACTTACCAACAATTTTTTTTTTTCGATTTTATCATGAGATCAGTCTTTTAGACTATGAGCAGATGAGTTGGTTCTGTTGGCATCATTCTTTGCACTCAATGTTCTGGTCGAAAATGATCTGCCGCTTTTTAAGTCGGCCGATGCTTTCTTTAGCAGTCGGGATTTGTAGTTCTCGCCATGCGTACTTATGTCCTTGTTGACAATCGGGATATTGAGGATTTCATGGATCTCTGTTGTCTTGATAAACCATGGTGCATTGGATATTTGTTTTAATATATTGTTTTGTGCTCTTTGCACTTTCATTATGTTGGAGGCACTGGCTGATCCCCAAAGTTGGATGCCATATGTCCAAATTTTCTTTAGTATTAGTTTTGTATATGAGGTGTTTGTTGTCTATAGCCAGTTTTGAGCTTCTTCCTAGTAGCCAGAACAGTATTTTAGTTTCATTTCTTATCTTTTTGTTTTGACATGTTTCTTCCTTGTGAGCCTGCGGACAATATCCAAGCCCTGATACTTCACAGATTCGTGGTGTGGGAGTTGACGGCCGATCAATATTTTATAATAGTTTGATATTATTGGGTTTATGAAGAATATTGTGGTAACATTACACTGAAAATAATGGCAGGGTCAAGGACACTCTGTAAATTGTAATGTGTTGAACTATATCTATACTTGTATGCACCTATGTAAATGAATGACAGAACTAACCTATACTATGTTGTGATCAGTGAGATAGGAATTTACATGTCTATGGTTGTGATGAATGGAGTGTTTGACTTAAGTACCTACCATTTTGTTATTTAATCAATCAGATCTATGATATCCTGCTTGTGGCTTGACCATCGCCACTGATACAACTTTCTTACAGCAAGACTTCTATGAACAATACAGAAATGTTGTGCAGTTGTGTCTTTACATACATGTTACCCCAATTAGTTACATATTATAATTTTTTTTTTTTTTGTTCAGGCATAGAATTAATAATTCAAAATGAGCAGACAGGGGTTGAAGACGATCGCCGATGAAGAAAATGAGGAGAGGTTCGGTTATGTGTTCGCCGTATCCGGTCCCGGTACGTACACATCAGTAGAGCTCTTTGTTAAGTAGCTTTTGGTGTAGTAATAGTAATCAATACCATGTACGTGTATCTACCACCAAGCAGACTTTCTGCAGAGCTGTGTGGTGCCAAACTAATGCAGGCATGTGCGACCCCACCCCCCCCTTTATTTTCAATGCTGGGACACAGGGCTCCTCTGTTAAACAATGTGAAAGTTTTTATTTCCACACATGTACCAAAAAGGCAGGAGGCTCTGGAAGGTTCTACAATAAAAGGACGAGTATTAAGGTTAACAGTTTTCCATAAAATATTTAGGTGGAAACGTTATGAACGCACATTACGTCATTCTCTAGCGTATTTGGCATCAGATTCTATTCATTGTGTTAAGACATAGGTAATGCATGCTCTCAAAATCTGCAGTGAGGGGTTTTGTTGAATAATATTTCAACAAAAAAAAATACACTTGACGACATTGTCGATGTGAGTTTGAACATGGAAACATGGACACGAAATGACAATTCACACCACCGTCAATAACATCAAAATAAATGTAGATTGCACTGATACCTATTTCTGCATTTCGCTAACCATAAACGCGAGCCTATCCTTTCATTGGACCCTCGCATAAAGGCCTATCTGCAGTAGATGGAATCGTAACTGAATGCCCAACTGCCTCCTATTCAATATGAGTTTAAATGAAACCAGTATTTTTATAACCACAGTCGTCACGGCGGAGAGGATGTCCGGATCGGCTATGTACGAGCTCGTGCGTGTGGGTTACAACGAGCTGGTAGGAGAGATCATTCGTCTGGAGGGTGACATGGCCACCATCCAGGTATGTGGATCACTCCGGCAAAAATGCTTGATGTGTGCTTCAGATTTATAACAGCTAACTCAATAAATAAAAAAACCAGCCTATTATTGTTTCACTGCAGGCAAAGGCCTGTTATCATACAATAGGGAAGAATTTAATTAAAAAAACAAGAAATTAAGTAGGTATAAAATTTGTTGATTACATATGAAACAATTAATATTACAAATAATATTTAGTCAATATTTAACTATTACTAACGATTAACGAATAGTAGAGAAAAATGACCCTCCATATTCGTCATAGGTATACGAAGAAACATCAGGTGTAACAGTGGGAGACCCTGTACTGCGTACCGGCAAACCTCTGTCCGTGGAGCTGGGCCCCGGTATTCTGGGCTCCATCTTTGACGGCATCCAGCGCCCCCTGAAGGACATCAACGAGCTGACACAATCCATCTACATCCCCAAGGGTGTCAACGTGCCCAGTCTTGCTAGGGAGGTCTCCTGGGAATTCAACCCAATGAATATTAAGGTGGGTAGACTGAGGGTGGCCTTTTTTTTTTAGAGGCCGACCGAAATTCGTTTTCTTTTTTGGCAATTTTCGTTATTGGCCGAAAAAACATAATATTATTTTCGGCAAATCAATACTGAAAGTATCAAGTGAATTAAGTGTCAATAATTTAATCATAATATATTATATTATGATTAAATGATTGACACTGCATTTCTTATACTTTTACAAAAGAGGATATAGAAAAAAAAAAAACTTTTCGGCCGAAAATGTAAAAAAGAGTATATAGAAAACTCTCGATCGGACTCTAACTTTTTGTACAACTGCTCAAAATGGAGTGTAACGTTTTTTTTTGAATGGAATGAAACAAAAGGTTGAATATCATTTTTGTTCAACTCAAGATATAATTTGAAATTTGTGTTTTTTATAACAGCATACTTGTGGTTTTTAAGACACAGACATGATCATAGCTGACCCTGGTCGGGCACAGCAAAGTAGAAGAGACGAAGGGGTCTTTAATTTGACGACTTTATTACATTTACTATAAATTTTTTATGTATTTATTTTATATAAATATTTTTTTTAATTTTTCTTTTAATATTTTTTTTTATATTATATAATCTTAGATAATATAAATGTTTTAGTTTATTTATGAATGTATTCAATTTTGGTTCTTTTATATAACTATTTCCGGACCTTCTATAATGAATGTTTGCTTGCAGGCCGGCGCCCACATCACCGGTGGAGACCTGTACGGTATCGTGCATGAGAACACACTGGTCAAGCACAAAATGCTTATCCCGCCCAAGGCCAAGGGAACCGTCACGTACATCGCGCCCGCCGGCAACTACAAATGCACTGTAAGTACTACTTGACTAGTTTTAGCTATAATACTACTTGACTACTTGACTAGTTTTAGCTATATACCGGTGTCATATCGTTTCACCGACAATTAATTTACAAATTTTCACTTGAAAAGTAATTGGTTAAAACATGATTTAACATTTCATCATTAAACAACAACAAGTTTGCCAAATAATAATAATTCTCTGATAAACTTTTTTTTTATCATATATTATTTGCCAATAATTATTGTTATCTGATAAAACAACATTTCGAATAAAAACGTTTTACATATTACATCATTATTACACAATTCCTAAAAATGAAATGTAAAAATCAACAAAAATTCTATGATTAAAAAATTCAATGCGAGAAACAGCTGGAGCCAATAGAAAAAAAAAAAATATATAGGCTACCCGGAAGTCAAAATCGGTTGAACGGACTGTATAAAGGTTTGTTTTAATGTCTAATCTTATTTCAAATGGAGTATAGTTAGATAAGGTTAAATAGTTCTTACTCTTAAAAAAAGGTTAGGTTAGGTGCTGTTTTTTTTGGTCAATTATATAAAAATAAATAACCCTCGGAAATGTGTGTGCAGGACATAGTGCTGGAGACAGAGTTCGACGGCGAGAAGGAGAAGTACAGTATGTTACAAGTGTGGCCGGTGCGCCAGCCCAGGCCCGTGGCCGAGAAGCTGCCCGCCAACCATCCGCTACTCACCGGCCAGAGAGTACTGGACTCGCTGTTCCCGTAAGTATAGCGCTGCAGGGTTAGTGTGCCACGTGGCCGGCATCTGAACTAACGCCGTCATCTTGTCTTTTCAATACAAATTTCAAGTGATATTTCACAAAACAATTATTATTGCACAAATATTCACCAACAGCGCCCCCGTGTTAACTGCATTCCAGCGTCAAAAGATGCTTGTAGTGTAGGTTGTCTTACTAATGAGTAGTGCTTGACGTGTGTGTAAAAAAAATACAATAGACGTAGATATAATTATTTTGTCACCTATTCGGCTTAATTAGTTGTCCGAACACGACGTGTTGCACCACCGCCGCCTCCGCCGCCGCGCGTCGTCGTCGTTCGCGAAAGGTCAATCGTCATCCTGAGGATGCCTTGAGAGGTGAAACACGTGATTTCTTACACGGTTTTTTATGACTCTTGAGGAATAGTTAAGTGGAATAGGTTACTAAATATATCTACATCTATTGTATTTTATAATGGATTTCCGCAAAGTCACGCCTGAATCAATTAACGTGTGTTTTTGTTTGTCCAGCTGTGTACAGGGAGGTACCACGGCCATCCCCGGCGCCTTCGGTTGCGGCAAGACCGTCGTCTCTCAGGCGCTGTCCAAGTACTCCAACTCTGACGTCATCATCTACGTCGGGTGCGGCGAGCGTGGTATGTACTACTCTACATAAAAAGGAAAAGACGAAATTTATTTCAGATGTTAATGAATAGTAGTAATCTCGTCATTAAGGACTATATGTATATATATATTTTTTTCTTAGCCTTCTCTGTCCCACTCCTGGGCAAAGGCCTCCCTCCTCTCCTTCCACCTCTCGCGAGACCGCGCGTCCTCTTTCCAGTTTTGATGGAACCTATCCAACTCGTCCCGCCATCTCCTACGTGGTCTGCCGCGACCCCGTCTCACTGTCTCCGGGCACCAGTTCTGTGCTATTTGGGCTATATAATAATACCATACCAATTATAATAATTATGCATAAAGCTGTGACAATTATCATTATTGTAAGTCCTATCTGATGATGTTTTTTGAAATAAATTGTTTGTCTATTCATACTACCAAACTACTTGATGGTTTTTATCATAATTGTTTTCGTTAGCGGTTCATTATTGATTTGCAACAAAGACGTTAATCGTCACATTATTAAGGTTAGGCTCTGTTTTAATTGTATACTAACCAAAGTATTCCTGTGCAGGTAACGAGATGTCTGAGGTACTGCGTGACTTCCCCGAGCTGACGGTAGAGATTGGAGGAGTGACGGAATCCATCATGAAGAGAACTGCGCTGGTCGCCAACACCTCCAACATGCCCGTAGCCGCCCGAGAGGCTTCCATCTACACCGGTAACTAATAATAATAATAACATTTATTAGTAAGTAACTGTACCATCATTGAGACATATTGATGAGCCACAAACTAAGTGTCGCTTGTGTTTTATGGCTCTGAAGTGCGATTTTTTTTGAGGATACAAAAATAGTTGTAAGCAAGAGGTAAAAGTTAAAAAAAAAACATTCTTTTCACTATTCTGAACACAAATAAAAATAAAAATGGTTTATATTACTGTCCGGTTGACTATACTGACACTTAACTGTACATTTCCGTTAATTAAGGGATGAGTGAATCACACCTTAATAGTTCAAAATCAAAAGTCATATATACAAACTAGGCTGAGAATTAGCACTTTTCGAACGTCAAAATGACATAAGACAGTCCCCCGGTACGCCCGGACTTCACCACTTTATAGTGCTTTAGGTGGGAAGAAGAACTGGCGTTGCAAACTGTCCAGCAGGACGGCTGTCTGTTCGTTTAGAAAAACTTGTGGTAAACAAAATTTGTGGTTGGCAGTCAGTCCAGCAAAAACACATAAAAAACAAGCTCGGAGAAATTATGCGTCACATTCATGAAAAACGGCCATCGCTCAGCATCGACGCGACGACGTCAACCAGTGCAGCATAAAATGAGATACAGAAAGCAACATTTAATATCCCATGCAAGTTGTTGATCTCTCTACTATTGCCTGCTCACCTCATACATCCACTTAGTGAGCAAACATCGTGTCCGCAGGTATCACTCTGTCCGAGTACTTCCGCGACATGGGCTACAACGTGTCCATGATGGCCGACTCCACGTCCCGCTGGGCGGAGGCGCTGCGCGAGATCTCGGGGCGCCTGGCCGAGATGCCGGCCGACTCCGGCTACCCCGCCTACCTGGGCGCGCGCCTGGCGAGCTTCTACGAGCGCGCGGGACGCGTCAAGTGCCTGGGCAACCCCGACAGGGAAGGTGAGGACGCTACTTAATAAAACGCTGAGTCTAGAAGCATGACATTTTGCATTAGAGTTCCTTATAGCGAGTTCTAAAGAAGGATTTTTGAAACAAAACGAGTGTTAAGAAACTGCAACGTGAGTGACATTCCCCAGGCTCCGTGTCCATCGTGGGCGCCGTGTCTCCGCCCGGAGGAGACTTCTCGGACCCCGTGACGGCGGCCACGCTGGGCATCGTGCAGGTGTTCTGGGGCCTGGACAAGAAGCTGGCGCAGAGGAAGCACTTCCCGTCCATCAACTGGCTCATCTCCTACTCCAAGTACATGCGCGCGCTCGATGATTTCTACGACAAGAACTACGTTGAGTTCGTGCCTCTTAGGACCAAGGTAAAAATAAATTAGTGACCGACCGAAACTTCGTTTTTGGCCTTTTTTTGTCAAAAAAAACATAATTCGGCCATATTTTCGTTTTCGGCCATTAACCAACCGAAGTTTAGGCCGTAATAGCCTACTTCGTAAAGCTCGCTAGAACGTCACTTGATATTGCCAGATGACGTTTGGCTATCTTGTTTTATTTCTTTCAAAGTCTACTTGCTCTCTAGGTGTTAAAAAATCAAACAAGATTTCAGTATACAACAGAAATACATTTAAAAAAAAATGTATTTATTTAAAATACATTTTTGATTATCAGTAATAACATGTTATTTTACTGTTTTCTATGCTTGTGTAAGGACAAGCTATAATTATTAAAGTCTATTGCTACTGTTGTTTTTGATTATAACAGCTATTAGTGTTAGGAATTCAAAATAAAGATGTCCCAAAGAGAAAAAGGAAAAATCCGTGAGTTTATCAATAATTAATAAAAATAACTAAGGCCTACACACATTCAAGTAACATCCTAAACTTCACCGCCTATCGAAGACAAATCCCTCAAAAACCCATGCGTTCCACCAGGTCAAGGAGATCCTCCAGGAAGAAGAGGATCTGTCAGAAATCGTGCAGCTGGTCGGTAAGGCGTCGCTCGCAGAAACAGACAAGATCACACTTGAGGTCGCCAAGCTGCTCAAAGACGACTTCTTGCAGCAGAACAGGTGAACAAGAGCATCATCAAAATGATTTAAAATGTTGGGGCATGGTCAGCATCAAACAATAGAGAGAGACTCAAGGGGTGTTTCACAATTAATACAATCCTTACTAATATTATAAATACGAAAGTAAGTCTCGTCTGTCCGTCGCGCTTTCAGACCAAAACTACTGAACTAGTCTAGAGCCTGAGAAAGGACATAGGCTACTTTTTATCGACATACCACGCAGGCGAAGCCGATGACTCTCTGGGAAACAGATCTGAAAACGATGTTCCCGGAATAAAATTACTATACTACAATTAGGTCATACAACATCATATATTTGATGTTTTTTCTCCCTTTATTTTTGACGGTGACTATGCTCTGTTACTTTTGTGTAATGTGGTCAGTTCGCAATAGCGCTCGTCTTTTATGACTGTGTGCTTGTATAACTGTTCAGTTTGTCAATTCAATGTATGTCTTCCCGCAGCTACTCGTCATACGATCGCTTCTGCCCGTTCTACAAGACCGTGGGCATGCTGAAGTGCATCATCTCGTTCTACGACATGTCGCGCCACGCCGTCGAGTCCACGGCGCAGTCGGACAACAAGGTCACCTGGAACGTCATCCGCGACGCTATGGGCAACGTGCTCTACCAGCTCTCCTCCATGAAGTTCAAGGTAACCGTCTCACCATGTACCGGTGCAATAATTGATTATTGGATTATTCAAAACCTAGAAAAAAAAAATGCTGAATTAAAAAACATTGATTAACTCAAAAAATAGCGAAGTTGTATGCGTTTTAAAGTCTATGCTAGTCAGAGGCAGCACCACTAGCATCTGACGTCACAAGTCAGAAACACTATTGTAACTTCCCGCCATTCAGTACAGTGGTCTTATTGCGTGACAAGGATAGAAGAACAAGTTCCAAAGACTTCGTCTTTTTTTCCGTAACATCTTTAAAATAAGTAACTATTCGGCGATGTTTTAGTATTGTAATGTCCGTAGGCGGCTTTTTTGTCGTCCAATAACATTAAAAAATATTACGCAGCAATTAAGTTTACGCACTTCATCATTGAACCCATTTATTTATAAGCGAAATATTAATAACCAAAATGCCTCAGGCATTAAGTCCCCTTTGTACAGTATTTTTTACTTGTGCATAAAGTTTTAATAAATAAAATAAATAATAACTATCTCTGTTCGTAGGACCCCGTGAAAGATGGAGAAGCGAAAATCAAGGGAGACTTCGACCAACTGCTGGAAGATATGGCCAACGCCTTCCGTAACCTCGAGGAATAGGCTCCCCCCCCCCAGCGTTGCGCCACGCCTGTCGCCACACACTTGCACAAACACTTGCCGATCTACTTTACAACAAAGTGAATAGGAGCCATATTGGCGTGGTCGTGCTAGGCAACAGTCGACAGTGCAACGCAAACGCGTATTGTTGATACACTAAATAGACGTAAATAAATGTGTTAAAAGTCTACGTAGTGTGAATAGGTTTAATTATATGATTACTCGTATTTCAATGCAGAATTCGTGATTCCAATTGTTGAAATTGAACGAGTCGCGCGTGCGTCTCGCCGGACAACCCGCTCCATTTGTAAATACACGAACAAATGCCGGCGAGCGACGCGCGACACGCTCGCAGTTAATTAGTTGTTATTTATATCAAATATATACTATTTATACACTAACAATGAATTATTTTACGCCCGTTTGTATTTCACGTGTTATAAAAGTCATAATATCGAGTACCCTCTTGCATTCCACGTTATTATTAGAGTTTTAATCGAAGTAACATGTGTTTGTTGAAAAAAGCTGCAGGTTTTTACGCTTTTCGTGTCTCGCTCGATATCAGTGTTACCAGCATTTTGATGTATCGGAAATGTATAAGAGTTCAGTATTATGTTTACTTTGATAGTTCTCGCTGTGTAGCTAGCTGCATGCGGCGACTTGTACAAACAATCATGCGCTATAATAACGTATATTATTACTTGCTGTTCGAACCTCTGGGACGTTACGTGAGGAGAAGAAAGTTATAAATAAATAAATATAAAGTGTATACAATGTTGTTTTACTTTTTATATAAGTCCTCATTCATCATTCTCCTGCCCTTCTCATCCCAAATTATTTGGTGTCGGCGCGACATGTCCCTTTCTTTACTTCTCTATTAGTCATCTCGGTAGTCACCCCCTTTCTAGCCAAATCTTTCACACCAAGTGCCAGTGGCCAAGTGCGAGTCGGACTCGCGCACGAAGAATTCCGTACCATTATCTATAAAATGGTAAAAAAGTCATGTCTGTTATAAGGGAGCATCGGGAGCCCCCGTTAAATATTTGTTTTATTTTAATTTAGTTATTTTTAAAGTGAATATATATAACTAAATATTCTGTGAATATTTCGGTGGCGGACTCGTGGTCACACCAGGTTGTAACACCAGTGTGAGTAACAGCAATGATTTTCCTGGAGTCCGGACTCGTGGTCACACCACTAATATTTCTACACCATGTACCACTTGTCATTTTCAACTAGTGCGGTGAGATAAATGTTTGTTTCAAGAAGTCTTAATTTTAAACTCGATGTATCTCTTTATTACTCTTATACCTATGAGTCACCTAAGATTATGAGAACCGTTAGTTTATTATCTATCGGTATTATTTCCGTTAGATTATAAAATATTGACGAAAAATTGTGAACTGGGTGAAATGGGTTAGGTTAGGTTAGAACTGTGACAGTTACCAGTTAATTTTACAACAAACGGCACAAAAATTTTAGTAGTTAATGACTTTACGCTATTAGGACTCGAAATAGATACACACATTTCATGGAAGCCCCATATAAAAAAAGTACGATCGAAACTCTCAAAATTCACCTACGCACTTCGAGAAGTCAAAAAAACTACCGACTTGCAAACTGCACTTACTACATATTACGCTTACGCTCATGCATGGCTCAGCTATGGCATTATTATGTGGGGAAATAGCACAGACGCGCCTACGCTTTTCATTCTCCAGAAGAAACTAATTCGGATCATAGTCAACATAAAACAAACCGATAGCTGTAAACCATTTTTCATAAAAAATAAAATACTCACCTTACCTTCCATATATATCCTAGAAACATGTAAATTTGTTAGTAATACATGAACTTTTTCACAACCCGTGGCGATAAACATATAGTCCGATCTAGGTAGTAGGTATAAAAATATGTTAATGTTACCCTCTTCGCGCCTGAAATTACATGCCAATAGCCCCTACGTAATGTCCATAAAAATATTTAATAAATTACCAGATGCAATAAAAGATGAAACCAGCGATACGAAATTTATAGATAAGATCAAGCAAATATTAATTAAAAAAGCATATTACACAATAAACCAATACATACAAGACAAAAAATTAACACAAACAGACACCCTTTAAAGTTAGTCGTACATTTCATACATACCTTCATAGAAAAATATTATAAGAATATGATCTCAATTATTGTTAAGAACATAAATTTAAAAATTGTTGTATTATTTAATTTACTTCTTAATTTTATTTCTTAAGAATTAATTTTATACTTTTTGCTGTGCCATACGGGGTCCGTAATTGTACCTTTAAGCCTTTGTAACACCTTTAACCACATTATGGAATGCAATAAAATATGAATATGAAACCGCGCGCGAGCCGAGCGAACGGTACTTCCAAGTTGCTCGCAGCGAGGGAGGCTATTTAGTATTAGCGCAAGGTGCGAGCGGTTGCAAGCAAGTTTTATACTAGTTCACATTTTGTCGCTTTCCCATGGATACTGTAATTATAAACTATCGAAAAATAATGCCCACATATAAAAAAATATCTATAAGTATAAAAAATAATTTTTATAACTATATTTTTTTCACCGCACTATTAATTCAGTAGTACATGTTGTAGAAATATTAGCAGTGTAACCACGAGTCCGCCACCATTTCAATTGCTGCCGTTATCAATATCGAGCAAAAACGAGCAAAAAAATCACGTTTGTTGTTTTGGAGCCACCTTAAATATTTATTTTCTTCTGTTTTTTAGTATTTGTTGTTATAGCGGCAACAGAAATACATACTGTGTAATATATACTAATACTTCTGTGAAAATTTCAACTGTCCAACTATCACGGTTCATGAGATACAGCCTGGTGACAGACGGACGGACAGACAGACAGACAGCGGAGCCTTAGTAATAGGGTCCCGTTTTACCCTTTGGGTACGGAACCCTAAAAAACAGACATTGGTGCCGATTCTCTTGTTCACAAACTAAACTAAATTTAAGTTCAGTACATCTTTTTCTTTCTATTTCATTAAGAAAAGGACAGAAGATCAATTTTAGTTTAGTCCTGTCAAATTGTCACTACTCAAAACAAGTTTAGACGCGATTAAAAACTTGCCTACTAAAATTACGTCAATTTATGTCAGGCGCTGATTAATTTGACAGGACTAAACTAAAATTTATCTTCTGTCCTTTTCATAATGAAATAGAAAGAAAAAGATGCACTGAACTTAAATTTAGTTTAGTTTGTGAACAAGAGAATCGGCACCAATATTACATATTCTATTTTTCTTTATAGCAATGATGCCGATGTCGACAATTCTGCTCTGTATATAAACAAACAGATAAATGATCACAAACGATGAAAAGAAACATGTTACGTCTTCTACTACCTTTAAAATAATAAGCAACCCATCGAAATCACTTCTCATGAGGCGGAGTTTAATCCAGTAGTCCCTTACCCGACTACGGCAAAGAAAAAAGGAGGTTTATGATTTTGACCGGTATGCATGTATGTATGTATGTTCATCTGTTCCCTCCTATCTTCTAAACCCTCATCACAATTTGACAAATGACGTATCGTTACAAGCGTTTTGATCGTCCGCTGGTTATAGGCTGGTGACGTCACATTAAATTAAAAATGGCGCCCTCTAAAGGACAAAGTCAGGAACTAAAAAAAAAAATTGTTTAATCGTGCCATGTTGGGTATCAAATTAAAGGGCTTAATGAGCACATTTCAAAAATATATATATTATAACCCCAAAAGAATAAAAAAAAAAAAGTAATAAAAACTAAAACCCAACTACGACTAAAAAGGGGTAAACAAGTAAACAAGACACCGCAGACAGACAAATTAAAAATCCGGAGTCGCACTTAATCTGTTCGATTTATGACTTCGTGTGACTTTTTAGTCGTAGTTGGGTTTTAGTTTTTATTACTTGAATTTTTCTGGAGAAAGTACCCTTCCAATCAAAAATCCCTGACGACAAAAAAATCTATAAAGTCGTAAAACCTGTATAAGTACCATTTTTCGTACAGATACAGTTGTAAAATAGAGTACTCCTCGTACCTACTCTATAAGATAGATCTGAACTGATCAATCAACAAATTGACACGAAAGCAAATGCCAGACTTGAAGCAGAGACGCTTCGCTCGGTTAATTAGAAAAAACATAGGGCGAGCTCGGTAACTTCAGCACGCCGCTCGCGCTGCCTCCGATAGGTAAGGTTTTCTTTTGATCATTCATACAGAAATAGGAGTTAGGTATTTTGTCGTCTTATGCAAAAAAGTATGAGCAACAATTGACCGTAGGTCACATTTTTTTTGTGTCCTATTTTTGATGCCCTACGTTTATTTTGCCTCTAACTCCAACTTGGTAATTTCTGCGCCCTGTTCCTAGGCACCGCTGGCACTTTGTTACGGCACTGCAGACCAGAGTTAAAAGCGTAACCGAAAAAGGTTTGCAACCATAGTATTTTATCATAGATCTATGGGATCGATATCTGTGTTCTGGTTCTGGCTGACAACAGTTCTAAAATTTCAATTATTCTCTTTGAATTTCATTGAGATCCATCTAATGTCACGGAATATTTGGATGTTTCGTATTAACTGCGGTGTAGTTTCCTTCTACAGTGATAATAGTACCCATTTGAGTATTCATTACAAGGTATATTGGTTTTTAACACAGGTATTTCACTACCCACTATTTAGTTAACGTTAAGTTTTTTATTTTCTTCTGATTATACTTGATAGTCCTTGACACATTGTACCTATACCAATTTTACCTACTATTTAGCTCAGTTTTCCAAAATCCGACTACTTTTACGTAATTATATGATAAATAACAAACTTATATTTCCCATAAAAGGCATAGTATGCAGTAAAAGCTTAACTAATTTGACATAAATAAATGGCATAAGTATTATTGTAAAGGCGACTGAAACTAATTGCCATAGTTTGGCAGCACATGCTCTAACAAGTCGCCAATGGCGATTACTCAGGTCGCAAAGCGTGGATTCAGTCTCATCATTTCATCTAATGAAACGATTACTTAGACAAAAGTGTATGTTACATTTCTCACATTTTGATGTAGGATTTGCCCGTGCAACCCTCGAGACACGCGGCAGCGTGTCCCGTGTCAAGCCAAGTTCAATACATCTTACAGAGTTGTCGTTCATGCGTGTACTATGCTGGCAAATGATCTAAACCGCCTTTGGCAATTTCGGGGAGAGATAAATCTATTCGTCGTTTCCTTCTTTTAAGTTCTTCCGCAGCAGGGGTTCCGCGATTGCGTGTCGGATAATTACTTATTTAAAATCCAGGAATGACATGTGGTTTTCAAATATTAAACTATTTATGCATGTTAGATCGTTGATATGGAAACATATTGTATGATCCTACCACTTCTTCCTCACTTTGACACGATAATGACCAAGCACCTTCCATATTAGTCGATTCAATCAAAAAATCAATCTGCCTAGTCTTTTCCCAACTAGCTGCATCCGGTTAAACTGGAAGCCGAACCCATTGGGGTCGGCTTCCAGTCTAACCGGATGCAGCTGAATACCAGTATTCCATATTAGTCAATTTTATTTCCTTTATTTCTTTTTAAATACATAATTCTTACAGTTTTAAATATTTTTATCAAAAACATAAAAAAAAAAACATAAAAAAATATAAAAACTTCACCTTTATATTATTAGGCACAGATTTTGGGAAATGCACACGCACAGTCTGTTTTTTTTTATTGTATTGATTCTCTGAACCTTGGATATTTTCCAACATGGGTTGATGCCATGTTTGTTATCCATCCATGTTACCACGGATATATCTACGACGTCCTTCTCAACGCTATAACCTCTTCCTTTTTAACCGATTTCTTAAAAAAGGAGAAGGTTTCAATTCGTTTCTAATATATATGTGTGTTCATCGATATTTTCCGGTACCGGTAAGGTCGTCTATACGCAAAACTCAAACTCAAAGCATTTATTTCAATTAAACCATTTACAGGCACTTTTGAATTGTCAAAGAGTCGGTCAGTTAGTCAGAAAGTTGAAGCTAGTTGCCCATTCCAAAGCGTAGTAGGTGCCTACCTATGGAGAAGAACGGGCAAGAAACTCCAAGGACACTCATTTAATTTCAAGTCAACATACATCATGATACCATACGGCTCCATGGTACTCACATTTACAAAAATTGAAGAAATGCTTCTAAATTATACAAAACTATAGTTTGCAATGAAATTGAGAGATTTATTATAATATAATATTATTTTTAGATTAGTTAAAATAAGAATAAAAAACAAACATTAAGTTCGTAATGTCAGAAAAAATAAAAAGGGAAGCAACTCTTCCAATTTTTTTAATTTTAACTAGTGTGCTCAAGTGCCTGTGGAGCAGGACCAGCATTAAGCTAAGCATTTTTATCTACGATATATTCATCCAACTTATAATATGCTTGTCTACATTGTGTGCGTTTAATGAATGTTTTAAATTTCTTCTCATGTAGTTGAAGAATATCGAGTATTTTATTATAACATTTAACACAGTACCCCATAAAAGAAGTATGTACTTTAGACAATCTGAAACGTGGTTGATCTAATTTGTCGCTATTTCTAGTGTTAAAATTATGCCTGTCACTTATCTTACTAAAAAGATGTAGATTTTTCCGAACATACATAATGTTTTCATAAATAGACTGACAAGGTACCGTCATGATGTTAAATTTTTTAAACAGTTCCCTCAGAGATTCGCGTCTGCGGAGGTTGTAGATGGCTCGGATAGCTCTCTTTTGCAGAATAAATATAGAATCAATATCTGCAGCCCGTCTCCACAGCAAAATACCGTAAGACATGATGCTATGAAACTAACTAAAATAGACCAGTCTCGCGGTATCCACGTCTGTTAGTTGGCGGATTTTCCAAACAGCGTAAGCGGCTGAACTTAGTCGCCCTGCAAGTGAAGTTAAGTGAGGACCCCACTGTAGTTTTGAATCAAGCGTGATCCCCAGGAAAACCGTCTTTTCGACGAATTCTAGTATCTCCTTATTCAGTACAACGTTACAATCACTACTTCTATCATTCGGTAACGCGAATCTAATGCATTTCGTTTTCTTCTCATTTAATACCAAATTGTTTACAGTAAACCAATTATGGACCTTAAGCATAGCGTTATTTACGTCGTCAAACTCCTCTATTTGCTTTAAAAATAAGTGATGTGTCATCAGCAAATAACACCATTTGTGTCGGTTTATCATTAGATGAGGTAAATCATTTATATATATATACTAAAAAGAGGAATGGACCCAATATCGAGCCCTGTGGTATACCCATTTTGACTTTTAAACCCAATGAATTTACACCGTTTATTTGAACTTGCTGCAGTCTGTCATTCAAATATGAATTTACTAAGCTAAGCGCAAGTTTACCCAGTCCGTAATGCTCAAGTTTCAAGAGCAGTGTTTCGTGATTAACGCAATCAAATGCCTTAGATAGGTTACAAAAGATTCCAATTGCATCTTGTGCCTCTTCCCATGCGTTAAAGATGTGTTTTAATAAGGTGACACCGGCGTCGGTTGTGCAACTTCCTTTGGTGAAACCGTACTGTTGATCGTGTAGGATGTTATTACGATTAAAATGGTTGAGCATTTGATTTAACATTACTTTTTCAAACACCTTGCTGAAAACCGGCAAAACCGATACGGGTCTATAATAAATTAGTGTCTTTGCTGTCCCCAGATTTGAAAAGTGGAATAACTTTACTGTACTTCATTAAATCTGGGAATACCCCTTGATCAACACACAAATTAAATATAAACGCTAAATAGGGTGCAATTGTCTCAATAATGGATTGACAAACTTTAGTAGACATGCCCCACAGATCTTCGGTAATTTTGATCTTGAGTTGCTTAAACACTTTTACAACGACCACAGGGTTTATATGTTTAAATTTAAATTCCATAGGGCAGGCTGAAACATTTGCTCTTAGTAAATCAATAGCAAGTGAGGGCGAGGAATTTAAAGTTTCCGTAGTTTTAATTGGAATATTGGTAAAGAAAGTTGCAAATTCCTGAGCAACATCGATGTTAGCGCTAATGAGCCCGCGGGAAGTGTTTAGTGTGTAATCAGGATTATATTTTTCGCAACTTCTAGTACTTAGATAGAGCACGCTGAGCTCATTCTAGTTTAATTAGTGAGGTCTTACCCGCACAGTCCCGTGCAGTAATTCAGAAAGTATGCAGTATGCAGTAATTCAGAAAGGACAGAGTGAAAAATAAGCTAAAATATACGCAACATTGTTCTAATCCTGCCCTTTAAATAGTTTGGGTGTGTGGACCATTTCAATCTGCTATATACCTACAATGACTCCTAGATATGTCTGTTCGATGTAAGGGCAAGAACACTGGTCTGGAACGAATACAAGAGTGCAGCCGTAAGCAAGATACTCTGTTAGGCTATCAACTTTGCTATTTCCGAACGTTCTTCCTACGTTCGGAAATAGCAAAGTTGATAGCCTTGGATTTTTCTATATTCAACGTCAAAAGACTATGTTGTAGCCAGTTCGCAACAGCTTTTACTCCCGTCTTCAACCGCGCACTTTACTTCATCCCATGTTTTCCCATGAAAAACTATCGCGGTGTCATCAGCATATGTGAACATTTTAGCCTGTTGGAGGTTCATGCTGCATATTCCATTTGTATGTACACACTAGCGGACCTGGCAAACGTTGTCCTGCCCGAACAGCGCCACCTGCCGGGTTCAACTGTATTTTAAAATCTTGTGTACCTACTCAAATAAACTAAATCGCGAAAGTTTTCCGAAAATGTTGGAAAATCCACCAGAAAATTGTCGGAAATACACCCGGGCCTCGTCGGGCAGCTAGTAAATTATAATTAGAGTGGGACCCAGCACGCTAAGCACGCTTCCCTGGCTTCGCTTCCTTTTTTGAACCAAAATGTACGGTGGTTGAATCACTACAATATTCCACTTGTACATACAACTCTGCGTTACTTCACAAAGATATGGGGAACTCCCAGAAGTGAAAGAATTATATTTTTTACATAGAACTGCACAATTTAAATCTCCAGAAGTGCCAGAACGCTCTTATAACCCGACGACGACTAGCGAGCGGGAAGACGCGTTCTAATTCGCAGGCTTACATTCCTGATAACAAAGGTATATTGTGTCACTATTTTTTTTTCTTTTTGTTCAGGTGTAGAATTAATAATTCAAAATGAGCAAAGGGTTGAAGAAGATCGCCGATGAAGAAAATGAGGAGATGTTTGGTTATGTGTTCGCCGTATCCGGTCCAGGTACGTACACATCAAGTTTTTAAAGTTCGGCGCAAACAGCAGTAGCAGAGCTCTTTGTTAAGTGGCTTTTGGTGTATTTATAGTAATACCATACATGTTTCTACCACCAGGGATACTTTCGGTATTCCGAATTTAAGAGAATGGGTGCAGGTATATAAGACACTCCATTCATTACACATAACAACAAGCATCTGAAACCATTCACTGCCAATATTCATTAAATGATTGACTGACTTTAAAACAAAGTCTAGTTCTTGCTGCTTAGCATAATTTATCTATGGGCCTTAGTCACCTGAAATAAATCGATTTTTAAATTAACAGCCTTCTGCATTACGGCTAAACGTAGCAGTTTTGTAAAACGAGAGCTCTACAATAAGAGGACGAGTATTTAGATCAGCAGTTTTCCATAAAATATTTTAGTGGTAACGTTATTAACTCACATTATCTGCGTAATTCTTTGGTGTCATTCATTTTAGTTAAAATATTGTCAAAATCATAAATCGCAAATACGTATCGATCTGGATACAAACTGGTAGGATGAATCCTAGAACGGGCCTACCCGTGAGTGTTGATGGTGAGACGGATTGGTATCTTCCTCATTGACAGATGCCCGGTGTACAGGTGAAGCTAGTGTGTCCTTCGGTGTTTCCATTTTCTTCACCTCCTTAGCAATACACCCAAGAGGGTGAAGAAAGTGGTAGGAAGTTTGTCGAGATCCGAAGTCACCGGGTCACGATGGGCTTGGTGTTGAGCATCTGTTACATGCGGGAACTCACATTTACCAGGTTCTAGCAATATTGTATGCGTTTTGTATCCGTCATACCTATCTACCAATGGAGCTTATGGAAAGCGTGGCGGTGCCTGTGGTTCAAAATAAAACAGGTGACTTAACGGACAAAACCAACTACAGGCCCATCTCTTTAACCGCTATAATTAGAAAGGTATTTGATGATCTGCTTGAGCGCCTGCTTGATGAGTATTTAAAGTTAGGAAACGCCAGTATATGCTGCTTTCCTCGACCTCTCCAAGACTTTTGACTTGGTTTGTTACGACAAGCTTTGGTCGAAACTTAAACTTCTAGAGGTACCCGAGGACGAGCTTATTAATGTACTGAAGTTTTGGTATAGCTCGCAGACTAACAGTGTCAGATGGGCAGGTGCTCACTCTGATACGTACGTCTTGGAGTGTGGTGTTAGACAGGGTGAACTAATATCCTGTTTACATGAACCAGTTGATGGCAGTATGGTGAATAATCTCAGCTACGCAGACGACATGGTTTTGCTGAGTCCATCAATCAGCGCGCTCAGAAAGTTGTTGGCTGTTTGTAAGTCCTATGCTGCGTCACATGGACTATGCTGCGTCATATAACATCGTCATACAACAGAAAACTGAGGTTTTTAAATCGAAGTCTAGCTCGTTGGATAATGTTCATCCGTCCAGTGACTTTAAACGGTGATCCACTAAAGAGAGTCACAGAGTTTAAATACCTAGGGCATGTAGTCACGGAGGTCTTATCTGACGATGCTGATATAGAGAGGTAGCGGAGGGCGTGGGCGTTGGCGGTTCTATTGTAATATGGTAGCCTACAGGTTTGCGTGTTGTAGTAAGGATATAAAGGTTTCGCTTTTCAAGGCATTCTGCCAAACCCTCTATACGTGCAGCTTGTGGGTGAAATATACTCAGAGAGCCTACAACGTCCTGCGCGTACAATATAATAATGGATTTAGGATGTTGATGGGGCTTCCGCGCTTCTGCAACGCTTCGCAGATGTTATCGGAAACCTGTGTTGACGGCTTTCATGTTATTATGAGGAAGAGAACAGCGTCAATAATGAGTAGGTTGTTCGGAAGCTCCAACAGCATCCCAAAAACATTATAAGACAAAGACAGTCCCTTTGTAAGGCACTGGGTACTTAGGCACGTGCCAACGTGTGTTGGGCCACGTCAGTTTTAGTTTGTAAAAGTTTACTAACATAGTTTTTATGTCATTGTTACTTACATTATGTGGAATGTGTGTACGTATATGTGTACTCTGAAATAAAGAATAATATTATTAAATTATTTGGCGTATTTGGCATCAGATTCTATTCATTGTGTTAAGACATAATGCAAGCTCTCAAAATCTGCAGTGAGGGTTTTTGAATACTACATTTCAACAAACAAAATACACTTAACAACATTGTCGATGTGAGTTTGAACATGGAAACATGGACACGAAATGACAATTTACACCACCGTTCATAACATCAACATAATTGTAGATTTGCAAGACTGTTAGTAGATATGGTTCAGAGCCATCTATTTCTGCAATTCGCTAAACCTTAAACGCGAGCCTATCCTTTCTTTGGACGCTCGCATATAGACTTGTCTACCTACTGGGTATACCTACCCACCTTTGGCTATTCTGCACTTCTGCAGTAGGCAGAATCGTAACTGATGGCCCAACTGTTTCCTATTAAATATTTGTGTTTAAATTAAACCAATATTTTTGTAACCACATAGTCGTCACGGCGGAGAAAATGTCCGGATCGGCTATGTACGAGCTCGTGAGGGTGGGGTACCATGAGCTGGTAGGAGAGATCATTCGTCTGGAGGGTGACATGGCCACTATCCAGGTATGTGGACAAAATGCATGATGCGAAGGGAAATACTTCAGATTTATAACATTTAGGTCAATAGCATTAATAATGGCAGCCTATAATTGTACCATTGCAGGGCAAAGGCCCGTTATAATACAATAAGCATAAAACATAATCAGCCTATAATGTTCCCACTGCTGGGACACAGGCCTCCTCTCTGTGAGAGGGAGCGGGCCGTAATCCACCACCCGGGCCCAGTGCGGGTTGGTAGATGTCACCTGTCTTCGAATTTTTGGTTCTAGGACATGCCGGTTTCCTCACGATGTTTTCCTTCACCTTTTTGAGAATAATAATACAATATGGAAGTAAAAATAGAGAAGACTTAGCAGAATTTTATTTAAAAAAAAAAAAAAAAATCTAATAATATTACAAATAATATTGGGTACATTTTATGGGTACCATTAACTGTAAAGTATGTTAAAAATTTGAGCGTTTCTCATTTATTTTCCAACCGAAAATAAAACAATGACCCTTTATTTAACATAGGTATACGAAGAAACATCAGGTGTAACAGTGGGAGACCCTGTACTGCGTAGCGGCAAACCTCTGTCCGTGGAGCTGGGCCCCGGTATCCTGGGCTCCATCTTTGACGGCATCCAGCGCCCCCTGAAGGACATCAACGAGCTGACACTGTCTATCTATATCCCCAAGGGTGTCAACGTGCCCAGTCTTGGTAGGGAAGTCTCCTGGGAATTCAACCCATTGAATGTTACGGTTGGTAGACTGAGAGTGGCTTTTTTTTAGAGACCAACCGAAATTCCTCTTCTTTTAACGATAATTTCGTTTTCGCCCGAAAATACATTATTTTCGGCAAATCAATAATTTCAATTCATTTATTCAGAGAAAATTTATGGTAATTACAAATAAAAGCACAATATCTGAACTGAAGATGCAGAAAACAAGCATTATCCCGTAATTTCCCCCATATTATAAATGCAAAAGTGAGTTTGTTTGTTTGTTACGATTTCACGCTAAAACGCCTTAACGGATTTGGATGAAGTTTGGCACATGGGTAGACCATGACGACCTGGGTTAGGACATAGAATAATTTTATCGCGATATTCCCACGGGATTGAGATTTATGCGGGTGAAACCGCGGGGTGTAACTAGTAAGTATTTTAATATTATTTGAAGAGCTGAGTTCTAAAACATGATTCAAGAAAAAATCGCTGTTAGGATTTAGAGCAGTTCAAACCTTATTTCCCCTGTCTATATTAGTGTGATTAATTTGAGATTTTATTACATGTTTTTAGGTAAATGTATACGTCCCTAAAAGGAACACCAGGGTTTTTGTAACATATTGTATATATAAAAGGCTAGGGTGACTGAGATATCAACGCACAGCCGAAACCGCTGGTCCTAGAGTCCTGGGACTCTAGGACCTGCCTACATTAAATTTGGAGGGTGTGTTCATTATGAAGAGTAAGTCCACTAAGAAATGATTTTTCGAAATTCCACCCCTAAGAGGGTGAAATGGGGGGATATCGTTTGTATGAAAAATCTTATTCCTTGAGTTGATAGACTTGAAACTTAGCACGAATACTTATCTAAGTAAATTATAAAGTTTGTCATTTTTAGTTTTTATAAACTACCCCCCAAAACGGGTGTGTCAAAGTTTGTATAGAAGAATTTTAAGGCACTGTCCGATTAACTTGAAACTCAGTATTTATACTTAAAACCAAAAATAAAGAATAATGTTTATCAAGGTTTTTAAAAATCTACTCCTGACGGGATGAAAAGGGGTAGTCTACACAGCTTAAACCATTGAACGGATTAGGCTGAATAATGTGTATCAGGGTTTTTACAAAAATCTACCCCTAACGGTGTGAAAATGAGTAGTCTACGTTACAGCTCAAACCACTGAACGGATTGGGCTGACATTTGGCACATAGATAGTAATTCGTACTTAGACGTCCACTAAGAAAGTGTTTTTGGAAATTCGACCTTAAAGGCTCTTACACACTGGCGTGACTTGTCGCGCGACGCCGCCGCATTGTTCGCCGTGAAGTTTTCTCAGAAATTGTTTTGTGAAAAGTCGCGTCGCGCGACAAGTCACGCCAGTATGTAAGGGCCTTTAAAGGGGTGTTTGTATGAAAAATCTTATTCCTTGAGTAAATATACTTGAAACTTGGTACGAATGCCTATTTGAGTAGGTAAATGATAAAGTTTGTCAATTTTTACCCGACTACGGCGAAGAAAAAAGGAGGGTTATGATTTTGATCGGTATGTATGTATGTATGTATGTTCATCTGTTCCCTCATATCTTCTAAACAAGTATCAGGGGGGATGTCAGTTCGTGCTGTCAGATGCACATACGCTCCTCAAATATTTTCGCGATTTCCGATAAACGCTGTGAAGTTGTGCCTCAAAACATTATAAAAGTGTAGCCAAAGTGTTTCGAATTCCGTGTTAATGTTATCTAGTGTTATTAACGTCTAAAAACCACAAAAATCTAAATCAAAAGTTTCAAGTTTCGCCCAGTGAAAAAAATCTACCCACATATTTTCTCATTAATAAAACTTTTTACTATCTCTCAGAAATGTCACTGTCAAAGTGTCAATGTCAACTTCAAAGCAGTGTTGCCACTTAAAAAGTTAAATTACCCCAAACCATGGATAGCCAAATAGAAAATTCTAAAAAGAATAATGCAAATGCGACCAAAATATTAAGTCAGCAAATATTCCACAAAAGCCTATTTATAAGTCGACCAAGATCAAACTCTTGTAGTGGTACAATACCTACTAGTAACGCAAGTGCGACGATAGATCTAGTAGACCCCGAAAATGCTCCTGAAGAAAACTGGGTGGAAGTACCCGGACGTAAAAGACCTCGTAACCCAGACGGTCCACCAACTAGCCAAAAACAAACCAAATTAAATACATACTGGCTAAGTGCTCCCGTAACTACTTTCAACCGTTTCTCTAGCCTTGATGTTACAAATGATCCCCCTGAAACGGCTGAAAAGCCCACCAAACCACCGCCATTGTTCATAGACAAGGTTAGCAACATTCAGCCACTCTATGATATGCTGAATGACACAGCCACTGATCAATACGAAATCAAGATCCTCCGTGGAGAACAAGTGAAAATCCAGCCAAAAACAACAGAAGCATATACTAAAATCTACAAGGAACTACAAAAACGTGAAACTGAATTCTATACCTACAAACACAAAGAAGAAAGGAGCTTTCGAGTTGTCCTTAAAAATATCCACCCGTCTACTAACACCAATGAAATAAAAGTGGCTATTGAAGAATTAGACCACAAGGTTACAAATATCTGGAACATAAAGGATAGAAAAACCAAAATACCTCTCCCACTGCACTATATAGACCTCAAGCCAAACCAAAATAATAAAAACATTTACAACGTTAAGCGCCTTCTCCACTGCTGCGTTGTATTTGAACCACCTAGACCAAAAAGAGAGATCCCGCAATGCTCTAACTGCCAGAGATATGGACACACGCGTAGGTTCTGTCACCGCCAACCCAGATGTGTTAAGTGCGCCGGAGCACACGCTACCCTAGATTGCTCGAGAAAAGAGCGATCAGATAATGTACGGTGCATCCTTTGTGACGGGAACCACCCCGCAAATTACAAGGGATGTTCGGTATATAAGGAATTGCAAAAAGTTAAGTATCCCCCGCTGAGACCAAAAATCCAACACAGCAATGACACACAAGAAAAAACTGGTGGATCAATTAAATATAGCCGATATGAAAGTGCTGGCAATAAATCATATGCAGAAATATCATCTGATATACCAACTAAAGAAACCCAGCTAACAACACACCTGCCTCAACCTAAACCAAACCCGTCACCTGACATTAAGGAATTTATGCAGTCACTCATGAACCAGATGATGCTAATGACTAAGATGCTGGGAGATCTCATGTCCATGCTTCCAAATTTAATGCATTAACACTATGCATCTGGAACGCAAATGGCCTGTCACACCACTCAGAGGAGTTAAAACTTTTTTTATACCAACACAATATTGACATAATGTTAATATCTGAAACACATTTCACTGCAAGAAGCCATATGGAATTCCCTGGATATAAGCTTTATCATACAACTCACCCTGATGAGAAAGCATATGGTGGATCAGCTATAATCATAAGAAGTAAATTAAAACATTACGAATCAGTATCGTACTGCAAAGCACCAATCCAAGCAACAACTGTCATAGTTGAAGATTAGGTAAGCCCCGTTACTGTGTCAGCTCTCTACTGCCCACCGAAACATATTATCAAACAGGAAGAGTTTAGCGAATTTTTCAATTCCCTCGGCGATCGCTTCATAGCTGGAGGGGACTTCAATGCGAAGCATAGCTATTGGGGATCAAGATTAACGCTCCCAAGGGGCCGTGAGCTACTTAAGACTGTTGAAAAACTAAAAATGGAAATCATATCAACAGGGGAGCCTACATATTGGCCCACTGACAGGAAAAAAGTACCTGATCTAATAGACTTCTGTGCTGTTAAAGGTATCTCGAAAAATTACTTTCAGTGCCAGAGTAGCTATGAGCTATCTTCGGACCATTCACCAGTCTTAGTTACCTTATTAAGTCATTTCAAAGAAACTCCAGAAACCTGCGTCCTTCACACCAAAAAGACAGATTGGGAAGTATTCAGTTCAATGGTCGATCAGGCTCTGACGCCTACAGTCAGTTTAAAAACAGAAGATGATATAGTAGCAGCAATAGAATATTTTAATAATTCGGTCCAAACTGCTGCCTGGCAATCTACTCCTAACAACAAATTCTCTACGAACAAGAAATCTATATCTCATATTATATTGAACAAAATATCTGAAAAACGAAAACTTAGAAAACAATGGCAACAATTTAGATCCCCTGATGATAAAAGAAAATTAAACTATGCTGTTAGGAAACTCAAAAAGCTTCTAGACAAGGACAGAAATAATAGTATCCAGACGTCACTGAGCAACCTTGATGCTACAGCTGCTACCGACTACTCACTGTGGAAAGCTACCAAAAAACTTAAGCGGCCTAAAACGGTGTCTCCCCCACTACGAAAAGCCAACGGGTGCTGGGCTCGAAGTGACGACGAAAAATGTTCTACATTCGCAGAACACTTAAAAGCAGTATTCCAGCCTCACTCCTACGAGGGGCCCCCAAAGCACAAAGAAGAAGTTCTACGAGAAGTTCTGCTTGATTGTGATTCCTCTTCAAGCCCCGCCACAACGTTTACGAAGCAAGAACTAATAAGAGTTATAAATAACGTAAAACCTAAAAAAGCTCCTGGATATGACTTGATAACTGGCATGATTCTGCAACAACTTCCAGATTCTGGCCTAACCTTCCTGCTCTCTATTTTTAATGCCATGTCAAGACTTTGCTTTTTTCCTCCCCAATGGAAAACAGCTAAAATCATAATGGTTCCTAAACCAGGAAAACCTCTTGATGACCCGAAGTCATACAGGCCTATAAGTCTACTTCCAATAGCTTCAAAGGTCTATGAGTCGCTCTTGCTATTACGTTTACTGCCTATAATTAAAGAAAAACATTTAATACCCGACCATCAATTTGGGTTCCGACACAAACATGGCACTATAGATCAAGTCCACCGGCTCGTTAGTAAAATTCACAACACATTTGAAGACAGGGAATATTGTGCTGCTGCATTCCTTGATATTTCTCAAGCGTTTGATAGAGTGTGGCATGAAGGTCTCCTCTACAAAATAAAAAACAGCTTCCCAAACAACATCTTCCGAAGTTTGATGTCGTACTTGAGGGACAGGTATTTCTTTGTACAGTGTGGTGAAGCTTTATCAAAACTTTGCCCTATTTCTGCTGGGGTTCCGCAGGGCAGTGTGCTTGGACCGATTTTATATTTGATTCATACTGCTGACCTCCCAATATCAAATTTAGCGACTACAGGAACCTTTGCGGATGACACAGCCATGCTGGTGTCCCATACTGATCATAGAGTGGCATCAGCTATGCTGCAGACATGTTTGGATGACATAGCCCTCTGGCTCAAAAAGTGGAGGATAAAGGCCAACGAGACCAAGTCGGTTAATGTCACATTCACTAGGAGGAAGGATACCTGCCCACCAGTGCAGTTAAATGGAGTGCAAGTGCCTCAAGCTGAACATGTCAAATACTTGGGTTTATACCTCGACAGACGTCTTACTTGGAAAAAACACATTTTTACAAAACGGAAGCAACTTGGACTGACACTAAGAAAGTACTACTGGATAATCGGTCGTCAGTCACAATTACACCTAGAAAATAAAACCCTACTATACAAAGCTATAATCAAGCCTATATGGACCTATGGCATCCAGCTATGGGGAACAGCAGCACACTCTAACATAGAGATCATACAGCGATTTCAGAACAAGCTTCTAAGAACAATCACAAACGCCCCATGGTTTGTACCAAACGAAGCTCTACACCATGATCTGAAAATACCAACGGTCAAAGAGGAAATCAAAAGCTATATCAAGTCGTATAAAGAAAGAATAACTCGCCACCCAAATTGCCTGGCAAACCAACTAATGGATAAAAAAGGAATACGCAGGCTAAAACACAGAATTCCACAGGATTTGATTGGACAACCTAGCTTGGTGCTACATAAATCCTAGGATGTGTCCAAAGTGCATAATAAGTAATAGGGGGATGGGTGTGTCATAGGGCGCATGCCAAGCACGACATTTATTTATTCACACAAATTACTGAATGTCCTTTATATAGCGACAGATTGTAAGGAAATAGACAAAAAAAAAAAAAAAAAAATATCTTCTAAACGACTTATCACAATTTGACAAATGAGGTATCGTTGGAAGCGTCTTGATCGTCCGCTGGTTATAGGCTATGTGACGTCACATTAAATGATATAAAAATGGCGCCCTCTAGAGGACATAAAGTCAGGAACTAGAAAAAAAAAATTGTTTAATCGTACCATGTTGGGTATCAAATGAAAGGGCTTAATGAGCACATTTTAAAAATATAAATATTATAAGCCCAAAAGAATTAAAAAAAAAATAAAGTAATAAAAACTAAAACCCAACTACGACTAAAAAGGTATAAACAAGACACCACAGACAGACAAATTAAAAATCCGGAGTCACACGTGTTAATATAAATCGAACAGATTACGTGTGACTCCGGATTTTACTTATCTAAGTAAATGATAAAGTTTGTCATTTTTAGTTTTTCTATACTACCCCCTAAAAGGGAATAGGGGTGTGTCAAAGGTTGTATGGAAGTTTTTTAACGCACGGTTTAATTAACTCGAAAATCAATGTTAGTTTCAGGTAATAATGTATAACAGGGATTTTCAAAAATTCATCCCGGGGAAGGACATAGGCTACTTTTTATCGACATACCACGCGGGCGAAGCCGCGGGCGGAAGCTAGTTATGATATAAGACACTGATGAAGACCGAAGTCGACATAGATGAAGTCCTCGAGATTGCGAATATTAAACGTAGTGCGGAATATGGCAAAGCTCGATTTGATAGGACAAAAACAGCTATAACAAAATTTTCGGTTGGCGATTTCGTTTTATTAGAAAATGAAGAGAGAAATCAGACTAAGTTAGATCGGAAGTTCAGAGGTCCGTTAAAGGTTAGCGATCACCATCCCAAACTTTGCTGGTTGGGATGGTAATCGCTATACGTTAGAAGCTTTAAATTCTAACCCCACTTACAAATACGCTTACGATAGCTTAACAAAGATGCCAGTAGGTCATGTACCAGTTGAAGTAGATGGTGATCACAGTGGTGATGAGCAAGCCTAACTTATGGGAAACAAGCGAGTAGGGTTCTCTATCGGCCGTATTGTGTGCGACCGTACCAGTGAGTGGTTATTACGTAGTCGTAGCCTGGTAGAAATCGGTGTCTCTTGAGGCAACTCAAGTAGTCCTTGGGTACGCGATGCGTGTTTAATTCTGGCGGAGGTTGGGGTCTGGAGAGACCATCGTTTTGAGTAATGAGTTTGTGGCCGGCTCGAGAGCCGTGGCGTTAGTGTTTTACTCGTGTGTGGGTAAATGTCTAACGGGGTGTCCTTCGTGAGCGATGAAAACGATGCTTTTGTATTTTATTTACGAATGTATTAGTTTTTTGGTTCTTCTTAAATATTTATTTCCGGTAATTAATTTACGTTTTAATTGACTTGACTAGGGCTTTCTACTACAGCTTATAAATATAATTAAGTGATATGATATAATCATGATTTTTGAATGTTTGCTTGCAGAACGGCGCCCACATAACCGGTGGAGACCTGTTCGGTATCGTGCACGAGAACACGCTGGTCAAGCACAAGATGCTCGTCCCGCCCAAGGCCAAGGGAACCGTCACGTTCATCGCGACCACCGGCAACTACAAAGTCACTGTAAGTACTACTTAGCTAGTTTTAGGTTTAATGACACTAAAATTCTATCTATAGATACATATAAAACCGAAATACCACTCACTGAAGTGCCTAATCACAACATCTCACTATTAAATCAAAAAATTTGAAAGGAGAATGGGCACCGAATTAATGGTGTCTGTGTCTGCCCTAAAGTAGTCAGGATGACTACTTGGGCACCGAAGTTAAGATCTTAAGAACCCCTCGCGGGGGGAACTCCTACCCCCGTCCCCCCTGTCAAATAACCTCTTACATCGAAATCGGTTAAGGTGTTTACAAGTTATCATGGAAACAGTGCCTTCCAAAAGTTAGTTGAAGTTTTCCCACTTCAGCTCTGTAATGTCACATGATGATTTAAAATTCTAGTTTCAAATATTCAAAATGCAAGTACACTATAACGGTTTTATATACAACTAGCTGCGCCCCGCGGTTTCACCCGCGTAAATCTCGATCCCATGGGAATATCGGGATAAAAAATATACTATGTCCTATTCCAGGTCATGGTCTACCCCTGTGCCAAATTTCATCCACATCCGTTCAGTCGTTTTAGCGTGAAAGCGTAACAATCAAATAAACAAACATACTAACTTTCGCATTAGTTAGGATCTAACGATCTATGATAAGGGATTACATGAAAAAACGACTGTACATGGTACATGAAAACATAACTGTTTGTTTTTGGTCAGTGATCGTGTAAAAATAAGTAATCTTCAGTGATGATGTGCAGGACACAGTGCTGGAGACGGAGTTCGAGGGGGAGAAGCAGAAGTACAGCATGTTACAAGTGTGGCCGGTGCGCCAGCCCAGGCCCGTGGCCGAGAAGCTGCCCGCCAACCATCCGCTACTCACCGGCCAGAGAGTACTGGACTCGCTGTTCCCGTAAGTATAGCGCTGCAGGGTTAGTGTGCCACGTGGCCGACATCTGAACTAACGCCGTCATCTTGTCTTTTCAATACAAATTTCAAGTGACATTTCACAAAACAATTATTATTTCACAAATGTTTACCAAAAGCGTACCTGTTAACTGCATTCGAACACCAAAAGATCCTTGTAGTAGTGTAGGTTGTTTTACTAATGGGTAGTGTTAGACGTGTGTTGTTTGTCCAGCTGTGTACAGGGAGGTACCACGGCCATCCCCGGCGCCTTCGGTTGCGGCAAGACCGTCGTCTCTCAGGCGCTGTCCAAGTACTCCAACTCTGACGTCATCATCTACGTCGGGTGCGGCGAGCGTGGTATGTACTACTCTACTCTACATAAAAAGGAAAAGAAGATGTGGGGACTATTCATGGTCATCTGAATAGACTTTATATTGAATTCCGGAATTTCATTTATTCGAGATCTCCATCTCCAACCAAGATACTCAAAAGGTCCCAACTAAAAATATTATATTTAGTTATTCTAACATAGACTAACTAAATATAATATCTTTAGTTATTCTAAGCAATAACAACTTCTTTGAATGTACACAACAAAACGTTGATTTTTGAGTTTTTTATTTTATTAAATCAATTTTGCTGTAAATCAATAATTAGTCAAGTGTCGGAAACTGAATGTTTTTTGAAATACAGTATTCATCTATTCATACTTCCAAACTACTTGATGGTTTTCATCTTTCATCATTTTATTTTTATTTTTTAGCATGATTTATATTTCTACATTTTATATAACAAAGTCCTCCGCCGCGTCTGTCTGTCGTCCTGTTCGCGATAAAACTACTGCACCGATTTTCATGCTGTTGCATACCAATGGATAGAGTGGTTCTCAAGTAAGGTTTTAGTATATAATAACCGATATCAACGCGGGCCAAGCCGCGGGCATCAGCTAGTTATTAATAATTTCCAATTTAATTGAATAATAAACAAGGTATTCGTGTGCAGGTAACGAGATGGCTGAGGTACTGCGGGACTTCCCCGAGTTGACGGTGGATATTGGAGGAATGACGGAATCCATCATGAAGAGAACTGCGCTGGTCGCCAACACCTCCAACATGCCCGTAGCCGCCCGAGAGGCTTCCATCTACACCGGTAAATAGAGAGAGAGATCTCGGGGTTCTAGAATCACAATTCACATCTTTGTTACGGAATCTCTCAACGTAATTTTAATTAACTGCCAATTGTCGTGTCGAATGTCGAAGTTTGCATTTATACGTAGATTGGATAGCAATACTATAATTTGGAATCGGATGATGGAGCTAAGAGGTGGATAATGGGACTCTTCAGTGGCTACTAGTAAACCCCTCGAGTTTGTGCTCATATGATTCGTTTTAACGAGTCCAACATATTCCACAAAATCATCAGTCATCGTGGGCGGAATCCAAAACTTTGGTGTTTAAGATTTTATATCGGGTGTAAAGGACAGCCCTCCTTAAACTAATAGAATGAATTCAGTATATCCTACTAAGACGGCCGGTACATGAAATTATTTCAGGAACGTAATAGGAATCCAATAAACCTGATTTGTTTTATTAACTCACACGCAATGTATCGTTACCGTGGCACAACCCACATAGCCGCACTCCCCGTGGCAGGGGGGGTGCGCGCTCGCTACGTGTTATTTATCAATGTAAATTTTGAACTTCACGCGACGTTCGCTATAGTATTTCAACATCCATTGCTGGTTTTTTTACTTTAGCTGTTTTATTTACATAGATAGACTGCTGCCTACATAGAAATAAAATTTTACATTGAAAAAAAAAATGAAAAAAATAAAAACATTTTCCGGAGAAAATTTTCGGTGGAATAGGATTCAAAATAAGGAGCTGAATGCCTCCTGTTAATTTGTGGACGGCTGCCCCTTACACCCTGTATTTCTTGCTGACATGAGAAAACATGATAAAAAAAAGATTCGTTAATTTAATGGGACATCAAAATGCTGTCTGATATTTGATTTTTTGAGAACTTGAAGTTTGACAGCAAAAGTAAA
Source organism: Lithophane ornitopus (assembly GCA_948473465.1). Classification (NCBI taxonomy): domain Eukaryota; kingdom Metazoa; phylum Arthropoda; class Insecta; order Lepidoptera; family Noctuidae; genus Lithophane; species Lithophane ornitopus. Next base: position 698,567 of record OX419624.1, on the reverse strand, counting down.
ACATAATACAACTAAAAGTACATTAATTTTAGTCATCTTCTCGTGCTGATCGCTTATTTTGTTTGACCAGTACGTAGCATAGAGACACGAGCAAAAAAAAAAAAAGTATACTCTCAGCAAAATTTGAATAACAATTTTTTCGTGGAATAACGACTGCAACTTTGAGATGGTACCTATATCATATTTAAATGAGTTCCAAAATACAGTAGGAGAAAATCACTTTTAAAAGTTGCTAAGTGTACCTATGCATATTGGTGCTTGTGACCGTAGGTATAGCGACATTTATAGTATGCTTTTAACAATATAAAAATCCATCTATTCAAGGTATACTCTTATATTATGTATAATTAAGTATAAGAAAAGATAAAAAAAGACATTCATTTATTTGCGGTAAACATGACGCAAAGAAAAAACTGAAACACAAAAAAGAACAAGCTCGGTACTACCGTAAACAGCGATTTTTCACACCAAAAATAAAACTCGTTTCCCAGCAATTATTTTTGTGCAATATTATTTAATTTGCTGTACAGAATGCGTAGTTGACGGCTATGTGATGGGTCTTTTTACACCCTGTATAATATCCCATGCATCTTGTTGGTCTCTCTACTATTGCCGGCTTACCTCATATATTCTCGCCGTAGTGAGCCCACATCGTGTCCGCAGGTATCACTCTGTCCGAGTACTTCCGCGACATGGGCTACAACGTGTCCATGATGGCCGACTCCACGTCCCGCTGGGCGGAGGCGCTGCGCGAGATCTCGGGGCGCCTGGCCGAGATGCCGGCCGACTCCGGCTACCCCGCCTACCTGGGCGCGCGCCTGGCGAGCTTCTACGAGCGCGCAGGACGCGTCACGTGTATGGGCAACCCCGTTAGGGAAGGTGATGAAACTGCTGACATTTTAACTTCTAGAATCTATCTACTCTATGATAAATCTTTTACAGTTCAAGTAGTACGGTTAGGGTCAGTTCACACCGAGACGCAACGCGACGCGAACTTTTTTAAGATCCGATACAAAAAAAAAACAATCTGCCTAGCCTTTTCCCAACTATGTTGGGGTCGGCTTCCAGTCTAACCGGATGCAGCTGAATACCAGTATTTTACATGTAGCGACTGCCTATCTGACCTCCACAACCCAGTAACTGGGCAATACGTATGATCCGATACAATATCGAATTTATTTACTACACAATAAGGCTGAGTCCTGAGTGACGGCGCACCGCGCAGGCGGATTGCGGAGCGGATTTTGAAAGTTGATGCGTGGGCGTGTGTCTAGTGGGCGTCCTGAGTGACGGCGCACCGCCGTTGTTGACGATCCCAAAGACATGACATTGTAATAACGTCCTGTCTGAATAATCAACGATTCATTCGTGTTTTTGAGTGCATTTTTCCAATATAAAGTGAAACTTGGTGCTTTAGAATGATAGGTACTCATTGTTATAGTGTAGGATGGATAACATAGTAATTAATGAGGATTAAGAATTTGATTTTTCGATCTCTTACGTATACGTTCTTACATAGTTATCGCGGCATTTATAATGAGAAATGTCCAAAGTATCCGCCGCTCCGCCAGTAAAAATTAAATACGCGTATAGATGAGCGAATCGATGAGCGTGAAATGCGCGGTTTGGGGTAATTTTGGTAATAAAAATGTGAATTTTAAATAGTATTTTTTTCTCTCAATAATAATATGATTTTTTTTATTACTTTTTCGTAATAATAATAATAATAAACAAATCAAGTATCTTGACTTAGTTAGAAGGTTCCTCTCTCTGGAGCCCTGACCGCCGGTAGCTTGGACCCTGTTCCCGATACCGGTGGGCTACTATTTTTTATATTTTTAAATGTTTTTATATTTTTATATTCTAATATTTAAAAATGTAATTTATATGTAAATTTATGAAATAAAAGGAATAATAATAACCCCACCGCCGTATCTCTACGTTGACGTCGTGGTGGGGCTTGCGCGCTCCGAACTCTGGGTCTGTGCCGGTAGAGTTTACTTTGCCGAAACAGGTCTAGAGTGAGGAGCCAGACCAAGAGAGATACAAAAACCCGCAGGGCAGCATGTGGTGAGCTGTTGGGCAGTTGCGATCCCACGGACCCGATCTCCCGGGAGAAGTCTTGTTCCTCACCTCTGGCTTGCCTTTATTGACTGGCTGGAGTGAACAATGACGAGGAACAGAGCTCCCACCTCATTCTTGCCTTCATTGGCCGGCTTGAGTGGAGACTCGCAAGAGCAAACGTGCTCGGAGGAAGGAAGTATTCCAGTAAGTGCTCGTAGGGATCTTGACCATCTTCCGGGCTCTGGGATTGTTCTGAAAGCCGTGGAATACCCTCCACTCCTCAAGCACCTAAGGAAGTGTTGCCCCCTTGTCGCTACGTCACTATGTGCTAGCGACTGTTTTCGGGGGCTCATTATTGAGTGTGCAAGTCACCCCCTGCCATTTTATCCGTGTATACCATAACATTGATCAGGCAGGGGCCATAGTCCTTCCATAGTTCTAGGTATCCAGTCCACTATCGCCACCCAAACCCATAGCCCAATATGTTTTGTTTCCATATTTTGCAATAGTCCTACACCAACCGGGGGTTGTCCTTGGATGCACTTGCATAGTGCATACAGGGATAATCGTCGGTTGGTGCCTCATTCCTTTTGAAATGTCTAACGGGCCTCTGCGAGTTGGCTTCGGCCCCTAGTACGCCTTCCAAAAGACCGGGACCCCATGGTCCCGAGATATGTAAACATATATAATAATAATAATAACCCCCCCACCGCCGTATCTCTACGTTGACGTCGTGGAGGGGCTTGCGCGCTCCGAACTCTAGGTCTGTGCCGGTAGAGTTTACTTTGCCGGAACGGGCCTAGAGTGAGGAGCCAGACCAAGAGAGATAGAAAAATCCGCAGGGCAGCATGTGGCGAGCTGTTGGGCTGTTGGGAGACTCGCAAGAGCAAACGTGCTCGGAGGAAGGAAGTATTCCAGTAAGTGCTCGTAGGGATCTTGACCATCTTTCGGGCTCTGGGATTGTTCTGAAAGCCGTGGAATACCTCTCCACTCCTCAAGCACCTCAGGAAGTGTTGCCCCCTTGTCGCTACGTCACTATGAGCTAGCGACTGTTTTCGGGGGCCCATTATTGAGTGTGCAAGTCACCCCCTGCCATTTTATCTTTGTATTTTATATTTAAAAACATTGGTCAGGCAGGGGCCATAGTCTTCCCGTAGTTCAAAATTACCAGTTCACTAAGCCACCAAAACCCATAGCCCAATATCTTTGTTTCCATGTTCTGCAATAGTCCTACACCAACCGGGGGTTGTCCTTGGCTGCACTTGCACAGTGCGAACAGGGATAATCGTCGGTTGGTGCACCATTCCATTTTAAAATTGTCTAAGGGGCCTCTGCAAGTTGGCTTCGGCCCCTCACACGCCTTCCAAAGATCCGGGTTCCCAGGGTCCCGAGATGTATAAACATGTATAAACAAATAATAATAATCCATTTATTTTCAGGCGACTCAGGCCCATAGATAAATACCTTAACCGAAACATACATATTTTTATTATAATAAGATAAAAAATTATTGCACACTAAGTGATGACTGTGTCGGCGTCGTGTTGCGCTGCGTGGTGTCGCGTAACCTTCCACGAACACGTCGGTATGCCACACCTTCCGGCCAAAACTCTTCTTTCATGAAGGTTTCTAGATACTGAGTTGGAACCCGCACCACAAACGACTTGAAGTTTATGTTATGGCGCGACTCCCAACTTCTCTACTCTCAAGGTCCACTTGGTCTTGGTTCTGATGTATTCCACGATGTCTTCAGTCATCGTGGAGTGGTGCAGACGGGATACGTACAGCTGCGTCGACGGTGTAGCAGGACGCAGCAACATATTTGGTCCCGCCAGACCAGTACCACATCGATTACGGCATATCGGCTTCCTTCGCTTCGATTCCACTGTCACAAAGCCGTCCTTGTCTGGCTGCCCCTTCTTAGGGGCTGGGGACAAGATACCGGAAGCCGGAACATTGCGGCTCTTAGATGCCCCGTCCGTCGATTTTGCACTAATGTTATTGCATATGGAAAGCGCACATTGAATATACAAGCAAAAACTGATCTCGTCTGCAGCATACAACTTTTTAATTCCATTGAAGTCGCGCTGTCACCAAGACTTCAATGGGATTAAAAAGTTGTATGCTTCGTCAGCAAAACATGTACGGACTTTTTCCCTTTATTTAAGATCTTGCATGCTCGATTTGTATGTAAACGCATTCACTCCACCAAGCCGTAGTATGCGGTGAGCAAATAACTGACACTACTTAATAAAAATCTTAATTAACTCGTTCACTGACAGACGACCCACGACCTAAGCCGCTGAGTCTAGATGTATGACATTTTACACTAGAGTTATTTAATAGCGAGTTCTAAGGAACAAAACGAGTGTTAAGAAACTCCAAATAATTTATGTTAGGCACATAATAGTTCATTCTTGTCGCGGCCTGCAACACGGTCATTCATGGACGATTGTGAAAATGTGGGCCGAGGTGAAGTCGAGGCACACATACGTGAGTTCATCAATGCCTGGTTGGAGCCAGGGCTTGTACCTATTGTAATTTTCTCAATTAATGCGCGGAAATTCAAACTAAGTCTATAAATTATGATTATTTTAAGTCTGTAAGCTTTTCAAATTATGTAAATACGTGCCCATCTTGTGTCTACAAATATAATAATATGAATCTATAAAAAAAATAAAGTAATAAAAACTAAAACCCAACTACGACTAAAAAGGTATAAACAAGACCCCACAGACAGACAAATTAAAAATCCGGATTCACACGTGTTAGGGCATAAATCGAACGGATTACGTTCACTGACAGACGACGCACGACCTAAGCCACTGAGTCTAGATGTATGACATTTTACACTAGAGTTCTTTAATAGCGAGTTCTAAGGAACAAAACGAGTGTTAAGAAACTCCAACGTGAGTCACATTCCCAGGCTCCGTGTCCATCGTGGGCGCCGTGTCTCCGCCCGGAGGAGACTTCTCGGACCCCGTGACGGCGGCCACGCTGGGCATCGTGCAGGTGTTCTGGGGCCTGGACAAGAAGCTGGCGCAGAGGAAACACTTCCCGGCTATCAACTGGCTCATCTCCTACTCAAAGTACATGCGCGCGCTCGATGAATACTACGATAAGCACTTTGTTGAGTTCGTGCCTCTTAGGACCAAGGTAACAATAAATTATTAAAATATTTATTGCATTCCACAATGTGTGCCTCAGAGCCTGTTTATGGTTTTGGATTGACGACCAATGCGAACACAGAGTGTGTGGCCTGGCCTGGCCGCTTGCCGGCGCCGGACACACGACATGTATCAGCCGGACAGTCCGCGATCTGAAGGTCAAATCGAGCATACATTAGCAGCAGGTAGTCGCCGGCGGCCTTTCGACCGTTATAACGTGTCAGTCAGTTGGCCGCCGGCAGATTTTGTTTTCCGACTCTGTAAAGGCTCTCGTCCACTAAGCTCGCCGAGTTGAGGCGAATCGAATCGCAGAAATTTGCCTCCTATATATTTACTATGAAACTACGCCCATTAGCGGCGAGCCGCAGCATTATAGCATAGTTGATACTAATTCCATGCTGCCATGTCATTGTGCTGAGGTTCTAATTTTCTTTCATGCTGCCATGTCATTATTCTAATTCTAATCTTGTTCTAAACTTTGAAGACGAGCTCTGCTCATGTGAAAATAGGGAAAACGAATTTAACTTTTGTTTTTTATTGTTTCTATGCTTGTATAAGGCCGAGGTATACTATACTCAAATAAGATAGATAGCTCGACATGTGCAGCACACGCTATAATAATTAAAGTCTATTGCCAGTTGGGAAAACTACATATAAAACAGCTTTGATTTTTGATTAATACAGCTTTTACTGTTAGGAATTCAAAATAGAGATGTCCCAAAGAGAAAAAATGAAAAATCCGTGAGTTTATCAATAATTAATAAAAATAACTAAGGCCTACACACATTCAAGTAACATCCTAAACTTCACCGCCTATCGAACACAAATCCCTCACAAGCCATGCGTTCCACCAGGTCAAGGAGATCCTCCAGGAAGAAGAGGATCTGTCAGAAATCGTGCAGCTGGTCGGGAAGGCGTCGCTCGCAGAAACAGACAAGATCACACTTGAGGTCGCCAAGCTGCTCAAAGACGACTTCTTGCAGCAGAACAGGTGAACAAGAGCTTCATCAAAATGATTTAAAATGTTGGGGCATGGTCAGCATCAAACAATAGAGAGACTCAAGGGGTGTTTCACAATTAATACAGTACACAATAAATTGTCATTGTAACGAAAACATTTTTCAATGAATACAAAAAACGATTTTCGTAGATAGTTTCTAACTCAAATAATTTATGTTAGGCACATAATAGTTCATTCCTGTCGCGGCCTGCAACACGGGCATTCATAGACGATTGTGAAAATGTGGGCCGAGGCGAAGTCGAGGCACACATACGTGAGTTCATCAATGCCTGGTTGGAGCCAGGGCTTGTACCTATTGTAATTTTCTCAATTAATGCGCGGAAATTCAAACTAAGTCAATAAATTATGATTATTTTAAGTCTGTAAGCTTTTCAAATTATGTAAATACGTGTCCATATTGTGTCTACAAATATAATAATATGAATCTATAAAAAAAATAAAGTAATAAAAACTAAAACCCAACTACGACTAAAAAGGTATAAACAAGACACCGCAGACAGACAAATTAAAAATCCGGAGTCACACGTAATCCGTTCGATTTATGCCCTAACACGTGTGAATCCGGATTTTTAATTTGTCTGTCTGTGGGGTCTTGTTTATACCTTTTTAGTCGTAGTTGGGTTTTAGTTTTTATTACTTATTTTTTTATTGTCTCTGACTTTGTATTGAATCTGCAACTTAGCATTCTCTGAGAGTCTTACCTATCACAGGCGGGGTAATGAACGGTCAAAGACAAAGAAAACCTAACTCATTCAAAGCGGGATGCTAACTAAAACCCAACTACGACTAAAAAGGTATAAACAAGACACCGCAGACAGACAAATTAAACATCCGGAGTCACACGTAATCCGTTCGATTTATGCCCTAACACGTGTGACTCCGGATTTTTAATTAGTCTGTCTATGGGGTCTTGTTTATACCTTTTTAGTCGTAGTTGGGTTTTAGTTTTTATTACTTTATTTTTTTTATAGATTCATATTATTATATTTGTAGACACAAGATGGACACGTATTTACATAATTTGAAAAGCTTACAGACTTAAAATAATCATAATTTATTGACTTAGTTTGAATTTCCGCGCATTAATTGAGAAAATTACTACCTTTTTAGTCGTAGTTGGGTTTTAGTTTTTATTACTTTAATATTTTTTTCATTATTTTGGTGTTATAATATATATATTTTTGAAATGTGCTCATTAAGCCCTTTCACTTGATACCCAACATGGTACCATTAAACAATTTTTTTTTTTTAGTTCCTGACTTTATGTCCTGTAGAGGGTGCCATTTTTAATTTAATGTGACGTCACATAGCCTTTAACCAGCGGATGATCAAGACGCTTCCAACGATACCTCACTTGTCAAATTGTGATAAGTGGTTTAGAAGATATGAGGGAACAGATGAACATACATACATACATACTTACATACATACCGGTCAAAATCATAACCCTCCTTTTTTCTTAGCCGTAGTCGGGTAAAAACTAAAACCTAACTAAATTAAAAATCCGGAGTCACACGTAATCTGTTCGATTTATGCCCTAACACGTGTGACTCCGGATTTTTAATTTGTCTGTCCGTGGTGTCTTGTTTATATCTTTTTAGTCGTAGTTGGGTTTTAGTTTTTATTACTTTAATTTTTATTCTTATTTTTATACATATTTTATTTTATATTCTTTTTTGTTGTTATTATTAATTGACTAAATCTAAATTTATTCAAAATTCAAAATTCATTTATTAGTGTGATTTTTGGTACATAAATTAAATTAACTAATTCTAAATTAACTAATCTACCCTATTCAGAAACTTTTGCATGGAACATCATTCCATTCTGTAACTGGAGAAGGGCGTTGTTGGCTGCGCTACAGTTTATACTTTTGCAGCCAACATCGTTTTACTTTGTACTTAGTCTAGTGTTATTGTTCCGAAATAAACTTTTATTATTATTATTATTTTTAAATGTCTTAACATATCTCGGGACCTTGGGGTCCCAGACCTTTGGAAGGCGTGCGCGGGGCTGAAGCCAACTCGCAGAGGCCCCTTAGATAATTTTAAATGGAATGAGGCACCAACCGACGATTATCCCTGTTCGCACTATGCAAGTGCAGCCAAGGACAACCCTCGGTTGGTGTAGGACTATTGCAGAACATGGAAACAAAGATATTGGGTTATGGGTTTGGGTGGTTTAGTGAAATGGTTATATTGAACTATGGACTACTATGGCCCCTATTGCCCCTGCCTGAGCAATGTTATGGTATACACGGATAAAATGCCAGGTGGTGACTTGCACACTCAATAATGGGCCCCCAAAAACGGTCGCTAGCACAAAGTGACGTAGCGACAAGGGGGCAACACCTCCTGAGGTGCTTGAGGAGTGGAGAGGTATTCCACGGCTTTCAGAACAATCCCAGAGCCCGGAAGATGGTTAAGATCCCTACGAGCACTTACTGGAATACTTCCTGCCTCCGAGCACGTTTGCTCTTGCGAATCTCCACTCAAGCCGGCCAGTAAAGGCAAGAATGAGGTGGGAGCTCTATTCCTCGTCCAATAAAGCCAATAAAGGCAGAGCAGGCCAGAGGTGAGGAACAAGACTTCTCCCGGGAGATAGGGTCCGTGGGGTCGCAGCTGCCCAACAGCTCACCACATGCTGCCCTGCGAGTTTTTGTATCTCTCTTGGTCTGGCTCCTCACTCTAGACCTGCTTCGGTAAAGTAAACTCTACCGGCACAGACCCAGAGTTCGGAGTGCGCAAGCCCCACCACGACGCCGACGTCAACGTAGAGATACGGCGGTAGGGTTATTATTATTATTATTTCTTCCCGCAGCTACTCGTCATACGATCGCTTCTGCCCGTTTTACAAGACCGTGGGCATGCTGAAGTGCATCATCGCATTCTACGACATGTCGCGCCACGCCGTCGAGTCTACGGCGCAGTCTGAAAACAAGGTCACCTGGAACGTCATCCGCGACGCTATGGGCGGCGTGCTGTACCAGCTCTCCTCCATGAAGTTCAAGGTAACCGTCTGACAATGTACCGGTGCAACAGGGTATTTGATTTTTAGAAACCTGGAAAAAATTAAGCTGCAGTAAAAAAACATGGATTAGACATCTCAAAAAATGGCGAAGTTGTATGCGTTTTAAAGTCTATGGTAGATAGAGATGGCACTACTAGCATCTGACGTCACAAGACAGAAACGTCATTGTAACTTCCCGCCATTCTGAACAATGATCGTTTTGCGTGACAAGGATTAGAAGAAACACTTTTTCTGTTTTCCGTAACATCTTTAAAATTAAACTGTTCGTGTATATTTTTGATAGTACCTAGTCAAATACCCTATTACAGGTACACGACACATTTCAGCGCACGTTGTGTCTGGGAGGTAACGCATCGGCCATGTCTTAGTATTGCAATGTCCGTAGTCGACCCTTTTGCCGTCCAATAACATAAACTAAAACCCAACTCCGACAAAAAGTCAACTAAAAGGTACAAGACATCACAGATAGAGAAATTAAATCCGGAGTCACACGTGTCATAAATCAAACAGATACTTGTTAATACCCTTTTTAGTTGACTTTTTTGTCGTAGTTGGGTTTAAGTTTTACAACTTCTATTTTTATTTAATTTTGTTGGTGTTAAAATAAGTATATATATTTTTTATATGTGCTAATTAAGCCCTTTCATTTGATACCAAACACGGACTCAAGAAAAATCATTTTTTTATTAGTTCATGACTTGTGACATGTCCTCTGGAGGGCGCCATATTCAATTTAATGTACAGCTACTGCTTCCAACGATACCTCATTTGTCCAATTGTGACGAGTAGTTTAGGAGATATGTTTCCACACATGAATATACATACATACATACAGGTCAAAGTCATAATCCTCCTTTTTGCTTCGCCGAAGTCGGGTAAAATAACTGTCTGTATTCGCAGGATCCCGTGAAAGATGGAGAAGCGAAGATCAAGGCAGACTTCGATCAACTGCAGGAAGACATGAGCAGCGCCTTCCGTAACCTTGAGGAATAGGTCCCCCCCCTCACACGAGCGCCACCGACTATCGTTATCTACTTTCTAGTAAATAGTACTGTCAAGTAAATAGGACCCATATTAGGGTGGTCGCGCTTGGCGTGTCCGTTACTCAGGCAAGATAATCTCTTCTAGAATGAGTTTAACGTTAATGAGTTTAACGTTTTTTTTTTTTTCTGAGCTTTATCTGCTATATTTTATTTGGCGAACATTTACGTCAGATAATCTGCCTCTATTTGTATTGCAAGCAGAAAAAAACAATGTTACAACCAATTCGCATTAAAATTGTCTGCGAAGTAGTGGAGCCTTTGTTTGATATCCCCTTGGGTCTAGCATCTTCCGTTTTCGTGTCACACTTATATATAGGTTTACTAGCTGCCCGCCCCGGCTTCGCACGGGTAGCCCTACCTACAGAGCAGTGGTGGCCTAGTGGTAACGCCTACGACTTACGAGTTGTAGGTCGTAGGTTCGAATCTTGACAGGCGCTTTACTTTGTGTAAATTATTTCATCACCACTGTTCTCAAAACGGTGAAGGAAAACATCGTGAGGAAACCGGCATGTCCTAGAACCAAACATTCTAAGACATGTGAATCTACCAACCTGCACTGGGCCCGCGCGTGGATTACGGCGCTCTCCTTCTCACAGAGAGGAGTAAGACCTGTGTCCCAGCAGCAGTGAGAACATTATAGGCGCTGATTATGCAGCAATAAGGGGATCGATGTACGATCGTGAAAATGTGAGCCGAGGCGAAGCAAAGGCACACATACGTGAGTACGCTGGACGTTTGTCTAAGTAACGAATAACTTTTTATTTTCAATAATAATATTTTATTTTTATTTTTATTTTTCTGGTAATGTTATTGCAGTACGCTGAATTCGTAATAAATGTTAGGTTAGGTTAGCTCACTCTGCCACCCTGTTGTTACGCCACTGCAGATTACGCTCTAATTATTTGTTGAACTCAATTCATGCTAGAAGAGATTTTCTTGCTGGAGTAACGGATAGTCGCAGTGTAATACAACGCGTATTGTTAATACACTAAGGGCGAATTTCACCAAACTTTTATACCGAGTATAAGTCTTATCTTGCGAATAAATGTCGAATTTTTGACAGTTTTTCCATACGAAAACTGTCAGACGACAATTTTATTCCACGGATAAAAGATCTGACTTTGATGAAATCAGCCCTAAATAGACGTAAATAAATAAATTTAATTATATGATTTGTCGCAGTTAATTAGTTGTTATTTGTATCAAATAATATAGGTACTATTTAAAAACTAATAATGCATTATTTTACGCCCGTTTGTATTTCACTTGTTATGTTATAAAAGTCATAATATCGAGTAACCTCCAAAGTAACATGTGTTTGTTGAAAAAGGCTGAAGTTTTTTACGGTTTTCGGGTCTCGATATCAGTGTTACCAGCATTTTGATGTATCGGAAATGTGTAGTATTGCGGCGACTTGTACAAACAATCATGCGCTATAATAACGTATAATTTAATACTTGCTGTTTGAACCTCTGGGACGTTACGTGAGGAGAAAAAAGTTATAAATAAATATAAAGTGTATACAATGTTGTTTTACTTTTTATTATATAACTAAACGAAATAAGTACGTAGTTTTGACATGATTGTTGTCTTCAGAGATGGCTAAGACTTGTTTCGGCAAATGTTTCACAAGTGTTTTTTACGAGTTTACTCCTACATTTTGACCGCCACGTCAAATAAGCAAAAACGTGCCCTATGCGCCAAGCTACGAGTTCATCCAGGCGCGATTCCATTAGGCAAGTCTTGCATGCAAGTATGAAGTTACATTTGCGTCAAAGTTGCTTGCATTGGCAACATGTTATTTAAAATTGCATCATCATCATCATCATGTAAGGCTTTACGGCCGCGGGTGGGCCTTAGCCTGGTCAAGTATATTTCTCCAACGTGATCTATTTGCGGCTTTTTCTCTCCAATTTCTCACTCCAACAGTTCTTAAGTCTTGGTCTACGCCATCCAACCATCTGAGCTTGGCCCGCCCTCCACTTCAACGACCATCTGGTTTACTGTCCAGTAAAGGTCTGGGTGCTCTGGTCTCGTCCATTCTGCGACATGTCCAGCCCATCGAAGACGACCTATTTTGATGGTTTTTATTATGTTAGGCTCGCCATCCTACATCTCGTAGAGCTAATGGTTGTACCGCGTTCGCCATTGCTCCTTTTACAGCACTGCACCGAATATGCGCCTGAGGATTTTCCGCTCGAATACTAACAAATAGTTCTCGTCTTTCTTGCTTAGCACCCAGCATTCTGAACCATGTCACTATTGGTCTTAGTAAGGTCTTATAGAGGAGAAGTTTAATGCTTCTTGAGAGTTAAGGGCCGAGTCACACCAGAATGGCAGCGGCCGGCAGCGACGCGGCGAGCACTTTCAGTGTGAAATAATTTTTCGTGCGAGGCCGCCAGCGGCGACGCTACCGGCCGCTGCCGGCCGCTTCCATTCCGGCGTGACTCGGCCCTAATGTTGAACGATTAATGCCTCGCCGCGACGCGCCACGCCGCGATGCGCCGCGAGGCGCAGCCTGAAGCCGCTGTGGCGACTTGTCTCTTCTCAGTGATGCCAAGTTAGGGTAATTTACTCTAGATTTAGAGTAAAACTATTAGAGCAGGGTAAGTTTTGGGGTATTAATTTTTTTAGGGAATTTTAGGGTGAGGTCTATTTCGAATATTACTGGGTCGTTCCAGATTTTTGAAAACTAAACCATTTTTCAGAAACGAGAAACTGTTCTAGGTAACAGTTTATCAATGTATTGATTCGACTGACCCCCGCCCGACCCGTCTCAACGGAGCAAAAAGTACTCGTTTTTCTTGGTTGGTTCTTTTTTGTTCAACCAAATTTGAATTATGTGCGACTTAATTCCAATGTCGACTTTAGCCACGGTAATAGCACAATATTAACATGGTAAACTAAAATTGGACGTATTACATTAATTACGAGTTTACCCTAAAAAGGGAGAAATCCCTAAAAGTGGAAACACTGGCAGACACGCTCAGCTGCACCACGCGGTGTTTCGCTGTGCAGCGCAAAACCACTGGCCTCTTCAAGCATCTTCGCATCGCGTCACGTCTCTATGTGAATTGACCCTAAAAAGATTGGAACCATAGTATCCAATAATAATAGATCATAATCATAGATCTATGGTGCCTATTATCTGTCTTCTGGTTCTGGCTGACAACAGTTCTAAAATTTAAACAGAAGAGTCCAATAATTAATTGACAAATTGAAAGCAATAAAATTAAGACAAACCAGTCAAAGAATTTGGAGATTTTTTTTGGAGAATACCTCTTCTCTTACGTTAACAATTAGTGTAAGAAGCTATAATAATTTGATGAAATATATACATATTTTGATAACTAAGTAGCTAATTATTTAACGATTATTCTAAGAATATATTGTTTCTTTGCTAGAATTAGTTTTTGACTTGAACAATCATGAAGCGTAGGCGATTTATTGATGAGCCCATTATGAGCGACAAGACGCTCATTGTCAGCGTTGAAGACCTCATATACACGGCGTTTGGATCCATGGAAGTGAGTTACTACTGTACTTTCGGTGTTGGGAATATATTGTTTAGTTCTAATAAGTAGATAAATAAGTATTGTGAGCAACCGATACCGTGGCGGACTATAGGACACTCTGAGACTACTTTCTGCTGGATGGGGCAAAGCTCTTCAGACACCCTTTGGAACATACTTAGGACGCATCGCCAGGACACGCAAGTTCAAAGTAGGCTATAGCTTTGTTTTTGCGACCTAATAGGGTTTAAAAATTAATCCCATATAGGTGATAGGTAGGTACCTCGCTTAATATTCCTAATTTTGGCGGCGGCACAGATTACTCTGTGGGATGCATCCCAATCGCAACAATACCTTGAATGCGTTATTTATTGGATATACAGAGCATTGTTAGCAATTTGGATATATGTGAACCGTAGGGCTCCCGAGTACAGGTTTGAGCAGTATTAGCCTTAAGAAGGGTTATTTTAATTGCATCTGTACCTACATCGAGAAAATCTGCGGGTCAGCATATTCGTCCTAACTAACAATGCTATGCTGTTCCTCTCTAGAGGTCTATGTCATCTTTAAATCATCAGTAAACAAACGACTCAGGTATTCAAATTTATTGACGCACCGATTGAGGGAGCCGCGCAGCACCATGTCTTCTGCGCAGCTAATAGCCGCCTTTACACGACACACGCTTTCACGCTTGAAAGGCCTTTTACGCAGGAAAGAACGCGCGTGTAAAGATAGAAAACGAGAACGAGAAAGAACGCGCGCCGCCCGCTCGCGCTTTCATGCGTTCAAGTCTGTGCGCTTCGAATATAATTCAAGGCACCTAAAAATGGATAAAAACAATCACACACGATTGCGCGTACAAGCTTTCCCGCGTTCAATCGTGCACACTCCGATCGCGAGTGAAAGCGCGTGTTGTGTAAAGGCGGCTAATGATGTTATAACAAACTCCATCCACGTAGCAGCCGAAACGGTTTACTAATGTTTGCCATAATTTCATATGCCATAATTTTATATACCATAACTAGCACTTTGCCCGCGACTTCGTCCACGTGGATTTATTACTTTCCTCTGAAAACTTCAACAACCCTTCCACCCTCTTTGAAAGATAGTTTTCTAAAATTAATATTTACGTTCTTTAGATTTATTTATGATCTTTACCCCTTAAACTTTATTACCCTTTTACACCCCGTTAGGAGCAGATTTTTTTTAAACACCGGACTTTGTTTTATTTTTTATTTGAAGTATTAGTGCCGTACCAAGTTTCAAGTTTATTAACCAAATGAATATAAGATTTTTCATATAACTTGTATTATCTTTTCACCCCGTTAAAGGTCGAAAATGTTTGACGCTTGTCAGTAGAAAAACGACCATAGACAGCCAGCCATGACAGGTTGGTTGGACAGATGACATTTAAATTTTAAAATAGGGGTGAGACGTATTTATCGTAACAGATAGAAATAACAGATAACAATTGTTCCTAATAATAAAATATACCCGTTACATAAAATAACACAGCCTCAAGACTGTTACCGCAGCTGTTACTGTTAATACATTATAACAATCCCCACACAAACTGTTACCGCGGCTGTTATTTACGTATTTATCGTCCGTACAAAAATAACAGGCTGTTATTTAATAACAGATATTTGGATCTGTTATTTTTTTGTAACAGTAACAGTGATAACAGTTATCGTGTTTAACCTATTACAACCCGTCTCTATTTTAAAACCTAGAACTGTCAAGTGTAAAGATGTGATGTCAAATACCAATACAAACACTATGTTTGAATTTTTCGTCCAGAAGTACCTACAAATCTACAATCCTCAAAAGTAGTTTTTTTTTTAATGATGCATCTCACTTTATAATTACTCAAAAAAGTTGTTTAATGTAGCTATCTTATTATATTATTTTAATAGCAGAGAAATACAAGCCTTTCATATTTGTTTAAATAACGTCTACGTGATTTAATTATGTTTTAATATAACATGACTTCTGGACGAAAGTATTGTGCAAATAAGACGACGCCATGATCAATAAAATATGGCAATATTTTGATAAACTATTATTTTTTGTGCCGAAGAAATCAGGGGAATATTCAGGAAAGAATATTTTTCGTCAATTCGTGGATCTTTTTCCTTTTTCTTCATTACCGTACACTTTATGGCCGAAAATGAATCATGTCCTTTCAGCCCAATCCGTTCAGTGGTGAGTGGTGATAAAGACTACCCCTTTTCACCCCTTTCACCCCACTTCCAGGGGTACATTTTTGAAAATCCCTGTTACACATTATTCTTTATTTTTGGTTTTAACTATAAATGCTGAACTTAAAATTCTTCTATACAACCTTTGACACCCCCCAATCCCGTTTAGGGGGTAGTTTAGAAAAACGAAAGATGATAAACTTTATAATTTACTTAGATACATATTCGTGCCAAGATTCCAGTCTATTAACTCAAGGAATAAGATTTTTCATTCAAACAAAATCCCCCCTTTTCACCCCCTTAAAGGTCGAATTTCTAAAAACCCTTTCTTGGTGGATGCCTACGTCCTAATAACGACGTGTGCCAAATTTCAGCCCAGTACGTTCAGTGGTTTGAGCTGTGATATAGATTTCCCTTTTTAACCCCGACAGGGGTACATTTTTGAAAAACTCTGATACACATTATTCTTTATTTTTGGTATTAAGTAAAAAAAACTGAGTTTCGAGCTAACTGGACCGCGCGTTAAAATTCTTCCATACAAACTTTGACACCCCCTAATCCCGGTTTAGGGGGTAATTTAAAAAAAGGCAAACTTTATTATTTACATAGATAAATATTCGTGCCAATTTTCAAGTCTATTAACTCAAGGACTAAGATTTTACAAACAAACGAAATCCCCCCTTTTCACCCCCTTTAAGGTCGAATTTCCAAAAACCCGTTCTTAGTGCGCGCCTACGTCATAATAACTATCTGTGTGCCAAATTTCAGCCTAATCCGTCCAGTGGTTTGAGCTGTGCGTTGATAGATCAGTCAATCAGTCACCCTTGTGTTTTATATGTATAGATTTCATATGCCATAATTTCATTAGAAATAACGCTTCAGTTGCCATAATTGTCGAATGACATAAAATCATTTTCCCTAATTTCATTAGTCATAATCGATCGCCCCTCCGCGTCTACGCGATTTTAAATTACACTCTAGGGGTAGGGCATACAAGACTGCGTGGAGTCGGATTTACAGCAAATTTTTTTGGACTAACAATCTATACATACCTAGGGCTATACAAAAAATAGGTACTTCCTACCAATTTTTTGTACAAAACTATAAACGCTTCTAAATTATATTAAATGTTGCTTATGTCAAGTATCGATTATGTAATGTGTTACTTATAGAAAGTAATGATTATGACACATGTTATTATGGCAACTAATTTTATGGCAAATAAAAGTTATGACTAAGAAGTTGATATGACAAACGTTATTGGTATAAATGATAATAGGGCAAGTAAATATAATGACTGAGGACGATTATGGAAAACAATATTATGGCAAACAAGACAATACCGGCTGTTAAGACTTCCACGCCAACGTAATTAATGTCATAAATTAACAATGAGTACATATATATATACATTAAATTAGTAATTGCATGTGGATGCAATAAATTATCCTTACATATTATAAAATAAAGTCCTCCTTTATACCAAAGCTGATTTTTCCAGAAAAACACGGTGAATTTCAAACTGCTACAAACAATTCTACACATTTTGGCACGCCAATTGCGTTTACTCGAACAAGATGTGGAGATTAAGTTTGAAGAAATTGGCATAGACATAAGAAACGCCCAAGAAGCTGATGACAATCAGCCCTCATACACGAGCAGCTCAGAAGACGAAGAAGATGCCAGAGGTGCCGGACGTGAAAGAGAGAGGGAGAAGGGAGGGAAAAAAAAGGGATGGGATGAGAAAGACGAACGAGAGGAAAAACAAAAAGGAGAGGGAAAAGGTGAACGAGGTGAAAAAGAGGAGAAAAAGGAAAAACGAGGGAAGGGTGAAAAAGAAGACGGAGAGGGTAAAGGTAAACGAGGTGAAAAAGGGGAGAAAAAGGAAAAACATGGGAAGGGTGAAAAAGACAGAGATGAGAAAGATAGTAAAAGTCATAGGGGCAGAAAGGGTGATGACGATGAAGATGAAGGTGAGAAACGACTTAAAGGAAGCCCAGGTAAAAGTGCTACGAGCAGAAAGGGTTACGACGATGGAGACGAAGGTGAGGAACGACGTAAAGGAAGCCCCGGTAAAGGTGCTAGGGGCAGAAAGGGTGACGACGATGGAGACGAAGGTGAGAAACGACTTAAAGGAAGCCCCGGTAAAAGTGCTACAAGCAGAAAGGGTTACGACGATGGAGACGAAGGTGAGGAACGACGTAAAGGAAGCCCCAGTAAAGGTGCTAGGGGCAAAAAGGGTGACGACGATGGAGACGAAGGTGAGAAACGACGTAAAGGAAGCTCGGGTAAAGGTGTTAGGGGCAGAAAGGGTGACGACGATGGAGACGAAGGTGAGGAACGACGTAAAGGAAGCCCCGGTAAAGGTGCTAGGGGCAGAAAGGGTGACGACGATGGAGACGAAGGTGATGAACGACGTAAAGGAAGCCCCGGTAAAGGTGTTAGGGGCAAAAAGGGTGACGACGATGGAGACGAAGGTGAGAAACGACGTAAAGGAAGCTCGGGTAAAGGTGTTAGGGGCAGAAAGGGTGACGACGATGGAGACGAAGGTGATGAACGACGTAAAGGAAGCCCCGGTAAAGGTGTTAGGGGCAGAAAGGGTGACGATGATAGAGACGAAGGTGATGAACGACGTAAAGGAAGCCCCGGTAAAGGTGCTAGGGGTAGAAAGGGTGACGATGATGGAGACGAAGGTGAGGAACGACGAGGTGGGCGAAGTAAAGAGCGTCATGGGGAACGAGAAGCCGACCGTCATGGGGAGAGTGGAGGCAGACACGACGAGCGCAAGGTAAGACTAGCTAATGTCTTTTTATTTACACTTAGGCCCACTTGCACCGCTAATCAATAAATTCATTTAACGCTAAACGTATTTAAAACATCATTCTGTCACTGTCATCTTCACGCGATTGCTAAAAATAGAACGATGTTTTAAAGGAGATGGATAACGTTCCCTTACAAACTTGGCCTAGAAATGAAACAAAATGTATTATGAAGCTATATTAGTGTTTCATAGTCCTGTATATTTTTGTTAGCTGTAACACTTTGTGAAAGGACATAGACCCTTCTCAAATTTGATGACTTCAAAAAATAAATTAAATTCATGGTGCTGTCATACGCAGCACCACATAGTTACGAATAAAGTAGAAATCGTCAAAGACAGACCCGACTGACAAGAAGTGTTTTTAGTTCGTCAAAATAAAGGAGACGATTCCAAAAGACAACTGTTTACACTGGCTTTAGGCTAAAAGTAACATGCCAACAGTGCAACAATCATTTACAGTCATAACTCATATTTAGAATCGTCTAGTGTCTACGCCAAAAAATAGCTAAGGGCATAATTAAATAAGTACTAAAGTGTACTCTTTCTAACACAAAGGATGTTTCGTATAAAAAAAATATATATATTGCGTTGCATTGTTAATCTTTTAACCCATTCAAGGCGGCTCAAAAAATCGCCCTCATTACGTAGGGGCGGTTGGAAATTCTAATGCCGATAGGCGTCTGACGCATGTCATATTGAAACACTTTGACGATTATTGGAATATAACCAGGGATTGCAAACCTTTTTCATTACTTTTTAGTTAAATAATACTATTAATTTTAGTAATTAGTCTACTATTTAAAATGTACTAAGTAGGTATAATAATAGGTCTTTACCTATGAAATTGCCGTTTTGTATGAAAAAATTTAAACGAATTTTTTTCATGAATTTTTTATTTGTATTAATCGAAGTAATCACCCATGCAATCAACGCATCTTTGCCATCGCAGTGGCAGTTTATTGATGCCCTTCTTAAAGAAATCAGCTGGACGGGAGGCAACAAATTCTTCAAAGGCATTTTGTACTGCCTCTCGGGTATTGAATTTTTTTCCCGCCAAGAAGTTATCCAAATTCTGGAAAAAGTAGTAGTCTGTAGGCGCAAGGTCTGGTGAGTAGGGCGGATGACGGAGAGCTTCCAACCCCAGTTCTTGCAACTTGGAGACCGTCTGCTGTGCAGTATGAGGTCGCGCGTTGTCGTGCAGGAGCAGCGGAGACGAGCGATTGACCAATGCTGGTTGGAGATGCGCCAGCTTCTCCATCATTGTGTTCAGTTCTTCACAGTACACATCTGCAGTAATGCTCACCCCGTTTGGTAAGAAGCTGTGATGAATCACACCGGCGCTAGACCACCAAACAGTGACCATCACTTTTCTAGGGGTAAGTTTTCGTTTAGGGCATTGTTTAGGTGCTGAACCAGGATCCAACCAACTTGCTGAGCGCTTGCGGTTATCAAACAGAATCCATTTTTCATCGCAGGTAACAATGCGGTTCAAAATTCCTTCATTTGTGTGTCTGTTGAGCAGTGCAAGGCACGTCTCGATGCGTACTTCGCGCTGGCGATCATTGAGTTCGTGGGGCACCCATTTGTCAAGCTTTTTTACCTTGCCAATTTGACGCAAATGGACCAATATTGTTTTGACGCTAACGTCGAAAGCTGCTGCTATTTCAGCCGTAGATTGTGTATCATCAGCTTCCACAATCGCCTTTAATTCGTCATTGTCGACCAAAGTCTTCGGACGACCGCGAGGTTCATTTTTCAGGTCGAAATTTCCAGAACGGAAGCGAGCAAACCAATAACAGGTGGTGCGTTGGTTTGTAGTGTTAGCTCCGTAAACGTCGTTGATGTTGCGTGCCGCTTGTGCCGCGTTGCTGCCACGACGGTACTCATATTCCATAATTACTCGAATTTTTAACGTATCCATGATGACGAAAAAGATTGAAATGCGATGAAAATGTAACACTAATCAATAAAGAAATGACTACTTTTGGAAAAAAAAATCCATGTTTTTAAAATAAAATTAATTTGAAATTAGAATTCTTAGCCAAACAAAAATTATTTTGATTTGAAATGGCCAGTACTGCAGAACGGCAATTTCATAGGTAAAGACCTAATATAAGCGTTTGTAATTAGTAGTTGAAGGGAAGAGAGAACATCAAGAAGGGTTTTCCGGTTTATTTTATTTCTAGTGCATCGTCATTTGTTTGTCACTAATGACTAAAATAATGAAACGAAGCGATTGCTAAACTGATCGCTTACGAATTATTTATTTATTTTGTCTTACCACTTACATTAGTTTCGACCCTTCGAACGTTTCGAATTAGATCTTGACCCATCGGAAAAAGTGTGATACTTCCTGGCCGCGCCACAGTGGAAAATTAAAAAGACATGTTTCTAAATAATTTGTACGTTAAATGTACTATACGGAACGAGTAATGAAAATAAACGAACGTACCTCAACGAAGAATGAAATATAATGAAGTTTATGTGGCGCGGCTGGGGAGTATACTCCCTAGCCGCGCCACCATGGTTCTTGTTAACTACTAGGCGCACCCGAATATAGTAAACACTAAATAAATGTACGCAATACGTACTCCTCCGTACGCTATAGAGAGATTCGGAAATTTAATTACTTTAGAAATGATAGCCTTGCGAATGTGGCGCGGCCAGGGAGTATGCTCCCTGGCCGCGCCACAAAGAGTTATTAGGCTTACCTGGACATGGTATGCACTAAATAAATGTACGCAATACGTACTCCTCCGTACTGTTAGGATGGCGCTCCGTGGGTCCTTTTTAATTGAAACACTCGTTTCTGCTGCAATGAATTTATTTTGTACTTTCACATCAAAATTACAATAGTCGGAGAAAATGTGAATTTAGTAGAATTTTGTAGGTTGACTGCACTGCTTGCACAGCGAGCAGTTTTATATAGTACATAAAATCTCAAATCAGCAATTTTAAGGTATTGATTGAGAAATTATTTCAGTTATTTTTAAAATGTATTTATGTATTTGTTTGTGGTAGGCCATACTTTATCGATGACCTTTACTTTGAGCTTAATGCATTTAGTGATTTATGTATGCAAGTGGGCCTGGAAGCAACTTTTTATGAATAATTGTTGAGAGTAATAGCTTGAAACATCGAACACGATTCCGTTTTATACACACGTGTTTTGTGACACGTATTCACCACCTCTCCATAAAACACTGTTTTCAGCTGCTTTCGCCTGCTGTCACTATGTAGGTACTTAGTTTGCAAAACATCAAAATTTGTTATGTTTTAGGGTATCGATGGAAGAGCTGACAGGCACGGTTCTGGTACAAGCATCATTGTAACAGGTAAGTACTAGAATTAATTTAAAATATCCTGAGGGTATTATTGTAGAGTGGCCACGTTTCACTTGTTATCGGAATTTAAATTGAGACCTCTTAGGTCGAATGTATTACTACTATAATATGATTTATTATGTTTGCTCAGAGTCACGGAGGGATGGAAGAGGCAAAGGAAGTACCGATAAAGTACTAGTTGGTAAATATAGAATGTCATGACACGATAATAAGATGAAATCTTAAGTTGTTGTGAGAATTACAATAACTCTACTTTCTGAATTTCAGCCGAAAGGGGACCATCCTCTCGTAAGTACCTAAGCGAAAGACTACTCACACCTATTCAGCTCCATTCCCGTTTCGCTGAACGATTTTGGTCACACTTATACAGTTCTGCTTCTATCAGCCGCGTACAAGAAGAATGAGAAAAGCCGTCATAGCGTGTTATCTCCGCTGAAACGCTTGCACCTTGTCGACAAGGAGGCGAGAACTATCCGTGTACAGCGATGTTACGCCGCGTTCGACGCTGAATGCGGCGGAACAGCGCTGAACTTTATCTATAGCACTCGCATGATAAGAACACATTTGTCCTCACTTTATACTTGTTTGCCGCGAAAGCTGAATAGAAGCGGAAAGCTGAACGGATGCGTACGCGTCTCCATACAAACTCGTTGTTTTCTATGGACATAAGCTGAATACAGCTGAATAAGTGTGAGTAGTCCCTAATACACCGAATCTAGTTTGACTGGATAGCCCAATTTTTAAACTAGAGAACACTGCTATTAGTAACACTGGCAAGTTATTGTCCCTTAGATTATCTTTGATTGTGGCCGGTGAACGGTATCTGTAGACCGACCGACCTTAGACTACAGACTGATTTTTAACCGACTTCTTCAAAAAGGAGGAGGTTCTCAATTCGTCTGTATGTTTTTTTTTTTTTTTTGTATGTATGTTATGCGATTACTCCGCCAATTATGAATCGATTTTGATGATTCTTTTTTTGTTTGGTAGGTGAGAGAGAGGATCTTCAGAGGTGATCCCATTTATAAATTTTATTGGCTTTGCTTACATAGTTTTTGAGTTAGCTTCAATAATTACGTATTTTTCCCACTTTGTCCATGTAGACGATATCTTATTTGACTCCGTCACTGTTATTTACATAGCAGGTAGTGGTATTCGAATTAGTGTGGGGTAGGTACCACAACTAAAAAGTGAAAAATAAAAACTTTTTACAAAAAAAAAACAACCGATTTCCAAAAATAACACTAAAAAAGTGAAGTCGGTGGCAAAAAACGAAAATTGGAAAGCAAATAGGCACCGACTTCCGAAAAGTTATTTTTCACTTTTTTTGTGTTTTTTTGTAAGTCGGTTGTTTTTTTTTTGTAAAAAGTTTTTTTCGCTTTCATTTACATTATGATATAAAAGGCGGCGGCGGCACTATAACCGATAGAGATACAACGGAGCTGGCGGCACTCTATACACTTCTTAAAATGTATTGATTGACTACATAGAGCCACTAAATGTTTTGTTTGAAACATCAGATGGTCGCCCAGCACGCGTGGGCAGTATTGAGGTAGTGACTGCCTCCCAGTTTGCGCTACTCGAGCGTGCAGTGAAGCAGTTGGAGCAGGTGTCTGGACCACTGCCGATGCCTGCCCTGCCCGACAACGAGAAGCTGAGAAAGGACCTGGCGCAAGGACGCGCCTCGCTGTCCGAGACCATGCAAGCTGTGCAGGTAGCTACGACATGAGGCTCACCTACCACAGCTTCTGTATGGGTTCGAGTATTCATTACCATTGCGGCTTCTTTACTGTTCGTATATCTTTTAGCTGACTTATATAGCAGAAGATAGAGACTGCTGGTAATTTCTGCAAAAGGCCTTTACCTTCTTTTAAGAGGGGTATTGCTATAAAATAATCTAAAAAATTAAAATATCCTAACTAATATTAAAATTGCGAAAGTGAGTTTGTTAGTTACGCTTTCATACTAAAAAAGGACATAGGCTACTTTTTATCCTGGATCGCAGACGAGTCGCAGGCAACAGCTAGTAATAAAATCCTTTATTTAAAATAATTTATTATGAATACTTATACAACGTGTTCCTTTTGTTATCCCATAACTCTACGTTTTAATGAGACCATGGAATCAACTCGCATATGAAATTATTTGTCAATACCTGGGTAATGTTTATTTTTCATTTTTCATACAAAATAATTCGACAGTCACGATTATATGTAACAACCTTATGTGAAATATATAAAAAATATGTATAAGTACATATATTTCAAACAATTTCTGTCCATAAAAAAATATGACAACGTCGTATTTTCTTAGCTTTAAATATAATGATTGGTTTGAATGAAAATGATACTCTTGTAGTATACCTATCAACGCTCAGCTTGAAGGCATGATGATTCATACAATGCATGAGTAAGTATAATGTTATAATTTCTACTAGCTAAATGCGCGGGTGCAAGCAGCAGAGCAGGGGCTGTCCCGCATGGCAGAGCTGTTGACGCAGCTGGCGATGGCGGGCGCGCTGCCCCTGGACCTTGCCAGCGGCATCGGGCAGATGCAGGCCGAGCTAAGCCAGGCCGCCGAAGCCTTGGCAACGAAGCCCGCTGGTGCAGGCACGACACGCTTCGCTGAAGCTGAGCATGAAGTGAGTATTGTCACATTATATGGCCAAGTAGGTTTACAATCTTCTACTTAATAAAAATCTTAAATTAATTAATTCACCGACCGAAAACGCACAGCCTACACCGCTGGGTCTCGAAGCAGAATAGCCATAGCACAAGAGTTCATGTATAAAGAAAATAAATTTTATTTTATTTTATTTTATTTATTCGGAAGAACAAACAATTACACATTATATTTTACAAATAAATAGAACCTTAAGCGTTATACAAATATGCAACCAACAACGAAATCCACAAAAACACAAAAAGACAAAGACAATATTGATAAAGTGCAAGTCGGACAGATAGATAATTGCACGAGATAAAATACATACAACTTACAGCCACTGCTAAGGAGCAGTAGAGAGACAGTAGAGGAGCAGTAGAGAGATGATAACAATTATTCACATAGTTCTCTGATTGTATCAAGCAACATTTTCCTAAATTTTCTAACGGATAAAGCAAATAGATCCAAGCTAGAGAAAAAAGTATTAAAGTTGCCTGTGAGGCGACGCAGAGGTGCCCGCAAGCCTGCATTCGTACAACTAGGAGTGATGGCGAAAACAGGTCGTGCGCGCACCCCACGCCCCTGAATGGTTCTAGGGACAACATAGCACAACTTGTTACAAATATCCACACAGTCATACGAGTTGTTTCATAGATTGTACAGAAACATAGTTTCTAGAAAGATACGTCTTGACTTTAAGGAGAGCAGGTTGTATTTTATCAGTAAGTCGCTATAAGGGTAGTTAATATGACTTCTAAAACAACGGTAATGCATCGTTTTCAAAAACTTACGTTGTATACGCTCGATGCTGTCAGTATATTTATTATAATAGGGACTCCACACCGGCAGTTGGGACCGGATTAGTGATCGATACAAATGTAAATATGTGCTTGGGCGGACGAACTCCGTGGCTGATATTATTACGAAACCATACATACGATAAGCCTGACTCATGATTTTATCAACGTGTGCGTCCAGGTGTAGTTTATCATCGAGCAGTATTCCTAGATCACGGATTGTGTTTCCTCTGTCTAAGATTTCATTTTGTAGTGCATACGGGTGTTTAAATTGGGTTTTATTTTTAGTAAAGCTGATACAGCAACACTTGGAAATACTAAGGAAGAGTTTATTTTTAATACAATACTCTACTAGTCGATTAAGATCTTGTTGGAGTAAGTGACAGTCTAGTATTGATTTAATAGGTCTAAAATTTTTTAGATCGTCCGCGTAAAGTAGGAACTTGGTGTTAAGAAAACACACATAGATATCATTAATAAAAATCACAAATAACAGAGGTCCGAGAATTGAGCCTTGAGGCACCCCTGACGTTGCGGTTATGATGGTTGAATGGAACCCATTTATACTTACCTTTTGTGTTCTGTTTGACACATAAGATATGAACCAACGCAACAAATCCCCGCGGATACCGTTAAAGGCTAGCTTCGTCAAGAGCAATTCATGATCAACCTTGTCAAAAGCTTTTCGAAAGTCAGTGTATACAGCGTCCACTTGCACACGAGAGTCCATACGGTTAAACAAATAGTCAGTGAAAGATATCCTATTAGTTGTTGTAGATCTTCTTTTTACAAACCCGTGCTGTTGCTGTAGTATTTTGTCATGGATAATCGGATACAACTGATTGTGAACGAGCCTCTCGAAAAGCTTTGACAAGGCTGCCGGCCTTGTCAAAGCTATATAGAAATGGCAAATATAGAAATGGGCCGATAATTTTCAACGTCCTGTTTTGGACCACTTTTATGAACGGGAGTAATATTTGCCCGTTTCAGGACTTCTGGAAAGGTTCCCTGACACACACACTTATTATAAATAATACGCAATGGTGTACATAATGAATATGCAGCCTTACTAAGGAAAATTGGTGGAATGCCGTCAGGTCCTGGTCCTTTAGTACAATCTAAAGATCTGAGGGCACTAAGTACTTGGTCAGTACTAAGCTCAAGGCTACTAACAGGGGAGCAATTCTCAGCATATTCATTGCCCTGGGTATGAAAATTTGCGAGAGTGGAAGGTTCGTACACCGGAGGTTCGACTTAACTGGGTTAAATAAACCTCATTCATGGAATGTGCTACAAACACTCCCTCTAACGTAACTCGTCAACTCCTAAACATTTGCTCACAACTAAATATTAAACAATATAATCATTTAACCAATTGTAACGGTCGAATATTGGATTTGTTTTTCAGTAATGCACATTCTTTAACGTATACTTCCGATGTTCCTCTCTTGCCCATCGATACTTATCATCCAGCCTTTTACGTCCATGTACCATTTCTAATACCTAGCATCTCGAAATGCAAAATTCCGAATCCGCTCAACTATTACAAAGCTGACTACTGCGAGATAAATAAGGATATTAGTAATGTTGACTGGAGTGGTTTACTTGAAGGATTGGTACCTGAGGAAGCCGTGTCTGCTTTCTACGAAAAAACGTTTGGAATAATTAGAGCACATACACCCACATGCAAGCAGAGGAATTTTAATTTTCCCATCTGGTTCACACGTTCACTCATATGTACTTTCAAAAATAAAACTTATGCATGGGTAAAGTGGAAGAAACGCGGCAATATAAGTGATTATGAAAAGTTTTCTGCTATTAGAACAAGGTTCAAAAGGGAAGTTGATAGATGCTATAAGAGATACATGACGTCAGTTGAAGATAATATTGCCACCAATATCAAGGCTTTCTGGTCATACATCTCCAACCGCAAAACTGCAAACAGAATTCCTGGCACGATACACTACAAACAAAATTTAACCAGTGATCCTGTTACAATGTGTAATCTATTCTCTTCCTTTTTCCATTCTGTGTACGAACCCTCCACTTTCAACTCTGATTCATGGGTGCCTCCCACTGCAAGTGGTGATCATGATGTTAACTTGTCTAAATTGTACTTCCCCTTAGAAAATATTCGTAGAGAACTAAAAATGTTGGATTCGACTAAAGGACCTGGTCCAGACGGTATACCTGCGTTATTTTAAAAAAATACTTACAGTACAATATGCTACCCCGTATTTATACTTTTTAACAAATGTATTTCGAGTGGAGTCTTTCCGGATATATGGAAACGCGCAAATATTGTGCCAGTACACAAAAGAGGTTCTAAAAATAATGTAGAGATGTATCGTCCAATTTCTATATTATCAGCATTGTCTAAACTCTTTGAAAGGCTTGTTCATGCTGAGATTTATCCAATTATTCGACATGTTCTAATAAAGGAGCAACATGGCTTCGTCAAAGATAGATCTTGCGTAAGCAATCTCTTAATATTCACAACACAACTCTTTGAGAATATTGATAACAGACAACAAACAGACGCGGTGTACACTGATTTTCAGAAGGCATTCGATAAAGTGGATCATAGATTGCTGCTCAATAAAATTGCGTACAATGGTATCAGAGGGGATCTCCTGCGTTGGTTTGTCTCCTATATAACCAATAGGACCCAAAAAGTTGTGATCAATGGTTTCGAGTCTAGCTATATTCAAGTTACATCAGGAGTCCCTCAAGGCTCGATTTTAGGACCATTGCTATTTATACTGTTCATAAATGATATAAAAAAATGCTTTCAAAATTCAAAATTTCTATTATACGCTGACGATTTAAAAGTTTTTAAACAAATTTCAAATGAACAAGATTGTGTTGAATTCCAACGTGATCTTGATCGTTTCACAGACTATTGCTCTTATAATAAACTCTACCTTAGCTTGCCTAAGTGTCATAGTATTACGTTCACTAAAAAGAAAAATATCATACATTTCAATTATCAACTTGCTAACAGTGTTATTAACAAAGTTAGCAATCTTCGTGATCTTGGTGTGCAGCTGGACTCGAAACTTTATCTTGATATTCATGTAGAAAACATTGTCAATAAGGCATATCAGATGTTTGGCTTTGTAATGAGAGCATCTAGAGATTTCCATCGACCCTCCACCCTCTTGCACTTGTATAAGTCAGTAATTAGGCCACAATTAGAATTCGCAGTCCCGATCTGGAATCCTTACTATGCTAAATATATCGAAATTATAGAATTAGTCCAACGCAAGTACCTTCGTGCTATGCAATTCAGATGTTTTCGTAAGAAAACATCATACCAATCGCTTCTTAAAGAATACGACCTGCTTACATTACAATCAAGACGAGTCCTCCTTGAGACAATGACGTTATTCAGTGTATGCCGAAACAAGTTTGATTGCCCTGACTTGGTGACTGGTTTGTGTTACCTGGTTCCTCGAACAGTACATGGACGTGAGGTACGCACCAGGCGGCTGTTCGCTACCAGCTTTTGTAGATCCAATGCTGGTATGCGCTCACCACTATACCGCTTAGTCGACACATACAATACGCGTTTTGGTGCAATAGACATATTATTCCTAAGTAGATATAAATTTAAAAACGATATAATTAAAATTCTAAAGGATCGGCAGTAGGCTTCATATATGGGTTTTACGCGATGTAATGTAATGTGATCCTCCATAGAATATTGTTTATCTTTTTACCTTTAAATTATTTTTCATTGAGATAGCCCTGCTACAATTAAAGTTTGCTAACAGCTTGTTTTTTATTATTTAATATAGTAATTTGTGGAAAATGTTGTGGGTAGTATATTTGTTAAGTTTAATTTTAAGTCAACACTGTTTATGCTTAATATACTACTGTTTGTTTTCCCAAATGTAATAAATAAATAAATAAATAAATAAATAAATAAATACACCGAATGGAAAAAGTTTGCAAAGAGATTACAGATGTCCTCAGGATCGGTAGACGATTGATTTCTGTAGTGCATGGTTGAGGGAATCGGAGCTTTAGATTGCCGGTTAGCAACATAAGTCCAGAAATATTTAGTATTAAGTTTTATATTATCTTCTACCGAGCCCAGGTATAAACGGTAACAATTCTTGGAATCGGTTTGGAACCTCGATCTATAAATTGAAAACTGTTCATAATCGGATATGTTTTGATAGGTCTTCCATTTGTTCCATGCCATTAAATTATTTAAAAAAATGTGTATTAAAGAGGGCGAAAACCACACTGGAAATTTGGTAGACTTAATTGTCTTCAGAGGAACATGAGCTTTAATTATTTGGTAAACAATTTCATAAAACCTATTCAGCGCGTCTTCTGCAGACTGCCCGTGAAGTTCATCGTCCCAGTTAATTTTGAGTAGATCGCGATTAATGTGTTCATAATTCGCCTTAAAATAATTGTGCTTTTAAACCGCCTTGCGCATCATTGAACTGCTGTGTAATTTACAGGGGACTAGAATATACAGCGGTGGGTGATAGAGATCTGGTTTTAGTAATATATTACTTATTACTTATCATTAAATTCAAAATCTTCCCGCTCGAGTTCTTAATATTATTGTGCTGATAGGCATTCAGCACAGACATAAAAGTATTCAAGTGCCTGCAGACAGGGGAACTACCAAAACACATTTGCTGCGTGGCAGCCGCGTTGTTGGTACCAGTGCGCCATCCAATGTTAGGAAGATTATAATCTCCAAGTAGGTAAAAGTTTTGAACGGTCTCATCCTCCATTAAGGTTTGCAGGTACTCTAGGTATGCAACATAAATACATTCGGATGTTTTGGGTGGGATATATGCTGAACATATTACATCATGTTTTCCTCTCGTTGCGCTTGAGCATATCATCTTACGCTTGCCTAAGCGTAAGATGATATGCTCAAGGCTTTTATAGTATGGTATAGTCGGTTCAATTTTATTGGATCCCAGTCCCTTTAAAACTGCAACAAGAGTCCCGCCGCCATCCTTTTTTTTAGTAGCCTCGCGATCCCGGTCGCGTCTGTATACTGTGTAACGGTGATCAATGAACTCGGAGTCTAATATTTCGGAGGTGAGTCAGGTCTCTGTGAGTATAATAATGTCATAACAGTTAGATAAAATATTCATATATAGAACATGCAGTTTAGTGCGGAGCCCCCTACAATTTTGGTAATATATAGTAAATTTTTCATCAACCATTTTCATAAGGAAGGAAACTATTAGGCATTACAGTAATCTGACTGATTAAAACGGCATTACGAACATTATGATAAAACAAATGACAGTAAAAGTTGTTCTCCCTAAAATAAGACGACCTTAACAGAGTAAATATTGGTGTGATATTAACACTATTTGAGCACAGCATCAATGGGTGCAGTAAGAAAAAGAATGATACACATTTAAAAAAATACATACAACCTCCAGAAAACACACATCCATAGTAGCAAATGCAATTTGCAGACAACATAGAACGCACAGACACCGATCGCACCGTTCAAACAGAGCCACCGTGATGAAAATTATTAGCAAGTCAAGCATACCAGCTAAACAATTACGACCAGGACACATCCCTTCGATGCAGAGAAAAAATAGTGAGCAAAAACAAACACAATTATACACAATGCCAATAAGTCCGCTAGTTATCCTTCGCGGCAGCAGCACCAGGTTTCATTTTTGCAATATCCTGGTGTGATCGAATGGCAAACGATAAAGGAAGGGTTTTTGAATATTCATCCTGGTTAGAAAGGGAATGAAAGTTACTATGGGTTTATATTATGATTACGATGGGTGGGTAATATTACAGAACTACTGGTTTGTTTGCTTTCGGTTTTCTTACCCTGAAGTTTGTAATGATTGCGGCAGTTGGTGACAGAGCTAGTTATCCTCTTATTCTACAAGCAGGGTCGTCAGCCGAAGTCAATGGTAGATCCCTCGACTATGTCTCGGTCGAAGACTGTCCCAGCTCAGTCGACCACGTCTAAGGTTATCTCCACGAAGCAATCCACTGTAGGAGGTGAGGCTGCTGGGGAGGAGGCTGCGCCTGGGCCGATAGGAGTCACGCACCAAGAGATGCAGTAAGTTATTATGGTTTAAAGAAAGATATTTATTTCTCAAAAGAATTAGGTACAAATTCACCTAAAGAGAAAACATAAATAGATTTACTTATTATTGCGTGCCATTAAGCGTAGCTTAAAATAAAATATTGCTATGCGTAGTACGTGTCTTAAATGTAACTTTGTAATAAAAAAATTATCTACACCCATGCTATAAATCCTCGATAAAAGTTTCTGAAACAGTTAGCTTATTGCCAACATTAAAACACTTTTTTTAATGTTGTCATAGTAACCATAATATCATCCAAACGGGTGTTATTATGTTGTACTAAAGGAGATTGCCCAGAATCAAAACCGCTTTATAGTGTAAGAGTATGGCCATAAAAATATACTCATAAATTATAAAATATTTTTTTAGCTTTTCTTAGTTAATTTGATCAAAATCGTATGTGGGGTTAATATTTTGTATTTAATTAGTTAGTTATTCGATTATATGGCGTATTTTGGTGAAAGCTGTGTTGCCAATTTTTAAAACTTCCCTAATCGGTCTTATCGGATCACGAGCGGATGATGAGTTTTAAAAATAATTTCAACTATGACATTTTTCCTCGTTATTAATATTCTAACTTTTTATTAAAATAATACTACTCTACTTATTCAAATCTTTCTTTAGGTGGCAAACAAATCACTTATGGTCAGGATGATTTAAATTAATTGTTGATAACACTGTCGCGGGAAATGTGAAAGGTAAACTGTCAAAAGCGTCACTGTCAAATAAATCATCGTGTTGTTGTTGTGCTAATAAATAATTTATAATTGCGTTGTGTGAGTGTCCAGTGGATTGTGGATTGTGTAGAACGTTTTTACGACTACGGTCCTCTGTGCAGTAAATCAACAACGATTTCGTTAAAATGTCACGCTGTGTGAACTGTTCCCTTTCTTTGGTACATCCTCTACCCCGTCGCCAAGTCGGGGAGGCAACGGATGTAATCGTCAGAATTTTACAATCCTGGATTATTCCAGCAACGGTTAGTTCCCCTACATTTTAGTTAATAGGGCTACATTTAACTCTGTAGCTGATATTACAGCCTATTATTGCAATTGTTTGGTGGGTAATCGGACAGTGGGATGCTGTGCTCACGTTATGACCATTTTGTGGTATCTTAGTTGGGCTCAATTTAGGTCTGTTGAGCCGCCGGCTCCGTTTTTAGACGACATATTTTATGAATATGATAGTAATATAGACTAATAAATAATATAATAATAAACATCTGTCGGGCATGCCACCGACCGGGAGAATCAATCCGACACATTATCTCCGGGTGTTCTCGTCTAGCTAACGGAGAGAACTTGCATAGACACAACCTTGTAGCCAGGATTATCCATCACCAACTTGCTCTGAAATACAGCCTTGTGGAATCGGAAGTGCTGTACTACAGGTATGTGCCCGACCCAGTTCTCGAAAATGGAAATATCACATTGTACTGGGATCGATCCATCATCACTGACAGGACTATTGTTACCAATAAGCCTGATATAGTGGTGGTGGATCGAACAGAGCGGTGCGCAATGATCATTGACATAACGGTCCCGTATGACGGAAACCTCCAGAAGGCCGAAAAAGATAAACAAATCCAAGTATCTTGACTTGGCTCACGAGGTTGTCGACATGTGAGATGTGGACTCTGCGATCATTGTGCCGATAGTCGTATCAGCCAATGGCTTAATTGCTAAGAGCCTCTACCAACACCTATATAGGCTGGGTTAAGGGCCTGGTTCAGAAAGCGATACTCCTGGACACGGTCCGTATTGACCGGTAGCTTGGACCCTGTTCCCGATACCGGTGAGCTACTATTTTTTATATTTTTTAGTGTTTTTATATTTTTATAATCTAATAATTTAAAAAATATAATTTATATGTAAATAATAGATTAATAAAACTATTTCATTCCTATATTCAA
The DNA here is from genome assembly GCA_948473465.1 of Lithophane ornitopus. NCBI lineage: Eukaryota > Metazoa > Arthropoda > Insecta > Lepidoptera > Noctuidae > Lithophane > Lithophane ornitopus. The sequence goes on along the minus strand of OX419624.1, from coordinate 664,884 downwards.
TCATTTTTATTTTCTACTTCCTACAAGTACAAAACTACATTTGGCACCTACCTATATAATATTATTTATTTCGGATCATTAATTGATTTGTTAGAACTATTTTCTGTTGCATATCTATATAAATTCAAATCATAATGATGTAAAGGAATGCGTTTTTTAGTGGAAGATCTGTTACAAAACTAACCTTAAAACTGAACAGAAAATCAAAGAACCCAAAGAGAACCCCACAAAATAAATGGATTGTTTTTATTTTCTTTGAGACTACGACATCACCCCTCTTTTATATCCAATTTATGCTGTCATACAAAATTGTTTGATGCGCAACGGCGCTCCGTAGATAAATGGGCATTTTCCTTTCATAATGCAACTCATTTCAAAAAAAGAACATTGTCATGCAGGGGCGTTTCACTAACAAAGTGCAGTTTCTAAAACAAAAAAGCATCTATTACTCGAATTTGAAAAATTCGAATTCACGTGCGTCGTATCCCTCCATTTTTGTTCGATATTAGTATTGCAAAGAACCTTTTATAGAGGATTCATATCATGGGTGTAGATAAAGTCTTGTATGCCACTGTAAATAATTAGGTGTTTAAACACTCATGTGATACTATTATCACACCCGATTTCGCCTCGTGTGATAAACCCACATTCGTGTTTTAATACCCCTTATTATATAACAGTTGCATAAATAACTATTATATTTACTTCATTTTTCTTGAACAATCGTTTATTTTGCACCTAGCCGGTCTTTTTCCTACTGAGCTTTCGCTAACTTTACACGGACTTCGGTTTAAAGACATCTATTTCTCAAAAAAAAGAACGTTACAAACGTTCACTTAACTTAATAAGAAAAGTAAGATAAAAAATTAAATTAAGTGCGATGCTCTGTGTTCACAATAAGAAATTAAAAGTTAAAGGTGACAATCCGTATTGTTAGTGTTGTTTTCACTGTCACTATTGGCTACATCATCAGGTAGTTTATTATACAGTTTTGCTCCCTCGTACAGTATTTTTTTTTTTTCATAGTTAGTTCTGGTTTGTCTTAATTCTAGTTTGTCTCGTCGTCTTGCGTTGTATGTGTAACTTTCTTTTAAAGTTCAGTTGTGAATGTGTACCTTGTGTTATGATTTTATGTATGATAGTGCATGTTTTAAGTATGTATAATTGGTTAATTTTAAGTATTTTTGTATAATTGTTTTGGGTGGTTGGTGTTAGTAGTCATGGTTATAACGTGTTTTTATTGCTATAATTTGCAGAACTTGTATTTCTTGGACGTTTGATTTTGCTGCAGTTCCCCATATCTCATTTCAGATATATTCTATATATGGGGTCTAACAAGAGTGTTGTAGATCATTGCGCGAACCTTTTAGGGGACAGAAGTAGACATTCGGCAGGTGAAATGTAATTGGATTGTTCCACTAGAAATTTCTAAGTATAGCAGCTTGGAATTTGGAAGATACCTCGGTGCGCTCGTGTCGCCGTTGGTCGTGCGCCTGATCTTTCCGCGGTCGTGTGGGATCGCGTCCCATCGGCCTATGAGAGTGAGGGAGTGCGCACACACTTTAGGTGCACTCCCTGCAACTAAAGTGTGTGCGCACACACTTGCACTATGTATTTCTAATATTTCCCGCGTCCCGCTTCCTAATCTCTGAAAGCGGTCGCTCTGTGACCGGAATTCGGTCGAGAGGATATTATTATTACTCCCACATTAAATTGTATAGCACTATTTTAAATTATAAATCTACCTTCATTCTTCAGTGACGTTCTGGAATACATGAAGGAGGCAATTGCTAAAGAAATACAAAATTTGACTGCTCGCGCCAACCACTCTGCTGATGTGGCGTCTAGTACGACAAGGAGTGTCGGTGAGTTAGTGTAGCTTGTTTGTTCTATTTCTTGCCTTAAGTGTCACGACAGTCATCAGATGAAACTTAATCGAAGGGAGAGGGCGCTAATGTGCGTAAATAAAAAAATAGTGAAAGTGAAAAGTTACACACTAGATGATTGCTCTAGTGACACAAAGTGAGTGACATTGGAGTTCGTGTGTAATATCCAATAAAACGGAAGTAAAAAAGTGCAAGAAAAATAACGACCCCACAATTAATATATAAAAAAAATGTATATATATATATATATAAAATATTATATATATATTATATATTGCGCATATATTATATATATAGCGTTTTGATCGCTTGTATGTATATTTTCAGCGCAAAAACTGGCCACTGCTATGGAAATAGACGAACGTATCACCAACCTTTTCTCGCAGACTGCAGACTATGCGGATCAGCTCAGCGGGTTCGATGCCGGCCTCGCGACACAGGTATGTTCAGGCTTAACCTCGGTGAAGGGAGGGAGATAGATAGATAAAACAGTTTATTTCAGTAGGTACTATCGGCAAAACGTCCGCTTACTTTTAAGGCGATAATCGCATAGCACGGCTCACGACTCGGTCGCCCGATGTATGCATAAGCATTATCAGGCTATAATGTTCCCACTGCTGGGACACAGGCCTCCTCTCAGTGAGAGGGAGCGGGCCATAATCAACCACGCGGGCCAGTGCGGGTTGGTAGATGTCACAATACATATCTTTGAATTGTTGGTTCTAGAACATGCCGGTTTCCTCACGATGTTTTCCTTCACCGTTTTGAGAGCAGTGGTGATGAAATAATTTACATAAAGTAAAGCGATGCGAAGCCCGATGTATGCCTTTTGACCAATAGGATGCACGAAGCGTATTTTAGTCGTGTTCGTACTAATAGAATGATCTATAGAAGTGTACCACCAACACTAGGCGCGTGTTATGCTGACTTATTAGTGACATGATTCTTTAATGGGCACGGCCAGCATGAGCTCTTGATGAAATATTATTGCTGACAAGAAGTAATTTCGTACTCATATCTTGATTAGTTTAGAAAATTATTATTGTTATTGCTATATTGATTGTATCTAAGTAGTTCGACAGGGTTGTGTAGCGTCACCGTACGCGATTGCTCGTGAGGTCAAAATGAAAATCCAAGCATGACTTTATTTTGACCTCACGAGCGGTAAGCACACTCGAAAACTATGAAAACGACACCCATGACGAAAATTTTCGCAGCCGCTATTTTGGATTTTCGTTTTGACTTCAATATCGGCTTTAACACCCTCGAAAAATATGAAACAATACCCCAAGATGAAAAAGGAGATCATTCACCGTCTATACATTTGTAGGCTATATTTGTAAAAGTGCTGGCCAAACAAAAAAAACCTATATTCCGAAAGAGTACGTTGTTCTCTTCATTTTTTGTTACTACAAGCTATTACTTTAATAAAATAACTATTAATTATTTTAACCAAAACATACTGATCAGGCAGGGCGCTATTGTATTCATTGGGCCTTTAATCAATATTATATAAGTTATACACTAGATTTATTTTAGGCATAGTTTAATTTTTTCTATATTTCTACTATTAATATGTAACTTTGTTATGATGTAGGTAACTTTTATGTAATTTATATGTGAACTTATGAATAAATGATTGATTGATTGATTGACTGAAAACAGTATTTTTCAAAATCGTATAACAGCGCAGGGAATTGCCCTACAGATTTGGTCTGATAGTGAAAAGTGAAGAGAATAACATGTTCTAACGGAATATATATGAACTATACGTTCAAACAAACTATCAACAAACAAATAATAGTACAAATAAACTATACGTTCTCCAGACACACATACAGAATCCACCACACAGTCATTTTAATTCTTATGTAACACGTTAAATTTAAGTTTTTTTACGTTTTTTTTAAAATAGTTTGTAACATAATAATATACTCTTTCGAATAATTGTCAGCTTACCACCTCTCAAGTTCCATAGGTATATTGTGTCCAAGTGGCAGTAGAACACTGGCTCCTAAGTCACAGGTTTTCCTAGTTTAGGAGTCACGGTTTCAGTTTTTTTGTACGCCTTATCTATTGTGAAGTTTGTTAGATATTAAGCGTATTGTAAGGATTTGTATCAATAAAGTATTTATTATTATAATTTTTTTGTTTGGCTGGCGTTTTCATAATTTAGCACAAAATAAATTTACTCCTTTGACCATTTCCGCAGGCGCCCTCATGTTTTTTTTTTTTTTAAATTTTAACTTCTTATATCGCCTGTAGCAACCTCGAAAACCATGAAAACGATAACCATGAAGAAAAAATATGAAATTGCAGTTGGAGAAGTGATTGTGACGTATATCGATGTATGGGAGAACATCTTTTCAACTCTTCTTCTTAGCATGTCCATGGCAATCTAAATAGACTCGGCCCACAATTCGGCCACGTGTTTAGCGTCATCACTAGCGTCCATCAGTTCCTGTAACGTACGTGTATTTTTTAAACTACAAAGTTAAGTTTGTTTTTGCGTCAAATTCATACCAACTACGGAACCCTCCATTATGCGAGGTCCGACACGCAATTGGCCGGTTCTTATATAGGTATGAGATAAGTTCATTTGTCATGTTTCAGATGACGAGCTTTCAGGAGCAGATGATGATGATGAGGAACGATTTGACGGGAGGCCTCACACTGCTCGCTGCAGCCAATAACAACGCTGAAACTGCCGGTAAGTATTTACTATTGTTTGTTCAGTTCGGACGGATCGTTCTGCTTATTAATCGTAAATTCCGACTACCGACGACCTCTGCCCCTTTGGAAAGGTGCGTAGGGGCAGAAAGATTTACCGGGGCCTTTGGCAACAGGCAACTGAAGGAACACGGGTGGGTTTTCCCGGAGAACAGTTTTAAGATTTTTACGGTACATCGGTTTATTTATTTTTTACAATAATAACCCAACTTTTTTACGAGGCGTAAGTATTTTAAAGTTTAGGTTTCTCTTAAAACTTTCAAATACTCCTGGTTTGATTTGAGCCTCTAATGTCCACCTTGCTCATTAGCCTAAATCAGTTCACTGCAAGATATTAGTTGGGCATTAACTCAATCCTCGGTGACTCTCTCATTCAGCTGGTTACCTAGCCTGCTAGCCATCCCTGATAACCATCTCTTAATGGATTGAGTCTATCAATCCATTAAGAGATGGTTTCTTGAACTTACAGCTATATTGGATCTGAGTGAGCGGTACGAGAGTCTGTTAATCGACCTGGACAACACGGTGCACTTGCACCAGTTCCTCTCCTCCCAGCAGCAACAACTGGGCGATGAACTAAAGGTTTGTGTGTGCACTGTTTACTTGCAACTATCGGATGATGATGTAAAGGCTAACACACTCCGGCGGAGGGTGGGGGACGGCATCAAGGAGGATTTGCCGAGGAGCATCCCACGGCATCCCGCGGTAGGCTCCGGGGGAAATACTGAGGGCACTCCCGCATGCACTTCCTCTCCCCCGCGATCGTTTGCTAGCGGCGCATACAGTCGCAAGCCTTCCCATCCCGCCGCGGTATCTTCCAGCGCGCTCTGCAATACCGCAGACAGAGATTCCCTTTCACGCTACGTGGCCGGTCTTCGAGCTTTGGAATCTATATCTTGATATCATTAGATACATACGAATTTACGTTGGTAAAGGGCGGTGGGCAATCTACTTTACACCCCGTCCCCAATATTTTTTGATCAAGCTGGCTTTATTTTTGTCTTATATTTTTCGTTACGGGCTACAAAACAACAAACCGTTTGTTTCAAGTCTTAAATAGATAGAGTTTCCTGAAAAAAAAATACCTTTCAGTTTAATTTATCTACTTTCATTTTTACTAAAGTAGTACCATTACATTTCCATTTTTCCCTGAAAACCCCATACTTTTGAATGTCGTCGCCATAGGTAAGAAAGCTAAGACCTTTTAAATGAGTATGTCTCAAGTCTTTTGACTAAGTTTCAATTTTGGGGATGTCAATTCCCAAAATCCGTCCTATACTCTGCCCCGTCGTCCGGCGATGGCCTTTATATATCATTTAAAAAAGCTTTGAGAGGTGAAAATGTTGAAACAGCATTACCCATGTAACTACAGTCTGGCACTTGCAAGTTTAAGAAAAAGTTCCTCTTTGTAAAGCGTCGTTTTCGTCTCTGCCACTCATATTTGTGTGACAGTGTTGCTGGCACACAAATATGAGTGTCTTATGTGTCATTTCTAGAACGCGATGAGCCATATTGACATGCGAGTGCCTCACTTGGAGCCTCATATTGTATTTGCAGAGTCTGGTGGAATGCGTCGAGATGCTTCGGGAACAGAAAGCTGATCGCGATGAGGTGTTGGACGGTCTCAGGGATAAGGTTTGTTACAAATATTGCTTTGCCTTCAGAGTTTCTATCCTGCAGGCGTATTACATATAAATTAGCAATCGGCGATTATTATCGCAGTTGTTGCGCGATCTATCGCTTATTGTTATAAAAATAAATATTATAAAAAAAAAAAAACTTTATAGTCGCTTGGCTTTTGTTAATATGCTTATCAATACGACATCAAATAAAAGCTGTCTTCCTCTCCTACTTTTGCTGTCCCCGACAGGTTCTACAATGATCATACAACTTTGTAAAACTTACCACCTTTATGTAAGTTCACATAGGTATGGAAGCAATAAATTTTGCACACTAGCGCCAAATATCTTCGGAACTATATAACCTTATAAGAAATTACTTTCACCAATGACACTGAACGCGATTAGCACATAAACCACGTTTAAGAGCTGTCAGTGTCAATATTTTCTTTGGAATATTGACACTGATAACTCTTGAACTCGGTTTAGATGTACTGATCGCGTTCAGTGTCATTGGTGTAATTAATTTCGCCCTGAGTCCTACATTGCACAACCTAATTATTTTTTTACAAACAATACATTGTTGGCCAGGCGGACATCTCACGTCTTGTTGGTTTGCTGTACGCGAAAGACTTCGCGCAAGCGCGCTATGAAATAGAGAATCGCCTCGCAAAATGCTACGACAAGTTCCACAAACAGGACAAAATGTGGCAGGTCAGTGTATGTACTATTTATGTAGTGTATGTACTATCTATTATCCTTGCATAATAAGAAATAAAACCCAGGCAAGTGCATGTCGGACCACGCACAATGAAGGGTTCCGTAGTTGGGATCAATTTATGCCAAGAGCAAAATTAACATTGTAGTTGAAAAACATGTTACACAATGACATGTTATACATTTCGTATGAGAGAACATGTTTTTGCAACTGCAAATTGATGACCGCGGCAGTAACATCATGACATGTCACATCATGACCGCGGCAGTAACATCATGACATGTCACATCATGACCGCGGCAGTAACAACATGACGTGTCACATCATGACCGCGGCAGTAACATCATGACATGTCACATCATGACCGCGGCAGTAACATCATGACATGTCACATCATGACCGCGGCAGTAACAACATGACGTGTCACATCATGACCGCGGCAGTAACATCATGACATGTCACATCATGACCGCGGCAGTAACATCATGACGTGTCACATCATGACCGCGGCAGTAACATCATGACATGTCACATCATGACCGCGGCAGTAACATCATGACATGTCACATCATGACCGCGGCAGTAACAACATGACGTGTCACATCATGACCGCGGCAGTAACATCATGACATGTCACATCATGACCGCGGCAGTAACATCATGACATGTCACATCATGACCGCGGCAGTAACATCATGACATGTCACATCATGACCGCGGCAGTAACAACATGGCATATCACATCATGACCGCGGCAGTAACATCATGACATGTCACATCATGACCGCGGCAGTAACAACATGACGTGTCACATCATGAACGCGGCAGTAACAACATGACGTGTCACATCATGACCGCGGCAGTAACAACATGACGTGTCACATCATGACCGCGGCAGTAACAACATGACGTGTCACATCATGACCGCGGCAGTAACAACATGACGTGTCACATCATGACCGCGGCTGTAACAACATGACGTGTCACATCATGACCGCGGCAGTAACAACATGACGTGTCACATCATGACCGCGGCAGTAACAACATGACGTGTCACATCATGAACGCGGCAGTAACAACATGACGTGTCACATCATGACCGCGGCAGTAACAACATGACGTGTCACATCATGAACGCGGCAGTAACAACATGACGTGTCACATCATGACCGCGGCAGTAACGGACGTTTGAAGTTTTGAACTGTAATAGAAAATTGGCGTTTATACATTTTATTAGCAACAAGCACTAGTTGAATTTGACTTTTAATACTTTTCTTGTCTTTTATTGATGAAGTAAAAAAAACGTATTGATCGTGTTTGACAAAGTTTGTCGCTGGAATCCTTATGTTGTGTTTTACTATATTCAAATGTTTGTCGCCAGGCTGCACTCAGCGATCTGATGCTTGCATCGGAGAAAAAGGCAGAAATCATCGCTCTGATGGCGCTCAAAGAGTCGGCCACCCAGGAGCTTAACGAAATTCAGGAGAAGCTGCGCAAACTGGAGATCATGCTCGGGGAACCCAAGGTTTGTAACCCATGCCGTCATTCTGATTCATGTGGTTTTCTTTTACCTTAGATTAGCAATCGATTTTTACCATGACACAATAATGGGTGTAAATGTTCTTCAAGTTTTATGATAATTTTTGTACCATACCCGGACCTCTGGTACATACCCGGGAACCATCTAGTTGCGGAGATATTCAAAGAAGAAGAAGGAAGAAACTTAAGTTCCAACTTCATAAATTGTTTTTTTACGAAAACAAGTTTTAAATGTTATACTTAACTTTAAATACTCCCAAGATCCCTATAAACCGTTGCATGCACAATGTATTGCGTGCGTTAGGTACGTTGCACACCTTAAACAGCGAATTTTAACACCAAAAATAAAAGTCGTTTCAAAGTCAAAGGCAAAGTCAAAGTTTTATTAATGCGATTTTTGGTGGATAAAACAGGGTCTTAAAAATATTTTATAGTAGCTCAAATATCTACCCTATAGGGCATGCATTGTTGAGTTACACTATTAGAAATTAAGTTAAATATTACATGAAACACAATGGAGTAATTAAAATCTATAGAAGTTATAATATATTATTAAATAGATAAAGTAGTATGAACATTGTAAACATAAAATAGTTAGTCACATGAAATTTTGTCAACTAGGAATTCGTCAATGGTATAGTAGCATTTGTGTATTAAAAATTTATTTAGTTTACGTTTAAATTGTGTCAAGTTTAAATCTTTTATATCATTAGGTAGCTTATTAAAAAAAAAATTGAGCCATGCAAAGTATGCTCTTGTGCATAAGGGCAGTTTTTGAACTTCTTATGCATAATTCATGTCGATATGTTGGTCGTATGGATCGATGTTCTGAAGCTTTTTTAAATAAATCACCGTTTTCTTTACAAACAAAGCGGTCCCGTATATGTAAAGACAAGGTAACGTTAGTATTTTTAAGGAGATAAAATGTGGTTTGCAACTTTCTGTTGATTTAAGATTGCATATGGACCTAATGCACAGGAATTTGCCCAGAAAATGACTCCGTAACGTACCTGTATGGAATCTACGTAGCCATAGTACGCGGTTACAACAGCCGCCTTATTTACTATTTTGCTGAGTTTATAAAGAGCAAAGGCAAACCTGGTCAATTTTGCAATTAGGATCGATGCATGTTCTTTCCACGTCAGTTTAGAGTCTATTGTCAATCCTAAAAAAAAAATATGTCCTACTTCTGCAGTTATATTATTATTAAAAGATAGATTGATGGCAGAAGTAGTCATTCTTTGTCGAAACTGCATGATTTTAGTTTTATTGTAATTAAGAATTAAATTATTTTGTTCAATCCAAGCAATTGTTTGTTGTAATGCCTTTTTAATGTCAATTCCGTAGTTTCTATTTAAATCATCATGACTAATAATTAAAGTGCTGTCATCGGCAAAAAGAACCATAGGAAATGTGACGTGTTTTGGAAAGTCATTTATATAGACTAAAAACAATGGTGGGCCCAATACGCTGCCTTGTGGCACACCATATGTGATTTTACGTTGTCCTGACATGTATTTATATTCTTTTTTATCCTTTTTACAAATTCGTCTAACTTTCGTATACAGTGTTCTATTGTCAAGGTAGGATTTTATAAGAGAAAGAGCGTTTCCCCTTATACCGTAAGCACTTAGTTTTCCTAACAAAATATTATGATCGACTAAATCAAAGGCTTTCGTCATGTCCATAAATATAGCGGTAGTGGGAATTCTTTGATCGAAATCTGGCATTATAATATTAAGGAAGTCATAAATAGCCAGGTTTATGGATTTGTTTTTCCTAAAGCCTTTCTGTTCCTTTACTAAGATGTAGTGTTTGGTGAAGAAGGAATACATACAGTTATAAATAATTTTCTCAAATATTTTTGATATTACCGGTATAAGTGCGATTGGTCTGTAGTTATTAATGTCAGTCTTATCACCTTTTTTTAAATAGAGGCTTAATTATAGTGGGCTTTAGTTTATCTGGATAGATTCCAGAGCAAATGCTTAAATTAATTATGTGACAAATGGGACCTGATATCACTTGGGAAACGAATTTTGGTACTTTTGTTGAGATGTCATCATAACCTACGCTAACTTTATTTTTTAGGTCTTGTATTATCCGGTACACTTCATTAGGCGTAGTCGGAGCCAAGAATATCGAGCTGTCGCATATATTTGGAGTCTTAAAACTAACAGATTTTGAGACTTTTGAAAGTAATTCTGCTTGCTCCACGAAGTGATTGTTAAACGCGTTCGCTATATCACTGGGATTTGTTAATGTAGTACACCAACAAAATTTCCTTTCTTTCCTTTTGGGTCTAATTTTCTTCTTTTCTCTTTAGGCACATGACAGACTACTATACTACCAATTTTTTGTAAAACATTTATGTCGAACTTCCTACCTGACCAACATTCATACGGTGTTTTATTAGTATTTTTATTTGTTAACGTAAGTTCTGTTTAGAGTATACACAGCTGTGCTAACAGCTTCAGCCCATAGACTTTTATCCAAGTTAGAATAAATCAACATTGTTCTAGCAGCTTCTATAATAGTTCTCATTTCTCTTTCAACCTTACCATTCTGTTCTGGTGTATAGAATACTGTTGTTTGGTGTTGTATACCTTTATTATTTAAAAATGACTCTAATGTTTTATTTTAAAATTCTGTCCCGTTATCTGTCCTTAAAACCTTTACTTTATTTTTAGTTATTACTTCAGCATGAATAATGAACATTTTTATTTTACTTGGCACTTCGAATTTATGTTCCATAAAATAAACTTTCCTATATGTAGAGAAATCATCTTTAATAACCAATATGTACCTTGAACCACCAACAGAGGGCACTTCCATCGGTCCGCACACATCAGCATGTAATATCTTACAACACATACTTGTTTTAGTTATACTTATAGGAAAAGATAAGCGATGCCATTTTCCTTCTATACATGCAACACATGAATCAATCAATTCTATGTTATTATTTTTTAGCACTGACCGACAGTAATCATAGTTTTGATGCCAATCCTTAAGGGAATTAGTCTTAACCTGAGTGGTTACATTTACATTGCATTGAGAGTCAAAGATAAACTGCATTACATAGAACTTATCTACACATTTACCAACTGAACAAACTACATTGTTGTTAATAAATTCACTTTTTTTACCTGTAATGTTAAACATGTAACCATTTTTCACAGCTTTAGTAACAGAGAATAAATTTACCTTAAGTTATTTACTTTAAGTTTAAGTTCGGGAACATATAGTACACTATTTAGAGAAGACACAACATATTCATTACCATCATAAGCTTTCAGGAGTATTTGTCCAATACCTTCAACTTCTAATTTCCTTCCATCTCCAACTATAACAAATCTATCAACATTGATACCTGAAAAGCTGGAAAAAAGAGATTGATTATGGGTCATGTGGTCACTTGCACCACTGTCCACTATCCATTCATCTGTGCTGGAGCTATGTCCGATAAAAACGCTTGAGATGTAAACATTTCCTTTGGTATCCTTTGTGCTATTTCCTTTATTTTCCCTTGAATTATTTGATTTATTTTCTTTCCAATTATTTCCTTTATTTTCTTTTGAGCTCATTCCTTTTTCTTTGTTCTTCTTAAAGTAACACTGTTCTATTGTATGTCCAGCCTTTTTGCAGTAAGAACATGTATTAATATATCTACAGTCACTCTTTTTGTGACCAATTTTACCGCATTTATAACACTTCATATTATTATTATTTTTCACAGATAAGGCAACGGGTTCCTCTGTTTCCTTCATGCGTTCTTCTTCGATAAGTATCCTAGCTTGAAGATCATTTAGAGTTTGAGATTCTTGTGGTACACTTTCCCACGCAGAAATGAAATATTTGTACTGAGGTGGTAGTGTCATTAATATTTTTGTAATTATCATCTTATCGGAAATGGACTCACCTAACTGTTTTAATTGATTCGCCATTTGTTCTATAGTACTAAAAAGTTTTGCTATACTACCAGCTTCATATTGTATTTCATAAACCTTTCCTGCATCAGGTGTATACTCGTGGAGCTTTTAAGTTCGTATATGCTCGATAATTTGTTCCACATTTCAGCCGCCGAGCAACATGTTACTAAATGTTGCATGACGTTTTCTGTCACTCTGGACACGATAAGTGTTTGTGCTTTAGCATCTTGATGCATCCATTCGTTTGGTTTTAAGCCGGCGTCATTTTTCTTAACCGACCCGTCAACGACCCCTAAAAAGCCGAGACTATTTAATACAATCTTGGTCTGTAACTTCCACAGCAACCAATTTTCACCCCCAGTAAGTTTTACTATAGTAATTCCACTGGTATTTACCCCAGAAGCCGAAACAGCGTGACCATAGGGCTGGCCTATTTTTTGGCCAAAGAATCGGCATTGCTATACAACGTGGCAATGCTGCCAGCCCTTAGGGCACTTTTCCTGTTGACAGCGATGCGGACGAATTTTTTGATGCCCTTTGATAATTTTCCCTTGTCCATAATAATTATTATTAAGTAGATATTAGTGTTAGATTGTATATTTTATATAAGATTTGTCTCAAATAAATGTCTTTCAAATTGAGATCGTGTGTGCTCTGATTGATACCCAGGTCTCGATTTTGAAAGCAATCGGCCATGAACCAAAACAAATACGTTTCTATTCTGTCAAAAGACTCGTATTGGAAGAACTCGTGCTTCATGAATATTATACTCGCGCTTCATATATATTGATTGATACGGGCAAGAAACTCCACGGACACGCAAAAAGAGTCGGACACGCAAAAAGAGTGTCTATGGAGTTTCTTGCGTGGAGTTCTTCTACATAGGTGCTTATTACGCTTTGGAATGGGCAACTAGCTTCATCTTTCTGACAACCCAGAAATGCATGTGTGTGTGAGCCGATTCAGACCATATTGTTCCTAGTTGAATTACTATATGTTAATACTAATATGTCTACTGTGATCTTGATTGTCCTGTTGTGTGAGAGTCGGTGTTACGGTAGTATACCGATGTGTCCGTCCCGCAGGCGGCGCTGCTGATGCGCGAGCTGGCGAAGGACGCGGCGTGCGGCGCGTGCCTCACGCCCGCCATGATGGCTCCGGTGGACGCCACGTACGGCAAGCCGTGCGCGCTGCCGGCGCTGCGCCCCGCGCCGCCGCCCGCGGACGACATGTGTCTGGGAGAGGTTGAGCTGTCGCCGCTCGATACCAGGTATTATAAATGTTTGGAGTGGGACACTACCGCCTAGTAAAAAAAAAAGCAATCTTTCGTTCTGCTCTCCCGGGCAAAACCATCAAAACGCAAACCCGGGCAAAACGGTCAAAAGCCATAGTATCTTATATTATTACTAGCGACCCTGCCTCCTTCTTATCACGGTTTTTACGATTTGACAAAACATTGAGATTTCTATATTGAAGTACAACGCGGTCACACAGCCAACAAGAAAAGCGCCTTTAATTTATAATATCGTAGATATACATAGTAAAGGATGAGTCATCACCAGGGATCACACCTGTCACCGCTGGGTGGGCGGCTCGCACACCCTGGTGGGCGGCCACGTGGTGCGGGAGAAGGCAGGCGAGGCCCACCTGCAGGACATGCCCACCAAGAAGTTCGAAGGATACGGCACCGACGGCAAGGTCAGTGTGTCTCAACTATAGTCTATTCCAAAAGTATCTGACTAAAATGTAAACAAAGGAACAGAAAATTTACCTGGAAATTTAATGGAAAATCTGAAATATAAAGTTGAAACCTTCTAAATACAGATAAATGTGCAACTGATTCGTATATGATTGTGTAACAATTTTTGAACAGGGTTTGTTTACACTTCTATCAGACACTTTTTAAATAGAATCAAAAGTAAGAAGTTTTCATTCTAAGATCTTGGATAATAGTCCGCCGTGTTGCTGGGCAGTTTGTCGCTAGATCGTGTTCTCAGCTACACGACGATGAGGTGAATGAAACGCGGTTTAGAGGTTGTCTTATGTCATTTTTAGGGTTCCGTAGTAAACAAGGAACCCTTATAGTTTCGCCATGTCCGTCTGTCCGTCTGTTCGTCTGTCTGCGGCTTAGCGCAGAGACCGTTGATACTAGAAAGCTGTAATTTGGTATGGATATACATATAAATGACGCCGACAAAGTCAGAAAGAAGACAAAAAAAAATCGTTTTTTTTTTATGGTACCTCCCCTCCCCTTCAGGCATTTTGAAATATGTCAGAAGATTGTGTACCCACCGAGTTCTCGTGTAAGGCTGATTATCGGCAAGTGACGTGTGTGGGGACTCAGCTAGATGTATTGACGACCTTACAAAGGCGACGGACAGACTGGAAGCGGAAGGTGGAGAACTATGTGCTGTGGCGCAACATGGGAGAGGCTTATGTCCAGTTTTGGACTGTGATAGGCTGAGTTGACTTCAGTACCTCATGTATCTGTCGCAGATGGATTGTCGAATCCGCTGTTTTACATAGCCGGTAGCTGTTTTACAAAACAGCTCCGTTAATTAAAAGGTGCCGCAGCAGCGGCCGGCGAGCGATAATTCCAAGTTGGTCGCAGTTACTTCGCTAATTATCATTTTTAGGACTGACTTTCATAAAACTCTAATAACTTCATGTTAAAATTTCCCTTAAAATCCGTTATCACTCATATTACCTGTTTTATTTATTTCTGTTTCGAACGCCATTATTGTTGTTAAAAAGAGCCACGAGCGACAAAATTTAGAATTAAAATACATAAACAATCTGACGTTTAATTCCAGGCTGGTTTACATATCCTCTAATCATTGATCCGCTGCCTAGTAAATGCAAAAAGTTTATGCAATTCTGCGTTAACGTTCAGTAATTACAGAAAATCTCTAAACGTCGTTCAGCTGCTTTACATAACAGCGGATTTGACAATCCATGTGCGACACATCTAGGTTCCTGATTTTAAAATTTTAAATACACTTCTCATCAGAAAAATCGAAACACCTTGCAAGTTAATGTTTTGTAAGGATTATCAGAAAAATGTGTATATTTAGGAATATATACAACATAATTTTTTCTTTATGCTAAACCCGAAACGGGGACTTCATTTGTATTCACTTAAATCGACAGAATGTATGGAACAGCTAACTTTTTTTTTGCGATTTCAAAGTTGCTCCCATAGAAAAAGTTTTTCAAAACGATGAGTACAATGATCCCTTCTCTTCTTTCTTTCTTCTTCTTTTCTTTTTTTAAAAACGTTCGGGTTTAGCTTATAGAAAAAATAATGTTGTATATATAAAAACGGAAGTGTTTCGATTTTTCTGATGAGAAGTATTATATTAATTGCATTCCATAATGTGAACTTGGATAAAGGTTTACAAGAACATGATTATTGTGAACCCTGTCGGGCACAGCAAAGTAGAAGAGAGGGACAGGTCTCCTTTTTAGGGTTCCGTAGTCAACAAGGAACCCTTATAGTTTCGCCATGTCCGTCTGTCCGCGGCTTAGCTCAGAGACCGTTGGTACTAGAAAGCTGTAATTTGGTATGGATATACATATAAACGATGCCAACGAAGTGGTAAAAAAAAATCGTAAAAAAAAATTTTTTTAGGGTGCCTCCCCTACACGTAAAGTGTGTATGGTTTTTCTTTTTCTCGTCGATCCTATGGTTTGGGGTATCGTTGGAAAGGTCGTTTAAACATAATGTGAGTAAAAGTTTTTCAACTACAATGTTAAGTTTGTTTTATAAATTCATCCCAACTACGGAACCCTTCATTGTGCATGGTACGACATGCACTTGGCCGGTTTTTATAGAACTGACAGAATCCTTTCATTCAGATGTACATGATGGAGGATGATATGCAACCATGCGCGGAATGTAACAAGTGCAGTACGGACGACCCTGGACAAGGGCCGCACGCGCCCACAGGCGGTGGCGGGGACCAGGCCAGGCTCTGACCAGGCCTGGGAGCTCGCGACTACCGAGGAATGAGGTGGCGATAAAGGAAACGGTAAGTGGAAATTTATTATAAATAGACTACAGAGCTACTAGAATATTTTGGCGCCTGAATGACATTGAGAGGGTGGCGTTGCTTGTTGGTACAATTTTGTGAAATTGTGTCACAGAATTTGTTTTGACAAAACAAGATGGCGTCGTTAGTTCAGATTTTGGCGCCACGTCAAAATAACCTTATAGCGTTTTTGGTCGATCATTTTAGTATGAATAGGTATTTCCTTAGAGAATGTCGGACTTAGCCATTTGACAAAACCATTCTAGACGGGAATGACACCTTGGCGATAATGATTATGTTGGCACTTCCTCACGCGTAGTTTAGTTACTTACGTGTTCGACTGTTCGTTTTACTTGACCTCGGTTTACGTTGAATCTCTATTGGCTATCAACGAATGGAGAGACAGTCCCTCCTGCCCGTGTCCGTTAGTCCAGCAAGAAAATCTCTTTTAGAATGAATTCAAATCAATTCAAATTCTTTATTTCAGACATGCGTGCCAGAGCTTATTTTTAATCTTAAATTTTGAATTGCTTTTGATTCTTTTTTTGATTTACATTGTTCTCACATATAGAAGCAACATGAATACTGTACCCAGGATTTTGTAATATTTATATCCATTTTTAAAAGAGTGTCCTTGGAGTTTCTTGCCCGTTCTTCTCCATAGAGATCTACGTTTTGGAATGGGCAACTAGCTTCAACTCTCTGACTAACTGACCGACTCTTTGACAATTCAAAAGGGCCTGTAAATGGTTTAATTGAAATAAATGCTTTGAGTTTGAGTTCATTCTAGAAGTGATTTTGTTGCTGGAGTAACGAACACCTCCTGCCCTCCGCTCCATCTTCTTTAGCAGGATTCTTTTTTTTTTTGCAGAAACTTCTCGGATGATTAGTAAGCACGTCATTTATTAAATGCTTGTTGGATATTTATAATAAAAAATCGTACTTAATTTAATTTTTTATTTTATTCGTACAAAAATAAATAAATAATTTACATTCTTTGTAAAAGCATTATGTACAACTTACAGCGCCATCTATTGATTTAAATCTTAATAGAGTTACGAAAAGTTTTATATAGGGAGGGCTATGTAAATAATTAAACACAAAATAAAAATTAAAAAAATCGGCAATGAGAACTTTAGACCGTACCTACGAACAAATTCAGAGGCTCTAATGAGTTCAATAAGTAGGTAGATAACACTAAAAGTTGATTACAGCCACTCGAATCCATGTCGAAGAGAGGTTGCCTGTGTCCCAGCAGTGGGAACACAATAGGCTGATTATGCTAACACTAATATTGCGATTGCGTTATAATATCTGTTCAACACAATAGCCTTGGAAGCGTTATAGATCTACTCACGAAACATATGCATTACCACAAAACCGTGTTTATAAGTTGTTTAGCCTGAACACCTTTTAAAAATGACATTTCTGTATGGAGTTTGGCATAAAACTGACATCAGACACGCGTTGAACAATTGTCTAAGTTTTTGTGGTAAGGCCCATAGTATGTAAAGTAGTAATTACATGTAATTACATAGAGCCTTGGAAGGACAGTCGTAAAAACAAAGCCAATTCTTATATTTTTTCTTCATTTCAGCTAAATGTGCAGTGCTTTTATTAGCGTCGACAATAAATGTTATCAATTATTACAATAAATAATTTAAACTCGATTAAATAGCTTTTTAAATAATTTAACTAAAATAAATAATAATTTACGAGAGAATTGCCGTTTGACAAAATCAATTATTTGGTAACAATAAATACGAACATAATGTGAAGTCGCAGGTGATGATGAGGATGACATGTTAGATGTAGGAACGACTCGTTATATGGCTGATGGCGTCTAGTCATTCGTAAGGCTTGCCTCTCACCGAGCGATTGTACCTATAATCGACTACGCGATTAAAAGTCGTCTCGGTTTCATAAGGTCTATGTACAATAAACATCACAAGGTTTATTTATAATTCATATCCGACAAATCGAGCATAACAATCCATTTCATCGCACATTTATTTTTCTAATAAATAAACAGTGACACTCACCCGTGAGTGAACCCTAATTAAAATACTATGACTAATTACAACTAAGGAATAAATAACAATAAATAATTTGTTAATCACTGGTGACACTATCAGATGTCTTACCTTCGGTGAAGAATATGTACCAATTTCAAAGTTCATCAGATATTATTATGACTACTATAAAAATTAGATACAAGAAAATCATAAAGAGACCTATCATTAAGATATTGTTGTGTACTTAGAATAATGTGTAATGCATTCTATACACAATAGTTCAAGGATTAAATTATTTCACAATCATTGTATCGCCTACGACGCCGACGGTGGACGAGTCAGAGACGAAGAATGTCTACAGACGACCATGTATTGCAACCAATCTGTAGGACACGCATGCTTTCCGCTTTATGCTCGTAAACTATTGTAAACAGCTTCTCTGCATATTCTTTTTTGGAAGGTGGCTCTACACAATATTGAGCCTACAGGTTGTCCCTTTGGTCGTCTTTGACTGCATTTACTGCCATATTAGCAAATATGCTCATATGATCTTCTTTTAGTGTCTATTCTCACAACTTAGTAACGATTCGTTATAAGTATATGTTATGGTGAAACTTATTTAACAGTTCCATTTCATTAGCTTTACTGGTTACTCTGGAACTACTAATGGTGTTGTTTCGATGCGTTCAAATGTGTGAACAAATTTAGCCATCAAAATAATTGCATTTTAAAAGTCCATGATCTTGCATGAGAAGATTTTGCAACTTTCCTTATTTTTTAAATGATTTCTTGCATTATATTGATGTAGTTGAAGGGGTGACCATGGTCAAAATAATACAGTAAAATTTAATTACAGTTCTTTAAAATTGAGTTAACCCAATTTTTCTAAAGAACAGATTAGTTGCAGAACCTTCTTGCCAAATTCTTCTGAATTCAATAAATTAATCATATTTACGGGATTCTCGAAATCATTAGAGACCTTACCAAAACCGTACCATGAATAAAATTCTTAATACTAGTTAGTTTAACACTGTCAACAAACAGTTCGTTCATGAAACTTCTTAGGATGGTGATGATTAGCGGTACGGCCCAGGGTAGGAATGCCTGCAGAAGGCCGGTGAAGTTCTAGTGCAGGTCACACCTGAAGCGATGGCAGTCGTGGTCTCTGCTGGCCTGCATGACGTCACCGAGCTGGTGCGCCACCACCGATGCGCTTGCGCCGTCGCCGCGGGAGATGCTGGAATGTGACAGGAGTGGTGTTAGTATAGAGTAATTTGTAGTTTCTTTTTATTTTACATTGTATGCTTATTAGAGTTGCTGAGGTAAACATGTTGTTACACTTCTCGACATTTCTATAGTGTAGCTGTAATTCCTAATGTTAAAATACGGTCTTTCAGATAAGATGTTATGATGACGGGTGTACGTTTAGGTTCCTTATTTATTATCGAAACTGTCACTCAAGGGGGCAGTAGTAGAAAGGTAGAAAGAATGGAATCTCTCAAAATGTTTCTAAAGGTCTAGGTTATGTTATTACCAATAGCTCGAACATTACACTGTTGGAAATGGACATGTTGGCCAAAGATTTGTGCAAACAATGTTACCATAATCAATGAGTTGACGATCAACTCTTCCCTTACCTAACTTTTACCGGTACTTAAACACTACGTTTGTAATCAAAGCGCAGGAGCTGGTAACCCCTCAATGAGTCATAGTGCCACTTTCACACCGCCATGGTTATGACTTCGGCGAGAAACTCCTCATTGCCACTCTTGTTTGTTTCAAGTTTCTTTTTTTTTAGTTTACGTTTTCCCTTTTTAATTTAATATCTGCATGGGTGGCCGTGTTAAGCTACAAGTTATGCTGCAATTATAATGCCGTGATTTAAAATTTACCCAGTTCTTAAATCGATAATGATTGGAATAAGGTCTCGTACGTTGTGATTTGCGCTTTTAAAAACTTGTTTAAGAATGTCACGCCATTCTGGGTATTAACGAGTGGCCAAAGTAATAACTTACCATGTTTGAGTTCACTGCTTCCAAAGAAGGCTTTGTAATGTTCATAGATTTTGTTTAAGTTTGGCACAGCAGTGGCTTGATTGAGAAACAGGGATAATGTTATACACAAAGTCTACATTTTAATAAAGTACATATTTTCGGATACTAAAATGAGGCTTGTTTCAAACAAAATCAAAGTTGGAGTGCCTCAAGGGTCCAATGTTCTAGACCGGATGTTGCGTCGACCACTTTTCGTAATTATCAAGTGAAAAAAAAAACAAACTGATTTAATAAATCAGCACAAACTAAATCACTTTTTCAAAAGGTTTTCAATTACCAATCAAGTTGAGAGAACATTAAAAACCCAATCTAGCTCAGTCATCATGGGAAATGCTTGCACGATGTTGCATTAGTAGTAAAATTCCCAACAGAGAGGTGGCGAAACACATTGCGAACTGTACGAAATTACGCAATTTAGCATTTATAATTCGATAGGTACTGTGTGCTATTGTTTGGGAAGGTAAATAACCTTTGGAAATAAACGATAGATACAGAAACGTGAACGCACCCAGTGACCTAGTTTAATAAGGACGATATGTCCAAGGCATATTCTCACAAAGCAATGTCCTACTAACTAAAGATCTTTGAAATATAAAGAAATATTTTTTGATCAAGATTTAATTCTTTGCCCTGTAAGATTTAAAAAACACTTCAACTAGATTTAAGTATTCGAAGCGATTCATATTCCGGCTTATAATAACAAATATCTTATTTTGTTCAGGTTATTCTGAAAGCTAATTCTTAGAAATTTCCAAATCCATAAGATTCATCACCTAATTACCGAAAAATGTTGAAGAGAAGTCATCAAATACCAAGGGTTCCTAAGGTTCCGATGCATCAACCCTCAAAACCATACATTTATATTTAAATAATAGTCATAACCTGAAATCATTTTCCGCGGCTTCGGAACATGTAATAATTCCGTTTGGAATGTGGTCGGAACACTTTCACCAGTTCTGAACGCACCTTGTTACGTAATAGTTACGTTTTTTTGGCGGCAAGCCGTCTGTGAGCGTGCAAGTGGACAAAAACTTGGTATATGCCAAATTAGCGGTTCAAGCCGCGATTAATTTGCAGCCTGTTGATATCTAAAAGTAATTTTGTGCTAAGACACGTATATATGAGGAATGTAGAAATGTGACTGTTTACATTTCTGATCCCACAGAAACCCTTAATCCATCTGAAGATATTGCAGAATCGTTCTAAACTATATCAGAAGTTAACTTCTGATTGATGCGATAACTTGAATCGCCGAGCTTTGATACCGAGACTGGTTAAGTTTCAGATGCATTTAATGTCATTACGTTTTGCAGCAGAAATGTGAGTGAACCAACGGAAGACCGCGGTTAAGACCTGGATGGCAGTTGCACAGAACAGGAAAACATGGCATGAAATGGACGAGCCCATTCTCCGCAGTGGGTGGAACAAGACAGGTGGCAGGAAATACCTACGGCTGAATGATCATTTTTGCAAGAGTTCAATTAAGGGCTTATTTAGAAGATATGGATAAAATGAGGTAAAGTTGGAAAAGTAGGCCGCTCTTTACCTCGCCTCGGAAAGTAAGATTAATCGGTCAGATTAATACCTAAAACCCAGCGCTACAAATAAACCAATAAAAGCATGAGAAAGAAAGATAAGTTTCAAGCAGTTTCTTACAGCGCTTGACACCAAATTCGCAAAGCGACTCTTCGCTTTTTCAACAGCGCGCAATCCGCTGGTCATGACATAACGTTTATGCGATGTTACGTCAGCATTCCCCGCGCGGTGTTCGCTATTTGAAGTTTTATTTACACTATGATTTCTCTCTTTATTTTTTTTCTGTCCAAGTAGGACAGGTTGTAATGAGTGTACCCGGATTTGTGGTACAGCGGAATTATCTAAAGTAGGCAGTAATTAAGTAGATTAATGACTTCTGTGGTTTCGTTGCTTTTCTTGTTGGTTGTAATGCACTCAAGATTAGCGTCAGAAAAATTTTCTACTGTCGCGGTTTGCAATAAGGGCATTGAAGGACAACCGTGAAAATGTGGGCCGAGGCGAAGCCGAGGCACACATACGTGAGTCTTTTCTCAAATAATACGCGGAAATTCAAACTACCTAAGTAAATTAATTATTAAATTCCAGAATCAATGACGATAATTTTTCACGCGCCAATATGTTAATTTGTTTCTTCTTCACTTTAAACAGCTCTATTTGCAAGCGAAATCGAAATTTAAATAAAATCTTTGATAACTAATCAAAGATTTTATTTAAATTAAATTAATTAACCTCCTTGGTTGTTGTTGTTGTGGTGTGTTGAAGTCAAAAGTTCGTTCCATATTTAAATAACACGACAGATATGAGTTTTCATAGTGATTTAATCGGCCGCTAAATACGACAGATATGGATTTTCATACAAACATTGCCGGCTGAGCGCTCGCATGTATACGACCAGTACCTACAGCATTTCGATTTATCTTGAAGTAGGTTGTCAAAGTAATGCTCGAATTTCCAAGCATGTACGAGAAATAGATATTATTTTTACGTTATGATTTCGTGAAACTTATTGTTACTTTTATAATTTTAAAATAGATAAAAGTAAGAACGAGAGAAAATCAAGTTCCTTTTCCCGCGGAAAAGCGTTCGGACGAGAGTAATAAATTCCGACACACAATTTGTGCTCTATATTCCACCAGCATTTTATTATGCATGCACTTTCGTGCAAGTAAAAATTCACTGGATTCTTTAGCCGTCTCACGTAACAACACGACACCAAATTCACCCTATTTGAATAAATTCCACCTCAAAGTTTCTACTCCAGTTTGTGTGCGTATGATGCGTCGCACGCGCATGCATATTAGCAAAACGGTCGTGTTTTGTTGCGCTCGCGCGGGTTACGTGACGGACGGACGGATGGACGGAGAAAGAGAAAGTGTAGACGTAATGCATGCTAATGTAACCGGTGTTAATGTTTTGTCACGTGGCTTAGCGGTTAAGTCGAAATATTGTTGATGTTTGTAAAGCTCCGATGAGGTGAGTAGGCGACCTGTTGGTTCAGTTAAAAAGTCGTTTTGTGGTTTTGAGATAACTTGAAGAAGTAAACAGAAAGATTGTTTGTTTGAAGGTTTCTAATAGTAGAGAAGAAGCCAGGAGCCATGTAGGTAAAAGAAACTATGGAAATTCAAAGAACCTCCTTGTGTTCAGAAGGAAGCCCAGTAAAAAACAAGGAAGAACAGCCACAGTTGATGGTCGATGTTATTATAGCAATAAAGGAAAAAGTCACAGCAGGTGGTTAGTACGCAAGTAAACCGAGGTTTGGAATTTTTAGAACTACGGTGAAGGTGCAACCTGCTGGTATTTGTTTGTTACGAAATCACGTCAAGTTATTGTTGTCAACTGGTTTGAATGATCTATTAATAGTTTTCCTTCTATTGCGTTGCATATTTCTATTGATTAGATACATTTATTAGTGAGTAATCGATAATGATTATCATCACACGATTATATGCGTAAGGTTTGATTTGGAGGAATTAGAAAAAAATAATGCCGAGGCGGGCTTAACATTAAAGAGCTTAGGGGAGACTTAACATAAGGATATCATTTGGACAATAATGAAAATAGAGAACGTACTAATATGTAAAAATGTTGTGTTACGGATATGAAAGAAAACAGGGATAAGAGGTGAAATTATTCAATTACAACGATAGAAGACAGGAGATTATTGGAATTTGCTGCTAACAAAAATCATTCCTTTAGTGTCGTTCAGGCACTGTTTTATAACAATCTTTCCTCGTTATCTAGAACAGAAGACAATTTCCGAACACCAATACAGAAAAAAAATAGAAAAAGACACGGGAAACGATAAAATTAAGTACCCTACATTAATAATAGTTATCGTCTTAATTTTTTTTGGAATGAAATGCATCTCATATAAAACAGTATCTGAAGCAAACAAAGTGTAATGGAAGAGTGTTAGATGAAAGTGTAGTTATTAAGTAATCGCTCGTTATCAAACGCTCGTGCATGAGATGGTCAGATGGGGCGAATCATCGCTTTCTCTCGGTTTCTAATAGGATCCGCTCACTCGTGTCCTTATGTAATGGAGTCGGGTGACACTGTGGCGCCGGCGCCGGGTTCAGGAGTTAAAATACCTCATTTAGACTACATTTTTATCTAATTATTTATTTATTATAGGAGCACCTCGGCTGTGCAATTTCAATTTTTTTTTTGAGATATGGCTTTTGCTAGGTGTCGATATTGCACAGCCGACCTCTGCCACACCCTTTGGGAAATACAGGCGTGATGTTATGTTATATTATATTAATTGCCCGAATGTTATTCATTAACCCTAGACCAAGACTGTTGGCATGACATTAGCAAAGTTAGATGTTCTTGTATGACTGCTTTAGAGTTTCGCATTTGAATATTGGTGCCGATTCTGTTGTTCACTAGCTAAACTAAATTTAAGTTCAGTGCATCTTTTTCTTTCTATTTCATTAAGAAAAGGACAAAAGATAAATTTTAGTTTAGTCCTGTCAAACTGTCACTACTCCTAATAAGTTTAGACGCGATTAAAAACTTGCCTACTAAAATTACGTCAAATAACGTAAGGAGCTGATTAATTTGACAGGACTAAACTAAAATTTTTCTTCTGTCCTTTTCATAATGAAATAGAAAGAAAAAGATGCACTGAACTTAAATTTAGTTTAGTTTGTGAACAACAGAATCGGCACCATTTTATAGTTTACCTCTATGCAATTAAATACGTTTGATAATGATGTTGAAAGATATCACAAACATTCAAATAATGCTTGAATTTTCAGGCTCATGTCTGGTTTATCAATCGCACATATTCAACACTCTTTACTAGCATCGTGTATATCCGTGTGTAATTCAGATTGTCTAGTTATGCAATGATGTCGTTGTATCTATTATAATTGGTCATGTTTGAATTGAATGCACGAATTCTCATTGGTATTTATCAAGTTTACAACTAAAGGGCCTCCGCACAAAGGTAATATCGTGACTGAGCTTGTGCAAGAATCCTCTGGTTGTTGCAATTTCATAGGGCAAACTGTTCTAGATTTACTTAGAAGGTATTCTGTGCTGAGATAATGTCAGAAATGAATGGTGAGTCCTGAGTTGAGTTTTTTGTGTGGTGACACGGATCTACATGGTCCTCACATGATCTGACCAAGATTATGTCTGGACTTTAAAAGAACTGACCCCTGAGTTTGTTTTGCCATTTCTTCTCAGGGGTAGTCAGATAGGAAATGTCCACTCCATCTAGCTTATTTGTTAATTTTATGTGTAAACTAGCTGATCCCTGGGGCTTTGCCCGCGTGGATGTCAGTTATTATATACTACAACCTTCCTCGAGAACCACTCTACCCATTGCTGAAAACAGCATGAAAATCGATGCAGTCGTTGAGTTTATCGCGAACAGGGCGACAGACAGACGCGGCGGAGGACTTTGTTATATAATTTGTAAGGAAGTGATTCCGATATCCTGTTTACAGAATAAACAATTTCATTTCATTTCATTTCAGGGTATTAAAAAACCTTTACTTACAGCTTTAGTAGCGACTCCATCTTCTTTTCCATCGCGAAGAGCGAATCAGAAGGCTGTGACGTTAACACTTTGCAGAACGTGAATTTTGCACACTGAGAGTCTCTCCAGTCAGTCTGCTTCACTAAATCCATGGCCGCTGACGTCAGCGACGACGAGCTCGACCCTCCGTCTAGATGCTGCAAATCATCAGGCAAGTCCTCGTTTAAAGATCGCTTAACAACGTGTTTTCGCTTCACTCTCCTCAAACGAACACCTTGATAACTTGGCTCTTGGAAGAAGTTCAGAACGTCACGCTTGGACCGAGTGGTCTCACCGTCCGGTGACATAACCACGTACACGTTTTCACTTGGCATCTTGTAGTTGTCGTCGTAAACTTTTTGACTGCTTAGTATTTGTCTATCGATATCGTACGGAGTTCCGAAGGACCGCTTGTGTTCTTTCTCTATCTCGTCTTGGATGTCTTCTTCACTCAAGCCAGCGCTGCGCATCAGGTTCACATCTAACAGTCTGCCCATAGCGACCGCTCCGAGTCCTAGCGCCGCTCCGCCTGCCATCAAGCCGATAGCTGGTAACATACCAGGAGCACCTGATGCTGCTGCCACTACACCAATCTTGTCTTGAGCATACCTCTGTGATTGGATCGAATTTGAGGGATATAGACCTAAATTAGACGAAATCTTCTGTGTGGCCTCTACAATGGGGTCAAAGACAGGCTGGGCCACTTTAGCAATTGGATCCATTATAGGTTTAGTGAACTGTTGTACTGTCTGGCTTGCGGTGTTGAATGTGTCCTTCATTGAATCAGTGAACCTTTTCCACAGAGATGGTTCGGGCACTCGTTTGATGTACGCGTAGTTGTTGTAAGGATATCTGGCGCCTTGGTACGACTGCGGGTTGTAGCTGTGATCGTAGTAAGAAAACTTGTTGTATTCATCCTCGTAGTACTTGTTAGCATTAATAGATGTCTGCTGGGAGCGTTGCTGTCCGTAGCCGTTGACTGGTTCCATTGGATAAGGGTGAGCACTTTTCGGTACGGTATTCGTGTAGTATTTAATTTTTCGTTCTTTATTTTCGTAATTCTCCACGTTATCGCGGGTCGCTTTCGCAGGCTGTACTCCTAAGTCAGGATGAGCGTACTGTAGGACGGGGTTCCTCACGCTCTCATCAAAGCCCGGCCTTGCATTTTTAGGTGTGTACAGTGCGGAGTTGGGGAAACTGACTTCTCCAGGGTGTTGAAGCATACGTCTCTGGATGTGGCTCTCAGCGAATTCCATGTCGCCATTGTGCGACCTCGAACTGCGTCCACTGAAGTAATCACGTTTCGATTCTTGCTCGTTAATCTGCTTAATATACTCGATGAGTTTCGAGTTAGCAACTTTCGAATTATCAGCTTTAGTGAAAGGACCGTAGCCGGATTTGAGATAATAATTGTCTTTTTTCTGTTTGTACGAGTATGTTGGGTTGTCGCTCGCCACGTACGGGCCGCTGTCAGAGGGTTCGAATTTCAAGTTGTCGAATTTGGTGAATGGACCGTCTTTGGGTTCGAAGTTGTCATCTTTTGTGAAAGGTCCAAAGCTCTGTGCGGGGTCTGCGGCGGCTAAGTCCGGGTACACGTCAGCTTCAGGGATTGCTTTAGGTGGAGTGTAGCCTTCGGGATAAGGCTGCAGTTCTCCATTCACAACTCTCGCGTTGCGCCAGGTCTTTTTGTCTGATTCATCGTCAGGCATTCTCACGCCTTGGATTTCTGGAATGCCGTCCTCACCAAGTGTTAAAATAGACCTGCCTCGCTTATTGTTGTACTTTTCGATTGCTTTTTTTAGGTACATTGGTTCAGAATTTATGACGACGGGGTCTGGTACTTTGTAGGACTTTCCTTCTCCCTCAGAAACTTTAGTGCTCACAACTTCAATATAGACTGGGTTCCTGTCGTTCTTAATGACTGGGTTGTGTGGATCAAACCTGTAGCTTTTAATTGGGCCACCATAATCAAAAAGACTGGTTGATGTGATGTAGACCTTTTTGTTTTCTGTCTTCATCTCATTGTCGTATGTCGGGTAGTAGTTTAAGGTCTCAGGATCCGCTTCAGGTTTCTTCCCATCTTCCTGTATAACGGATTCAGGGTATACTGACACTGGAGACCAGTTACCATATTCTGCTTTGACGTCAGTCATTTCTTCAGGATTTTTGTTGCGGTTCAGGTAATAGTCGTAGCCGGCGAGATCGCTGTTGACTGCGCCCATAAAGCTTAATTTTCTTTCGTCTCTTGTTTCTGTTTTGTTTTTGTTTTCTTCTGTGGTGTTGAAGTTTGACACCGTGGTTCTGAGGGAAGCTGTGGTCGGCGCAAGAGTCGTGCTACTCGCATAGGTGGTCGACTTATCCTTCTTCTTGACGATCAGTTGTGTGACATGTCCAGTCTTCGTTCTGACGTTGAGTGTTTGTGTGTCAAGAGGGTTTAGACTCCTGGACACTTTGAGTTCTGTCCTCGTGGTCCTTGAAGGTAGGATTGTTGTCCTTATTGTCTTCGTGGTAGTAGTGTTCTGTTCTGTGACCTCTGCGAGTGCAGCGCAGAGAAGCCACAGCATGGCGCCTATCCGTATTACGGGAATCATCTGAAACAAGAAATAAGGAAGTCGTTAGTCTAGTTATTTTGACATAGAAAATGATTTGTGGAATAATTAATCAACTAATTGCTGTTATTTTTAT
Source organism: Lithophane ornitopus (assembly GCA_948473465.1). Classification (NCBI taxonomy): domain Eukaryota; kingdom Metazoa; phylum Arthropoda; class Insecta; order Lepidoptera; family Noctuidae; genus Lithophane; species Lithophane ornitopus. Next base: position 636,109 of record OX419624.1, on the reverse strand, counting down.
AATTATATACGATTAATTAACGTTCTATGAACCTAATATATTTAAAGTGAAAGTGAGTCATTTATATTTGTTTGAGTACACTTCACGGTAGCTGGTTTCTTTATTTTTACTTCCTTTATATTACTATTCAGTGACTTGCTGCAGCCAATTTGTGGTTGTAAACTTGGGGAAGCAGAGCGTCAAGTACTTCAGTGTAGTTTTAGTTTTATTAATAAACACAGGCATTTTCCTTCCTGTCTCGTACTAAATTAGGTCGAACTGCTGCTTGCAAGTTATTCTTAATAACCAGTAAAGCACGAATTCAATATTCGCTCTATTGACTTAAAATTATTCATTAAACGATAGGTCTCAATAGCCGTTTATAGTTTGCCTAATAGAATATATCTTACTCTTTTACTTTACTTTCCTCGAGTTTCTTTTCACAATTTTCATTTACCACAAAGTGAACGTGCAAGAAGCGCATACATCTGTGACGTCACGTATCGATCACATAATCACGTATCGATTTCTTTAATTTGCCGAGTGAAGGTAATAGCGTTAGTTTGATGCTTTACTGCGAGTACCAATCATGAAAACTATAGAAAATACGATTATCATAGTGAAATCATGATCGTACGCACATCTACACATTACGGATACATGTAGAAAGTATGGAAGAAATGCGTCGGTGTAAAGTTGTGTTTTCCAACAGTCACGTTGGCGGGTGATATTTATGAAATTATGGGTTTGTGTCTCGGACTGATGCGCAGGCGCGCCTATTCAATATAGCAGCCTAAAAGACACTTATCTAATAATGATGACCCAAAGACTTACTTCTTTTGAACTCTTGAAGCGTCTGAAAAAGTTGAAACTTTGATGAAAAAAATGATCACAATGACGGGAATAACAAGTGACTTTCGGCTTCCTTAAGCGTCTTTTTACACCCGTTATTTTCTACGGCATATTATTATGTAGGGACTGTTAGCCCAGTTTTAAGAATCGAAATGGTTGGCGGTCAGAATTCTATCCTAGTAGACGTATCTTCTAGTGCCACAGCCCAGCCAATATGTATGACACATAACGCAAATGTGCGTTCGTGTCAGTGAATAGAATGCTGTTGCGTGTTAGCTTGACAATTTAACTATTATAGTTGACTGTAACGTGGTTAACGTGGACGTTAGACGTGAGCGGGCATTGAATTAGTTTGTTATGTATTCCGGCGTGTTGATGAGGAAAATACTCATTACTGGATGGATATACTAGTTATGTGTCATTAGTGCTGTATTGGTTTTGGCTGTGACACTTGCATGAATTGTTTTTTTATTAATCAATTTTTTTTTTAATCCAACTACGTTAATTCTGAGGTAAGGACAACGATCGAAAATACATATCGTCAGAGTATTGCTTAGTCTTTTTAATTGCTGTCAACTGTTAATCAATCAACTCTATCAGGCCACAAAAAAAGCAAGTATGCAATCAAATCATAATTATATTTGTAAGTTATTGGTTTAATCACTAGTAAATCAATCTATAACTAAGTATTCATATTCTTGTTTGTAGAATAGCTCACCGTGGCATCCAGGATTGTTTTTTTTAAACCTAACCTGTTATACCTTTCGTAGTAAGGTGACACGTTCTGCAAGCTTTCTACCGATTGATCGGTTAAGCATCGATTATTCGCAATCGCATCGTTTGATTCGGTAAAAAAGTCTGATTAGTGAGCTATTAGCACTGAGTCATTACTGGTGAAACTCGTACATATGCGAGCAGTCATTATGTTTAGTCACCACCGGAAGTTGACCGAGCATGACGGCGTAGATTGAGCGAGGCGATAGATAAGCTTTTAATTGTGTGGCCAGTATGCCGTGATGAAATTTGTGTTTGGATAGTTGAATGTTAGGCCTTACAGAGTTGAAGTATCTACATAATATTATGTAGTTGGGTAGACATGGTACCTATATAAGTGCTCAATTATTTAATATTGAAAATGTTATTTCCAATTAAGTTTATTTCCACTAGATCAGCCATTTCCTTAAGTTTTACCGCGAGACGGTACGGGATCGGATCTAACGGATCAGGATTTATAGAATAAGTAGTTCTACCGAGTTGTTCTAGTTAGTTCCTATTTGGTGCGGCCGTGAGGCATACCCACATAATCCTATATTTTTACTAGTATATATAGATAGTTTTTGTTTTATTCAAATGTGTTCCTTGCATACGGTACTGAACATTTTTGTTTCTTTATTTTGTTTATTTCGTTCTCATTTCATATTCTGTCTCGTCGCATAGTAAATGATCGCTCTACCACTGGAACGGAGTCATCGGTACAATCAAAGATTCTACAACAGACGTCTTCTTATGTCGGTTCCGTTGCGCGTGCGCCGTGCAAGTCGTCGCCGGTGTATCATTAGGTGAAAATTACAGGCTACGGACGGACATGACATGTTACATGGTCAAGTGATTCTCCTATAATTAAGAGATTTCCCTTTAATTAGGAGATTTATGTACAATGAAATTATGAGTGAATAATGAAGGTTTTGTTACGTTTACGGGCTAATACGCTAACATTGCTAAAACGAAAAGCCATGTTCAAATAAATATTTGTTTAAGATACTTATCTTCTAAATACTATTGCCTAATAACTATTTCTCGTACATCATTTTACATAGTATACCTCCGCTCTCCCAACCCTCGCATCTGAGCAGCCGTTGACGAAGGTAACCACGAGGTTAGCGCGAGGTTTAACCACGGAACAATTAACCACGCTCTGTTAACTTCACTATCTGTTCGTACATCTGTGTAATTATATGTTTGTACGGATCGCCTTGTCCGCTAATTAGCTTGTTAGGCAGCTTTTTATTTATTGTTATTTGTTCGGTTTTGGTACTAGTGTGATAAGGCAAATAGGTGCGAAATGTGGGTTTCCGGCTTATAAGTGGTTGCTATAGAAGTTAGTATAGGGTCTGAGAAGAGAATCCAAGCGATATATTTACACAGTTCAACCTTGTAGTCGGCTTCATACAATATTGCAGTTTTTTTTCTTGACTCTTCATTTATGTATTTCTTTTCATAATCCTTTAGATTCCCACCATTAACACTAACGAGCTATGAAACAAGACTGACTCTTGTTGAGCTTATGGCATATGGAAATAAAGTAATAGTATTTTTCACAAATCCTTCAAGTAAAATTAAATGACTTATTCATACATACAAAGACTACGCGAACTGTATCTAATACATCATTATTATAACATTATTTGTAGTCACGTTCTCGCAGCAAGGGTCAGTTCAGACCGCGACGTGAAGCGACGCGACGCTGCGCGCACTTTGAACAATTATCGAACTTATTTTCTTCACGAAAAGGTATAATTTCAGTGCGAGGGTTGACACGTGTCAAAGTACACTGAGATGACGATTACGATTCCAGTCTATGAGGTTATGACCGGCTGCGCCCTTTACGTAATGTTTGATTAACAAGGTGGTTTAATGTCTTGTATTGAGTAAGAGGTGACCCATCTAGTTCTAACTATACTCAATAATTTAAAATGTAATATATTGTTTTTACATAGTACTTTAAAGATAAAATTACAGTTCCAAGACCGACAGACCTACAGTTCCAAGGTTGTTACCCGCATGGATCAACCTGGATGGATGGCGTATTTGTACGACTGATAGTAGTTCCGAATTGAGTTTTCAGTGCACAAACTGTCTGTGTGCATGTGGGATATATGTCTGTTAACCATTTGAATTTTAATTGGGATTCATTAAATAGGTACCTACTTGGTTCAACAAAGCATGTCATCTTTTAGATTTCCATAAATGAAGTAGGTTTTCATATACTTCGTATCAGGCAGATAACTACTACTACGCAGCAAGTGAAAACCGACTAGCCTTTCAGACTTTATTTTCTGCGACCATATTATTGAGTTTCAAGTCGTAATATTTTCACTACGGCTACACGATAAAGTTGTAATTTCTTCGCCTAAGATGATGCAGACCGCTTCAGGAACTGGAGCGTTCAGTGAAAACGTCTGACAGTCGCCGACACACATATACAGGCACTCATACGCACGGCGCGCGCGCACCGTAATGTATTTATTTTGTTGATGACCTATGATGTGATAGTATCTTATAAAGATCGGATGTCGCAAAGCAGTAAAAGTTAAAATAAACTTTCATAAAACTGTTTTTTAATTTGCTAAAAATAACAGTTAGATTACACATATTTTCAAATTTGCTTATGAAAGGAAAGGAAAGAAGAAAGAAATCTTGTTTATTCTGCACAAACAAAACGCACATTACAAAAATAAAATAAAAGACAAAATACACATTCAAATTAGCCAAAAGCCTCGCATTCGACCAATCAAAATTTGACAGTTCTCCTCATTATGGGTTCTAGAGCTAGATAAACTAGCGTAGATTATAATCTCAAATACCATTTGTTACTCATCAACTAAATTCTTGTTGAATCTACTATAAAACTTGTTTTAAAAATAATTTAAGCTATTTACTTATTGTTTGCAAATTTATATTCAGCTCCAAAAATATTTAGCTATGGTATTTCGTTTGGCTAAAACAAAACACCTGACATAACACGACAGAGTTTTTATATATCTAAACTATTACTCTATCTAGGTTACAGACGGTTTTCTGTTTCACATCGAGCGATGTTTTCCTCCGATTATATTGACATCGGAAAAGCCTCGGTTCACACGGGGCGTCTAGAAACTCCGACCTATATTGTACTGTGTTATTAAATTTTCCTCCTTTGTGTAGCGATGTCTTTGACCTCATTTATCAGAATGGATGTTTTCTTTCGTCTATTTTGTGTTTTTGCTCGACGATTGAGCATTATTGAGTAAGTAGTTGATCCGAGAAAAAAGTACCTATGTGTCGGGAAAATGTGCTATTACATAGCTGTAGAAGACAATGCTCATATTGCAAAAGCAATATACCAACTCACGATTGCATATGGATATTGACTAACACATACTTATTTTCTTTTGTCATTTTACTTAACTCTTGGCACAAGTTAGTGTACCTAATCCTGCAATAAAATCGTGCCTAGAATTTGATTTACCGTCCATGAGTTTTCATTGTAGTGAAACGTATAAACATTTTGTTTTTTTAAACTCTGCCAGGAAGTTCATACTTTATAGTCCAGGAAAATAAGTCAAATTTGGGCAAGAATGAGAGATAGTCAGCTATAAACTTGTATAAACCTTTATTTTGACAGCCTAAAACTTGTCTCAAAACCTACTTATCGTAGGGTGTCCGCGTTTTCAGATATTCCGAGGTCAAAGGTAAAAAAAAAACGATTTTTAACAGATTTATTGCAAATATCTCGTTTCCTATGGGTTTTATGCTATTTGTATGTTTATAAATATTGTTGAGGATTAAATTCTGTACGAATTTTGTGTACACATTTTTTTATATCTTGAACCATTTTCGAGATAGAGGGCAGAGCGCGCGCAGTGTTTAATTATTTAGAGTACGAGTATCATTCGAGGTCAACCTGTAGTCCCGATTAAAAACACGCCGTATTAAGTTTATAAATTATTGATATATATATATTTATCAATAATTTATAATTCTAAATAATTTGCATTTTTTATTAACTATTACGGTATAATTTCTGTTCAGTATATTCAGTATCTATTCATATACTCGTAACAACACTTACCTACTCGTGTAATTATAAAGTTATTAAGGGAAATACGTTAATTACATTATAAGCAGAAAATAATTAAGTACATCATTATTTTCCATGTACATCTTCATTGAAATCCGTAAACTTATAGATTCTTTTAAAACGTTAAAAATTATACCTGGGACAACGGACCTCTATTGTTTACGAACCTTTTTATTGATGGCTATCAATAAAAAGGTTCGAAAGGAAATGTATGAAATGAAATTTTTAATAACAACATAATTAAAAATTTAATTCTTTTTATTTTTATTTAGTTAGGAAGTAATTAGTATAAATAAGATTAGAATTAAAAAATTATTAAAGTATTTCCCTTAATAACTTTGTAATTACGCGAGTAGGTAAGTGTTATTAAATGAATAGATACTGAATTATTGAAAAAAAAAATTAATAATAATAGTTACTAAAAATGCAAATTATTTAGAATTATATATTTATCAATAATTTATAAACTTTATACGGCGTGTTTTTAATCGGGACTACAGGTTGATCTCGAATGATACTCTAAATAGTAAACACTGCGCGCGCTCTGCCCTCTATCTCGAAAATGGTTCAAGATATAAAAAAATGTGTAAACAAAAGTTGTACAGAATTTAATCCTCAACAATATTTATAAACATACAAATAGCATAAAACCCATAGAAAACGAGATATTTGCAATAAATGTGTAAAAAATTGTTTTTTTTTACCTTGGAATATCTGAAGACGCGGACACCCTACGATAAGTAGGTTTTGAGACAAGTTTTAGGCTGTCAAAATAAAGGTTTATACAAGTTTATAGCTGACTATCTCTCATTCCTAGGTGAAACCCTAATTTTCCTGGACTATTATAGTTTTATAGACAAAATATTGAATATATAATTCGTCATGGAACTCTTCATCACTACTCTGTTCGATAAAAACAAAAAAAAAAACGAATAACTTCGACATTAACAGTTTCTATACTGGCCAGTATACTACACTACACACAACTCATATACATTATACAAGTCAGAGTACACTCAACTATCTACGAGCCGGAGTAAACTCTCATTTTCTAGGGCTGCGCGGGTTTCACTTTCCATGGCGATGGCGGCCACAGGGGTCGACGACCGCACCCTGCTCATCCACCATACATTATACATGGGAACAGAAGGATCACTCTGTGTTAACTGTGTCTTTTCACCACATATACCTTCCTACTTTTCATTTTTATGGATAGAACGGCCTGAACCCACCACAGTATACCCTTGTGATAGGAAATTACTGGTGTAGCCTATATACAAGTTTATTTAAAAAAGTGCTTTCCTTTTTTTCAACATGGGAACAGATTGTATTTGAACATTTGTAGCGGTACGTCGAGTTATTAGGCCATGAATATACGAATTCCCGTTTAGCTTTGTTTCCTACACTAACATTAACGAGGGGCTCTACTGTCGCTCCCCGTATGGACTATAGGAGATCTATTTGTTCTACTAGTATCAAACGTGACTTGAAGTAACCTTATCTCATGCCGCTACGCTAATAGTGGGTCTTCTGCTGTTTCTCATTAGCATGCGCTGCGCCCGCGCACGCTATCATTAGCCAATTTTAATTAACTGATGAATAGATAAGTGCAGTGTTTTGTTTTGTTAATGTAAGGCTTGTAGGGAGTACCTTTTAATTAAGCTTTACGTCTCGTGCAACAGATAACACGACGTTTTCGTTAGTCTTGCTTTGCAATTGTCGTTTGGATCGGATTGAATCTGTGGTTGGTCGTGTTTTCTCATGCAGGTTTAGTAAGACGTGAAGCGAAGCAAGAGCATTGTTTTGTAAAGGCCATGTACCTAAGAGGAAAATCGGCTACAGGCTATACAGATATTTATAACTAAGGGGTCCAACAGTGATAGCCAGTAATTTCAATGACCTACATTCAACACTTGACAAAATACCAAATTCAAATAATCCTTTCAAGTTAAAATTACCATAAGAAATACGAAAGTCAAACAATGAAATGCAAATAGACAAACATTGCGCGCAGTACGAGCGTACGCAAACAAGTGACAATAAATCAGTGTCAAGGCGCTTGCTGCGCCCGCGCCGGTGCCGCGGTGGGCGGAGCGCGCGTTTTGGTCGGGCGCATGCGCGGTGAACATCAGGTGCCATTGTACCTGGTGATCGGATTGAAGCGAAAAGCGTGACTTGGTACTAATAATTTAGATTTTTTTAGGTATACATCTCATTCATTATTTGTGAGGAGCTATTCTAAACCTCAAAATACCCTAAATGTTTTGATGAAATTCGGCTGATGATTTCTTCAGATTGGGATATAAATAGGCGTTGGTAATTTAGCTAAATACTACTTTCATTTTCATCTAAGAAAATATAATGTTACGTTGTAAATTAAAACTGCAGGTTTAATAAAGTGATTATTTGAACGCGTTTGCAAGTTGTTTCACAAACCATAACGGAAGCACCCACACAATTTCCGCAAACTTAATTACCATAAAACTACATCGTCTATATCGCTACTACTAAACGCCTACACCGCCTACTAGTAGTTCAGCGCGGATTTAATTAATGAATCGATTACGCATAAGACATGATCCCATTTACATTTGACCGACTTAAAAAATTGACCAGCCTCCAAAAACGGAAGTGTTATGACTACATACTCGCGCGCAAGCCTTATTACGAAACAGCCAAGGAAACCGAATCAAAACCCAAATAAGAAAGCATCGCATTCCAATATAATTACAAAATCGATCGACGTGTTTGCTTTGGGCGCTAGTGAAAGCAGTTGCGTCATGTTACGCTGATTGGTCGCCGCCGCGCACGACAGCGCCCGATTGTACTCGAAGTCCCCCGAATATACACGACTGTGCACGAACATATCCGAGCAACGGTTCCCACGTTTTAACATTACACGAGTGGTAATGACTAATTAGAGAGTGAATAGTTTTTGGAGTTGGACATAAAAGTCGCTGCTTTTGGCGCGAAATTCTGAATGAATGGTGAGAATTTAGACTTTTTAATGGTGCCGTCCATCATTTTCGCACGTTTTATGTACAAATTGAGAACAATTTGATGGGTTTTGTAATAAAAAGCGGTTACTTTCATGTAAATGGACGTTTGTTATTGATGAAGCGATAACCTATGCTCATCGAATCTTCACTTCGCGCAGTTGTTTAGATGATTGTGTAATGATCAGTGATCGGAATAGCTAGAGCTAATCTACCTAAAGTTCAGAGAACAGAGACAAAAAAAGTGGAGACTTCCTTACGACTAAAATATTTTTTCGGGACTAAAACTTTATTTTGTTAGTTATATAATTATTAAAACTGGTATATAAATAACATGAGCTTCCGCGCTTACTTACGTCGTTCAAACGAAGATTAGGAGATTACCTTTATTTTTTTAAACAATAAAAATCGTGCATACTCTTTTTTTTAAACAGAAACAGGAAATGAATACGATAGTTACTTTATTAATTTTGGTTGTACTTAAGTAATATTCCGAAACCCGGGACATTAGTCCCGAAAAAATATTTTGTCGTAAGGCGTCTCCACTTTTTCTCTGGTCTTTTTCGAACTTTAGGTAGATTAGCTCTAGCTATTCCGATCACTGGTAATGATAGCTTAATTTGGTATAATTCGATGATTTGACTTCTTGGATTTTAATATTGCTTGTTTGATTTCGTAATTAATGTTCCTCATCGTAGACAAAGTTTTTGAAAATGTCTTTACCTTCAGTCATGGTAAAATGGTTTAATTTTTACTTTTTTAACTTGAATCAAGTGACAGCTTTATTTAATGTTGTACAAGATATTAATTTATAGGTTTACATGAATAAAGTCGTTAACAAAAGCTTTACCAATATCTCTCTCACTCGCATTTCGGAAAATCCTTTTTCGATGTATTAGGTGCTAGGATTTTCACGAGCTCTCAGGTTGTAGCCTTGTTTCTATCCTAACATACTTATTAAAGTACATTGATCTATATTCATGTTGAAATAGATAAACGAAAGCTGCTTTCGTAGTCTCTTATTAAACGATTCCCATGCTTCGTTCACGCTCTGATCGGAAATCATGCAAATATCGCATTATCTGATGCTGGTGTCTGCGCCGCGTGAATCTGTCACGGTTGGTATCTTATCTATATCGGTACGGTTTTCAGTTATAACTGTTTGCTCTATGATTGGTTTATTAGATGAAAATTTATTGTAATTAATTTAAAAACGGCAGATGATGATAAAAAGTAACTTTTAACTAAATATACAAGGAATCACAGACACAACAATTTTTACGTATGCTATGTTTGTTTACTATTTATTATTACTACTAGTAACCCGCTCCTCACATTCGCACGACCTTTTACAAATTGTCAAGAGATCGAGATTTCTTTATTATATTAATTTTAATATGAATTTATTATCTAGTGAAAAACCGACCACAAATGGTGTTATTTGCTGATGACACATCACTGATTTTTAAAGTAAATAGACATGCACAGGAGTTTGACGACGTAAATAACGCTATGCTTAAGGTCCATAATTGGTTTACTGTAAATAATTTGGTATTAAATGAGAAGAAAACAAAATGCATTAGATTCGCGTTACCGAATGTTAGAAGTAGTGATTGTCAAGTTGTACTGAATAAGGAGATACTACAATTCGTCGAAAAGACGGTTTTCCTGGGGATTACGCTTGATTCAAAATTACAGTGGGGTCCTCACTTAACATCACTTGCAGGGCGACTTAGTTCAGCCGCATACGCTGTTTGGAAAATCCGCCAATTAACAGACGTGGATACCGCGAGACTGGTCTATTTTAGTTACTTTCATAGCATCATGTCTTACGGTATTTTGCTGTGGGGACGGGCTGCAGATATTGATTCTATCTTTATTCTGCAAAAGAGAGCTATTCGAGCCATCTACAACCTCCGCAGACGCGAGTCTCTAAGGGAACTGTTTAAAAAAATTAACATCATGACGGTACCTTGTCAGTATATATATGAAAACATTATGTACGTTCGGAAAAATCTACATCTTTTTAGTAAAATAAGTGACAGGCATAATTTTAACACTAGAAATAGGAACAAATTAGATCAACCACGTTTCAGATTGTCTAAAGTACATACTTCTTTTATGGGGTATTGTGTAAAATGTTATAATAAAATTCCACTCGATATTCTTCAACTAAATGAGAAGAAATTTAAAACATGCATTAAACGCACACTATGTAGACAAGCATATTATAAGTTGGATGATTATATCGTGGATAAAAATGCTTGGCTTAACGCTGGTCCTACTCCACAGGCACTTGGGCTCACTAGTTAAATTTTCATAATTGGAAGTGTAGCTTCCCCCTTTTTACTATTTTTTATTTTTTTTTCCTGACATTACGAAATTATTGTTTATTCTTATTTAACTTATCTGAAAATAATATTATACTAATTGCTCAATTTCTTTGCAAACTAGTTTTGTATAATTTAGAAGCATTTTTTCAATTATTGTAAATGTGAGTACCATGGAGCCGTTTAGTATGGTATGATGTATGTTGACTTGAAATAGCATGGCAGATGAGAGTATGTCATGCTCACTTAAATGTCTCGCTGATGGTGGCACGTGTGTTGGATCATTCGGTTCCCTACAAAATGGTTGAGCTGGATGGTGCTGATCCACATGTCATGTTCGTGAACGGGCGCCGTCAGTTGAGACTGGTCACCTCTTATTTGCCAGAGCTTATTTTTAATCTTAAATTTTGAATTGCTTTTGATTCTTTTTTTGTTTTACATTGTTCTCACATATAGAAGCAACATGAATACTGTACCCAGGATTTTGTAATATCTATATCCATTTTTTAAAAGAGTGTCCTTGGAGTTTCTTGCCCGTTCTTCTCCATAGAGATCTACGTTTTGGAATGGGCAACTAGCTTCAACTCTCTGACTAACTGACCGACTCTTTGACAATTCAAAAGTGCCTGTAAATGGTTTAATTGAAATAAATGCTTTGAGTTTGAGTTTGAGTTTGAGTTTATAACTTTCCAGAATAAATTCTAAATAATGGTCAAAATCCGTTGCGTAATTTGAAAGCATCAGACTGACAGAGACGGTATGCGACTTCAATTTATAATAAGTACTGTATAAACATTTTGCCGTGACCCAAACATTACGCACATTGCTTACGTACTTCTCAACTAAACTATTACTTACTTACGTGACCCAATCGAGCACTAGTTTTTAACTTCAAGGTCGTATATTGAAAACTTATTTGAAATTATAGCCAGCGGCTAAAATATCAAAACACATGTTTTAAATGACCGCGTTACTGTACCATATATTTTAACGCAAACCAGTTGAAACACATTATTAACTTTTAGTTTTAACAATAAAATTTTAATGGTTTTCTGCTGACCTAAATACAATGGAACTGCGCTTTTATAGCAGATAGCGTATCGTTGTTTATGTTTTAGTTATGCCTCGCTCTATAAAGCTACACCAAAGATGATCAATATTGTTTTAACCGTTAGTGGCTTTTCCACGAAAATTCACGTTGGCGTAGATAGCGTTTTATACAAGAATGCCTTTTTTTGTCTTTTGACTGTCAAGGAGATGTCCGTGTGAATATGTTATCTATTACTGTCATGGTAATCATGCATCCGTTTGATTTGATGGCCATCGAACACGGTACAAAGCTATTATATAAATCGTTGTCTATTAAAATTTGCAGAATGGTTTCGATAGATTGATAGTATTTGTATAGAAATCAACCGCGTAAAACATTTCTAGGTGAAAAGGAAGTGAAAATACATAATAAGGGCCTTACCACAAGACACTTGTTCAACGCGTGTTTAATGTCAGTTTTATGTCAAACTCCATACAGAAATGTCATGTTTAAAAGGTGTTTAGGCTAAACAACTGATAAACATGGTTTTGTGATATTATGATAAATGTTTAATAAGATGAGACATATTTAGGCCACATACACAAAACAAAACTCAGCTAGAAATCATTTTGTACTTAGTACTTTTTATATAAATAAAAAAACATAAATGAGGCATTCCTTCTTAGCTATAATTTCATCTGCTTCTGAGTGATTACTATGAGCATGAATCGAAGAGACAGAAAAGGAAAATTGCGAGCATTTTTATAATAACCACCTGCAGTAGTGTAGTGAAGCGTAGCCGTCGTCGTCGCCGTCAGTCAACTAGTGCGTGACAGTTTTCGTCTTACTTTCGATGGTTCTGCATAATTGGGCACTTTTTTTAAGACGTTTTGTTTTGCATAATTTAATATAATATAATATTTTGGTTTTTGTAAGAAATGATGGTATAGGTATGAAGAATTGATGATAATATGATGAAATACATCAAAGAGGAAAACATTTACACACGTGGCTCTAAACAGCGTCACAAACAAGCCAAAAACGCTGAAATATTAGATACATAGATTAACCAATTTTAGTGGTAGATAATTTAAGGCCACGAATTTAGTGCAAACTTTTTTTTGGTATAACCTACGACTATTAAAATATCGTTTTAACCAAATTTTCACTAACCTAAATGTTTGTTACTTAATTTCGAAGAAATAGTTTTTTTTCATATCGGTTCACTTCTCCTCTTTCTAATTTCATTAGATCAATCAATCGATATAAAACAACAAAATAGTCAACATCGAATAAATCAATAAAAAACTTCTTCACAAAAAGCGATCCGCTGCGCTGACACGTCTGTGGCACACTTTCAGTGACGTAAGGCACGTTTCACACGAGAGTTGAGTTCATCGTTACACAACAGCTGACGATCGGCTTTTTGTCTGATTTGTTTTGTTCATAAGTTGCTCTGTTGCTGTTTGTTGCTTAATATCGTACATAAGCTTGTAACACTGATGAAGAATAATTAATGTGTGGTCATGTGGTGTGACTAACTTGGATTTCTTTGTTTATATGGTGGATTAAGAACAGTTTAGTCTCTGTGTAGAAATCTGTAAACGATTAACTTTTTGGGGTTACTGCCCGATTTAAACATAAATTAAGCAATAAATAAATCGTAAAAAATCCGGAGTCACACGTAATCTGTTCGATTTATGCCCTAACACGGGTGACTCCGGATTTTTAATTTGTCTGTCCGTGGGATCTTGTTAATACCTTATTACCTTTTTAGTCGTAGTTGGGTTTTAGTTTTTATTACTTAATTTTTTTTTAAATTCTTTTGGTGTTATAATATATATATATTTTTGAAATGTGCTCATTAAGCCCTTTCATTTCATATTTTTTTTAGTTCCTTACTTTATGTCCTCTAGAGGTCGCCATTTTTAATTCAATGTTACGTCACATAGCCTTTAACCAGCGGACAATCAAGACGCTTCCAACGATACCTCATTTGTCAAATTGTGATGAGTGCTTTAGAAGATAGGAAGGAACAGATGAACATACATACATACATACATACCGGTCAGAATCATAACCCTCCTTTTTTTTTCGCCGTAGTCGCGTAAAAATTGAACCTCTTAATTAATGTGACATAACATTGCATGACCTCCATCAGTGTCAAGACCGTTTCATGTATGGTTTTCAAGTAGAACTTGTGATAAATATAGTATATAAACATTCTCCGGAAGTTCCATGCAAAAATAATAATGGTTTATAAATGTATCACTGTTCTTGAAATGGAAACTGCATGACCTAGAACTAATGCCTACCAACCTGCTCGGACGGGCCCGGTGCGGCTTTTGCAACAGTGTTCCAACGGCCAAGGCATGGGAAATGCATAATCGAGGGATTAACTGGTGAGGAGTAGAACAATAAATCGGCAGAGTAGCATTCTAAGCCTTAAGCCCAGGTTTACAAGACCTAACATCAATTTTGTGGTAGTGGATATCGATATTTAAAGTTAGTACCTATTGTGTATGGTTTGATAACGCCATTCTGCATAGAGTTTCACCAATTTACCATGCCTAGTTTATTACTTGACAATTCAAACCACACTGTACATCGCAATAGATGTCTGTATAAATCCATTATTTCCTAATAGGCATGAGGTTGAATGTTCAATAGCTCATTACGTTCAGTATGTAGGACGATCCTTGGGTCAATGCTGCTGACGACACGCCCGCGCCCTGCCTGTAGCTTATTATTGAGTATTTTCCTTAAGACGGGTATTTGTTGTCATTAATGCTTTGAATAAGTCTTTGAGTATTTGGATTAATTACTTTACGCTACTCTATGTTCCATAAACTCTAAAAGATGTTAATCTATCATCAATTCAAAATATGTTGATCGGAATAAATTCATATATTATTTTTGGGTTCACAAGAAGAAGAAGAAGTACAAGGTGTCCGCTGAAAACATTCTTCTCGAACGAGTCTTGTAACAATGTAAAGCGCTAGAAGCGCGATGTGCATCAGTTCTCAGCGCTGCAAGTTTATCGCTGAGGCCATCAGTCTGACCTATTTCCTACATCTATGTTCGGTTTTTCTTAACTTTCATATAAACTGTACAATTTATGTTAGAACCGTCTAGGTATATGACTGAGGTGGTGTCGTATTGCGAGCTTGTCTTAATAATAATATATTTTAAATTGTACCAGAATTTGCATTAATTGTCTACCAGATAAAATTCATGCAAGCCTGTCTAAAGAGGTGGTAGAAAGTAAGAAAACAATAGGGAAATTGAAAAACTACCTAATAGCTTTCATATAGTTTTAAACCTATTTAAGTGTGTTTGCAAATTCATTTCGTTCATAATAAGATCATGAGATCGGATCATTAGTTAGTTGTAACTTTTACTTCATGATTGATGGAGCTTCGTCATTGGTTCCACAGTGAGTTCATGAACTCTTCTATAATCCAGATTAACCATTAATATATTGACTTAATTTACTTTATCTTCATTATCATAATTATATTTATAAATTTTTAGGGTTCTGTACTCGAAGGGTGCCAAACGGAACCCTATTATTAAGCCTCCGTTGTCCGTCCTTCCGTCTGTATTTATATTGCCGCTATAACAACAAATAATACAATTTAAATAAAGACAATAATTGAACGCCGAAATACGGCGTTTTTCGCTTGACCTTAATGTGGTACGGAACCCGTCGTGCGCGAGTCCGACTCGCACTTGGCCGGTTTTTTAATCTTAGTCACTTTCCCGAATAGTTATTCCGTAGATTTTCTTTTTCATGAAAATTGCAATTCGCAAAGTTGAAAGATTAATTTTTTTCGCTTCATGCAACATTTAAAAATAATAATCTCATTTTGATCGATTATCCACCAGCTAGCGTGTCAGAAAGTCCAAACATTACATAATCCGAAGGTACTATAGTGAAGTATACTCACAGTGCGCAGTGTCCCGTCGCGTAGAAAGTGAAAATATTAGCGGCGCAAGCGCATGCCCGCCTGCACTCACTTTCCTCACACCACTCTCACTCGGATCCCAAGCTTGCACACTTACTGGATTTATAAAAATAATACAAAAAATCCAAATGTATAATTTTATAACACTTCGAATTCGCTGTTATTTATTCCGAATTCAAAAATCTTCGTTCGCGTTATTTGCGCGGTTGTGTGCGTGTTCGTGCGTGGTCGGGTGTTGTCGGCAGTCCGTGCCGGCGCGTCAGGTGCGACTGTCTGGCAGTGAGAGCCACAAACTGCGCCGGCGCTCCTCGCGTTGTGTAACTCTTCCACGGTGGGATGGTGTGAAGATTTTTGTACATTTTTTCGAACATTCCATTTGATGTGAATCTGGGTCTCGTTACATCATATCGGTTTTGAGTATTTTCTCTTATATAGCTAATCTTTTATTTAGTCAAAGATTTAAGGCGATTATGTATTATTTACCATCTTATTATGTGGTTTGCCGTCATTAATTTCATCAATAATGATCTGAAAAGTTATTGATTTGAATAATCAAACAAATCAAAAGTCTAACTAATTAATTCCTTATAAACCTCCAACCGTCATTACAAGACACAATAGAATTTTAATTGTTATCGGCCTTTAGAATGCCGATCGACAGTTGAGCGGACAATTAATAAATAAATCATTACTCTATCTGTATCATATTCGAAAGTACACAATAACAACAAACTCAATAAAAACGAAAACACAGTCGCTATAAACCAAACATTTCTTGAACAAAACTTCGTTTAAGCGCGCACGCATGACGCAACGGCCAGACGCGGCAATTACCGGAGAAAACTCGTCCGGACCGGACAGGCTCGTGTGCCCCGGACACGGCCCGGACACGTGACACCAATGTGTAACAGGTGGCGAGGTAGTACACCTGTGCGTTTAAGGTAGGTTGCCTTTTTGGGGCAACACACGTTGGTAGGTGTCGGTGATATCGATTGATAGAGGTGAATGAGGTGCCGGCTTGTCTCGGAGGCGGATAGGTTTCGTAAGGTAGAAGGCATCGCTGGGTGAAGTACGGTTTAAAGGAGAGGCTTGTCCAACAGTAGGTAGGCTGTACTTTGTGTAGTTACTAAATGATATCTTCTGGATTATCAACTGAATATTCCATTATCCTAACAACCATAACATAAGGTCGCGCCTGTATGCCACGAAGGAGTAAGGAAAGATGTCCTGTGTAGTTCATCCACATTTTGATAGTAATGACACGGGGCGACCCTGTTGATAGATTCCTGATGGAAAAACCAAATAAAAACCAACCGTTCTCTTATTGTATACGAAAGCGGTTGGTTTTTTATTTAGTTTTTTGGTTTTGTATACTGTTGATATTATAAGGTGTTAATTTTATAACAAATCAACGTTGTATTGACTTCACATTCAGTCAGAGCGTCAAAGAAAGTAGGGAACTGCAGTATTAGATAGTAAACAAGTTTATATTGCACTTGTCGCTTTGTCAAGCGCTGACAAGCGATTTTATTCTTATTGCAGCGTTTATGTTAGCATTCAATCTCGTTATCGCTTTGAAATAGCTCGTCAAATTGTCAATAGACCACTAACGAGACGTGGCTACTAAAATATAAATAAAACCAGCTATTGTCAGGGACTTCGCAAACTTTCCACCACTCGTTGGATCCGCTTAAGGAAAAGTTCTGAATGAAGTCAGTCAGTGCTTAAGGTAGGACGTTGTCATCCAGTCAATCAATCGGAAAATAAGAATCAGCTTCCACAGCTTACAATTCTGCTTGAAAAGTATTTAGAATGTTGGTTACATGACATAAACAATGATTATAATGCTCATCATTTTTTATCATACGACGATCATCGTTTTGTTAGCATTTTTTAGGAAACAAAATCAACAAATCGAAGCTTAAAATATATTGCTTGAAAGATCTGCAATTTTGAAGAATGACAAGCAATTATTTATTAAATTAAGTCTCTAGACATTTTTAATAAAACCTTTTACTTTTCTATGCAACGTGATTGAAATAATTAATTAATAACTTGTGATGATAGAGTATATGTTTCTTTTGACTTCTTTATTAAGAGATAGTTCGTTCTTGGAAGAATAAAAAAATGCCGCTAATATTTTAAAGGCGAAAGTCGGTCTGAGCTCTGCCTGTCTGACTAAATTGACTGTATGTATACTAACTACGTTTTTACGTTGTCTTTTCCCCTAAGGAGTTGGTTGGTTTGTTTATTACAAGGGTACTTATAACGTTTATTTTTGTTTACTCACTTAATTGTGATCAGATAATAAAATAAAACTCATGGAGATATTTTCAAGTTAGGTTTTAATCTTATGTCACGTAAATGACCACCATTTTCAGCCTCACAAAGACAGGCTCTTTCGAGAGCATTTCTCATTACTGTCTTCAGAACATGAGGAGTTAGCAACTGTATTTCAGCTTGGATGATCGCATTCAGCTGCTTGATTGTCCTGGGTTTATTATGTACACCTTGTCTTTTAAATAACCCTAGAGAAAATATTCTGGCGCTGTTAAATCCGGGGATCGTGCAGGCCAGTGAAATGTTGAAAATCTTGAGATTAAACGCTCGCCGTCATTGTGGCTCGAATCGTATGCGCTGTGGCTCCATGAAATTATCCATGGTAAATCTCCAAAATGTATTATTTAATTTATTTAAAAAAAAGAATAGTAAATGTCAGTGCAAACGTCATATTTTATTTTTTAAACTCCGCCGTGACTTTTGCGCCACCCAGTAGCTTTCTTCCTTTTATAAGGCAATATTAAATTTTCGGCCTGCCACTGAGAATATCCAGACCAGAAAACCCCATAACACTTTGTTCTAGAAATCGAACCCAAGAGTTCACGATGACAACAGCCGCACTTCCGACCACTAGACCAACAAGTGTGTCTCCTCGGCTGCCTGCATCCGGTTCACAGGCCGTATTGGTGTCATCTATGAGATGGTTTTAGCACTCCATGTAGGTACTTATTTACATACATCATTATTATGTAAGAATATAAGCGTTAATGTATTACGTGTCAGTGTTAGTTACTACGAATTGAAAGCTTCGTACTCAAAGGAATTATAGTATTCAAAGAAAAATATGAAAGATGAAAACGCAAACTCAATGAAGAGGCTAATGATAGGCTTGTGTTTAGCAACAAGATTTTTGTAGTTTTTGTCATTGGGATAAAACATAATCTGGACAAATACCTTTTTTTTTTTTCTTCCTAGAGTATTTCCGTGGTACTCATATATACTTCTGAGATTCTTCACCTTACACACATATACTTATTGCCTTTCACTGTATTAATTCTACAAACTCGAAACATAAATGTATAAAATACATTACAAATTAGTAATATCTACAGCCAAAAACAAACAAACTCGAGCAGTCTCAACAAACTTCACACTCGGGTCATTTACATCCCATGCATGGTCATTTACATGTGTATGGACGCATGCTGCGCGTCACACGTGCACATAATCATCATCGCATTGTGTAACTCTCGGGCCGGTTCGGAGACTGACCGTAGGATCTAACTCCTAGCACTTTCTCTTGAGGTTAGGGTTAGCATGTGTATCTTTAGGCTATGGACCTCGTACTTTAAGATCTTGTAATGCTGTATTCAATGTGAGATGTGTAGATTCCGACACATCCGAGACCCTCATCATAGAGAGATCATCTTTGAGACCCGGGTGTAAATCCACTGTATTTGCCAAAGTTGTGGATACAATACAGGGCTTGAAAAATAATAATGAAAAATATTAATTATAATAATATACACCAACACCTATGGAGGCTCTCGTTGGGCAGCTGGGTTAAGGGCCTGATTCAGAAAGCGGTACTCCTAAACACGGCCCGTAATTGTTAGGAGGTTCCTCTCTCTGGAGCCCTGACCGCCGGTAGCTTGGACCCTGTTCCCGATACCGGTGGGCTACTATTTTTTATATTTTTAAATGTTTTTATATTCTAATATTTAAAAATATAATTTATATGTAAATAATTAAATAGAGGAAATTAAAATACCCAATAAAAATAATTTGGACATCGAATAATTGTGTACTTTTTACTTAATTTCGTCATCACTGGGTTATTTCATCAAGGGGAGGTGGACATCATGAGGAAGGTCTTAAATTGCCAACAAGCAGTTTTGCCTCACCGTGCTCCACCGAGAAAAACGGTGCTCCGTGGTACACGGTACAATAATGTTACATTGTTTTTGTTTAAAATAAACACTGTGTAACACATCGAGAGTCTTGGCAATGACTGTTTTGCTCATGTTCTGTTATCAATCCGTACAGGCGCTCGTACACGCCAGCTCGTAATGCAACTTCTGGGTATCGGATCGAGGATAATGCCATTTCTTTTTTCACGTAAAATGTAAACTCCGCTTGTAAATACCTACTGCGATCACCATACGTTTCCAATGAGTCCAGATAATTGTGACAGTAAAAGATCATCACTACAAAAAGTTTTCGTGGGTGCCGCAAATTAACCGTAGAGGAACCACTCTTCCGATCCCAAGCTGCATTAGAGGCCCACGTCCTGTATTGACCAGGAGGCCAAGTCTACTAATTTACAAACGTGTCAGTGGTCTCACAATGATCAGTTTTTGACAGATTTCGTATGGCATATCTGTCAAAAACTGATCATTGTGAGACCACTGACACGTTTGTAAATTAGTAGGTTTGGCCCCCAGGTATTCCGCTGCAGGGCTCGCACAGTTCCTACCTCTAATGCCTATCTCTGCGTGACCGCAGTATCTTTGTGTATAGTGTCAACGTTTGTTAGAAGGGTGTATCTGGTAATATCGTCTCAAGGTCTGTGCGATGTGTTCGTTACGCACTTGTGAATGGGATTCAATCAACAGTAATAGTTAATGGGCGATGTTTGTGCAGTTGTTATCCACATTGCACTGTTGTATTATTAAACTATTATATTTGTGGTTGTATAACAGGCAATGTCTGTCATGTTTCCGTGTGTTGTTGTTGTCATTGAAAGCTTTTGTTTTAATATTGAACGTTTTTATGTCGCTTTTTTTGTAAAAAAGCATATTATCATGTCAATTTCTGTGTTCTTATTGGATATATCATATTCGAAAGTACACAATAACAACAAACTCAATAAAAACGAAAACACAGTCGCTATAAACCAAACATTTCTTGAACAAAACTTCGTTTAAGCGCGCACGCATGACGCAACGGCCAGACGCGGCAATTACCGGAGAAAACTCGTCCGGACCGGACAGGCTCGTGTGCCCCGGACACGGCCCGGACACGTGACACCAATGTGTAACAGGTGGCGAGGTAGTACACCTGTGCGTTTAAGGTAGGTTGCCTTTTTGGGGCAACACACGTTGGTAGGTGTCGGTGATATCGATTGATAGAGGTGAATGAGGTGCCGGCTTGTCTCGGAGGCGGATAGGTTTCGTAAGGTAGAAGGCATCGCTGGGTGAAGTACGGTTTAAAGGAGAGGCTTGTCCAACAGTAGGTAGGCTGTACTTTGTGTAGTTACTAAATGATATCTTCTGGATTATCAACTGAATATTCCATTATCCTAACAACCATAACATAAGGTCGCGCCTGTATGCCACGAAGGAGTAAGGAAAGATGTCCTGTGTAGTTCATCCACATTTTGATAGTAATGACACGGGGCGACCCTGTTGATAGATTCCTGATGGAAAAACCAAATAAAAACCAACCGTTCTCTTATTGTATACGAAAGCGGTTGGTTTTTTATTTAGTTTTTTGGTTTTGTATACTGTTGATATTATAAGGTGTTAATTTTATAACAAATCAACGTTGTATTGACTTCACATTCAGTCAGAGCGTCAAAGAAAGTAGGGAACTGCAGTATTAGATAGTAAACAAGTTTATATTGCACTTGTCGCTTTGTCAAGCGCTGACAAGCGATTTTATTCTTATTGCAGCGTTTATGTTAGCATTCAATCTCGTTATCGCTTTGAAATAGCTCGTCAAATTGTCAATAGACCACTAACGAGACGTGGCTACTAAAATATAAATAAAACCAGCTATTGTCAGGGACTTCGCAAACTTTCCACCACTCGTTGGATCCGCTTAAGGAAAAGTTCTGAATGAAGTCAGTCAGTGCTTAAGGTAGGACGTTGTCATCCAGTCAATCAATCGGAAAATAAGAATCAGCTTCCACAGCTTACAATTCTGCTTGAAAAGTATTTAGAATGTTGGTTACATGACATAAACAATGATTATAATGCTCATCATTTTTTATCATACGACGATCATCGTTTTGTTAGCATTTTTTAGGAAACAAAATCAACAAATCGAAGCTTAAAATATATTGCTTGAAAGATCTGCAATTTTGAAGAATGACAAGCAATTATTTATTAAATTAAGTCTCTAGACATTTTTAATAAAACCTTTTACTTTTCTATGCAACGTGATTGAAATAATTAATTAATAACTTGTGATGATAGAGTATATGTTTCTTTTGACTTCTTTATTAAGAGATAGTTCGTTCTTGGAAGAATAAAAAAATGCCGCTAATATTTTAAAGGCGAAAGTCGGTCTGAGCTCTGCCTGTCTGACTAAATTGACTGTATGTATACTAACTACGTTTTTACGTTGTCTTTTCCCCTAAGGAGTTGGTTGGTTTGTTTATTACAAGGGTACTTATAACGTTTATTTTTGTTTACTCACTTAATTGTGATCAGATAATAAAATAAAACTCATGGAGATATTTTCAAGTTAGGTTTTAATCTTATGTCACGTAAATGACCACCATTTTCAGCCTCACAAAGACAGGCTCTTTCGAGAGCATTTCTCATTACTGTCTTCAGAACATGAGGAGTTAGCAACTGTATTTCAGCTTGGATGATCGCATTCAGCTGCTTGATTGTCCTGGGTTTATTATGTACACCTTGTCTTTTAAATAACCCTAGAGAAAATATTCTGGCGCTGTTAAATCCGGGGATCGTGCAGGCCAGTGAAATGTTGAAAATCTTGAGATTAAACGCTCGCCGTCATTGTGGCTCGAATCGTATGCGCTGTGGCTCCATGAAATTATCCATGGTAAATCTCCAAAATGTATTATTTAATTTATTTAAAAAAAAGAATAGTAAATGTCAGTGCAAACGTCATATTTTATTTTTTAAACTCCGCCGTGACTTTTGCGCCACCCAGTAGCTTTCTTCCTTTTATAAGGCAATATTAAATTTTCGGCCTGCCACTGAGAATATCCAGACCAGAAAACCCCATAACACTTTGTTCTAGAAATCGAACCCAAGAGTTCACGATGACAACAGCCGCACTTCCGACCACTAGACCAACAAGTGTGTCTCCTCGGCTGCCTGCATCCGGTTCACAGGCCGTATTGGTGTCATCTATGAGATGGTTTTAGCACTCCATGTAGGTACTTATTTACATACATCATTATTATGTAAGAATATAAGCGTTAATGTATTACGTGTCAGTGTTAGTTACTACGAATTGAAAGCTTCGTACTCAAAGGAATTATAGTATTCAAAGAAAAATATGAAAGATGAAAACGCAAACTCAATGAAGAGGCTAATGATAGGCTTGTGTTTAGCAACAAGATTTTTGTAGTTTTTGTCATTGGGATAAAACATAATCTGGACAAATACCTTTTTTTTTTTTCTTCCTAGAGTATTTCCGTGGTACTCATATATACTTCTGAGATTCTTCACCTTACACACATATACTTATTGCCTTTCACTGTATTAATTCTACAAACTCGAAACATAAATGTATAAAATACATTACAAATTAGTAATATCTACAGCCAAAAACAAACAAACTCGAGCAGTCTCAACAAACTTCACACTCGGGTCATTTACATCCCATGCATGGTCATTTACATGTGTATGGACGCATGCTGCGCGTCACACGTGCACATAATCATCATCGCATTGTGTAACTCTCGGGCCGGTTCGGAGACTGACCGTAGGATCTAACTCCTAGCACTTTCTCTTGAGGTTAGGGTTAGCATGTGTATCTTTAGGCTATGGACCTCGTACTTTAAGATCTTGTAATGCTGTATTCAATGTGAGATGTGTAGATTCCGACACATCCGAGACCCTCATCATAGAGAGATCATCTTTGAGACCCGGGTGTAAATCCACTGTATTTGCCAAAGTTGTGGATACAATACAGGGCTTGAAAAATAATAATGAAAAATATTAATTATAATAATATACACCAACACCTATGGAGGCTCTCGTTGGGCAGCTGGGTTAAGGGCCTGATTCAGAAAGCGGTACTCCTAAACACGGCCCGTAATTGTTAGGAGGTTCCTCTCTCTGGAGCCCTGACCGCCGGTAGCTTGGACCCTGTTCCCGATACCGGTGGGCTACTATTTTTTATATTTTTAAATGTTTTTATATTCTAATATTTAAAAATATAATTTATATGTAAATAATTAAATAGAGGAAATTAAAATACCCAATAAAAATAATTTGGACATCGAATAATTGTGTACTTTTTACTTAATTTCGTCATCACTGGGTTATTTCATCAAGGGGAGGTGGACATCATGAGGAAGGTCTTAAATTGCCAACAAGCAGTTTTGCCTCACCGTGCTCCACCGAGAAAAACGGTGCTCCGTGGTACACGGTACAATAATGTTACATTGTTTTTGTTTAAAATAAACACTGTGTAACACATCGAGAGTCTTGGCAATGACTGTTTTGCTCATGTTCTGTTATCAATCCGTACAGGCGCTCGTACACGCCAGCTCGTAATGCAACTTCTGGGTATCGGATCGAGGATAATGCCATTTCTTTTTTCACGTAAAATGTAAACTCCGCTTGTAAATACCTACTGCGATCACCATACGTTTCCAATGAGTCCAGATAATTGTGACAGTAAAAGATCATCACTACAAAAAGTTTTCGTGGGTGCCGCAAATTAACCGTAGAGGAACCACTCTTCCGATCCCAAGCTGCATTAGAGGCCCACGTCCTGTATTGACCAGGAGGCCAAGTCTACTAATTTACAAACGTGTCAGTGGTCTCACAATGATCAGTTTTTGACAGATTTCGTATGGCATATCTGTCAAAAACTGATCATTGTGAGACCACTGACACGTTTGTAAATTAGTAGGTTTGGCCCCCAGGTATTCCGCTGCAGGGCTCGCACAGTTCCTACCTCTAATGCCTATCTCTGCGTGACCGCAGTATCTTTGTGTATAGTGTCAACGTTTGTTAGAAGGGTGTATCTGGTAATATCGTCTCAAGGTCTGTGCGATGTGTTCGTTACGCACTTGTGAATGGGATTCAATCAACAGTAATAGTTAATGGGCGATGTTTGTGCAGTTGTTATCCACATTGCACTGTTGTATTATTAAACTATTATATTTGTGGTTGTATAACAGGCAATGTCTGTCATGTTTCCGTGTGTTGTTGTTGTCATTGAAAGCTTTTGTTTTAATATTGAACGTTTTTATGTCGCTTTTTTTGTAAAAAAGCATATTATCATGTCAATTTCTGTGTTCTTATTGGATGATTCTGATACACTAGGCTAGAGTTGTGAACATATTTAATCAGACGGATCGATACAAACACTCTGACGAAATAGGCAGTTGAACTAGACCCGAATGTATTAGAATCGAACCCGACTCGTTTCGCATAACCAACCTAAGTTATTGAGCCATTCGAGTTACAAACGAACCGTGTTTTGTATCCAGTTAATTGATCCACAATGCATTAACATTTACAACAATGTTTCATTATAATCGGAACATAACACTTTCTTAGTGTTTGCAAAATGAATTCGCGTCACTTTCCTCAGATTAACTTCCGCAAATACCAAACGTTACGTAACGAGAAATCAGCGTTTTGTTAGATTATGTTACGATTGTGAGCTGAATATTAATGTGTCCGTTTTAATATTATTATAGTGATCGTCTTGCATTATTTTGCGTTTTTTATTTTTTTATCTTACTGTAACATAACTAAACTGTTTTGAGTTAGACATATCATCGTTCCCTTAAAAATTATGTTTTTTTAGTCTAGTGATCGTCACCGTAGCTACTGACCGTGAGCTCGCCGTTCGAAAAGGACCAGGCCCGGGTCGATGGAGCGTCGTGTTCCACGCGCGCCTCAAAGTGATGTCAGCACACCTGACGGGGTCCGTTAGGACCGATGCCTGCCATGGTTGCGGAATAGTCCGAAAGGGATACCGGGACCCTGGCAACAGGCAACTGAAGGAACACGGGTGGGTTTTGTCAGTAAAAGTCTGACACGCCTTTCCACTCCGCCCGCTCTGGGCGGAGCGGAAGGGCGTGTCAGACTTTTCATGATTAGTAGATTAGTTTTCATGAGAAGTATTTTGATGATTTACCAAGCTCAAAAAAAAAAAAAATGCTTCTGACCCTGAGGTCCTACGTTTAATCCCCGGGTCGGTTAGAGTTAAATTGATTGTCCAATAGAAAACTCTAATTATAAGTCATATAAGAATTAACTTATGACCACTAATTTCTTCGAAAGCTGCTGATGATTTAGCATTATTACCTTCAAGAGTCCATTCCTCAGAGAAAACATGAAAGACTTGACAAAAGAAAGTGGGTTCTATATCTTATAACTAGTAGTTGTACAGTCATGACACTTCATTATGTTATCCATCACTCGGATAACAATAACTCTAGGAAAGCACTAAAATCAATGTGTTTTATTGTGTCTACATATTGGCTGTTGGTGTAAGACTTGTTTCCAATACTCGCTTTAATAAACTCAACCTACCGGAATCCAGTGCTGGATATTGGCCTCTCCTAAGTTAAGCTACAATACACGGTTTCTGCCTTGCTCGCTTAATTTGGAAAGAAATTGGTGCTACTCGATTTAACCTACAAAGGTTAAATCGAGTAACACCAATTTCTTTCCAAATGTCATAACTTGACTATCATTTATTTATTTATTTATTATTTATGTACACACTTATCATCTACTTATTGCCAAACATTTTATTATTTATTAATTGCTTTCCTTATAATTATAAACATATATAGGCCCAAAAGCACAGGACTTTCAGAGAACGGTCAAAATATAGATGTCAAGGTCCACTCGTAAATACTCGAAAAAAATCAAGGCTGTTTTAGCAAACACTCAATGGAAACTTATTATTTTCCAACAAGTTTGGTCAACAAATGTTGGGCCACGATGTTGGCCCAACGTGTAGTTATCCGATTATTGGCTCAATTGTATTCCATTATTGCTATAATGAGAGAGTGTTTCCTACAATCACTTTTACTTCATACAT
Organism: Lithophane ornitopus; assembly: GCA_948473465.1. NCBI lineage: Eukaryota > Metazoa > Arthropoda > Insecta > Lepidoptera > Noctuidae > Lithophane > Lithophane ornitopus. The sequence continues at coordinate 608,837 of OX419624.1, read as the reverse complement.
AATATATACTCGTACTTTAGTAATATTTCACTCGCCGTCATCTTGTTAATTGTCTTCAATTAAATAATTCATAGCTTACCGATAGTTTCTATTCAAGTGACGCAGGTGAATGAAAGGCTAGGAATGTGCTGTTTGTCGGTGAAATAATATAACTATTTAAATCTTCTTCATTATTCTGTATGAGAAGTTTGCCGTTCGTAGATAGTGTTTCTATATAGGTAGGACCTCGATGAAAAGGTTAACCACGCAGAAAATTATGATCTGATTCTGAATTACGCAGTTTAAAGAGGATTTAAATTATATTTTGATCATCTATTTTCCTTTTGTTTTTTGCATGGTGTTGCTGTCAATCATTCTCTATGAAATGGCAGGATCGGCTCTCTGTAGCTATTAGAATTGACTTACAAAGAAACGAAGTTATAATTTTTGTATGCTCCACTAAAGAGCCAGTCAAATCATTTTTAGAGGTGAATTGATGATATGGAAATATAAAACGATTAGCATTATGTATTATTCGGTTATCATTATATTTATTTGAACCACTAACAGTACACCGACTACCAAAAAGATTTAAATATTTATGAAACGCCATTTAAGTGTCCACCCGATTTATTCCACCCAGCACCGGATGTTGTGGCGTAACTTTAGCTAAAATAATATCCTAATTTCCAATAATAGACTATGATAAGATATTTAGATAAATCTGGATTAGCCACGCTAGTAACTAGTTATATAAACTATAAAATACATAAACTTGGTGGTATTATCTGAACACTTAAGTTTAAGTCTTTCGCTTTCAAATTCCCGCACATAAAGTGAAATATTTAGTACATAACTAACTATCTACGCCATGTAAATATCATATAATGCAGTAGTTTCACTTGAGGAATGTGTGTACTCTGATATAATGCGGAGATGGATGCGCAGACTAAATGAGACCTGAATTGCTGAATGCGGAAGGATGAGAACCGGATTCTTTGGAATTTTGAAGATGCCTCTCATACTTCTCGGCCTACCAAAGCTCCCTGCAGTCAAATGCGGCACATGACACTCGCACAAGTGAAGCAATAATATGAAAGCCACGTTATGCTTTGTGGGGTATACAAGCAACACAGGTGATGTCAAGTTGCCGTTTTAGCAACAGGGACCAAATATCTAGAAACGCTTCCCGAATCATAAAGACCGTTTTTTATATAAAGGTCGTGTCTATTAGGACAGCCATGTCCTTTCTGACGAATATGTTCTTTGTAATGACCATGTCGCTAGTACAGTCCAGGCCCAATATAAAGAGCATGTTTATTACCATTGGTCCTGTGGGTGCATGACTCAGCTGAGAGAAACGTGGCTGTTATTATTGTTTTGTTGTAACACTTTATGTAAACAGCCTGACTCGCTGTAATTATTATGAATGAAAGTGAACACACTGTACCTACCTACCGCGGTAAGTATGCTATAGTTAAACGGATCTTGCAATAAAATAACAAATGATGAATCGGCGTCGGTGTTGTAACTTTCGTAAGAAATGTTTGTGAGTGTGTACGGGTTTTACTTGGGTATATTGATCGTGGCTTGAACAAAGTTAAGGTGCAAGTAGATAAAGTACACTCAATCGTTCTTAATGATCCAGTGTACTACTTATTACATGGCAACCAGGTTTGGAGTGATCGAAATCGACCGATTTTATTCGAGGTCAATCGATTGTAAGGATTTTTTTTCAAACCTTGAAAATACCGAGTGGTTTGATCTCAAACTGTCAAATTTCTCAAATTCATCGGTTGACGTTTAAGATCGAATATATTGTATTGTATCGAATGTGTTTTGAGACGATCATATCGACTGGTCGATGTCTATCGAGCAATTATAGTTTCAACTTTAAACATCCCAGACTACGCATGCATGAAGGCTCCTGGGAAAGGATAGAAAGATCTGATAAGGATACAGGTTATCTCCGTAAATTATCTATTAACTCAGACATTTACAATTCTTTAAATCAATTACAATTAACAGCAAATACAGTAAATACTCCGACGTCGTCGTTTAGTTGACCGGATGTGCCAAGTGCCAGGCGAGCCGACATCCGGTCAGGGTAATTGAAAACGACACCACTATTAGCAACCATTAAATGAAAATACATCAAATTAGTAACGGGTTATAAAATAAAATGTAGTAATAATTACTTAATTAAACATTTTAATTGGAACATGCAAACATACGTATAATTTTCAGTACATCACCGGTTTTCTATTTTTACTTTAACTTTTATTTTTAAATGCCTCTTAAAACTTAATTATCCTTAAGCAATAGCATCCAACAGGCTATGACTGAATTTTAGAGCGAATTTCTAAATTCAATTAAAATTCCAGTCCAGTTATAAATCATCATAAAACGTCGCGTCGATGGACCTCATTAGTTGAAAAACTACAAATAAACTCATCAAAACTGATCAACAGTCCTTCTACACTTTCTGATTATTATAGATAAAGTTTCTACTTAATAACGGAAAAAAACACTTTTCTGTCTTTCTAGTAGATACTGTATCTAGAACGATACACAGCAGTCATACATCTCAAATTAAAACTAAGATAATGTATGAAAGCTATAATTTTGAAACAGAGATAAGTAAATGAGCATGATTATAAAGACTCCAGTGCACTGTTTATCAAAACTAACAAGCCTTGTATTACCAAGTGTCATTATTTAGTTCACAAGTACTCATATTTTTACACTTTTATTCGTGATTTTGTTTAGCAAAAACTTCTTTGTTACAACTTGTAGAAAATCATAACAATCCTGAGGGTCCGGCGACTCTCTATTCCGTCTTACAAGTTTACAAGTGTCGTACTTAGCAATAAATGTTAAAAAAGATTTTCTTTTTTAAAATGTGGTCAAAAGAGAGAGATGGCCTGATGCCCGTGTCCCAGCAGTGGGAACATTATGGCTGATTATGAATATGGAGATGAGCTATGAATTTAACGAAAATTAACATTCTAGGTAACTTGTGAACGTACTTGTAACTTTTGATAAACAGGGCCCAGGAGGAATTTCGGGAATAATCTGCAATCTTCAAAAACCGTTCATACAAAAGACATAAACGCGCGAACAGCACATTTCAATAAGTTTATTTTTCACTGCTAAGTTAGCAACCGTCCCCTTTGGTCCCCATTCCTCTGGTCTTCCTGGTTGTAGGTGAACAGCCAGCGCAGCATCCTCCACAGCGCCTCCGTGTCCTCGCAGTGAATCTTGTAGCAGTGCTTCATGGTGCGACGAGGGAGCGTTGATGGGCTGAAACAGTCGTCCTACCTATAGCTTTTATAAAGTAATACAATGCATTGACTATCTCGTTGGTCCACTAGTCGCAAGAGCCTATGCTGAGAAAAAGGTCTTGTGTTCGATTCCCAGGTCGGTCAAAGTGTTATTGCGTTTTTACTTCAGGATTTCTCAGTAGCTGCTCGGACTCTGGATTTGTGGCCGGTTGATGGCAATAGGCTCGCCCCCTGTTACCTATATGGGACTTAAATATAACGGGCGAAACGTGTGTTACAGCTGTGCCGAACCCCGGAGAAAACAGGCCTGATATCGATGTTGTGTTATGTAAAGCCGCGTTTCCACTAGGCAACAATTGACGCGCAACATGTTCCACAACAAGTTGCCCAACATGTTGTCAAGTCAGCGCGGAACTTTTGTTGAACAACGTTGTCTGTCTACGCATCTAACAAATAGCAAGCCGTGCGTCATGTTGCGCGCCAGCTGGAAACGTCGCGAGCTGTTGTGCAGCGTTGCTGTACATGTTGAGCGTCACGTGTCGCGCGCCAAATGTGCTAACGCGGCTTTACAATGTATTGCTATTTGGTCACCTGCATTGGTGAGAGTATTCTGCCTGTTACCTGTTCTTGCAGGAAGGATTCAGTAAATGTTTCTGTCAATTTCCGGGAACTCTAAATACGTTTTTTTTACATTTTGCTCCTCTAATAGTTTTTCTGTAGAAAAATTGCTAATTTAGAATCAAATTAGGGTAATTTTGGTACTAAAAACGTGAATTACAAATTGCAATAACTTTTTTATTTTCATTTTTTTTCTGGTAATGTTAGTGCAGTACCGTATGTGCCCCTTTCGGATCTGACAGGGTTTTTTTACATATTGTATAACTAAATGATTAGCTAATTAACAATCTTGATACGAGGACTGACTACTTAGTATGTACAGTTAACACTCAAGTGTCGTCACTCTTTCACTGCATTCCAATACAACGGATCATCGTTATGATATAATATAACAGCATCTAGAACTTAGTTCTGTTACAAGTTTGTTAGTTTTGTAACAGTGACATGTTTCCTAGACTCGCGTGTCTCGGGGAAAGTATTTGTAGACCTAACCTTTCACCTCCTAGGTCATTTCGCCTGTTTTAACGTTTAATCTTGATTAATTCTATGTATTTGCTGAGTATAGAACTGATACCAGACTCGAAGAATCGTGTATTTTCAAGTTAAGATAACTTCAACTCTACTAAGGGCCTGTGTGATATCTTTCAGATAAACACTATCTACCAAATAAATAAAATAATTGAACATAATTTAAGGTCCTAGATTAGATTAACACTAGAGTTTTTAAACAAGGATCCAATACTTTGAAAAGCTGATAGATTTGTAGCTAATAAAAAGAGCTGCAGCAGTTTTGTACAGCTAGCTGTCGTCGCTTATTATTGAAAAGTCACTCTGTATACAGGGTGTAAGGGACAGCCCTCCGCAAATTAACAGGGGGCATTCAGCTCCTTTTTTTGAATCATATTCCTCTGGAAATTTTCTCAAGAAAATTGTATTTTTTTTTGTCGATTTTTCAGTTACTATTCTTTTATTTCAATGTAAAATTACAGTCTACGTAATTACGTGTAAGAGTACAGCTTTTTTATTTTTTATAAATGGAATACGCGTGAAGCTCAGAATTTACATTGCTAAAACACGCGGTGCGAGCGCGCCCCCCCGCCACGGGAGTGCGGCTATGTGCACTGTGCCACGGTAACGATACATTGCGTGTGAGATAATAAAACAAATTAGGTTTATTGGATTCCCATAACGTTCTTGAAATAATTTCATGTACCGGTCGTCTTAGTATGATAATTTTACTGAATTCATCCCATCAGTTTGCGGAGGGCTGTCCCTTACACCCTGTATAACTAGTATAAAAGAAGAAGAAAAAAAAAATTGAAGAAAAGCCTACATACACACAAAGTTCAATTAAACTGAGTGGCTTAAGCTATGCACAATCTGTTGAAACCCTGATCTCCAAACTAGGGGTATCCCTGTATCTTAGAGATCAGTGTCCCTCTGCAGCAATGTCACAAGCCAATATTTGTAACATAACACAATTTCCTTTGTAAATTATAAGACAAAGTAAAAAATAAAAGTGAGTAAATAAAATATCACTCATTTACAATTGAAAAAAGGTGTCAGTAATACTCACGGCACATAGTTTCTCTCGGAGTGCAGTTCGCAAAGCAGTCGTCTTCGACACATCTCGCTGATGGGAGCCACGTGTGACATGCCGCCCGGGTCTGACCGACGGTACGGCAGTGATGAAGGTTGTCTGAAACAAAAACATCATAGTATATTTCCGTTTTGATACACCCTGAACTACTACCTAATGTTTGATAAAATCTAAGTTAAGACTTTAAAATGTAGACTTTTATGGGTGTTTTAGTGTTTGCACGATTTCAGAAGCCAAACGGTCATATATTGGAGACTCTTTTTATTAAACTCTATAAGTAACAGAAGGTAACTTCTCAAATCTACCGGAACGGTTTGTTACAAAAACTTTACGGAGATACATGTGTGCTAGGCGTACCTACCTAATAATCTACCATTCATAAAAGGGTAGACTGCACACACTGCACTTGCAGAAAAATAAGCTTCCCCAGTATACTATATGCACATTTACCCACTGACTGTTGCGCAACACGCGGAGGTGCGCGTCTTCCGCACATGCGCGCTGCCACTGCGTGGAACTGACGGACTGACCGACTGACACGCGCCATTGGACGTGATTGAAGGCAATGTTTATTCAGAAACTGTTTAATCTGATTATTGAGCATCTAATTGGGAAAATAGCATTTTCTTGTAGTCAATCTGTACTTCTAATCCTTTCGTAGAAATGGATAAAACGGATTTACAAGTTTTGAAATATCAATTCTTATTCTGTCTCATCAAAGGGTTGACTGCTTCCGAGTGTAACCCTCCTTTAGCTTGCTATATAACTACAGTTCTTTCCAACCTATAAAGGATTTCGAAACGATTCCGTTTGATTTCTCCTATAGATTATTGTTAGCTGCCAATATTTCCATATAACTACAAATCTAACTACCACTAATCATTTGTCAATAATACAAGAAATCCGCGTAAAATCCCAATACAGCGCGCCAACTAGTCGCGATTAGCATCGCAGCGCGGCCGCAGGTTTCCTCCACACATAAAACTTACAACTTTCTATGATAAACAGTATATACGTTCTGTTTCTTTTTTATTCCTGTCCTGGTCAAAAACATCGGTTTAGTCATAACGTGTTCAGTAAACACGCGTACCCACTAGTTGGTAAAAAAAAACTAAGCTGTTGGGTTAGGTTAGCTACTACTACTTACTACCCACCACCCACCCGTTTCCTGAATATGAGAAGTCTGACAAGGCTCTTCTCCATAGGAAGAGACCAATTGGAACCGTGCACCTAGTTTCTGACGTTTCATAGGTAGTGTCCATGTAGGTTTATGTGAAATAAAATATATTTTGTTTGTCTGTTATGGACGCCATTGCGTAAGATACAACGATATTTTGTTTGCCTTTGAAGTGTATGGCTTATTACTTCTTGCGGTAATATTTGATGAGCATGCTGGTCACCTCATAGTTTTCTTGTTAAAACATTACTTGGTACTCCAGGAATTTTTCCATAGTTTACAAACACCATTTAAATATCGGAGGTGCCACTAATGTAGATGCTAAAGTTGACTCTTTTATTTTTTGTGCATCCTACATAACCCTGAGTTTTACTCGATCTGAGAACTCAGGGTATTATAGTGACATAGCTAAGGCCCAGTCACACGTACCACAACCACAACCACACCACATCGCAGCGACAAATGTGGGCAAGCAGTGGTTACGTGTGAATAGTGTCGCTGCAAACTTTTTGCAGTTGCGTTGTGGCTAGAGTTTGCAGATAGACCGATCGTTGTTTACACGAGCCCTAGCGGATCATCAATCGCGTTGGGTCTTCTAATGCACGCGTGTGACTGACGTGTGTCGCGTGCTGCGTGCATGCTAATCGCGTGCCTCGCGATATATCCGCGGTGGTTACGCGCGCGGTCCGTTGCCATGTAACCGATCCTACACGGATGTTGGCTCTATGGATGAACTGGAGTTTTGGAACTACTACGTATGTGGTTTGCTACGTCACTGTTTTATAGGTACATATGGATAATAATGATAACTTTGTCTGTCTGTTACCTTTTTACGCCTTAACGGCAGGAGGATTTGGATGAAATTTGGCGCACGGGTAGGCAAGTGTAGAACAGTTTTTATCCCAATAGTAGGTATATTCTCGTGGTATACTGAGCCCTTCCCGACTTTAAAAACCGCGGGCATAAACTATAGTAAGTTCATAGTAGGTCATTCTGGCAGATATATGTTAAGTTCTAAATACGCGGTTTATCATTTACCTTAAAATTAAAAAGTAGTATTCAACTTTGTCAGGCTTTTAAGAAAATATATTTCCCGATTCTGTTCCATACTATATTATATCTATGGTCGTCACTCCCTCAGTCTCGTTATAAGGAAATGCAGCGTCTGATTCCGGTTTGATTCCTTTGTTGTACTGTATTGCGGACTTTCGACTGTAATTAGCAGTCTTTCGACTAGAACTAATTAATTAGGTGACTTTTGTGTCCTAGTTAACATACGGGATGTCTTTCTTGTGGAATGACGTATACTGCTACAAGGATCTTATGGCGCTCAAATGACGTTGACACGGGGTTAGTAAACATTTTTGTGCAATTGTTTTGGGTTAAGTATTAAAAAAACCGGCCAAGTGCGTGTCGAACCACGCAAAATGAAGGTCACACGGTACAGTGAGCAAAACTTTTTTTTAAATGTTTCACTTTTGGGAGACAAATAGTCTCCCAAAAGTGACCCCCACATTCAAAATTCATTTATTTACGTAACATTTCCACTCACAAAAATTGACATGTAGACCAAATTTCAACTTAATCGGTCCATGAGATTCCGAGCAAATTGATTGTGACAGACATATAAAAACAAGATAGCGGTGTTAGTTCTGACTTAGGCCACGTACGAAAAGAACCTTGTAGCGCAATAGACGCTACTCTGTGACGTAGACCTAGAATGAAATGTTTTTATGTACTTACGTGTTATCATCCACGTTGTGGATGGTGACGATGCTGGGCGTGAGCGCCGAGATGATGAGCCCCACGGGGATGAACGCCGTCACCAGGCGCAGCAAGTTCTGCCACGGGTTCACGCTGGAACAATCGATATTATATTACATTATATCAATTTATAATATACATTTAATGATAATGAAAGGATTATTATTCTTAAATCAGTCACAGATTCAGTATTATTAAAGTTTAGTCTAAGGGTACAAGACGGACACGTCAGGCAGAGGCGCCTTCGTATAAGATGTCCGGGTAATCACGAGTTGTTAGTCCCGCTGTCATTCTTGCTTTCTACATACACTCCCGACGAAAGGAAGGAAGAAGGATAAACTTTGTACCCCCATTTCATTCATATAGTAATATTATGTGCACCTGTCATTTCATTGCGTATGAAAGAGGCACACATTATTATCTGAATAATGGCAATGAATTAATGATAAATTTTGTTATCGTGACACTATCTCCTGCCGTAAGAGACCTCCCAGAGCTATAGCCAACACAAAACATTTGGAAAGTAGAACCAATACAGGTCCTGCATCATACCATAGTCATATAACATTATATTCAAATTAATCGGCGGTGAGTGCGCAGCGCGGTGGTATCAGATTCGCTATCTCTTTGCGTACGCGCATCTATCTCTATTAGCGTGTATGTTATCTATCAATCATTGCGATTGTATCTTCTGTTTGATGTATGTGTTGTATCGAAACTAGATTGGATTAGTGGGTTTGTTCGTGGAGATTCTTATTTTAAAGATATGTTTTTGTTAGTTTAAAAAAAATATTGACATAAACATAATTATGTTGATTAGTTCCTAATTTTATTTCGTAGGACAGGTTTCGGGCGGACGAAGTTACTGGAAAAGTGCTAGACTTTTCCAGTAACTTCGTCCGCCCTATATTCATATTCCATATATAAAAATCGCCTTGTTCCTTGTCTTCATCGTAAAGGAAATCTCTGTGCACTTTGGAGCAGTTCAGTTGTGCAGTTTGTTCTAGGCGATGATGGGTTCGTCAGTCAGTGAGTGAGTCGGGACTTTTTTTTCCTTTGTGACAACACTTTGATTACATTATTCTCCTTTCCCAATTTTTTATCCAGCCCTTCCATACTCTTTTTACAAGCTTTATATTAGCTTGCTCTGTTAGTATGTGTTTCCGGTTACTCCAATTGTCATCCATTTGTCAAGCACTTCCTGGCATCCGATCGAGCTGAACCTTGGCATACTTATATAACTACTCAGACATTTTGAAAAAATCATACCATTGAGCTAGTCTGATGATGGAGCCGGAAGTTGGGCACAGGAACTCCTCAATCAAACAAGATTGAGCCATCGTAATTGGACTCATTGGCTATGTATTAACAAGTGCTTTGACACTAGGTGGTGTTCAAGGTCTGATGATGGAGCCGGAAGGTGGCCATAGGAAAATCCTTTTTAGTTCATTAAAAGCTTGTTTTTAAAAAGATTTTTACTTATATTTTATGTTTGAATAAACACGGTGTAATTTATTTGTTAATTCTTTTCTTTTAACACTTGCACAACACAAGCAGTCTTGTAAGTACTTCCTCGTCGTGATATATTTTCTCACAATATCTCCCTCGCAGTGTTGAGACACGTCAAGCGGTGACTCGGGGGCAAGTTTTCACGTTTTTGTGTGGTTTGTGACACAATCTTTACGAGGTTGCTAATGACTGGCAATGGTTATGTTTTGTCTTTATGTTAGTTTACATTTCTCTCACGGGTACACGTCGATGTGAGTGCTTTATTGTAACATGTTATATGTTTTACGTAAGAGATTGAAGTAAATTTTACTAGGTAGTACTTAAGTAAGTACTAGGAGTTTCTTGCATGCCAGTCGCTCATTGCCTAACTTGCTTGATTGTTATTGTCATCTGTAAATGTTTGTACATCCCGGGTCTTACAGATTAAATCTAGGATCAACCAGCTTTGCTTATAACATTTACTAAACATAACTAAACAAAATAAGTTTATCACCCTCAGACTACATCGGCTCAAGTTTCAATATGTTTGCCCATCTGATATTCTGACGAGGATCGGACATTCATTCATAAATACTCGTTCATTAATATAATTCGAGTGATATTTAATATAAATGAGCAATAACCATTTATTTGTATTAACCAATGTGCAGTCAGTGAAAGGATATTTGCCTTACAAAGAGGTCACACGCCTATGCCGGGTACAAAGTAAAGACAAACACACGCAAGTTTCATTATACTTCCTTTCTTGACAAAACGAGCAAAATTTAAAACAATATCGTGCAAGGAAGGTTAGTGCTGCTATGTAGAGAGTTGAGGAAAGCTGTGATGATGGTGATATAGTTAATAGAAGTTGAAGTGATGATGAATGAAGTCGAAAAGTGATGAGTTGTGCTTTCCCATCGTTGTACTCTTGAGTAGTGAACCTTCTGAGAATGTCTGTTTAAACTCAACACTGTGATTGCCCCGACAACTTTCCACTTTCCTACATTGTTTTTAATAAGTATTTACTCAAGAATGTGTTTACACCCTTTATGAGATATGGCGAGGTAAAAGTTGTAAACAAGTACAACCCGTGTTTAAGAAACGTGGTAGGTAGTGATCGACACATAATTTATTCGAATTAAACTCTTATGTGGTTTTGAGGGACTAAGATTATTTTAAACGAGGCTGTGTAACTAACTATTGCATTAACAAGCTCTTAAACGATCAATAACTACTCGTAAAACTACCGAAGTTACTTTTATATCTTTATCCTTGAAACTGTCCTTCACTAATAGCTTGAGGTCCACCACTTTCATCAATTTGTGGAACTTTGACCTTACCTTTAGTAAAAAAAAAACAAATAAACAAACAATAACTAACCGTTTCTTAACCGCATGTTCCTTCCCATCGTCATGATACTCCAGACCAAACTCCTCCTCGCTATGCGGCTTCTCCTTGAAAGCGCTGGGAGACTGGTAAAGTCCTCCTGCTGGGACCTTCACTGGGACTTCAACCGTCGGTTTGGACTCCATGGAGTCTGTCCACCCGCCCTTGGTCTTGGTGTAGATGGTATCCTCGAACTTGTAGGGGAACTCCTGGTGCGTGTAGTAGATCTCTTTGGGTATCTGGTTGTAGGTTGCGTGGTGCGGATAGTTATCTATGATTGAGCTGTGAAATAAATTAATTATATGAGTAATTTGGAAAAAAAAACTACGTTGCTATGGTGAAAGCAGTCGTTTACGCTTATGTTTTTTAAATGAATAGTGCTCGTATTTCCCAAACGGTTTCAATTATAATCCTCGACCTCGGTAATACTTACCTTTTCATTCTAAATAAAGACGTTTCATATTTTGTAATTACTGTTTCAGTAAATTAGCCCTTACCTTTTAAATCCACTCGCCGGTTTCTTCTCAACAGGTCCAAAAACTGGCGTCTTTATAAATTTAGCAGTATCATCATCAAAGAAGCTTCCTAGATGTTGACTCGGTTTAAAATCTTTCAACAATTCCTTCTTCTCTTGTCTTACTTTAGCATCTGTAGTGTTCTCATCTTCAGTAAGGTTCGAGGGTGCAAAACCAGATTCTATTTTCCATGACTGTAACGCTGGTTTGGATTTGTTTTCTGTTTTGTTGAGTATAGTTTCTGTATTGGTAAGTTTGGCTTTTGTATCATTAAGTTTTGGCTCTATATCATTAGGTATTGTCTCTGTATCATTAAGTCTGGTTTCTGTATCATTACGTCTCTTTTTTGTATCACTAGGTCTGGTCTCTGTATCTCTGAATCTAGTGTGTATTTCATTTCTGGTGATGGTTTTATTAAAGACTGGGTATAGAGTGGTAGTGTTGGTATCTGGTGATGTTATGATCTCCGCGGCGAGGATTGAGACTGTCAAGATGAAGAGTAGGATCCATAGAGTAAACTGCAGGTAGGAAAGGTTGGTTTAAGTAGAGCAGACATACATTACAGACATCAACATTATTATTACAGCTAAGAACTCTACAGAAGATATTATAAAGAATTTCATGCGCGATACTTAAAAACAATTGCTGTAGTTCTATATTACCTAATAATAAATCATCATCGATTATGCCACAAAAATATGTTAATTCAGTTCAGCACCTCCACTTTTTCTTTCAAACCGATAACATAAACAAGAGACAAAAGCGTTTACATCATAGTGTCGGTATAATACTTTGGTTACAAGTACGAGTGTACACGACACGGGCGTGGTGGCTGTTTGCAATACAATGACGGACGACCGGCGACCGGTTGCCGGGAAAGTATTCGAGACGTAGAGTGAAGAAATAAAGGAGATGAGTCAATAGATTCACTCGGCTAAGAATAAATATGCTGCAGCTGTGCTACTATACGTCGTAGTTCCCCAAAGATACTTTGTATTTTGTTTGAGATTTATTGAAGAGTTTCTCATTCATTTCATTCTCATTCATTTTCTGCATTCATTTTCTTCATTTTTTATGCAAATATATAGGTTTATCTATTGTGTCCCTTACTTATGGGATCTCGTACGAATGACTATTAATTATTGTAACAGTGCTACCTAGAACAACTGAAGTAGCGGACAGATCTTATAAATATACTAGACTAGACTTTCAGTCGCTAAACTATTTTGTCACTACTCACTATGACGTGGTCGCCTCTGTCAGACAGAAATCAATAATAATATACTATCTACACTTGCATAATACGAAATTTTTTTTTTTTTTTTGCTTATCTCCCCTTCTTTTATACTCTCTACCTTGATCACTGAACCGCAGGTCACAAGCTTGAACCCGGCGACATAGCCATAGTCAATCGGTACCTAATAAAAGTTATAGTGTTGTATGGAGCTGGGAATGGAAGAGAAACCCGGTATCGACTGGTTATGGTCTTTATCGTGACAAAACGAGACAAATAAGGCGGAGAGACGTTTTGAAATAAGGATATGACTTGATCATGGTGATAACTAGCTTTAGCGTAGTGTTGTCGACTTGTCGTGTTGTAACGATGTTTTTCTGATAATCGTTTGATTGGGTTTTTGCTTTCGTTCAAGTACCTACTTAATAGTAATCTCTCTCTGTAATGCTTTCAACTATGCCGCCTGTGAGGGATATGTTATTAGTTGTATTGCTTACAGTCTAATCGGTTAATAACCTGTGCTTTACAGAAAACAACAATTGCTGTTGCACAATTTTGCTTTTTGCTCTTTAATTACCTACTCACAAAGAAACTTACTAAAGACTGCCGATCTATTACAAATGACTGACACCGACCTCGCACAGAGGTCGTAGGGTGATACTGTACACTGCCATTACATCATTAGTTGCCCACCGCAGTCAGTAGGACTGACGGTTTACATAATATGATAATGTGTCGGTACTTACCTACTGAAGTACCACTCGCTACCGAGTCACCTCATTCAAATACATTCCGTGGCGTCGTAAGTGGATGTTGAGAGATTATAATTTAGTAGAATAGAATCCAGGCGGACCTTATGCCTCAGGCATTAATTCCGCCTTTGTACGGTTTTTTTTTTACTTGTGCATAAAGTTTTCATAAATAAATAGATATTATGCGTTTGTTGGACAGCAGTCTACAAACACAGACTAGGGTATAAAAGCAACAAAGTATAGTTTTATATGGTCCGTTCGAAGAGAAGCTAGCTGAGATATGAGAAAAGTGTTTAGGCGACGGCGAGAGAAGACCAAAAAATCTAATGAACAGTAAATTCTACGTTTTAACTCGTCTAGACACGTAGCAGATGGGAAAACCACGAGTAGTCTGATAAAATATGCTAACGCGACTTTCCCTGTCGCTGCAATGGTTTGACGTGGCTTTAGCAACGTTATTACAATAATGTTATAGTTGTCCATGTGCACAGCATAATGTTACATGACGCTTGCAGTTTTGCATACCTACGCAAAAACAAATAGCACTAAATAATAATTATTAGCATTTACGTACAATACGTAAACCGTACACATAGAAACACTGGCACGTAACTGGTATCTAGGGATTATCAAACTGTAAACTGGAACATGATGTCACTGAAATAACAAGGAAACGTTACGCTTTCTCAGTTTATCACTCAGATAAACTGCTAACTTTGTAATTTTCCTGCTAACCTAACTAGCTAATTAAGTCAATCCCATCCCTGTTTTACCTAATCCTCTGAATAAGTTTCATTTACAAACCTGCTTACCCCCCTACCTAAGCTTTCATCATGATTGCCTAACTGTTGAAATATTTCTACTATAATGTAGCCCTCAGGTATTTCGGGTATGATGGCCACTTATGACAGCCACACTGGCATTGAACATGCGCTTGACGGCCGGACCTGCAACCTGCGCCGGCGCGGCGGGACGGTGGGGGGCAGCGCAGGCGTCGGTCAGTGACTTACCGTTTTGGGTGAAAGTGAGCGCATTATGCAACAGCCACATAACGCGGGTGAGGCCGCGGCACGCCACTAGTCTGTCACGGTCAGCCTCACGTACCGCTCATTCGATACAATCACTTTTATTTATGTTCAATTGGGATCTAAGCTGCCATGAATTAGTTAATACATCCTCCTATATAAACTCTTAATAGCTATTGATTCGGCAAAGTAATCTATTTAAGCAAAGTTGTTCCATAACTGAGTGTTGACTAAAAGTTAATGATCATTTAAATGATAAATGTAATTATTTTGTAAGTACCTAATGATAATAAAATTATATAATTAAATAAATAATGTAGGAAATATAATAATATTAGGTATTTGCACACCTGCTTAGGTAGCATAATTACGGTTTCAAGAAATTTGTGTATTTATCATTTATGTACCCATATTCAGGCAAATAAATGATTTGATTTGACGTTGACATTCGTCCCGTGACGAGGTAGGTACCGACAAGATCAACTCTGGGGATCTGCTTCAGTAATAAGTGACGCGTCCAATTCATTTCATGCACCTAGTTAATTACTTCCCATTTTTTATTTTTTTCGCTGCTTTGCGTACCGTAAATATAAAAAAAAAATTGTTCCATTTGAATAGCAGATAGATAAAAGATAACAACGGACCATGGCAAATATTATCTATGCCTGAACATTTATATAAAGCTGTTCTTCTATAACACACTATCTACATAGGTACACTACCTACCTATATTTTGGAATAATCTATGAGTAGATAAACGTTTACTTTGAAGTGTGACGTCATTAGTATATATTATATATTAGTATTGCGTAACTAATACATAGCATATTACTGATACCGAGAAAGTCGATACATAAATAACAAGATTATTGAATGCTTCAGTAGATGTGGAATGCGAAAAAATGTTAGCCATGGTTAGGCCTACTTTGTATTATATTATGGACAAAGGAACAGCTTCCAATTGGAATATTATCTGCAATCAATAGTTACTTAACAATATAGAAGCACCAGTTTCATAATATTTGACGATCTTCAGAATCTTCCGTTTAAGGTGTTCAGATGAATGAGTCTCGGTGTCGTTAAAAAGAATGTTGTAAGTAATTTATTTGTCCATTCACTGTTATCATTATTTCAATCCGGGTATAATAATTGATGTCCAAAATCGGCATGACACTTATCCGTATCGGGGCCTACAGAGCCCCAGGCCGCAATGATTATTGTAGGCCCAAAAATGGTACAAAGTCATTTTAGGAGAAGATTTCTTCATCGGAGAAAGGTCTATTGTGTTAAGGACGGGGGTATTTAGAGGTCATAAGATTGCATCCTGTTTGTGCCACTATTAGTGGTGACTGGTGAATTGGTGATTTATAGTGAATCCAATAGGTACTTTATTAAAAATGGCTCAATTTTGCATTGCTGTTAGTCACACTGGTGTTACAACCTGGTGTGACCACGAGTCCGCACCCATGCTTCTCGTAATTTATACTTATTATATACTTTTGCGAAAACTATGGAATAACTTACTTAGTTTACTTGATTTTGCACGACAAGATATTGTAAGCATGCAATAAGCTATTTTATAGCTTAGCGTCAGTATCGTCCATCTGATACGGCCGAGCCTTTAACTTCACTCGCTGATTCACCCTGGGTTTATGGCCAAGAGATGCCCAAGAGATGGCAAGAGATGCCAGCGTAGGTATGCAATGAAAATAGAAACTGCTTCATGTCGTGATACAGAGCATGTATTTTACATACTTATATAGGAGTATTACTTTGGTGTTACGATTTAGTACTTAAATGAATTAAATATTTTTTTATATAACTAACTAGGTATTATTTAACTAATTAAATCCTAAATAGAAATAACTATACAAACACGTTATGTATGTACAATTATATAACAATATTTTTAGCCCAAAGAATCAATTCATTTCACATTCATCCATGGGGAAAGTGCCCAAAATGCTGGCAGCATTGCCACGTTGAATGGCAATGTTGTTAGCCTTTTGGGCACTTTTCCCATTGACAGCGATGCGGACGAATTCTTTGATGCCCAATGAGCTCCTCCCCTTTATTTTTTCTTTTTAATTTTGTTATATAATTGTACATACATAACGTGTTTGTATAGTTAATTTTATTTAGGATTTAATTAGTAAAATAATAGTTAGTTGTACAATAATTATATTGTTTTTAAAGTGAATAAATGGGATTTTTTTTCTATCACGACACCACATCAATTTCGTCATCTGATCGCTAGCTTGTGAAATAATAAGGTATGTTATGAAATGAATGAGGCATCACGATCACGACGATGGTGGTTTATGATTTAAACGATAGTTCGCGGTCTTCAGCTATCATACATTTACGATATACGGTAATGGCAATAGTTTTAAATCATGGTGTATGTTCAATGTGTGGCTCGTGCCGCACAGGTGAGGACAGTGAAAGTGTATGAGTTGCGCCCGCGCCACGCGTGGGAAAACGCAGATTTATACTTTATTACTGAGTATAATCGGACGTGTAATTGTGGGCACGTGATGAAACTTGACATTTTAGAAAATTACTAGTTAGCACCTAAGCATCCGATGCGACTGAAAACCGAACCCAACATAGTTGGGAAAAGGGTAAGCAGATGATGGTGATGATATAGTTACCTACATCAAAAATAAAATGATTGAAAAGAATATTTAATTTTGTAATTAGATTTGCAATAAACAAAATATAGTAATTGTAATAAGCTTCTATTTTCTTTTTATTATATCTTTTACGGCACACAATAACACGTGTTAGCTAGTACACGTGGTAACTACCTATCAATTACGAACTGTCTCAAGATTATGATTAAAAAGCAGAAGTAAAACAAGCATTATTTCTGTAACTACCTTCTTTACCTAATAACTATCACCTTCAGCCACCTAAACTAGATGCAATACTATATGGTAATGTTTACGTTGACTTGTACCTGCTCTCTACTAAATCTCCCTCGCAAGTGTAGGCGCAGAAAATAACTATCGATCGAAAACCAATCTGGCATCGCTCATTATAATTTACAACTACATTTCACATTACTCAGTCCTCCTCTCTTACCCAAGGGCCTGCAACACGGAACATTACGAAACATTCGGAGTTTACGATCGATCAAACTTATGAGAATGATATTAACAACACAGTAGCTTCAGTTATAAAATGGTTAGATGATAACAATTTAAACATTAATTTAAATAAAACCAAAATAATTTATTTTAATCAACGACACCCTTTGAAAAGTCAATTTAAAATACACCACAATAACAATATCATAGAAGAAGTTGAAAATACTAAATTCTTAGGACTCCAAATAGACAAAAAGTTAAATTGGAAAATACATCTAGATATTTTAAGTAAGAAAATTTATAAATCAGCATTTGCCTTAAGTTCCCTATCACCGATAATATCTACAGACGCACTACTCATTGCCTATTATGGTATAGCAGAATCCCATTTACGATATGGTCTAATATTTTGGGGCAATTCAACTGACAAGGAAACGATATTTAAAGCCCAAAAAAGGTGCATACGATCTATGTTTAAATTAAAGTCTACCGACAGTTGTGTTCCGTATTTCAAAGAATTCAAAATATTAACCTTGCCCTGCCTTTACATTCTTGAAGTAGCTGTATTTGTAAAAAGTAACCCAAATCGTTTTACACGCCTTGCAGACATAGTTCCTCGGAATAGGCGCGATAATAGTAGATTATGTATGCAACCCGCAAAAACAGCACTCATGCGCAAAAGTGTCTTCTGCATGGCTCCATTCATTTATAATAAGTTACCTAAATCTTGGAAATCTTTAAATTTACCTTTATTTAAAAAAAAGCTACGAACATTTCTAGTGAATAAAGCCTACTACAATATTTCAGAGTTTTTAGCAGAAAAGGAAAATGCATTTGTGTAATTGTTTTGTTATGAATATGCCTATCTATGTTGGAATGAAGAAAAATGTTTGATTTAATGTGTGTGCCTGTAATCTTTCTATTTTTGTATTTGTTGTTGGTCTTGTACCTTTCGCATGCCTAGTGGTAAAATGTGGCTGAACTTGTTTAATTATATTTTTTTTTACACCATTACTGTACCCATATTTGCGAAATAAAAATATCTTATCTTATCTTATCTTATCACAATCGAATATCGATAAACATCGGTTATCGGTTTATCTCCGTAGTTAATCTCATCTCGAATGTGCCGATAGTTAAACTCGAAGCTTAATAGAGTTATTGTGTCTTTCTATTTACTTATTTGTTTATAGGGAATTATCTATGAAAAGTGACCTTTTAGATTAGGTATAGTAAAATATTTGGTATCTAGTTGTTGTCATTGTTTGCCAATCAAACAAACAACCAATAAAATTATCGAATATTGATATTTATCTTTGCTTTTAAGTTAGTGCTTTTATGAATCTGTGCCAATGTAGAGCAGCAAATACACCAGTGAAGTATTCAGATAAAAAAGTTAGACGCCAACAAAACATTACAAGCGACAATCAAGTTATGATTGTCGCTTGTAATAGGTTGTTTGCGCACTTTTCTCGTCATAAATTATTTCCTGAAAATTACTCAACAACTAAAATATAAATAAAACAGCACTTACTTACCATACTGCACGCACTACATGTCACAACTTTCTGTTTATTTCCATCGTTGTCTTATATTTATAATATCTCGGCGACACGGCGCGGGCGCTATTGTGGCGTCGGGTGAAAAGAGCGCAATTTTCCGCGCATGAATCTAATATGCCCGCGCAGGCCGACGCGCACTTTAATTATTTCCACGTCTGCGCAACTTTTGACGTAATGGCCATTTAAATGGTATGAATGGAGTATTGTTTTTCTTTTGTTTATTTTTGATGCAGGTTATAGTTATGATGATTAATTTTCATATTGCCCCGTATCATAAAGGGCTTTTGAAATGACTCGTAAATGTTAGCAATAACAAATCAACAATTTCCAAAAAGGAAGCTTGTACTAACTATTATAAGAGTCCTTTCCATCACAGCGAGCATTTAAAATATAATTTATGTTAAACTTGTAAGTTAACAACTTTATAATTTTAGAATACTAAATTAAATCTTTCATGGTTGGCCACTGGCCACATTCAAACACAAATTCTTAAACAACTGTAAAAATATAATTTAAATCAGTTTTCTTAAATAATTACACTAAAAATAATTTACGCTAAGGGTGTCTCATCTCGCTTTGTTCCAGCATAGGAAGCGTAGGCGCATCGTCTATGCGACGTCAACGCCTGAATGCGTGTCCTAACCGAAAGCCACTGTCGTGCTCGTTTATTGTTTATTAATCTAGTCGAGTATGTACATCATAATTCAAATAATCGCGTAATCGCGTATTCACGCGACAGTCGCTTTCGGTTAGAGCGCAGGGTGCGCTACACTCCGTCGTCTATAATTCGTTTGTTTCTGTCTCGTTCACACGTAGTAGTATTGCGTCTTCGCATGCCGCAGCATGTGTTTATTCGCCCAGTAGTTCTCGTGCACCAGCTCCTGTCGTCTGCTGTTCACAACCACGGCGAAGTATAGCAGGAGGGCTGGAAACAAAGGCAGAGCACTGTTAAGAAGCGGACTGTCCGTTGGAATTAGACTACCTTGCTTTTTGTTGTGGACTCGCAGAAGTTACCTTCAACGTAATTAATCTTATTTGATTAATATACGTTCTAGGTATCGTACCCAGACTCTACTTTGGCTCGGAAACTATAATGCAGTCCACACACGTTACGATATACTTGCCCAAAATTGAACTTGCACATGTGGGATGAAAAGCGGCTCACGCAAAAATTCCAATGAAGTCAAGCATGCATAATAGATCCATCCGTTTAATCCTCTTTAACGAGTCCTAATGTCTATTTTGACCAACAATATTAGATAATCTGTTTTGCAAGACATCAAGGAATGAGCTCGCGACCAAACACCGGATACATGATTGTCTCACAGCTTGTGGGTCATTCATTTATCTCAGCTTCATTTATGCACAAGCGCGCGTCGCCAGCGCGATCTTTGACCTCTCAGCACATCACAATAATTATTATACAAGACTAAGTGTGCGGCGAACATAACAATGCGTAAGCACCTCAGCATTGTTTTAGCTCGGAAAAAGCGTGAAAGAAGCGCTTTGTGGTCTATAGTCTATTGTAATTGCGCGGTGAGGGCCTTTCCTATTCATGAGGTGGTAAAGACAATTGACGACTTGCAATAAAATGTTTAACTTATAATAATTATGTGGACCCCTGTGGTTTAGCAGAAATCCGTCATGAGATTAAAATGACGAAAGAGGAACACTCCACATCTGCCCATTCGCCTTTGAAATTAGTTTATTTTAATTTGAAATAATTTATAATTGTATAATTAAAAGACCTTCATACGAAGAAAGATTAACACACCATTCAACCCTGCTGTTGGTAACATAAGCATAACTTTAAGTTATTCATAGCCCAAGTTCAACGGCAACTCATTTCATTACTTTATGTACCGGCTTAAAGACAACTTCACAAAGTGTCCTCTACACTAAGACAATACGAGGACATGACAGGCGGGGGGAACCCCGGACGTTATCAGTGCAATGACACTGCCAGTCGATTTTATTGTTGATTAACGAGTAGGTAAAATCAGAGTGATTGCAATGTAGTATATCAAACATACCTACTGTGGACGGTTAGTAATTGGTTAGTTATTTATCTTTTGGGTCCAGTATGCCTTACTCCTAAACCTAAATTCTAAGCAACTAAACGATTTATGTATTCCCCTTGTTTGTATGCACAACATACAGTGTGATATATATTGATTGGATACATAGTTAGAGTATTTGGAGCCTATTCATCCCACAACATCATGTTCATGATTACGGGTTCCAACTGGTTTTAACCTTCATTTGGAATGTCCAAATAATCCCAAATACGTTTGGTCATATTCTTTTTTTTAAATTATGTGCCGTACAGTGGTGCCGATTCACTTGTCACAAAATTCTCTAAACTAAACAAAAAATCACTAAAATTTAGTTTAGTCCTGTCAAACGATCAAACTCATTCTGAAATAGACTATATATGACACAACTTAACTATAATTTAGTTTGACAGCACTAAGATGGCACTGAGATTAGTTTAGTGAAAATGCTATTCTGAATTTGACGATTTAACTTAAAATTTTGTCCTATAACTAAAATCTTCTAACTAAATCTGACTATATTTAATCGCGATAAAAAATGTGTGGAATAAAATAAGATGTCATGAACTAAAATTCAAACCAACACCTCGACTTCAGTTACAAAAAACAGTACTGTATTTTTTTATTTTCTTTTGCTTATATCTCGAAAACGGTGTGTCCTATCACAAAAATAATGAAAATTTCGACCCCCTTTAGAAATTCCTTAAACCTCTTTTCATTCTCAACATGTTGGTAATATATATATTTTTTTTTTTCGTTATTTTCCATACATAAAGTGAAAAATTTCACTAAAAACACGTCGAAGCTGCCGAGCATGCGCGCCTCTGGCTCTAAAAAAAAACACGGGGTAGGAAAACAAGTACCAAGTGGAGGCGCGCGGTTGTCAAATTCGATTTTAGTTGTGTCAAAATAAGTTTTAAATTTAGAGAATTTATTTGGCAGAATAGCTCCAAGATTCCCATAGTCAAAAGTAAGGAATTTTAGTGATAGTTTAGTTAGTTTAGTTCGGTGTACAAGAGAATCGGCACCAGTAGCTACTTCTTTCCTTTACGTTTGAAAAAGCTCCCCCTACCTGAGTAAACGAAGTACACAGATATGACAGCGGTGGCCTCAGTGATGGCGTCCACGTCCCTCTTGAAGGTCAGCACCACCATCCCCACCACTGTGAGCACGATCAGCACCAGTCCCTTCCACCACGCCAGCACCAGCCATGGCCACGTGAACTGAGGCTTCCGCTGGAATGAGAAAGGAAAGATTTTAGTAACGGATCAAGTAATCTTACTGCAAATGTCTAAAGTACAGATGATTCGTTGGAAATAAAGGTTTTTGTGTTAAGATGTCCGCCATTTTGAAGCGTTAATCAGCTTTTGAATTTTAGTAGTTTTAATTAGTACTTAAGTACCAGTAGTAGAGTACTTATAACTAAACTATTGAAAATTCTAAATTATAAGTAGATAAATGCTTTTGCCAAAAAAAGTAGTAAGTATTGTTTGTTATTTTAAAACGCAAAGCAATTCTTTGCGTTTTAAAATAACAAACAATACTGTAATCATATAGGTATCTTAATAAATATAAGTTTAGATTAAATGTTTATGATAAAAATGACCGTCTTAAATAAATATAATTATGTTAAGCAAGACGGTAGGTAGGTGCCACACCTACTTGTTATCAACATATCTACTAGATTACTCGCAGACATAAAAATGCTAAAAATTGTTCTTAAATAATGTCATACCGTAGTGGTATTATCAATAATATGCAATCAATTATATTAAACTATTCAAATTTTATCTTTCTCGTAATATTTTGTTTCGATGTCACAGCACAGACTTGCTTAAATTGTGTTTAATTCAATGAGGTAATAAACATTTTTTAGAATGTTATCTTAATCCTGGCGTAAAAAAACAACGAATCCGTGTTAAATATTACTTAGCCGCATTTGTACTTAAGTAGGAACATCCGGCGCGCCCAGGACTTGTAAGTACCGATGTTGTTGCAGTACCCATCTCAGAGGTAAAGCTGAAATGTCTCATGAGCCTGTAACTAGCTACACCGTTCCGCAACACCGCTCCTTCAAACCGTGAGCGATCCCGCCCTCCAGGTAGGCAGAGGAGTAGGTAATACCGTGTGTTTTTTTTTAGACAGTATGACACGACACGACTTACTAACGTGTTATTAATATTACTACACTGGCCTTCAAAACTTAGTACCACACTTTTAAAATTGCTATTTCTCCTAAACTGTAGAAGCCAGAGTTTTGAAATGAAACGTTTTATAGCAAATTTCATCAGCTTTCTTGGAAATTATAGTTTAATAAACATAAGTAACGTTTTTAACTGAAACCAAAAAAATAGCAATTTTTAACTTACAGGCATAAAACTCAAATAACATTTATAACTAAATTTTTACGCCCTATTTACATATTTTTTTTGACACCTTGGCTTTTGAATCAAAACTCATCGATCAAGACATACATGTGAAAACAAAAAGAGTCAAAAGTTGTGTTTTTGTTTATAAGGTTTTTTTTAGCCATTCCTTAAAAGACGTTTATCGGCTATAAAGCTTTTATATAAAAAATAAAATATTTTTGTACCTAATCTTTTTTATTTCGAAAATATATCTCGTGTAATTTCAAAGTTATTGCAATTGTAGTGTTGGAGTTTCAAAGTGTGGTAGGTACTAAGTTTTGACGGCCAGTGTAGATTGCGGTTGGTTGCGTCGTGGACGGACGGCCATAAAATACTAAGTCGTGCTGTATATTCTATCTACTCATTGGTTATTTGAGTTTGTAACTGGTTCCTTGAGCAGCGTCGTGGCTGACAGGCCTAAGAGACTGACGGAAGCATAGCCCTGAGTCTGCCACAGGGCGGAGTAAACCATGAGAATTTCCACAGGAAAACAAGGTGTTCATAAACACCTACCTCCGTAAAAGATGAAGTTACTATAAATAAACAAGCCTTACCTTAAACGCCCCATGTATAAGTAAGCTCCCTATGAGGATCTCAATGACCGCAAGAACTGCCAGAGTCGCGTAGAAGATGAGCCTGGCCTGCGGCAGCGAGTCGCTCATGACGGCCAGCGGCAGGAACACCACCACTGCAGCTACTGACAAGATCTGCAACAGTAACGTTATCCTGAGTGGTATTGATTGTATGATCTATTTGAAAAGTATCTGATGAAAATGTAAACAAATGGATGAGCAAACGTATATACCTAACCAATGGATGCTAATTTGAAGTACCTACCACTTACAAATTAAATGCTTTGATTTGATTATAAACCCGAAGGATAATTTAGAAAATCACTTTAAAAATGTTTTTCATTCGACAATTTTTAACCTCAATTTTTCAATTACAATTTAATATTGTTACTCAAACAAAAATTGTTAGTAAAAGTGTATTCCCTTTTATAAGAGATTGCTTGTGAATTGAAAATGAACAGGGTTGGTTTACACTTTCATCAAATACTTTCGGAACACACTATAGTTGGTCGTGTTTGCTCTGGGTGTTGGAGGAGATAAGGTGAAGTGACTGGGCTGTTGAAGAGGATACCTAGATATGTGAATGGTGTTTATTAGATCTCCTTGTCCTGATTAAGGTGTGGGTAGACTATCGGAATGCTCTACTTGTCCCTAAAGGTTCATTAGAAAACCAGCGTCAGACAGTTCTGTCTGGCATTAATGCTGAAATGAACCTTTTCACCTCACAAGCTTGGAAAGATTCTGTTTATCATTCGAAATCTGCGTCCAAAAGTGCATTTTATCCGCTAGCGTGGAAAGAATTTTTAAAATTCGAACCTTTCTATTCAATAATTTTCTATAACGCCGGGTCCACTGATAACGCAATACTTACAATTTCATGTCAGTGCGCCTACCTCATTTTTAGAATAATCGCACTGGCCAGCACGAACAAAATCGCTCAACGCGCCTAAAGAAGTGTTCACATCAAAAAACTTTATATAGGTAATTTTCTTTTGTATATTCAATTCACTTTCCATAATTTTGGTTTAACGGCCTGGCCACGGGAAATTCGCTACAGCTAATTTTCGGGCGGTGCGAATTTCGGTGCGTTTTGCAGCAAAACAAAATGTACTAAGCATGCCACGGGAACCGCGGCAGGCGGGGCGATTCGCGAATTTTGCCGAGCGGCTCGCACTGGCGGAAAAAACAAATGCGAATCAATACAGGGCTGCCTACTTTTTTTTACAAGAAATAAAGTACGAAAGAGACGGAAAATAAACAGTATTTCGAAAAAATTAAAAGTGTTACATTTTTTAAATGTTTTAAATAAGTACATTATTTTTTGGTACTCCTCGCACATGTTATTAATGTATCATCCATCATTTAGGCTTCGTAAGCCTCATCAGCATCACATTTCCATGTAAAATGAAAGTAGGTAAATGAGGAGCTAATTTTTTATAACTTTATTGTACTCTTGTTCTGTCGTCGCGCCATTTTGTTTACTTAAGTATATTTTTGTTTCATCATAGAGTCCGTTTTTAATCTCGTCGACTATTTTGACATTTCAAATTATTGTTGTTTGTTTTTTCAATTTGGAGTTTGACATTTGCACCTGTCAAATTAGTCTACGGGATTGAAAAATGAACTTTAGACTTCGACAATTTGACTTTTTATGGGTTTTTGTAAGACAAGATAAAGGTGAATGTGAATCGTTTTCATTTTTAACCGACTTCTTCAAAAAGGAGGAGGTTCTCAATTCGTCTATGTTTTTTTTTTTTTTGTATGTTTGTTACCCGATTACTCCGCCAATTATGAATCGTTTTTATGATTCTTTTTTTGTTTGGTAGGTCATACTTCCGAAGTGGTCCCATATAAATTTTATTAACTTTGCTTGCGTAATTTTTGAGTTAGCTTCAATATTACGTATTTTTCCCACTTAGTTTATCTAGACGATATCCTGATTGACTCCTTCACTGTTATTTACATAGCAGGTAGTGGTATTCGGATTTGTGTGGGGTAGGTACCACAACTAAAAAGTGAAAAATAAATAAAAAACGGACATTGAAAAGCAAAGACACCGACTTCCGAAATTAAAGTTATTTTTTTGACTTTTTTTGTGTGTTTTTTTTGGAAGTCGGTTGTTTTTTTTTGTAAAAAGTTTTTTCTATTTTTGTGCACTAAGTAATCACAATTATGATAATAGGTTGAGTTGGAAAACTTGGAAACTAACAAAACGAAGGCAAAGGCCCGAAAAAATGTTATACCTATTATCCGCGCGTATTTGCGTCAGTAGACATCACCGTCGCCGTCGCCAGACTGTCAGATGGACGGTGACCTCTTGACGACAATTTGATATTTAACAGAGTACTTCTGTCCACTCACACAATACAATCCACCGCTAGCATTTATTTTCTTAAATTTTTTAAATTAATGGTTCTATGAACACGCAAAAAAAGTATTTTTGAATACTTTATTTTTATTGAATAGTAAAAAGTATTTTAAGTTGAAATAAAGTATAATACTGTTTTTAACAGTATGGTTGGCAGCCCTAGGCGCATGCCACGCCCACGGATAGTATAGAAGCCAGGGACTTGAAACTTTACTCAAATTAGGGGTATGAGGTATGATAACGTTACGTAATACGTTAGGTATAGTTCCAGTAACCATTTACGAACTAATTTCTTGGCAATATTACGAAAATCTATCGGAACGAAATCAACTATAAATTTAGTTACGATCCGAGTGGAACAGTAGAAATTATCGCTACTGGAACGGATTGTAACGGTATTAACCGTTATTTGATAACGTTGCAAGTCCCCGATAGAAGCTAAACAAGTTCTTCTTGTGAAATTCTCCGTCCATACCCCGACTTTTATTTAAAAAATGAATACACAATCTCTTCCAAATATTGAACAATAAAGCCTACTCTCCAAGCAATATCGAGATAACTTAGATAAAGACATTTTGCTCGGTCTATATTAATCGCGGCGGCGAACGCTCTTCCCGTGGCTTCATTCCGTGCCGCTTGTTTTGCCGCCCCGCTTGCCGCACCGCAATTCGCGCCGCCTGTCCCGTAGCCAGGCGGTAACATAACATTGCCGAGTTAGTTAGTAGTAGTACATAATGCCGAATTGAGATTTCTTCTGGAAAAATTGCGCGAAAAGTAGGTACATAAAATCGACAATATTTGTTCAATGCATGGAGACACCTAGCATTTTCCTCGCTGTAGGTGGTATTCTGCGTTTCGTACCTTTGAAACCCTCGCAACGCTCAGGTTTCAATACAGGTACTCGCGCGAAAAAACAACTTTGCAGCCTTGCATACCAAATAACTATTTTGGTCAGCCAGTGTGAGGTAGTGAGGCCGCCACACTAAAAACATTATTAAAACAAACTGTGTCCAAATAAACGTTATTCTTTCTTTCTTTACTGACAATGGAAAGACGCCATGTTGTTATTAATCGCTATGGGTAAACACGTGATCGAGTAAATGAAAATATACATGTGTAGGTATTGTGTTAGAAGTTGATATTATTATCTAAGAAGTTCATAATTTATTATCTCTATTTGGAATTTAAAAAAAGGAAGAATAAAACCAAATTCAATTAAGATACTAGTTTCTGAAATAACTGGAGCTACAAGGATTCACAAAAATATTAGCTTTATTCATTTTATAACTCTAGGTATTTCACATACCAGTAAAATATAGCAATATAGTTTTGTCAAGCTAAGTCAGTAGTCAGTACTAACAGAATTACCACTAATGAGTACCTAATTAGGTCATAAGTAAATGTGTACCTACTCGTCTTCATTAGGTAAATCAGCTGGTAAAGTGACTGAACGTTAGGTCACCGAGAACACAAACATCACATCATGCTATTTAAAAGAGATGGTCATTTTACAGTGTTTGTTTTAATTATGAGTAGGCCAAGGATTTTATTTATTTAATACGTCAACAATCTGTTGATTGTTGACGTATTAAAACCTTCCCGGTTTTCCGCCTCTGCACATTTGTGTGTTCACAAATGTGCAGAGGCGGACATATAATGCCATAGGTATTTTCTACCAGTCAACCTTTGGGTGATGCAGAGAAACGTGATGGACTTTAACACCTACACTACTTACACAGTATCTACTTTCATGTGACCAAAAGTGTCTCAGGGATTACCTACTGTTTTGTTGATAATAGCAACTAAACTCAGCTATCTAATTGTATCTTGTTTTCGTAACCGAGTTAGAATAATTTGTTTCATTTTGACAGTTCAACAATATTCATTGCGTTATTTACGTTGTTCAGCAGATTGAGCAGGTTTTCTTCGAACTAATGAAGCAATGGATTAGCAATTTGTTTCAATCCGATACATATTGTGATTGATCTCGTATTACACAATTAGGATGCAGCATCGTAATTGTGTTATATACGATCAATCAATACAAATATGCCTATCAAGATGCACAAATATGAAATAAGTAAGAAGATGCTAGATTCTTCTAGATTTCGTTTATACTAATGACGATGAAGAAAACTGCAGCCGATAAAGAGGTCAGGGGATGTAGAAACGTCAATATTTTAACTGACAGCATGTGATACATATAGCTAATAACAGCTGTTATCAGCATACGGCTTGTGTTTACAATCAACTAATTCGATGCACATTTACTGACGTTATCTATTGAAGTATCGACTAGCTTCTTACTAATGTTAACAGATGGACCGACGTATGGATTAATTACTAAACGAACTATAATGCATCGCATTGATTTAGATTACCGTCATGGAACTCGACCTCTTTTTAGTGAAGAATTTTGCGCACTAAATACACTCTACACATGGCGCTAAATAGCAGGTTTGTAGACCCTTTAAACTTATTACCAGTTAGTGTACTGTATCTACTTAGCAAAGCCGTAAACTACAATTAACGCACCAACATTGTATAGTTTAAACAATGGTATCCGTTCGGAGTAGAAATTAATATGAGTTGAAACAGATACCAGTGGTATTAGATTTGGTATTGGAATGGAATAAATCGTACTTCCCAAGGAAAATATTATTTTCCAACGAAAAAAATATCTAATTAATTAGAATATTCTTACTTGGACTTGGGACAGTATATTAGAGGAGCTCGTGACTACGTAATAACAGCCGCCCGGGTCGATCCATCAGGTTAAGCTATGCTTGCCGGGGTTGGTCCGTGCATCGGTGACCATCTTTACATACCGAGACTCCTCCGTGCCTCGGAAAGCACGTTAAGCCGTTGGTCCCGGCTGTCATTTGTGGATCTTTGACAGTCGTTACGGGTCGTCAGCAGCCCGAAAGTCTGACAACCAGTCTTACCGAGGGGTATCGTATTACCCAGTTACTGGGTTGTGGAGGTCAGATAGGCAGTCGCTCCATGTAAAATACTGGTATTCAGCTGCATCCGGTTAGACTGGAAGCCGACCCCAATATAGTTGGGAAAAGGCTAGGCAGATGACTTGGGACAGTATATTATATGGGTTATCGTAATGATCTAATTTGTCTATCTAACAGAGTTACGTAAAGAGATCGTACACAGAGTGTGACATCAGCACAATCAATTACCTATTATAAAATAATAAGGCACATTTTTACGTGCATTTCAGAACACAAGCCAATTGGTTTAGCCTGAAGTTGAAAAAAAAAGAAATATGAACCTTGAACCTTGTATAGGTTGTCGGACCAAACAATACAAAAAGAGCCATATACATAGGTACTTTCCAATAACTACTAAATTATTTACACAGGTACATAGCTTTATAACTTATGTGGCTATCGTTATAGTTCTATAAATGTAGATGACAGAATATATTGTTTATAATTTTCCGGTTCTGTGAAAGTGTGGACACACACAGTATGGCTGCTTATCTGCAAGTGTTCACGGTGACTTCTGTCCAATCTACATTTGACTCATGTTCCAAGAACAGCAGTTATACATATAACAATAGTTCTTTCATAAATCGAGGTTTAATCTAACTTGTGTTTTGTTTTTCCTGTAACTACTGATTATGCACCAAAGATTTACAGATACAGACAAGTATTTTTCATCCAAGTACCTAATCTAGGCCGGGGCTCCCAAACCGTGTTTTACCAATTGATGCGGAAAATTAGGAAAATTAGACTGAAATGTTTGAGTTAGGTTTATGATTTTTTGAATATTCACCGGAGATTACAGGCCTCATGTTATGTTGTTTTTTCTTATTTTGAATTATAAGTTCTTATACCTTATTACATTAGTCCATTGGATCACTCGCCCTACCGAGATAATGATGTCATTGCTAATTAAGTTTAAGTACCTAATTATTGTAATT
Organism: Lithophane ornitopus; assembly: GCA_948473465.1. Taxonomy (NCBI): domain Eukaryota; kingdom Metazoa; phylum Arthropoda; class Insecta; order Lepidoptera; family Noctuidae; genus Lithophane; species Lithophane ornitopus. The sequence goes on along the minus strand of OX419624.1, from coordinate 578,019 downwards.
GCATAAATAATTAGCGACCTGATTATTGTTACAAGTATTCTTTATTTTGACATATTTTTGTACATAACTATTTAAAAGGAAATTTAAGAAAATTAAAAAAAAAAAACTGATAGGTAAATGGTTATACTTTAACAACAATAACCTCAGAAGTAAAAACGTGCCCAAATGACAGTTCATTGATTACTAACGTAGGTATCAGTTTACAAACAGTTTCTAAGGGTAGGATAAGCCAGACACCGGTTCGGGAAAACCTAATGAAAGTCATGAAAAAACCCACATTGAAACACTTTAAATACTAACAGTATACACGATACCGATCATCTTAGTGCCCAGCTCGAGGCTGAAGCAGCAGCAGCAGTTGTCCACACTGAGGCACATTTTAACTGATTAATTAATAGAATTAATATAATAATTAAATCACAAATGAGCCGAAGTCGCTCGGTCGTGTTGTTTATCGCGCGACCACTCGTAAACTGATTAGATTCCCTTAAACTCACACTATCTGCTACGTAGGGTGTGAACACCAATTATCAGAAGTGTGTTAATCTTTGTGACTCTATAAATGTACAGTTTGCGCAGATACACCGTGACACTGCGTGTCTCAAAACTATTTTGCAATAATGTATTTTTGCATTTTGCTTGTGTTTTACTGAGTTATTTGGTTATTGTTTTTAAAGCAGTGAAACAATGGATTACGTAGCTAAAAGGTTAACTACCGTATTGATAGACGAGATGGCGACTCCAAAAAATGATAACGGAGTAATCGTTTTCTACCTAAGACCATTGGATTACATTAGTGAGTGAGAATGTTAAAAATATTCTGTCAATTCTTTTCAATTTTATCCCAAAAATTCTCGCCTCTTCTCTTGTCGTTCATCTATCCCGAGTCATCTAACATACGACCAAGTAATAGGAACATATTAGATGTAAGATGTAACCGACACATAGGTAGGTACGCCATTATCACCATGCCCGAATATGATCCGCTCTCCCTACAACATTCAGTTAGTGAGATAAGCACAGGTACACACTGTAAGGTTACCGCTATTTACTGATTAAGCGCCGCGTGCGCAAGTACTTACACAAATAATAGGGATTATAATAGAGCTAATGCTTTCCTTATGATTAAAACAACTTTACCTACTGGAAAATGGAGCCTTCTAATAGACGTCGAGTGTTTTATGACTGAATAGGTAGATATATTATTATGCACTCACCGGAATTGTTAATGGTGAGACATTCCAAAAGATTGTTATGTAGCAGTTCTTTCGAATGCCTATAGACAGGCCCATGCAGATGCATTCTTCAAGACCATCTCTTGTTTTTAGACACGAGGTGGTCTTGTAGCCGTTTCTTCAGTCACTCTGTGACGTCTGAAAAGAGCAAAGGGAGCCGCCATCCGGTGCTGGCTAGAACGGGCGGGAACTACAAATTACCTAGCGCAGTGCTAGTGCTGCTTCTTAATAAGGAAGTCGCACACAAATAGTCCGTTTGTAAGTAGGTCTCTAGGTAAACCGGAACTGACGAATAACTACACATTCGTTGATTCGTTGCATTCACAACTGCATGTATTCGACGAATGGAACACGTGTGCGTATACGTCCTGCCTTCCTACGCATTGTTTGACGTATCGCGTATCGTATCCAGTGTAGTAAGAGTTATCTATACCCCATTTGAAATAAGATTAGACATTAAAACAAACCCTTTTACAGTTCGTTCAACCGATTTTGACTTCTATACCGTAGGCATAAGGATAGCATTAAAAGCAAAAAAAGTTACACAATACCAACTATTTACTGCGGCTGCCATTTGTCATGCCACCAACGCAATAGAATTCAAAATCGGTTGAACGGAATGTAAAAAAGGCTTATTAGTAGATATAGATAGGTATATTTTACTATCGCCAAATATGTTCCACGTCTGTTGTTGTGAATGTAAACGTTCACTAGATTATATCTTGAAGAGTTAGATATGTTACATTTCTCTCTCTCTTACTTTGGCTTTAAAAATTAAAAGAAGACAGTCGCAAGTATGAACGCTTTTTTGCGTAACGATTTCTGGTTACCTGAGTACCTAGATGATAGAGCAACATCAAATTTGTCAAGAGTGATGATGATTCAATTTTAGTCTCAGGTTCTAGGTGTTCCATTTTATAAGAAACTGGTACCTAGCCATAATGCACTAGAAATATTTGTTTATGTATTTATTCATAAAACAATTCACATTGTGTTTCTACAATTGGGCATTCCTATCTCAATTCAATTCATTCATTTCCAATTGAAATACCTATAGGTAGGAACTGTTAGAGCTTAGGTAAGGCACTAGAGGTAGATATATTTACTAAGCTATGCAATGACTACAATAGTATGGAATGTTTGTGATGATAAAAAGAATAGCTTTAGTAATTAATCGATGCGATAATATTCTCATTAACCTCTAACTGCATAGTTCAAGCGACATCTTCTTTTTGTATTGTATGACATCATACAAATATCGGTAGTTACGAGGAAAATGCATACCTGTTAAGTAAATAGAGAATCAAGAAAACAATAGTAGCGCAGTATGAACCTTTTCGAATTGGCTTACTTAGTTCCTGATCGGTCACACATACCTACATAAGTCCGATAGGATCTAGTACCTAAAGAATTTGTAGAAGTAGCAGGGAACGGAAAAGACAAGAAAACACAGAAATGTTTGAGAACACCTTAATTTAAATCGGCCAACTTATCAGTTTAATAGAACAAATTAAACAATGCGAGGTAACGACGGCACCACAGTAGTGCATCGTTATCAGTCGCGAAATCATGGCCGCCACGATTCTACAACAATATTATAGTGATAAGGTACCCTTGAGGCCGAGCGAACGTGATCTCAACGATTAATAATAGCCCGCTAAGAACTCCGATGTTTTATAAATAAATCACCGAATTTCTAGGTTATTAGCTAAAAGTGCGAGATGGGTGTGCCAATGATCAGTAAATGTTGTTTCTGTGCCAGTTTACACACAGGAACCTTGATCATAGGATACGTTTATTCAGTAAGTTTGTTTTTTTTGTTTCGTTCAGTTTTGACAGCTCTGTGATAACGAATTTTCTTTTCAGCCAGAAAGAATCAGATCCCATTTTTGTAGTTTTTCTATAAATACTTCTTTGAATAACTAGCACAATTGTAACAGTTCTTGTAGTGTTTACTGTATTTATCTGCTATTCATAATGACGTAAAGTCGTAAACTGAAGAATTTCACGGTAACATCCGTAGCGCCTGATGTTTTTCTCTTGTGACAATGTTTTCTCTCACATGTAATACATTGCTTTACGTTACACGTTTTATGAAATTGATTATTGAAAAAGATTGTCACTATCAGTGTAATTTCCTTAATTACCTATCATAAGTCTTAAACAAACGCAGCAGACTGATAAAATCAAATACAGTCTATTGAAATGCACTCATCTAGGGACCTACCTAAAAGTTCGATATTCATTATTATTCATCGTTATTGGAAGATTGCAGAACCCAAAATTGTTCTCTCAGACCCGTCCCTCTTCCCAAACTTATTCTAGCATAATATTTTGCTACTTTCCAGTTATGGGCGCTGATCGAGCTAACAATATACTGCCTACTAGTGACACTAGCGCCCCTCGGCAAGGATGGCAACGTGTCAGTGCACAAGTATGTGCTGTACATCACTGCTGCAGTTGTCAGTGGGACACATCTTATCTGCTCTGCGCTCCTGGTAGTCGCTGCTTATAAGGTACCTAATACATTGAAGAAATACTGATGATTTTGGTTATATGCTTCTCGAATTGCAGCCATTCGTAGCTAATGGTCGCTCAATGATAGCGCAGAATTTACTAACTTCAACAACCTTATATCTTTAAACCAATCCTACATTAGGTAGGTATTCCATTTTTTCAAGGGGAATGTTTGATCAACCTTCATCTAAAATGCTATGGGTATCGTACATCAACAGGTCACCTTGCACCCACCAAAGCATACCTAGTGGTTCAATAGAAAAAACCTACTGATCCTGTTATATCACATTTATGTAATTCCATGTTCCAGAAACTGGCATCCCTGACACTACCCTGGACGATAGTGACAGGCATCATCACGGCGATATACTTCCTGCTGTCCTTCACCGGGGTCAGCCTGGTGCTACAGGATGAGGGCGAGATGCTGGAGGTGGAAGCCATCATCATATTCATACATCTTGCTAGAGCATGTAAGTATCATAACTATTTGCTATTCTGATTATGACAGTAACACAATATATGGATAGAATCGGGTTTCTTCAAAAAAATGACTAGGTACTACTAGATTGATCAAAGTAGTGAATTGGTGATCAAATGCACGCAGAAGACGAAATTAGCTTTTGGTGAGCATGAAGCCAATCATTTCCATGGACATTACTTTAATATTACCGGCTTTATAACGCCGGAGTAGTCGGGCTGCAATATGCACACTACGCTCTGTTCGAGTTCGTGATGTATTTGAGAGGAGCTGCCACCGTTTAGCTCCACAAAACTCTTTGGGTACGGTATGATTGTATTTTGTAAAGGCTAGCTGAGAACATGGCGGACTACCAGTACCTACCGTGATGGTTTAACTTTATTTCTGTTTTGAGTAAGTTTTGTGCATTGAGGGCATTATATCTATTAATTTTGTTTCAGTTATCTCAGTGTACTGCATCATAGTGGTTCACAGCCGGCACAAAGAGATAATGCACGCAGATGACGAAAGCAGATTTCAGCATTCTGCCAGACTTTATCATCCTGTGAAGATGGAAGATCATGTTTTATAGATCGATTTATTGACACCTGCGATTGCACATTTCGAGGTCAACTTATATCATCCTAACTAATATTATAAATGCGAAAGTGAGTTTGTTTGTTACGCTTTCACGCTAAAACGGCTGAACGGATTTGGATGAAATTTGGCACAGGGGTAGACCATGACCTGGAATAGGACATAGGATACTTTTTATCCCGATATTCCCACGGGATCAAGACTTACGCGGGTAAAACCGTGGGGCGCAGCTAGTCTACTTATAAACTTATATTAGGTACCTCATTGCTCGACCAAGTACCTAAAACTATTAGGACGTTAAAAATAATCAAATAATACCGACCTAAGATACCTATGTAATAACTTATTACAGATTTCTACTTAGTAGTAGGTACCTATCTACATAATTTAAGGAAAACTGAGATTGTAACAATTAAGAAGGGTAAAAAACTAGAACATAGACCTAAGTATCTAAGTTACTTTAATTAATGTAGGTTTTTTATTCAAATTGCATCTGTAAATAAATTATTTTATTGTTACTTAAATATATACTTTTTTAATTACCTATCAGTTAGTTTTGATGAATACTGATGAGTTGTATTGCTGATTCTATTGATTATAATTCTGTAAAGCCATATTTGTTACGGCTGTGAATCATACCTATATTATATTTTAATCAACATACAACCTGACATGACCCGCGAATTGCAAAAAACGTAAGAATTTGAATTTCGCGGGCTGTCTTAGCGCATAGGTAGGTACCCCATAGAAGTGCTAATACTATCACAGGTTCACAGTCACAGCACAGCTAAGTAGGCTACCTACATCGAGATTTGCAGTTGGTAAAAACCATGTTCTCCCATACATTCCATAAGGGAGAACTATGTTTTTGAAATAAGTACCTACTTACAATGAATATCATCCCAACTATGGAACCCTTAATTTGTGCGTAGTCCGACACGCACTTGGCCGGTTTTTATTTTAAAGTAAGTACCTATCGAAACAAAGCTTTTTCGAACGCACTGCCAATAATGACATCATTTGAAGGTCGGACATCTTATAAGAAAATATGAATAATCTTACAATATTTTTGTTTATTTGTTGATCAACCTACAGTGATCAGCAACCTTATTCCTCGTCACTCGAAATGGTTTTAAAACGAATACTATTGAACAGTGTCCATTGAACATATTTTTTTATATCACAAGTACATTATTTCTGTGCACAAGTAAAACGGAACGTGGCAACGTAACGTAGGTACTGCTTACGTCACACAGACGTCACGGCGCCATTCAATTTGTCAAAACAATCGTATATCTTTGTCGCACATATGAAAATTTGTATCTCTCTCTCGCGGACCCGCCGAATTTTAATTGGATTGAAATAGAATGATTTTTTTTTATTCAGTTCAGTCAGTTCGCTGCGAATCTGCGATTTGTTTTGTTGTGTAGTAGTGTGTATCTATTTACTGGACGCGGTTAAAAAAGCTTATTAGGTACAATAAGGAGTTCGTTTTGTATTGTATTTTTTAATCGCAATTAGTGCTTTATTGGTGCCGAACAGTCGTAATTATTAGAACTTCAAAAAAGGAGGTTGTATCTTCATGTAAGTAGGTATATTTTTCTACAAGGTTACGGGGAGTATGCCTGCTTTGCTGATAATTTTCAGCCAGAGTTTACATTCCGGTTTTTATCTATTCTCATGTAGATTCTTAATCATTTAAGTTTTGTTTGAAAATGGACCCTCGTTTGACTTCTGGTACTTATTTAACTAACATTATTACAGGTTAGCTAAGTACCTACCTTATCAAATATCAACATACAAAATTCTAACAAGCTACTCAAGTTATAATATTACAATCATTCACACACGCGTGATGCTGTAGGCGTGATGTTATGTGTGTTCAATCCTTTATAGTAGGAATAATAATGGCAGCTATCAATTTAAAAGCACATCTTCATAACTAATTTTGGCTGTTACCGAGCGACCGACACTCAGGATAGAAAGTCTAGGTCACAAAGGACAATGGATCAATAAACATATGAAAGTTTCTTTGAGACAGTATTAACTATACAATAGTTTGGATTTTTTAATTAAAATTGGTTTGGGACTCCTCTTTAAGAACTAGGCACTGACTTACGTATTTAGAAATCTTTCATTTATTTTTTACTCCTTAGACAGATCAAACAGGAAGTCGTTCTGAACCATGCAGCAGATAACTATAAATAAATATGTGACAAAGTAGGTAAACAAGTGTTGCAACATGTTCTAAGTGTGATGATAATCATCCTTCCTTTAAATACTCATAAGAAGTCACTCTTTAATGTAGCAAACATAAAGAGTGACTGAAGTGAACCTTATAGTATAAAAAAAATCAATACACATCTGAAATAAAAACATTGATTAGAATCAATGTTTTTATTTCAGATGTGTATTGATTTTTTTTCAATTCCCAATGAATGTCAATGGCACCCGAACCACTTCTAATGATGGATCAGTCCATCTGAGTCAACATTGAAAGGAAAAACTAAATGTATGTGAAGATGAGTACCTAATATTGATGGGATGGCAAGCTACCAAATGGATATTGAATGTTCTTGCACTGACCTCTCATAACTATGAATAAAACAGATATTTATAGAATAGAAAACAAAAACAGGCCTGGATTTTAAAATGATTTAATATTGACATTTCGCACGGAATAGACAGGCAAGGAACAGAGAGAATTGGAAGGGGTTGGAGGAGGCCTTTGCCAAAGGGCACAAAGAGACTCCAAACTGATAGTTTTGTAATACAACTATCACTCTGAAAAAGGCTATAAATTAAATAAAATAATATTTAAAATATTCTGTAAGCCTCATTAATTTAGTCTATGATAAGTAAATTTTCATCAAATCTCATGTTCACTACAATAACAACATCTAGTCTTACTTCATATGTTTTCTTCTTTTTATTATTATTCTTACAAGTTGACATGAGGTCAGAATATTGACTTCATTACAATTAGACATCTACCGGGGGTCAATGTTTTGTTCTGAGTGTGGCAATTGCTGACTCCCTCTCTCGAGAGTAGGCTTGTCAGTGAGTGAGTGGGGACATTATATGCTGATTATGCTAATGCCAATGCTTAAAACTAAACAAATTAGACAAGACTGTACTTACATTATACTGCAATCTTGGAACATGAGTAAACAAAATTAATCTAATACACTTGTCTTTATTAGGTAAATAGTACAATTTCCGTAAAAGTTTGCAAACTATAAAAAAGTGTTTTTATGCAAAGAACCAGATGATAACAGACTCAGACCAAATAAAAAACCAAGACAGAGCGCTGTCAACAGTGACGTGAGGCCGGTTTAGTAAACATGTGTGCACATATTTTGGTGTAGTTTGATTGTAAATGTGTGTGTTCGAGCGTGTATGCACAGAGCGATGGTGTAGTTTTGGCATGCTTCACTGTATTGTTCGCAGTGCTCTGTCTTGGTTTTTTATTTGGTCTGAGATAACAGACTGATATTTTTAAGTCTTATTTTTAACATCTCAAAGTAAATTATGTAACTACTATTACATGAATATTTTATTTATTTACTAGCTGCGCCCCGCGGTTTCACCCGCGTAAGTCTCAATCCCGTAGGAATATCGGGATAAAAAGTATCCTATGTGTTAATCCAGGTTATAATCTATCTGTTAGCCAAATTTCATCCAAGTTGTCCACTGTTAGCCAAAGTTCAGCCGTTTTTGCGTGATTGAGTAACAAAACAAACATCCAAACACACAAACTTTCACATTTATAATATTAGTAGGATTAGTAGGATTTAACACTTCAAGCACAGAAATATACAGAGGTGGACTTAATGTCATCGGCATTTTCATTTATTAATTGGGTATCAATTCTAAAACATGATTAATTTTATCAAGAAATAAATTAAAAACAAAGTCAAATAATTTATTTGACTTTGACTTTGTGTCAGTTGTTTGTTTTTAACCACGGACCAACTCCGGCAACTGTTGCTTAACCTGATGTATCGACCCGTGCGGCTGTTACTATCTACTTAGAAAAGAATGCACCTAGAATAGAATTACTAAGCAGAAGCACCTACTACAATAAGTAAAAAGAATTTTAAATGAAACAATGGCAAATATATTAATTACCTATGTTATAGATTATGTCGCAGCAAGATGATTGAAACCGTGATATAGCTATATCCCAAGGATATCTAGGGATATAGCTATATACCGTAATATAGTCATATGAAACCGATGATACGAGCAAGATCTAGTAATATAACTCCGATTGAATAGGTTAGGTTAGAACTGTGACCAAATACGCGCGAGCCGAGCGAGCGAAGCGAGCGATACGTCGAAATTGGTCGCAGTAACAAAATTAGGGCACTCTGACAGAGTTACGAACCGCTGTCATACACTTAACTATATTCCGATAAAAATTGCACGATTTTCGTGTAATAGGTCAGTGTCTGTCTGTGTGTGAGTTAAAAGTTTGTGTCAAGCTGGCAAAATTGGTTCATTATCTATGGAAATTTTGTAGGAGTTATTGTTTGGACAGGACAACATCTGTCGGATCAGCTAGTTTTTAATAAAAAATATCTCCATTACTCAATCTTTGCGCCCATAACCGTAAATTAATATCTAATCTAGCGCCGCCGTAGCGCGCCTTCATTAATTCCTATCCATTAGCAACATCTCTTGATTGGAAGTGTGTGAGCATGACCTTGGACTGTTCAGTTAAAATCCCCGGTGCATAGGCGCCGTCTAATGAGACACCAACAGTTATCATTAGTGCCACTATAGGTTTACCTGGGAGCCGGTTTGTTACTGACAACACTATCGAACATCTGCATTGCTCAGTATAAAGCGTGTTGTTAACTTGTTAATAAAAAACAAATGAAACTAGATTCAGTCCCTGAGTAAATTGGCCTTGTAACCGCCAGACAGTGCGTATCGTATTGTGTCCATAGCGCCAGGATTAATAGGCGTGACGTCACTCTGACCTTGTACGGACTCCAATATGTTCTGTTTTCATTTAGTCTGGTTTTGGAGTCCATATGGGTTGACTTGGCTGGTACCTATACCAATAAAGCTTGCGAGGGAAGGTAAGCGTAGACACACACATAGCCATAAAATCTTCATTTATGAGCACTATGACTTTGGAGTTGGCACTAGCTAGTCATTATTGTCCTTAGTGTGCCACGAATTTATTCATTAAGAATACGAGTACAAATAAATTAAAAACAATGGCGATGCCAATTAACAGAATGGTTATAAGGAGCATAATATAGTAGTCACAATTAGCTAGGAGTATCCTATTGCTATCAATAGGATATTCTTCCCCAATATGACGTGGTTTGTTAGATACAATAGGAGCAGGCAGATTAGTAATATGTGTATATACATGTGTAACGTAACAGCTATACTGGGACGCGCGGTTTAGAAGGTCACGGAGTTTATTAGCTCAACGCTAAGAAGCCGAAAACAAAATTGTTTGCAATAGAAAAATTTGGCACAAGTATTCTCGTAGTAAAAGCTCCGCCTGTATGTGTGCTCCATCAATAATAAGTAAGACGAGGGCCTGTCCTTGATAAGTTCACTATCATCACTAGCGGGACATCGGTGTGTGGTACAGGGCATAGGAGTTAAGAGTTCCCTTGCAAAAATAAACACTTTGTTGTAACCTGTAGGATTAGGAAACTGATTATGTTATTCTGCGCAAAGTGCACCACTTTGTGCTCTTTCTGAACAGCAGTGAACGAAACTGAACCGTTACCCTCGGGTCGGTGACGCTGAATCGGGTTAACTCGGCTCAAGTCGGTCGGTGACGCTGAATCGCGTATACTCAGCTCCAGAAAGTTTTCACTTCTATCGTGTGGTCATAAGCACACACCCTCTTTTTCTATTCTATGGGGTTCTGTGTACCAAACAACCTATTCACTGCAAAAGAATCACTGGATTAGTCCTTGTCGTCCAATCGTGCTGCTGTTGTTCTCATGATGCTATTGCAAAGATTTCAACTACTGATTTGGGCTGTAAGAACTACTTGTGTTAGGGTTTAAACATTTCCGATTCGTTTTCTAGAACGTGCTAGAAGTAACAAGATAGTAATATGTTTATGACTTGGTCTACCTTCATAATTACATCGTCGAACCACACGCATTAAGGTGTAAAAAATTCGAGCAGACTTGTTTTGTAGCTACTTTGCTGCATCCTTCGCTCAGTACTATAGTGACAATGGCCGCGGACGATACCCAGTAAGTCACTTTATCTTACTTTGGATCTTAGGATCTAGCATTTCTTGGAAAAGCGACTTCTTCTTTTTTGCGCTTTCTCTACTTTTCGGTACCTATTTCAAAACGTTCAGTTCTTAATTCAAATTGAGCAAATTCCGTCAATTGTTCTTATAACGTAATTGCCAACCGCTCATCATAGGTCTTCTTTTGTCTTCTTCATAGACTTTTGCATCGCATAGACACTTCCACAGATACAGATTCATAAATCAGAAAGAGATAAAAGAGCAGAAAATACCAGTCGAGAGGTGTCCAGGGACACCCGGTTGTAACGAAGTTCGTTTGAGTTTTTTTAATGAGAGAGCGATAACGAGACCGATAAAAAAGTGTAACATTTTGCCCGTCACGACACTTGTGTTACGTGTCAAAATGTTACACTACACTTAATGTTCACGGCAGAGTTTATGGTGCGGTAAGGAACTTCGTTCCAAAACTGTAAGAGCGTATTCACAACATGAGCGAAACTCAGACACGATCTTCACTTGACCGACCGACTCGTGTCTGTAGGTCAGGAAAAGGTTAAAATATTCTCAAGTCTCCGATGTTTTATGGTTTAGGGTTCACTTTGTCACTTTTTGATTTGTGTTAAGTATGTCATTGAATCCAGAAAGAAATTATAAGTATAGGTAATGTTTTATCGCTGGTGTATAAACTAAATCATCGTCGTCATCAGGAGATGTGATCCCAATTTAGAAACATCGAATTTTTCTTCTATACATCTCTATGAGGCATCATAGCAATAGCACTTTAGCATCATAGTACTTTATGCGGCCTACCCAAATGTCCTGTTTCTTTGGAATTGTTCGTAGAGTCGTTGAGCTCTACGATTACCTATTGACAAATGCTTGCACTGACTAGGCAGGTCCACTCAAATATGTATGGTTCTTTCCTCAAAAGACCAGACACTAATCATGGCCCTCTTATGGCCTGACCAAGATTATGTCTGGACTTTAAAAAATACACCTGAGTTTATTTCGCCATTTATTGTCAGGGGTAGTCCAAATAGGAAATGTCGACGCCACCTGTGACTTGTAAAAGTAATTACGATATCCTATTTACAGAATAAACAATTTCATTTCATACAGAATGCGAATTCCAATAATATCGTAGCGTATGTACTTCTGTCTATCTTTTGTTTTATGTATGTTCACCGATTTCTCCGTCAATTGTGGACCGATTTTGAAAATTATTTTTTTGTTTGAAAGGGTATGCTCTCGAGGTGGTCCCATAAATTTTATTAACTTTGCTTGGATAGTTTTTGAGTTAGCTACAATAATACGTATTTTTCCCACTTAGGTGCAGCGCAGACGACACACTTTTTTTGCGACGAACATTCAATTCGCGTTGTTCCATGTTTTGTAATCATTGTTGGAGTTGAAGCGCCACAGACTCGATCACACAAAAAGTGTGTCGTCTGCGCTGCACCTTAGTAGCAGTGACAGGAACTTATCATCCAGATAGCCGGATGATATTATTATGTCACTGTTATTTACATAGCAGGTAATGGTATTCGAATTTGTGTGGGGTACCTACCACAAATAAAGATTGAAAAAAGAAACAACCGACGATAGTAGTTTTTTTGGAAGTCGGTTGTTTTGTGTATCGTTCTTGACGTCAGAGGTGATTACTTGTGTCATTAGACTCATTAGTCACTCACGATTTTCATAATTTGGGGATTTCGGCGTGACGAGCAGAGCAGACTTATGCGTAGACAGTTGACGGTTTATAACGTGGTTTATAATATTATGTAATAAACAATAGTAATATCGACGAAAACTTGTAGGAGCAATTTACAAAAAGCTTTATTATTTCTTTTGGTTGGCAACGTTGGCGAACCGGCAACCTCAATGTATATTATTGGAAATGTATGGCGAGCGATATTGTTGTGCTATGAACTATATTATAGCGTAGTCTGAAATGAGCTTTAGAGGTCGACCTGTTAAAGGTCAATACAAAAATATCCACACACACGTGCTACTCTTACTACTTGTTGACGTGAGTAAGGACTTTCCCTTGTGTTTGAATCACACGCGGTTCAAGGAAATGTTGTCATTTGACGTCAAACAACAACTACTCCTACGTCACGGCGTCGTTTGCGCCGGCGCCGCGCCGCGACGAGCGGCCGTGGGGCCGGTGGGGCGTATCATTCACCGTGGGGCTTGCTAACATTCCAGTTGCCGTGAGCGTATCGACGAGGACAGTTCTAAGATGGGTGTGCCACATATAACTTCTTTCTGTTGGTGCATGGGGCTCGAGGTCGGCGCCAAATGCGTTGGATTTGTACATCTGGTAAGTTTTTAAAAACAAAAGTTTATTTTTATTCTTGTTTTTTTTTGGCTGTATATATTCCCAAATATATTAAGTATCTAAGTTTGCATAATTTATTAGTGGCTGATGTATAAATAGAGCGTTTGTTTACACGAATAGTAATAATGAAAGAGCGTTTGCAAGCATTATGGAATCGAAACACGATTTCATGACAATGTATACCTACTTATAATTGAGGTAGTTTGTTGTTTGTATTGGCTTAGCGGACGTAGTAAACTATACGATAAACCGTCACAAACGCCTTTGCAAGCTATGTCCACACTTGTATATGTCGGATACCTATCAAGACTACGAGAAAACCTTGAGATTGTATCTTTTATATACATAACAGCATAAGCATAGATAAACGTTTAAGTACCTACATAGTTTCTACAGTGTGGCAACAGTTATTTTCGAGAATTTCGTTATAACGATTTATATTCAGGACTACATTCGAGACATCTACTTTGGTCCTGTGTCGCATTTTAACTAAATTTTTTCCCAGCTCATAAATATGTTAATTAACTCTCTAAGTAACAGTGGCGAGGGGTCAATTTTTATGAGAGGGACGCCGAAGCGGTGCTGGTCTTAACTTACTTACTATGAATAAAGTAAACATTAATTATTATTATATTAACTTAAAAATAAAAGTCTTTCCTTAACTGAATTTCTCCATCTATCGCCAAGTACCAGAACCAAAAAGACGCATAACATAACTTTAAATTTTTTACAAAAATACTTACACTCAAATATAATTTTAAAATTAGGAATTTATAGAATCTAATAAAATACACTTGAACAGGTGAAAACGAAATAAAATGTGCAAAATATATCGCTATTGTATGAACTTTTAGTTCCCGATTCTGACGTTTTAGAGACGGGTTATTTTAGGACATTTTTTGTTGATTGCTGATTCAAAACTAGAAATAGGCGTTTTTGTTGTATGAATTAAATACCCATGGTGTAACTATTTTTTTTGGCAATAATAGACTCTATTGACTGTGCCATTTTTCAATAGCGGTAGACTTGCTAATCCGAACTCCAAAGGGAAGCCGGTATACAACACGACAAATTGAGTTAAAAACTTGATAAGTCTGAAATACCTTATCAGAGTGGACACGTCCTTGTGTAAATAAATAGGCTTTGGAAAACATTAAAATAACTATTAGATTATGGATTATGCAATACTTTATCAATAGTGTCTTGAGCCTTCATTCTATTACAAATTATATGAGATTGGCAGGAAGGTGTCTACATGTTATTTGTAAGTATACCTCCCTACCAAACTGTCATCTCATATAAGATGCCTTCACGTCTGGTACAGATGCTGCGCAAACGCTGCATCAACGCAATGTAGGTAGTTGCAATACACGCGTACACTACGCTAAAGCTGAATAATTATGCATTTATAGAACGTCTACGAGGTGTCTACGTGACGTGTATGCGACGTCTACGCTAGACATACCCTCTGTTCACACATTACTAATCTTCCGACCTTTGTTCCACAGCTGGTGTCGTTTGCCCTGATGATCCTATGCTCTGTGTACGCGGAAGGCTTCCGCTCGCTAGCGGGCACGGCCGAGGACGTGGGCGACGGCGTGTACACCTCGTGGTACAAGATCACTGTCACCATCGCGGTGGTGACAGTCGTGCATGTTGTACTGGCGTTGACGCTGCTCGTCTCCGTGATCAAGGTGAGCTAAACAAGTATACCTGTACATATTATTAACCCTTTCCCAGTTCCATGAACCACATAATGGTTTAGAGCAATTGTCAGACAGCCAGCTAAGGTTATTTAAAAACCATTTAGTAAAATTAGGTACCTATGTTGAGAATCTGCACTTGCTAACGTCCTTTTATCAATGTTAATCAAAGGGTAAATCCGACGATTAAGAAACGGTTAATCAACCTTTCGCAACTAGCGACACGTAGGTTTCATAGAAATACATAGGTATTCACACCCATATTCTAAGTCAAAACGTCATGATTTCCTCGACTCGACTCAACCTCACTTAGTTAATTTGATATGAATATCAAATTAACTAAGTGAGGTTGAGTTGAGTTGCAATTTTACTCTTCAGTCGAGGTGAGAGTTGAGGAACTAACTTTAGTGTCGCGACGCCACGTCTCCTGCTGTTGCTGCAGTCGGCTACGGACTTGTACTTTGCCTATAACATTTTTCTCGTTTGTTGTTTGTGATGGCATTCTATCAGTGATTACAACGGTTTTATTGAAACTTATTCTAACCCCACTTAGCACAAACATAGATCTTTATAAATCTTGCCAATCCAGAGTAGGTTTTACGACCAATAAAATATAGCTCAAATAGACTAATAACAAAATAATAATATTGTCGAAATGAGTGACTCACAAAACATGATAACGGTGTGTTTGGGTTTTTTTTTCTGGAACGAACGGTTCCTAAAAAACTCTCATTTTTGTTATTTCCTCTTTTTGTTCGTATTCTAATAATAGAGGATTGATGGGCCTCATTCATACCGAAATTTTGTGTAATTAGGTAGTAGGTGGTACTTACCACGAGGTGTTAAGATGATAATTAGGACAAAGACAAAGACAAAGACATTTATTCGTAGGATATGGTATGTACAAAGATGGATAATAAAATTATAGTCCGAACACATCCGCCACTAAAAGCGGCATACGAATATTTACAATAGATATGTAAATATTCATATGTAATCTCACTTAATATTACATAGGTATTACTTATATTCTAATAAACAATAAAACTAATATTCTAATAAACTTATATTCTAATAAACAATAAAAGCTAAGTATAGACAAGTTAGTTCTTTAAGTTTTAGTGTTTTATGTAAATAGTTAGTTCTGTTACATACTATCTTAATTTATTATTATTAACTTAATTTATATAACACAGTATAGACATAAATATACTCTATTTGAATTATAAAAGTAAACATATTAAATATGTATTACCTATTTATCCTTAAAATCAAAAAAATCTTTTATTGTATAAAAGTTATGTTGGAGAAGCCATGTTTTCAGATTTTTTTTGTAATTATGAAACGGGAGTTCTCTTATTACTTTGGGAATGTGGTTATACATTTATATAGACATAAGGTAGGATATTGCCGATTCTCTTGTCACAAAATTCTCTAAACTAAACTAAAAATCACTATAATTTAGTTTAGTCCTGTCAAACGATCAAACTCATTCTGAAATACTTTAAATCACACAACTGAACTATAATTTAGTTTGACAGCACTAAGATGGCACTGATTTCAGAGATGGTCCCATAGAAAAAGTATATTATAGATGACACCAAACCACTAGTTTCAAGGATAACGGTGTCTACCGTAACACCCTGTATTTCAACTCAAACAGTGGGTGAAGTCGGGCCGACACCAGACCACTAGTTTCAAGGATAATGGTGTCTACCATAACACCCTGTATTTCAACTCAAACAGTGGGTGAAGTTGGCTGGGTCAGAAACTGTTGCAGCAATGGAGTATCCATTTGAAATAAGATTAGAAATTTAAACAAATCTTTTTACAGTCCGTTCAACCGATTTTGACTTCTATACCGTAGGCATAAAGATGGCATTAAAAGCAAAAAATGTTACACAATACCAACTGAGTACTGCAGCTGCCATTTGTCGTGCCACCAACGCAATAGAAGTCAAATTCGGTTGAACGGAATGTAAAAAGGGTTATTTAAATGTCTAATCTTATTTCAAATGGAGTATAGGTACGCTGAGATATTGTTGGCCACAAACGAGATGTTTTGTTCATGTTTAGTGTTTATATGTAGTAATAATGTCGCGTTACGGTTCCAGCGCAACACATGCGGCATCCGCGTGTGGGTGTACGTGATGTCCGTACTGGTGCTGGCGGCGCTGGTCTGCATCGTGGTGCTGGTGGCCATGCACGGCCTGTCGGGCTCGGGCTCCGACATCTTCCTGTCTTTCCTCGAGGGTCTGCTGTTCTTTGGTGAGACATAATGACTGGATACAACATCGAGATTTATTTTTATTACTAGCTGTTATCCGCGACTTCGTCTGTGATTCAGGATGAAAGTAGCCTATGTCCTTTTCCAGGTCAAGTTCTACCACTATAGAAAATACAGAAATCAGACGATGACCTCAATAGTGATGACTCTAGGCATACATGTTTACACAGTGTGTATTTATCAGCAATAACCGTGAAACATTGCTCCGAAAGTCACCTTTATAACCTCCAACTGTACAGAGACATGCGCGCGAACGACTTCACAACAACTGCACAACTCGTGTATTTTAAATTTTAAATCTATACTTGTAATCAGTGCCGTAATTAGCCTTTTATGCGCCCGGTGCGAGCTGCTATAAAAATAAATATTAGAGTATTGTTAGTGGCCCTGGTCTGGTCATTTCTGCGCCCCTCCAGGGTCTGCGCCCTGTGCCTGGGCACCGCTGGCTCCGCCCTAGTTACGGCACTGCTTGTAATGTACGGCTAGAAAGTGTATTATATTATAATAGTGTGTTTACACGTCTCAGTGTTGTGCTAATAATTTTGAGATGAAAAATTTTGTTTTAACGTCTTCAACAGATGAACGTTGAACGTTTTGTTTACAGTGAACAAGTTCGTTACGAGCTGCATATTATTGCGGTTTGTGGCTCCAAACTACTCGTCCCTCAATTTCGACGTAAACTTATGAAAAATGTACTACTACATTATTACGTTTCTAAAAATAATGATAGCCAAGTGTGGCGACTGTCTTCAATCGTCATTGGACTGAATTCAGTAGGATAGTTCGGGATTTACAATTCATTATGACAGTAGGTACGTCAAAAATTGTAATTCCCTATATGTGTGAGAGAGTGGTATCATCATCATTCTCTTGCCCTTATCACAATTTGTTACTGGTGTGTTCAACATGTCTTTTTCTTCCAAACTTCTCTATTAGTCGTCATCTCGAGTACAGAGTAGAATATCATAACGAAAAAAAAGCTTTGTTAATAAAATATTTGCAAATTTCCAGCGGTAATGGCGTACTGCATCCTGTGCGTGAACAGCTACTACCTGATGCTGAGGAGCGCCGAGGACATGGAGGGCCCGCACAAGTCCGCCTACTAAGGTACAGCTCGTGACAACCGATAGTTCAGGATAAACTGAAGGAATCCTCAGAAACGATGTTCTTTTGTTTTTTAACGAAGATTTTGTAGCAAGTTCCGACTGTGACAGAAAAGGAAAGATAAAGTGTCATGTGAACATGGCTACCATGTGTGGTGTACCATGAAACACGACTGTATTTAAACATTCTTACCCGCTATCATAGTTCTTGGCAGCGTATTTATAATCTGTTTCAAAATGGGAAATGAGGCGGTTGTTTTTAAAATAAAACAGTTTTTTGATAGGCGCGTGAAAGTGAACACGTCCACTTGAAATAAATAGCGATTCAATTCAGTATTGCATCTTATGTAGCGCCTGCGCCGCATACGCTCCGGTTTTACAAGAGCGCGTAGCTCTACAGTACTATAAGCTGGGTAATTGTTGTGCAGCGCTAGTCAAGGTGATAATTACTACTGGTACCACACATCGTACTACATCTCTTCACACTTCACTTTTTGTCTAATAGCAATTAGAGTGTATGGAAACCTTATCTAGCTTCTTGGCTGCCTCTCCCTTCTAAAGTGCCCATAGCATTGTTTCCATAAAGCTGCATTATTTTACCATTAAAGCAGCTCGAAATCGTATAGAGATCCTGCAGGTACGGTGACACTTTGTCTTTCCTTCTGGCGTGCTCTGAGGCGAGGTACCATTCGAAAGTTTAGCTACCGGTAAATGATTTAACAAATATTATTTGAAATCTAAGTACAAAGCACGAATATGTGAATATTTGATTGGTGTTTTAATTGTAAACGTACTTGATGTCTAATGGCCAGGCCATGTTGATATTCTTGAGGAATGACTTATAAATTAATATGACTTGCATGTTTTTAATACAACTACGTTCATGTACTTTTATGTGGTCAATATTAGTAACATTTCAAACTTGCTGGAAAGTCTGCATATATTTTTCATAATTAAAAAGTCACTCTGATGTGCTAAATTCTTCTGTTAATTATACTGTAGTTATAGCGTATACTGTAGCTGGAAATATTGTATTTAATGTGTAGTTGTATTTGTAAGTGTTGATCTTATAATGGTCTGTGTTTGGACGCCCTGTTGCGTACGAAATATTCTGATGTTAATACTAACTACCGATGAAACCCACACATTGAGTGATGTCATCGTATTGTAACGAAAAACATTTAGAATGTCAGACAATGTTACGAAGCTAGAATAACAAATTGTTTCTATTGTGTTCGGTCGCAGATAAGTGGAAATAATGGCATCGTTCAATATTACCTATGATAGTGTCCATGTATAGGTACTGTCTGCGTGTATCTCGTTTATTTTTAAGTTAGGACGACTCCGAATACTTCTTTATTCTTTGTTTTATATTAAGACAACTGCATTTACAGTTTGCAACAGGGCTTAGTAATAAGTTTATCATTTTTATGAATGTGGTTTTAATGCTTAGATATTTTACTGTAGTGTCTGGTAGGAAATCTATTGGTAAATTACCAATTCAAACTATTTAAAGGGCCTAAACAATTTTAATCGATTTATTATTTGAAAAATAATAATTTTTAAGCATGTGTGTGGCACCCGATGCGGCAAATTGAAAATGAAATGTAATCTTTAGAAAAACATATGATAACATAAAAACTATAATTATATGTCACATGTCTAAAATGTTCCGAATTACGGACGAAACCGTAAGCATTTCTAGTCAAATCTTTGAAGGAACAACACACACATTTTGTAGTTTATATATTAGGATAGCATAACCTTGAATATTTGCTGGCTCGGTTCGTAACGCTTCTTTAATTCCATTTGTCTATTAGTTTTAACTATACTTATAATCAATTTTAAAACTGTACTTATAATCAATTTTAATAATCGTAAATGTTGATATAAAAATATTTGTATGACCGAACGCCTTGGTTTGTGCAAAAGAAACGAGAAGTTTGACCATGAGGATCGATCTGACATGTTAGTTAATTTCGCAGACACAAAAAAAATACGGGTTTAGTACAACCGTGATTTTATTAATTTTTATTAATTTATTATGGCACTCCAACGACTAGATCGCAAAAACATTTACAGAAAGCATAATCATAGTATAAATTACAAACTACAGCGAACTGTGTGTCACTTATAGGTGTGCACAGCACTTGCAGAGTTTGCCTAATTATAATTTAAATGTATTTTTTATTTTTTTCCTAATTTAATTGTGTGATAAAAATAAAAATAAAGATCAATACCTAAGTTAAAAATAATGAAATCAAATCAAATAAATTAATAATAACAAAACCAAATAAAACAGTAAACATACAATCATAAAAAAAAAATGGAATTAATGAATGGAATGGAAAAATGGAAAAATGGTGATGAGATATTTTTGAGCATATTTGTTTTGTTTGTATGTATATGGGTTCGTGATTCGCAATACAATTATATCGTTAAATGGAGTAACCTCATGATTCTTATTAGATATTGTCTCTGCTAAGCTACAAAAAAATATCATGTTTGTAATATTATGTGATTATTTGCACTATCCAGGCGTTTCGGTTGATTTATTATTTTATAGTTTTAGAGGTTCATCCTCATAAATACGCCAATACTTCGGACTGCGGTTCGTTTGAGACTTTAAGTGCTCCTTAAAACTTGCCTCAATGATTTTTGATGCTTTTACATAATGTAACGAGGTAATTAAATGATTAATATTATGAAATATAATTATTATTATAATAATATTGTGAACAGAAATTGTGTTAGGATTGAAATCTTAATGAACAAAGAAAAAAATTCATAAAAATATTCAAAATAAATATATTTACCAGTTTTCCAATTAAAATCGTCCGAAAAGTGTCTTACAGAGTCAATAACATAATAATTAAGAAGAGTTGATGCATTTCTTTGTATTGTAACAAAAAGTTTCTTCAATGTGCCAATAGATGTCGCTCAAAGGATGACAAAACAAAATATTTACTTAGCGACGTAATTCGCAGATTTTCCATGTACCGTCTGAAATTGTTATGCACGGTGATCATTTGGAAACAATAAACCAGATTAGTTACATCTCCTTTTGCCAGTAGGTCTGTACTGCCTTTATTGCGTAGTAAAGCATGAGATAATTCGTTTCACATTGTTCTAGGTTTTACAAAAAATACGACCGTGTATAACTGATAGTACTTGCGTCACCTCAGTAAAGTAACTTCAGTTTACTTATAAGGTAATGTTAAGTATATTTTGTATAATTTTTCGCGAGCTCTATTTATTAAATTTGCTATTTTATGGCTTTGTTTTGCCAGACATATGGTTTCATTTTGATTAAGCACGAGATTATAGAGGTGCCAATGAATATCTAACCCTATCTATTTATATCTAGTTATATCTGTAACAACAATAAATTCTATATTGTGTTCAGAAAATGAATACATACAGGCAAGTGAAATCTGTAGAGTTTTGAAAGGTGTTAGTAGAATACAATAGATATAGATATATTTAGTAACCTATTCCGCTTAACTTTAATAATATGTATATAGTTAAGCGGAATAGGTTACTAAATATATCTACGTCAATTATATTTTATAACAGATTTAGGCATAGTCACGCCTGAATATTGATTCACAATTTTGTTTTCACAATCTTCCTCGAACATAGATCTACAAACACTCAGTTAATTGTAACTAAGTGTTTGTAGATCTATGTTCAAGGAAAATTGTGAAAACAAAATGAAGATAATAAGTAGTACATATTTAAAAAATATATGAAATATGTACCTACTACTTCAATCAGATTGATTGATTGAAGTAGTACATAATTCATATATTTTTTAAATTAAACATAAATTATGACTTTATGACCCTTCTTACATAGGTAAGCAGGGTCACATGGTCACAACCTATTTGTGAATAAATCAATCTGACCCTCATCATATAGCCTCTGAATGTCTGAATATAGGGGTATAGGGCACAAATAAAACTTCAAAAAATAATTTATACATGTTGTTTATTCATCGGAATAACTTTAATTACGATGAAGATTCACATTACTTAAGTTGCTTTAGATTTGTTAATTTCAATAAATATATTACAACTCTATGTATAAGTACGGTACGGTACCAACGACAGTTGCTTCTAAGTTTACCTATATCTTATGTTTGACAAACGTGATGCCTTCTACTTGAAAGTTTCAAGTTGAGAAGTTGTTACTTTACGTCAATATGACGCTTACGCAGAATAAATATAGACGACCAATTTCACATCCCATCTGTAGAACTAATGTTATGTCGGAGTCTGCTTTCAGTGACTGAATATTAGTAGGTATTATTTCTATACAAAGTGTCTGGCTAGTCGATGAGTGACCAGATGTCAAGTGGTTCCACGAGTGATTGGGAATGAAATTGGCCCGTCCACGTCTTTTACACGTTACATTTGATGCTATGGCATAATTTAGATCAAAATGAGCGCACTTGTCTATTGGTAAGAGATTATGGACACAGCAAGATACATACGTTTTGTTTACAAATCTTTGTTAATGATTGACAGATTTCTGAAGAGTAGCGTGTTCTTCAAGCGTACTCTATAGCTCGATAGCTGTCTTTATTCAGGCATACGCACGACGCTTTCACAAGTTCGAGCAAAATAATCGATCCACTGCGCTCGTGGTTGCGCTCAGGCGGTTTGATGTCCGCCTGGAGGGAAATCAGTTTCGTATCTTGCTTTTAATGTTTGAGGAACACGCTTCAACAAAGTACATTTAGGCACAGATCACAGTACAGATAATATTTTAGTAATAAGAAAAGAGTCTTTACTGGAATGTAGTCGATGTTTATTCGATTTATGAGCAAGTCCACAAAACCTGCACCATTCGTTTTAATTTCTTTGATACTAGTAGGTAGGTGATCTTTTTGGTAAAATTCAGATCAGTGTTTTTGTTAGAAGAGATGTGCTAAACTTGATTTCTTAACAAGTTTCATGGACTCATTCTCTTATTGGAGCCAATATTGAAATACATTTATACTTAATACGTGCCATCAACACGAATCAAGAAGAACAACTGATGACACGGGGGTTTGACATTCGATGTAGTCATTACAAGTTACAGAGCTGCGTGTTTAATATCAGGAAATTGTACATAAAGAACAGTTAGCTGCAGATCCTGCCATAAAATAGTAACAAACAATATTGAGAAGGACTTCTGAATGAAGATCTCTAAGACACCCAATTGTCATAATTATTTACAAAAACATTATGAAGTAGAAAGTAAGAAAATCAAGTTCTAGGCGCGATACAAACAGCTCCGTATTCACAAATAAATAAATAAACAATTTTTATGCTTCCAATTGTACTAACAGATGTGATAGCCGATGAAAGTAACGACAGTTTGAATTATTAGTACCTCTATACAGCTAGTTCGATTTACATAGTCTTTTCCTTGCGTCCGATTAACTTACACTACACTGGGCACAAATATATCTAAGTTATATTAAGGAGTCATTATACAATATTATTGGGGTGAGTCGGTGAACTGAGAGAAGGTAGATAAGTAGGTAGTTAATTAAGTACATATTTAATAAGTACAAAAATATTCGGACTAAGTACAATGTTTTCTGAATGCCTAAATATTTAAAACATCAAGACTTTAAAGATGTAAGTATGTATGAAAAAAAAATTCAGATATATGGTTGTCTATGGCGTTTTAAATGCTAAAGTAGTTTAGTCCACTGAGCCATAATGTCATAAGACTAATTTAAAGTCCCATTTCAAACACAGGCCTTCTCAATTGCCAATTTGATTGGTTAGTTAAGTAGTCTTAACAAATACATAATTTACAGTAATAGGCCGATCACAAGTTTAATTCACAATCATCGTTCAGTTCACGGACTCGCCGCACGCATTAAATCTAAGCTTGGGGGAACTTTATACATTGCAAGTCGGGCTACACAGATAAATACTTAAACTAAGGTATTGCACGAGACGGGGCTAGTAATGTACATAATTACACGAGACACGAGTGTCGCACACAGACACGCGCACGAGGGACACTCCATAACACTTGGTGACGAAGGCGAACACCTACATGAAGTAGCAACAGGAGACTGGTAACTGTTCTGTTTATAGACGGAAGTTGGACTTAGGGAGCATAATTGCTTAGCCAGTTGATTATCAATTTAAATAGTCCATAATTTTAAATCACGACACATTCTTCGATATTCGTTTGAAATAGCTAAGTAGTAACACGGCAAATTGACGATGTATGACAATCTGCTAAACAATTTTTAACCCTGACTGTACAGTGTAGTACAAACATTTAGCGTTGGAAATAAATTCCCTAACTGTAAACTTCAACCAAGCATTTGTTCACCAACATGCTGAGCCTAAGCTAGCCAATTCTAAATAATTATGTAGTTCTAACTTGCGGAATCCATGGTGAAAATCCAAAAAAACCTCAGTACATTAAAGTAGTCCCGTTGTCCGGGGGCCTGCCGAAGTGTTTGTGGATTATCCAGTCGCCTGTGGCCTGTGGCCGAGTGTCGCGCTCAGTACAGGTGCGCGAGCTGCAGGTGCGCGGGCGGCGGCGCCTCCGTGCCCACGTCGATGTCGGCCGGCGCCTCCTCCTCCGCGCTGGGCCGCGCCGGGCCACGCGCCTGCGGGGGACAGTAAGTTAATACGTGTGGCCAGGTAGGCGGGCGGGTTAGAAGATTTGAATCTCATCGAAAAAGACTCTTACAGCATCGCCAATTATCTCGGATTCTACATAGTTATCAGCTTCAAGTGCGGGGGCTCGTTAAAAGTAGATGGCGGTTACCATTCGTATTCTATTTGTTATGGTTTGAAAAGTGGCAGAAGGAACTTTTGGGTCTCGAGGGACGCTGACAGGGTGGCACTGTTGGTAAAAATTTGTTTATATATGTCCAATGTTTTGAAAAGATAACATGACAACGTTAGTTCCTTTGCTCGGCCCAGCTATATGCACATAGGACAATTTCAATTATTTCCCTTTGCCTCTAAGTGTCGCCAGCACCTTCGAAGTGCAGCGTAGTAGGAATATTTATAGGTATTCCAATACCACTAATTAATTAGGCAGGCTATCGGCCTGTTAGCCATAAAAAACTAAAAATAAATAAAAAAGAACTTAAAAATAAAATTAGGTACATCACTATATTCAAACTTCAATTACCTCAAAAAATGGCGACCAATACAAATGTGGAGAGCATGTTACCTGTAGCAACATGTTGTGGTTGAGGATGCGCGCCTGGTGCTCCTGCGCTTTAGCGCGCAGGCACGCGATACTGTTGTTGCGGAATGCCTCCGCGTCCTCGTAGAGCTCGCGGCCCGGCTCCGGGGACGCGCGGCCCTTCGCTGAGGACGACGCCGTGGTTGAGCTCGCGGGGGAACTCTGTGCCTGGAAATGTTAAGAGGATTTTTTAAAGGTTGGTTCATGCATGGGTAATGGTCTAGTAGGTTGATGGAAATACTATTACCGTTATCTATAACAAAAGCACGTTCTTGGAAAGCGAAAGATCCTCAGTCCCGAACTTCTCCGAAATAAAACAGTAGGTAGCCAAAGAGTTTCTATTAGGTAGGACATCTGAAATTCTACACGCGAGATTCTAAAGTGAATTTACTCAAAACTTTTAATTAGGTAAGTACTTAAATGCACAGCATAGTAGGTAGGTATCCCATAAAACTCATCACAAACGCCTACCGTCTGCCTAGGTACTCTTCTTATTCTTAAGCCCGCTTGCGAATCACATGCTATCACAAAATACTTACGTTTAATAAGAAACAGAATGATTTTTTAAATCGCATTGAGTGATTTCTAGTGCAAGCAAGCCTTCGGGTGATAGCCTCAGTATAAGTAGAGCACAACTGTCCTCACCTGCGTGTCATGGTTGTCGTGGTGCTGCGAGGACGCGGAGGTGGGGCGCTCCGGCTCGGCCTCGGAGCCCTCGCGCTCGGACCCCGACTCCTTCAGGTGGCGCGCCGCCTCGATCGACTTGCGGTGCATGCCTGTGTCATGAAAAAACAAGATTATGGGCAAGGTGGAAATGTGGCTAAAACACACGCAGTGCCGCCCTGGCGATTTTAAAATTTCACGTCTATAGGTACACAGATTTAGAAATCGCTAGTGACGAAATATCAGTAGTGGTACCTATTCTGTAAATTATGTCAAAAACGTGAATACTTAGGTGAAGTGAGATTAAAGTGAGCTGTCACTTCACCTGACGGAGATAGGGATTGACAGCTGACTTCACCTAAGTTTTCACGGCGGCGCGGCGGTGAGGTGTTTACAGTATAAACCGACTGCTGCCAAAATCTGTGTGGACGTGGATTTTGAAATCGCCAGCGAGTCGCCGGCGACTAAAGTCGCTGCTTAAATTCGTAGGTACCTAGAATTATAACTCAACTCCGGTGCAAGTTAGACTGTTCGACTCGTGACCTCATCATGATGTGATGTGGCTCCGTTTGTGTTTAAAATTATTAAGGGGGGCAATACGGAAACATACATTATAATAAGTGGGTATCTAAAAATGTCTTAAGACCCGGAAAAGTTGGGTAAGGAGCCGGGGCTGTTGTGTAGGTACCTATTCGTAGAAGACGTTTCGTGAAAAAAAAAGATGAAGTTTCGTACCTATATACCTAGGTGTTAAGACCTGTGTTTGTAATTAATGAGGTAGGTAGGTACTTAGTAGTAAGTAGTACGAATATCTATGATAAGATCTTGACATTCTCTTGTTGTTTATATTACTTTGAATAATAATTATCACAATTTTAATTAAATCGTATCCAGCGTGTGTGTGATTTTTGTGAAAAATAATTGTAAACATGCATGATTGGCGCGAAACTTCATTAAGGTAAGTACTTACCTACCATATTAGTTAAAAAATGGATGAATTCGTCAAATAATTAAATAATGTGTTAATCACTTCTCCTGTAGTGGGGGTTGGCGGAGGTGCGAAACATTTTTTTTTTTTAATTTTTGCCCTTCTCCACAACTGTCATCAAAATGGCGATTAGAAATATCGCATTTGAATTTTATATAAAAGATTTTCATCGAATTCTCTTTATTTAAGTAGGTAACGTACAAGATTTGATATAAATATTTAAATAATTTATTTAGGATGACGTTCCGACCCTCTATCGAGCCGGTGGAAGTTTATGTGTTCGAGTCCTGTCGGGGGCCCTTCCGAACTATACGATTAACCACGATACTGCTTTTAGTTTCTTTACTAGCCCCAAATCATTTTCAATTTAAATACATACCATCACGCACCTACAGTACAGCACACATTTCGCCAGTTATGTTTAAATCCCATTGTATAGGTAGTATATAGTCCTCCAGACCGTATTTCGGCCACGGCGGCCAATCTCGACGGAGACTAGCCTTCGGCGCGGGAGATAAGTAGGTATTATACTTAGTGCTCAAGGATGTGCGCAAACACAGGTGCACTCTCTCTTCCCTCACTCTCATAGTCCGATGGGACGGCAACCCGATACGACCGGAGAGAGATCAGGCGCAGGACCAACGGCTTAACGTATTCCAAGGCACGAGGGTATCACACGCCATTTTCCAAACTCCGGGCTGTTACTAAGAAATTCCTAATGGAAAAACACAATAACTCTTTGCCCGACTTTGTGCGACTGCTGAGCGTGCGGTCCGGGGTTCGAAATCCCATTGTAACAGGGGGCGAGCCTGTCGCCCTCAACCGGGCACTAATCCAGACTCCGGGCTGCTACTGAGAAATTCCATATAGAAAAACCCAATAACATTTTGCCCGAGCTGGGAATCGAAACCATGCTCAGCAGTAGCGCTTGCGACCACTAGACCAACGAGGGTCAGCTTTCAAATTATTATTCTGCTAAGAATAAGAATCATTTACTGGTCCGTTGCATTGTTACAAAGTAAATTTCAAAAATAATAATAATGCATGCTTACTGTAACTAGAATAATTTACTCAATACTCAATACTCAATTCTTTATTGCATTCCACAATGTAGGCTTAGGTGGTAAACATTTATTTGGTAGGTAACAATCGTGGATTTAAACATAGTTATTAAAATACTGGTCCCCAAACTAGGCAGCGCCTGCATCTTGGGTCTGAGTTGCGTTATCTTAAATTTTAAATCGAGTCATGAGTATAATCAAGCAGAAATCGCACGGTAATTGATTACCTTAGTGAGATTCTGTTTCCTAAGAATAGGTTTATATAGGTTTACTAAGGTTAAGCATAAAATAGATTGTCATAATTTATATTGGCATAACGAAATTCAGCATAATGATCATTACGCATAATATTATTAGGCATAAATGTTTTGCCATAATGTTAATTGCCATAAATACTGTTGGCATATTAATAATGCAGCATGATGTTATAAAGCATAATTTTATAAACGCATAATGATGTTTACACATAATGTTCTTTGGAATAAAAATAATAAATCCAAATATAACTCACTCCTTTGGTTTTGTATTTTTGGTTTATGCCACCAACTTTCGAAATTGAGGTTATTTTACATTAGTGTTTTTATTTCTCGCTTTTTAGTGGGTCAGCTTGTAATTTATCTAAGTTACAATAGCCTAATGTCAACTGCTCACCACCATTACAAAATATTGCTTTTTCCGATGCAGGGACGTTAATCGTTGAGGAGTTCTCACAGGACTTCACCATCAGCTCTACTTCACCATATCCATTATGACGAGCATTAATTACTTGGCAACCATAACCAAATCGCAACCCGTGAAATACTTGTTATTGAGTAGTTCCGGTGGCAAACTGTGGTCTTCATCATCAGTTCCACTTCACCGAATGGTGCTTTCTCTGAGTAACTGCACGAGTTAGTATAAAAAATAGAATTTTGCAAATCCGTTTATATACGACGTATGCCCGAACAAACATAAAAAACCTCCGAATTAATAAACTACCTTTCTTAGAAGTCGGTTAAAAAACAAACATGTTCGCGGCTCACGGGTGGCCCAAGGGCCACCCCCGCCGCACCTTAACCTAATCCAATAGAGTAATTACCAAATTATAATAAATTATTTTTATATTTAGGTATGGCTTACGATTAAAACACGTATAAATAAATTATGCCTTCAAAAATTTTAGCAACTCCAAATTATGCTTAAACAAATTAGATCAAATGACCGTTATGCTAACCATAGCATTATGCCAAGGTATTATTATGCTAAAAAAAGTTATGAGAAAACGTTATACCAAACAATATTATGGCAAAAAAAATATGCCAAGAGGGGGATTCCCGTTTATACACATGGATTTTACGTAAATTCCGGCACTGTCGAAGACAACCCGTGTTTAGTTTCCGTTCGGTTCCACAAAAAACACTTACCTACCTAATGCATTAAAAATGTTAAAAAAAAAAACAATTTAATCCTTGGTTTATACAAACCTTGCTTTATTCAAGTCCATTTATAAAATCTAGACTACTCGCTTATCTTTAACGTAACCCATCTTTTACGACTGCAACCCTAACTCGCTGAGCGCAACAATGTAGTGAGTCAACCCTCGACGCGCCGCAGCAGCGAGCTACGTCCATAACGCGTACGTCTGAGGGACGTAAAATGTTAATGAATGATATGCGGCGAGAGGAGATGGATGGCGGCCGCGCGGGACATGACGACTTGCTAATATGGCGCCCAGCTCGGGGTTATGAATGTGAGGCGCGTGAGGGTTTGACGACTGACTTCAGCGGGATTTATTTTGAGAATTCAGTGCTGAACATACGGCGTGATTGGGTTAATCTATGTTTTATGCGTGTTTTTCTAATCTAGGTATCTATAGTTAAGTGTATCCTATATAATTTGAACTGTATTGGGGGCCAAGACACATTTCAAATCGCTAAGAAGGCTGAATTGGTAGGTACCTACCTAGATAGATATTTTTGTCCGAATTATGCAAAGAGATTTAAGATACCTACATAAATGTCTTTGGCATTAAGCCCCAACAGCATTTGTAATGCTATCAAAATGCCCCGGGAGAAAGCGTTCTCTAAGAACATCTGACAAGCAAATACAAGTAAGCCTGACATAGTACCACGATGTTCAGCACAGCCCTGGTTTAATATCAGTGTGGATAGTATTTTTACGAGATATCTGCGACGTCCGCACCGCATATCTAATCACGTCGACGTTATTTATCGTCAGCTCGTCTCCAACAGTTCCCACTCCTCGCCTGATGTACGATGTACCACATTCAGAGTCCGACACGTACCGCCTCATGTACTACATTCTGGCGCTGACACGTAGCGCCTTGTTGTTTGAAATACTTCAACGGCGCGAATATTAAAATGTGAATTATGAGGGTGATGCACTATTACTCGTCATTTTATAATTGTGGATGAATTGTGTTTCAGGAGATTTTGTTGAAGTACCTTTGTGCTTTTCTATCTTTATCTTTATGTTTACCTATCTATGAATAAATAGCTAGCCCCATCCATATAAACTAATATAATCTATTATCTAGAGAACAAATCGAAGCCGAAAAACTGTTGTTTTACTAATAATTTTAGGAAGAAAATTATAAAGAAAGGCTTTTCGTAAGAAGTACGACCTCGGTTGCATGATAAATAAAACGGCTTGCGTCGGCAACAGATAATATTTATGGATGTAACTATGCAGACCGTGACGAGTTACCAGTTGGATATACCACATATAGTTAGGAACTTGTAGCTATCCGATATTGTTACACTAGGTACACTTGATAACACTAGTAACATTACCTATGTAAAAAACTTTTTTACATTATCCGACAAAAAAACTGGAAAGCGAAAAATAAATCTTTTAGTGTAACTAAGCTCCTAAAGTGACAAGTTTTGAGGCGGCGCCAAAAAAATAGTAAAATGGCTTCATGGACCTTCGTTGAATGTGGGTTGGGCGCCGCCGTTAATATATAGTGAAAAATATATCATTTGATGAAATATTATGTTAGCTTATGATATTTTATTTATTCATACAGTAGGCATGAAAGTTTTTATCGTAATTGAAATGTAATATAATGGACTTTGTCTGAAAATTAAATCAAATAAAAAGTATGAAGTCTCTTTGATGTGATTTTAAAACGCGGACATCTCCTACTAGTAAATAGTTATCTGTTGCACACATTACCGCACTAGTGCGGTAATATAAAGTCAAAGCACGTGTGTTAAATACACATCATTATGAACCTTAAAGGTATCCTTGTTACCGCTAGTACACACAAATAAAAATTCTAGCCTCCACAACACACAAAGCATATTCTACCCTAATCAATCAAGTAGGTAACAAAGTTAACTGGGCATTAGCGTTCCCGATACGTTGCGCAGTGTAGCCCGGCTCCAATACTGTGTGATTTGTGCGCCATTAACACAACTTTGTCCATTAGCGCCCACCGCGCTGTAAATCCACTTGATTTAGAACTGAGTTAGTTATACTACATGTATATACGTGCAGGAGTATATAGAAGGAAGATTAATTAAGAATACGTGGACATATCACAAGCTTTGTTGGACGAAAAGTTTGGAACAAACTGGGAAGTAGGAAACGAGAACAGGCTTTCTTAAGTGCATCGCATCTTCGTGGATGTCTAGAAATGACTTGCTATAGGGTTGAATCTACATAACATAGATGGGTCTTATCGAAATATTTTATTTTATTAAGATTTTACCACGAATCAGGTCTATCTACTAGCCCAAGGCACTATTAACCTCTTCCAACGAGCTAGTTGGAACGAAACCAAGTTTAGTTTGATGAAGCTCTGACATTTATGTAAATTGGTTATTTTGTTTTTTCTCTTGACCTTTAAATAATCCTAGAGGATAAAACTACTGGTCTGATGTACCTGTAAAGCAGCAGGTTTTATAAATTTCGCTTCTGTCTGCTATCCAGACGACAAAATAGTTACAACGTTTTATAAAGGCTGTTCTTGTGGCTCCGCCTGGAAGTATCACCGGCTGAACGATTAATCTTTCATTAAAATTGTTCTAATCCTTTAAATATTATTTTCATCCCCAGTTTAACTTTAAATGATAATTATGAAATCCCAATTTTACTTGGTGTGGCATTTACAAGGTAAGTATCACAGCGTGTCTTGCAGCTTACGGGGGCCAACAATATTGTGGATATTCTGTTGTGAGTATCATTATCTATCCATTTGCATGCAATTATAGAATTCTTCATACCTTTGAAATACAGAAACTATGGCTTAGATCTTTGTGAGAGCCCAATAATACCCTTTGTCGCTACTTCCGAGTACAAACTAGATGACATTACTTAAACCTGAAGATAACTTATCATTGAAACCTCAAGAGCGTTCAAATCAAAGGCGAGCCACTCAGCATCACTTCACGTCTCCAGTTCAAGTCAGACACATTTCCCACACACTGATATCATTTAGTCTAGTGTTTGCGAGGTATAAAGTATAAAATTCAATGGCAGAAACCGCCGTGTCCTTGTGTCGGTGGCAGCCATACTTTTCACTTTAGATAATGGTTTAGTGTCGTCACGAGATGAAAGCGAGCTGCACAAAGCGAGTGGGTAATAGGCAGATAATTCAGTAACGTACTCTCTGTGCATTACTATCCATTTGTCAATGGTGTGGCGCAGTCGAGGAGCAACGTTATCTGCAAAATAGTTGATATTTCATTCTCTTCTAAGTAATTTTTATTTTTATTGGTATTCCGATTTTGTTTTGTTTGTTTTCTAATAAAGTTTGTTTTAAATGTTATTGTAATAAATTCGGTTCAAGTAGTTAGATTCAATACATTTACGATGTAATTGTTCAAGTGGATGACATCCCAGCTGAATTTAATGTACCTACTTGGAAATGAGTAATTAACAATATTTTACGTTTCATTAATAATTGATTTGATTGTTATTAACTAAGCAGTGTTCTAACTGAAAAGAGACATAGTCTGACATAAGAGACATGCCTGATGTTACTAAACCTGCTTGAATGTTCCCAAAATGCTTACTAAACTCCATAATTACGTACTTAAATAATAATCTTATTATCTATTTGTATAATAAGCGCCGTAGCTATACGTACACGTAGATCGTTAACCACAACAATACTTGAACAAGCAGTGGCCACAAAACGCCCTCATCACAAATACCTAGCCAGACCACGTAAATACAGTCAGGTAGAAAAACACCGCCCGACTACAGTTAAGTACATAATTAATATGTAAGCCCGCTGGCAACCCTTAAATCAACGTTAATCAAGGCTTAGACAATACGGCCGCCATCTTGCGGCCCCCCTCCCGCGGCCCGCCCACCACCCGCCTCACCCCCCCGCACTCGCCCGCCTCCCTCCCCGGCGGGGGCCCCCCACTCGCCACGCAGGCTTTAGGGGAGAACTTAGGCTTTATTAATTCATATCTGTAGATCTCGTTTCAGTTTTTGTGTGGCGTCTTTATTATTCAAATTACGGTGTTTATGTTGTACAATCACGTGTTTTGTGAACGAGCTGCTAGTTACTACCACGTGACGAATAGTGTGCGAGTGGGAATTGACGGGTAGTTTGTTCTAAATAAGCCGTAGACGTTTCGTAGCACTTTGCTACGACGGCTACGAAGTGTCTACGACGATGCTACGTAACTGTTGTTGTAGTAAGTCTTTTAGTAATAATTCATGAAAATTGAATTTTATCCTGAAAGTTGGCTTTAAAATAGTTGTTCTATAATATTTTATAATACTAAAATAGAAAAATATTTGTACGTGTAAAAGAATTACTTAAAAAGTTTACTGATAAAATTGCTACAAGCTCAAATTCACAACCCTATAACACATAAAAGAATACAGTTCACCCACATCAAATTAGTGTAGAGATACTTCCCAAATAACAAACAAAGCGCTCCAAATAGACAAACGTCCTTTACCGTCTCCACTGAAACAAATAAAACCTCCTCATAAGCTGTCAACGGATTCTTGTTTTCAAGCTGAACACAATTTTATCTACACGGCTAACCACACCGTTATTTCTTTGACGCAAGGTTTAAAATGCTGTGTTTGGCGTGTAAAGTTATTTTTGTTTTCCCGAGAAGCCTTTCCGCAGTGAAAAATGAACATCTCTTGTTGTTGGGATTAAAAATTATACGTCGCTTTGTTTCGGTCGCAGCGTCGCTCGTCCTCGTCGCGCGACGTCGCTGTCGCTCGGCTAGTGAAGACATTTTGTTCTTGTTCTACCTTTCACAGTTTAGATTAGTTTGGGAATAAAACTGCAACGTTTTGACCTAAATTGTATCGTAGCTTGTTGAAGCGTGGAGCTGACAAGAAATAAAAACGATGTTGCTACTAATTAATGTTTGTTTGTTTATCAATTTTTGTAGGTTTTCAGTCTGCTTTGCTTAATGGCTCGTAATATAGGTAAAGAACATTGTTCACTCTCCTCCATGACCAATCTCTAGTTTTCAAGGCATAAAATATGATATTTAAATAATTATTGTACATACATGCTAAATCCAGTAAAAACACTACAAGTAAAAAAACTACGTGAGAACACGAATATGTATAGTTGCAGAAATTATTATTTTAAAATATTTGGTCCTTTTCTGGTCTTTGAGGACGGAGAGACCTAATTGTTCCCTAAGATTAAAGTAATACTTATATACAATTTAGGAATATTCATTACCAATAGAGCAAATGGAAACTAATCTTAAATTAAGTCTAATAAAATACAAAACAAAACACCCTAAATAAATAAACAAACGCTTAAATTAGCTTCGGACTAAAGGACCGCGTAGTACGACCTAATTGTAATTCCGTGACAATTTTGTTCAAGATGCGAGGCTAATTACTGGCTCAGTGCGACATCACGGTACGTGTATGTTTATATTAGAATGCTTGTATGTTTGTATGGGACTCACCAGAGCGCGGTGGTCGGGGGGGAGGGGGGGAGGCTCGCCGCTACGGCCGCCCCCCATCGGCTACTGCTCTCGACTCTTGAACAA
Source organism: Lithophane ornitopus (assembly GCA_948473465.1). Lineage (NCBI taxonomy): Eukaryota > Metazoa > Arthropoda > Insecta > Lepidoptera > Noctuidae > Lithophane > Lithophane ornitopus. The sequence goes on along the minus strand of OX419624.1, from coordinate 542,604 downwards.
AATCATCACGGTAAGACATTGTCTCATGGTTCATGGTCCACCAGTTTTGGTGATGCTTTTTAAGGCCTATTGCCTAATGGGTTTGGGTCCTAAGTGAGCAGATTTTTATATAAAATCATTATGAGGTTATAATAGTGGGAGTTCTAAGCTGCAGTACCTATGTCGCGCCTACGACTTACAAGGCTACTGTTAGGAATGGTTCCTACGGAAAACTATCGACAAAATACCATAAACTTACCTTCAGTTGAGATCACGTCGACTTAACATAGGGGTGCTACACGATACATCGATCTACAACTACATTACTCAATAATATGCACAATATCTTAGAATTTAGCTTTAAACAAAAATTGTGTTGGCATTATTAATATTGTGCATTCTTATTGAATTGAACATAAACTATGTGTTGTGTGCTACCTTCATCTATTGTTATTTTCTTTTATGCCCCACATTAGGAATTTCAGCTATCTCACATGCACTGATGAAATCCCCAGAACAAACAGTTATTTGAAAGTCATACAAATTCTTATTTTAAGCGGGAATCGATTATTGTATCACCACGCTGTCTATTGGTCTCCACCAAAGGCACCAATAATTTGGCCCTGTCATATTCATTTATCACCCATCATGATAATTATTACCCTGACCCATTACAGAGAACAATCCCACTTCACTCTTGGCCGTTTTATAACCAGGCTGGACAAATATTCTTGTGTAATGTCATACTGTCTGTGTCCCAGCAATGGGAACGTTAAAGGCTGATTACTGATTATGCTTATGCTTAAAATGTCATCCTGGAATTACCTGGATCAGAACCACCTTTTTCAAGGATATAAAACTACCATTTGGAACCATTTTGTTTAAAAATATCTGATCACTGACATTACCCTGCGATCACAAATCACCTTGACGGGACTTAATTCCTCGTTTATTGATAGGTCTGTATCGAACAGATATCTGTGATAAGCTTCTAAGTTACTTTAAAACCCGTATTAATAAACCATTCACAATAAATACACCGGAAAGTGGTGTTATTCCAAAGATGTATTAACCAGCCTCCCAATTCAGAACCGCAGATAACTAAGTAGTTTTGAAGTCCGACTCACTCAATCACGGTATGTTAAAACATAGCAACATTTACAATAATTTGATTGGCTTGAAATTAAAATTACCATCATGTCGTAGAAAAGAAGAGTATACTTTTGGTGTGAGATGATTAACCAATTCGGGTTTGCTCAAACAGTTCTAAATCGGGGAGCAGCATTATTGTCCAGCCATCTTATGTTACTTCAAGAATGATTTCTTACTACGGGTTCAAAGGTGTGTGTATAAGTGTGTAAGTGACATCAAGCAGTCTCACCGAACTCACCGAGTAGCCAGGGCGCGACGGCGTCGTTCTCTTTGGCGCTGTTGAGGATGGTTTCGGGCAGTGGCAGCGAGTGCCGCACCATGGCCCCGTACAGGCCATACTCCGCCATTATCGTCGACCGACCCCAGCACTTTTCCGTTTTACGCCATTTCGCACGACGGTTCTGGAACCAGACCTGTGGAAGGAATGTGTTGTTAGGAATGTCATTGAAAGAAAATATTGAGCAAACAGAATGCTTTAGTTCTAAAAGAAGTTAAGTCATTTACAGAAACATTCCAGCAAGAACATAAGGGGTGCTTAAAAGAGTTAACAACTCCTCACAAGGTGCCTAGCAGGACTATGGCATGAGATGTTTTCAATTGGGTAGAGCCAATACGTGATATAGGGTTAGCCAAAATAGCAGATAGTAGCAAATACATACACGTCAGTATTGACTACTATAGGCCTACCAGCTCGGTGCGGGAGGGTTGCGGTGTCGTGATGCGAGAGCTCAGTGATTCGTCAACTTGTGACAACTGTCACCCCTCCCGCAACACGCAGCTACCTCAGGAACCGTCTCCTAGCGGTAGGCCTATAGCAATTGCCGTAAAACTAGCACCTCGGGTTTAACCAGCATCTAATTAATTACCTCGTCGTTCTACGGTAAGTATTGAGGACTGAGGAAATTTGAGGAAGCGGAATGTGATTTACTGCAAAGTTGTTAGTAGGTATCATAATTCAACTGAACCACAAGAAAACCTTTATACAATACAAAGCCTTGATTCTAATTAGAATGAGCGATCGGATATAATCATTAGAGCGCAGTAACTCCCTCTGGCAGGCGGCGAGATAACTAAGCATGGAAAACAAACCAATTATCGGGAACAAAACGCAACTAAATTAAATTTTCAAATTCACCGCCGAGCGGCCGCTGTTTGTACACACAGCAGGGTAGGGTTGACACTGAGGAGAACTTTTAATACGGCAATTTATTTCATTATAAAATTGATTGAAATAATCTGTCTCCCAAAAACATATTTATTTAGACCCACTTGCACCAAAAAAATCACTAAATACGTTTAGTGCTTATCGTATTTAAAACATCATTTTGTCTCTGTCAACTTCAAACAATTGAATGAAATAGCATGATTTTTTAAATTCGTTTTGTGTTAAATGTATTTAATTATATGTGTTGCAAGCGGACCTTAGAAAGGTTAGTGTAATGTGGATACTGTTAGGTGGAAATCACAGTTTTAATTTATTTTCTAAATAAATTACCTTTCAAAGTACTTAATTGAAATGGAAAGTTTCAAAGTAATTGAAATGGCCTACGCAAGTGTGCAGGTGTGCTGTTTAATGTTTTTAAAGTTATAATATAATACTAAAACCCAACTACAGGACAAATTTAACTAAAAAGGTATAAACGAGAAAGACATCACAGACAGACAAATTAAACATCTGGAGTTCCTTGGAGGATCGTTTTAGGGCATAAATCGAACAGATTACGTGTGACTGATTCCACACTGGCTTGGTTGGCGATTTCAGACTTACACTACCTATAAGCCCGGGTTTCCTCACGATGTTTGGGCTTCACCGATGTCAGTAACGTCCAAGTTATGGAGAAACAAAAGACAAGTATTTAATTATGGCAGAACATACCTTGAACAAATATAAATGTGTGTAAGTAGCAGCCCTGTGGGCGTGGGCCCGCGCGCACCGCACGCCGCCGCGCAAAACGGTTAATTTCTAATTAAATTTGTTAATTAAGCCCGATAGCGGCGCACTCCGCACAAATTAATACCGCCCGTATTATATTACTATGAGCACTGTCTTCCTATGTATGTGTCTTATGTAGATACAGTAGATATTATGTAGGGTTCTACTACTTTATGTGCGTACGACGAGCCTTCAGCGGATTTCGTTACGGTTATACTGTGTGCGTGCTATCATTAAGCAATATAAATGGGTAGGCAGACGTCACCTACATTCACGTTTTGATGTTTTGAAGTCCTATGTAGTAGGGGCCTACGGGGCGTGGGTAGCTTGTTGATATGAATCGTACACAAAACCAGACTTCACACTGGTACTGAGAAATTGAATCTGTTTGTAGCTAAGCTCTAGCAAACATTCATAGTTACGGGCAAAAGGATTTTTTTCCCATGGTTACACTATAGAGATAATAAATACTTTTTATTAATATTTACAGCTTGTCTGAGCACTTATGTCGGTGAATATAGCATATTTTAAGATCCGCACATTTTAAGAGTCAGTCAATTAATTATAGCAGGAATACGATACAACTTCAACAAATGGTAAACCAATATTCATATTAAGTAGGTACTGCCGTTTAGTGTGTCTAGAAGAAACCCAACTTCCCTGTAATACCTATGTATGAATGGATTCAAGCAGAAAAGCTTTTACATTATTTTCTTCCTAACTAAAGTATAAATGCAATGCTATGTTCACATTGTGTGTTGTCATCGTAAAGGGCAGTTAGATAAGGCAAGACTTTTAAGGTCAATTCAGTAAAACTACGTACTGTACTTAGGTGTAAAGAATGAGTATGCGTATATTTTATGCTTATTCTTCTCATTGCAAAACGAACTATACGTTTTAGCAGTATGACATAAAACTAACTTCCTTTACTTCACAAGTGTTCTCGCTTCTTCAATTGCCTGCAACGTCAGTAAGTGGTGGCTCCCGCCAACTTAGCATGTTGACTATGGTAATGTGATGCACCCGAAATTGTGCAGCTCTGTCGTAATGTGTGGGGAGGCCTCAGACGCGTGTGTGCAACGAGGACGTCTGAAGAGCCCTGAATATGGAGAACTTTGCCTCACAGACAGTTAAGTCGTATCACTGTTTGGTAAAATCCTTGTTCTGCGTTTTTGTCTGTATTTATGCTATTTTTTATTATAAAGCTTTTAATGGGTGTGTCCATTTGTGTCTACATGAAATACACATGTACAGGAAAATTCTTGGTTCGGGGCAATGTTCCCTCTTCAAGATATTAAATTCAACTAAACTTTAGTTATCCCTTAATCCATAAAATGTGCCTTATTATTTCATGAAGGGAAACTTCGCTTCATTCTCGCATTTCAAAGTGTAACAGAAAAACTAAACTGTAAAAATAGCGTGAAAAAAGTAAAGAAGGTCTAAGTATATCAAACCGTCTAAGCCTTGCAAATAACACGACTTACTTCTAATTTGGTTATTTGCAAGATCACTCTTGGCCACTCACGGCTGAAAGCTCTTATTCAACAATTCATTAATTAGCTGAAAGTATCCTATATCCACATTCATGCTCAAAACTTTACACCACCCATTGTGCAAATTACGTTAAAAGTCTTCAGTAGATCGTTACTGGTATGTGTATATTCCGTCATATGCCCGGTGTAGTACGAGGCTGTGGCCGGCGGCGGGACGTTATTGATTGGCCGGGACGGCGGCGTGACAGACTAATTGTGAGAGATCAGCTCCGCACCGATTACTGGGAGGGTCACTGCACTTCTAGTAATCTACTTATACAGGTACGGGAATTGTTTTCATAGAAATTTTAACTTTTGCTAGACAGAATCCGTAACAATAAGTACTCATAGAAGTAAGTACTGATCAGTGAGTTTTGAGAACTGCTGCAGCTGTAAAAATCTGACCTTAGAAGTGAAGTGCATCAATGGAATGACAGCTCACTTCAAGCTCACTTTACCTAAGTTTTCACTACGAGAAACTCATAGATAGAACCTTACCTCCACAACCTAATGAGTTACAACAACCGAAGGATGGATGGAAGCCTGCTTGGAGAACTTGTTGGTCTTTTGATATGTTCGACTGGAAGGTTGTCGGTGTCTTGAAGAGAATGTAACGGTTAGCCATTAGAGGACTGCGGCATGGCACAGTTTATAATACCAAGCATATCGTTTAATATTATGAACGTTATGAACCCATTGTACGTTATTAGACCGAAATCGAGACCATCACGTCGGTCTCAAACTGGGAGATTCATATTTAATTCACTATATTATCTGGTGATTCAGCATGATTGATATCTCTCAAAATAGTTTGATACTGCCCCTGAGACAATCTCGCAATCCTTGGTATTTCAAACAATTAGTTATATCTACTGCGGCGTACAGTTCCTACTGCTCCTAGTATTGATTGCGGCAACTGACTACTAATTGTTCCCGCAGATTAACGATGTGAATATGCGAGGCCACTGGAAGGTGCGACTAGTAACAGATACGTACGTGAAGGAGATCACACCCGAGCTTGGCAGGCAGAAAGTAAAGGTTTTATTAGCTGTGTCAAATACATCGAAGGATCAGTATTTAATATCCAAATTTTTTTATGTGTAAAAGTGTTTTTGGTTTTTGTGTGTGACAATAGGCTCGCCCTGATGAGAAAAGATAGTTGGCGAAATGTGAGTGTACTATTATAGGTAGGTACACCTCTGCCTAACCCTTCGGGGAATACAGGTGTGAATTTTATGTTTATGTAAAAAAAAAATTATAACCAATTTACAGAAATAAATATCACTAGCTTCCCGCGTGTTATGTCGATAAAAAGTAGCCTTTGTCCTTTTTCAGGCTCTAGACTAAATGTGTTCCAAATTTCACGTACACTATGTAGACAAGCATATTATAAGTTGGATGATTATATCGTAGATAAAAATGCTTGGCTTAACGCTGGTCCTGCTCCACAGGCACTTGGGCTCACTAGTTAAAATTTCATAATTGGAAGTGTTGCTACCCCCTTTTTATATATTTTTTTTTCTGACATTACGAATTTATTGTTTATTCTTCTTTAACTTATCTGAGAATAATATTATATTAATTTCTCAATTTCTTTGTAAACTAGTTTTGTATAATTTAGAAGCATTTTTTCTATTTTTGTAAATGTGAGTACCATGGAGCCGTTTAGTATGGTATGATGTATGTTGACTTGAAATAGCATGGCAGATGAGAGTATGTCATGCTCACTTAAATGTCTCGCTGATGGTGGCACGTGTGTTGGATCATTCGGTTCCCTATAAAATGGTTGAGCTGGATGGTGCTGATCCACGTGTCATGTTCGTGAACGGGCGCCGTCAGTTGAGACTGGTCACCTCTTATTTGCCAGAGCATATTTTTAATCTTAAATTTTGAATTGCTTTTGATTCTTTTTTGTTTTACATTGTTCTCATATATAGAAGCAACAAGAATACTGTACCCAGGATTTTGTAATATCTATATCCATTTTTAAAAGAGTGTCCTTGGAGTTTCTTTCCCGTTCTTCTCTATAGAGATCTACGTTTTGGAATGGGCAACTAGCTTCTACTTTCTGACTAACTGACCGACTCTTTGACAATTCAAAAGTGCCTGTAAATGGTTTAATTGAAGTAAATGCTTTGAGATTGAGAATTAAGAGTTTGAGTTCATTTAAATCGGTTCAGTAGTTTTGGCGTGAAAGCGCGACACACAGACAGACAGAGTTGCTTTCGCATTTATAATATTAGTAAGGATTTATCAAAACGCATTCTCTTTTCATTAGTATGCAAGCAACACAACAGTAGATAAGCAGACAAGGCAACCAATATATTTCCATGTTTAGAAAGCTGGAAGGCATGCCATTAGTACCTAATGCATTTCTCCCTCTTGACACGAGACATAAGCATACCGTAATAGTAAAAGGATTAGCTTGTCAGCAAGTTTGGGAGCGAGGCTAACTGCTCATGGTACACAGCACATGGTTACAAGAACTCGTGGATGTTATTTTAATACACCCCAATTTTGCTGAGACTAATTACTGTTGTCATTGAAATTCAATTCAAAACTTAGTAGATTAGGTAAACCCTGTTAGTAATTCTGCACAAGTGTACAAGACTATCCGGCGATTACCAGCATTAGTAGTGATTGCTTGTGGAAAATTACTAGCATTGCCCGCGGCTTGGCCTGTCTTAGATTGGGATTGTTCTATTGGCACGGAATTAGAGAACTTATCGGGATTACCAGCGGTGATTCTAGGGTTACAATGTAGAAGGGTGATAGGTTGCTTGGACGAAAGGGTTAAAGCTTGCACAGGCTTAATTGTAGAATTGTGAGACCTTGTTCTGTGTTCTAACTCGTTTATTTTTACAATAAAAGGCAATATTGTGTTATGCAGTTGCTGAAATATTCTCATTACTCATACTCATGATCATTCTCCTACTCTTGCCAATGAACCTACACTCATAATCTGTAGGAATATCAATTAAGAAGACTTCACTCCATATCGATTGGGAGTAGTTTAAAATCTCACACACGCAGGTAGGCACGCTACACTCAGCACTATTTAATTAATTCGGCGCACAACGACGCCCGCATTCCGACGGATCTCCGAATTTCCTAATTAACATACGCTCACAAAGGTTCGGGGTAATTGTTAATTTGGCAGCACATTCGCGCCCTTTAATGATGCGTAACGTTGGTGCGGGGAATTGCGCGCTCCAACAATTTATTACTCGTATGTGGCAGCTACCAGCGACCGCTGACCTCCACACCTCCCCGCGAATGTTCCCAAGACCGACGCAGTGACGGTGGGTCGGGCCCAGCCAGGGGCCCACGTCAGCTGGTCGCATTTAGGGTAGTATTTGTAATGTTGCTTGTGAAACAATTTGTCGGGCGTCTGTGTGATTGCGTAGGCTCGTATGTTTTGAGTGCTACTTTCGTTTGGAAACTAATTTTAAAATAACAGTTTTGTTTCCAACATGAGCGGGTAATTTCGTTTGAGGCATGTTTTTGCGAAATTAACGTTCAAAGTTGCGTATGAAATTATTACAGTGTTGGGTGCTCGAATAATTATTACACTAATTAATCACAATTATCTAACATGAACCGTGAATGATTAACATTTTCATTACAGTCCTCTAAGATTTCGTTGTAAGTTTGGCATTTAAAATTTACACGGGATTTTCATTATTTATTGAAATCTACACGGAGAAAGTAAATATTTAGAATTTGATGATGCTTCGCTTGCCATAAGCAGATATAAACTAGGGTCCTTAGGTACTAACTTCGACACTATGCTTCACTATGCGTCCATTGCAATAGGCACTGTTTATTAAAACTCTCCATAAGTAACGGTTGCGCATAGGGTTTCCTAGCTACTTATATGGTTGTAGAAAAATTTGGGAACCTACGACAAAAATAATGATTAAGTAAGTATCAAGTATATTGATAAATCTGTTTACAATACACTTACTTACATTAACACTTCAATCAAAAACGATTATGCATCCCCAAAAACAATACCGACATTACAAATCCCACCGGACTGGCAACACTTGAGATAATTATCAGCAAGCTGTTACAACCTTACCAAATCCCCACAATAGGCCGCAGTGTGCGCTAATCCTTCCTAACAAGTGAATAAAGGGGATAACACGCGGCGCAAGTGAGCGCCTGCCCTTAGGGACAGGGGTGACGAACATTTGGGACTATTAACGCGTTTTATTGTAAACAGTCTCAATTGATTAACCGGTTGCTTGTTTTTTATAGGGTGCCGGAGTGGACATTGTGTTTGGAGGTTCCAGTCAGAGTCTGAGAGCTGTAATAAGTTAAGAAAAGTATTTATTACAAATGTTACTTGTCAGTTAATAAAATGAATGTTTATGTGTTTAAAATAGGTATAATTTATATTAGGGAGAAACTCATAATGAAATTAAGTCATCTCATCAACGAATAATTATAATTGATTTCTAAATTGGCGTCATACTCTCTGTATAAACATCGAAATCATTAACATTAATGAAATGATTTGAATCACAAAGTGTTGCCAACATTCCTCGCTCACTTAACAGACGAACGAGGTTGTTATCCCGCCAATAGATCGAGCAGCAATCATCTAAACAACGTATTGGAATCAGAGGCGGGTAGTCATGCAGTGGTCGAGTCATGACGAGCGATGACGAGCAATGACGGTGCGAACGATGTCATTAAGCACAAATACCCGCTCGCGAACCACTGACAGTTTAAATAAAGCAAGTGAGCTCCACAAAGGGCTTCTTATTTACGTAGTGCATAATTTCATTTCTTTGGTCGTGTTTCAATGGAGTTCGGGACGAGGAGTGGGGTGCGGGCGCGGGGGGCGTTCCGACCAATCACGTGCAGGCACGGGCTAAATGGAGTTGCGAGAACCGAGTCTGTTCCCAATTTGGCGGCAATTTGCGCCACAATGCCGTCGTTCTGTTGTCGCCGAGTCGCCTTAACAGGTTATTATTCAATTTGGGGTGCGTCCGACACATTTTGATTAGGCAATAAGTTAATACGCGGTTAGCTGCGGCAGGTTAACTCGCTGCTTTCACTAGTAATTGGGTTGTATCTGGAGTTACGCCTACTGCTTATTGGGTGACTTTCTGTGTTACCCGTTCATTTGTTACATTGATTAAGGGCTGTGGACAGCTGATGGAGAAATGAGACATTTTATTGTTGCACAAATTAAAATTGGCTTTCCCAAATTTTCGTTGCAAAATTGATCGTATAACTTACATACTATACCGTATACTTAATCGTCGAAGGTCTTTTCAACTGTACGTTATAGTTTTCCAGATTTGTCTTGTTGGTTAAAGTTGCCAATCTAAATCTAAGTTCATAAAGTCCCAAAGGATATACCAGATATCTTAGTACAGGCATCTAACCTTATAATACCTTTGTAAATTATTTCTAAGATTTTATATTATTATTTTACCAATTTTTAATATTGAATAATTAATATTCTATTCTTCTATTCTAATGAGCCAAAGCAGCCAATTCATAACTTTTCCCATATATATCGCATACTCTTCCTTCTTCTGGAATACAATCAATACTGCCCGGTTTATACGTTCATAACTGAGTTGTGTCTATTTCAATGTACCCTCGGCTTCTGCTCCTCTCTAAACGACTGATAGCTTTAAACCTATTGATGGATTACATTATATTAGGATCTTAGTAGGGGAACTCGTCTTTCAGAATATTCTTATCTGTCATTTATGAAATTAAATATCTGATGTGGTTGAAATGGAACGTTACACGTACTCCTACTTCAACTTGTTATAAATCGTATCAGGATAGTCCTCGGCTTGCCCCGACGCATTGTCAACTGTTTACGCTATTGTTTTCTATGATTTTACTTCGTACCACTAAATGTATATGCTTCCACCAGTATTTTTCGGATATAACTTGTACTTACTTATAGTACTATATTACATTGTCTAGGCCTAAACACCCTAATACCACAGATGGCGATTGGACTCATAGGTTCAAACCCATACTTGATATGGCAATTACCCCAACATCCCCGTTACAAGCCCACAACACATAATAAACGTTAAAACACGAAACGTCGTTAATTAAACGTGATTGAGAGGAAACGGAAGCCACTGAAACATGATAAAAAGGCTCTAATATGTGCGTAAATACGTCCAGTCACGTCCAACAATGGCGGGTGATAATAACGTAATAACTATATGAAAATATAACGCTAAGGAGAAAATGAGGCGGCCGCGGTTAAATAAACAAGACGCCATGCCGGTGAATTACACGTGAGTGTGGTGTGAGTGACGGGCGGGAGCGGGAGCGGGCTAAATGAGCATCTATTAAACATAGAAAATGTTACGTGGTATCAAGATTTTGAGATTGCTTAGGCATTATCTTATCCGAAATTAGTAATTTATTGTGATCAAGGTCAAGGTATAACTAAAAACTGTTTACTGTTCTTGTATTAGGCAATTATTTCAAGAGTTATCTTCTATTCAATAAAAATTTGGTATACTTGCTTAGATTATTTTGTTATATGGGATCGAAAAATCTAACATGCAGGGTGCTGATAAAAGTTTGAACATTTTACTAACACCACCAGTCACCACCGCCTCTGCCTACCCCGCCCGACAGCTGCGCTAGCTAGGCAACTAGCGGCCGTGAATAAGCGATTTCGGGCAATTGGCGCGCTGAGCGGCCGGCCGGCTCGTGTCCGGCGCGGCGGCGACCGGACGGCTCCGGACAGACCGGCAATTTGCTCAGCGACATAATTACGCACACAATTTGGCTGTCAAATCAGGAGAAACATGCAGAAGGCCTACATCTGACGTGATGTGGGCACACAAAAGACCCTCGTGATTGATCGGTCTGAATAACAACTACTGCAGACTAGGATCAGTGTGCTTCACTATAACTGACCTAGTGTTTATACCGGTAACCACCACGTTTGGCAAACTGATCCGTGACTGTTGCTCTAACGAGTAGGTTCCTAGGTAACTGTCACCGGCCCTAGAGTAATAAGAACTTTTTTGTACATCTAGTTAAATTCCTAACCTACATCCATCCAGCATTAATATCACGTATATGTTTGTAGGAATAATCTCGAATACTTCTGCTGTTTTAGTGATTTCACAAAAATACATACCTACAATTTAGTCAACAACGAAAGCTGACGAATTGTATGGAGTGAGACTTCTGCGTTCTTGTATATAATGGTCTGATAAACTCGAACGTCTAATATCGAAGTGTTTGTTTGACGAATCAAAACGAGATCGCGTAATTGGGTGCCTGTGATTGGGCAGTCAGTTGTAGTCGTTTGGAGTTTTTGTGGACGCTTCGGACTGACTCGATAATTTATACGTAATAGCTTATACTTTGAGATATGAGTTTAATTGACAGGCCTACTGAATTAACTATCGACAATTCGACAGGTCAATGACAAAAATGTGTTTCATTAATTTATTTTACACTTACACAATGTTCTTTTACTGAATCAAATCGAAAGACTTAACGCTCCATAATACGAAGCGCAGAAAAACAGATCAAATACACGTACATAAAGTTTTTATCAATCGGTCGACTACTCAGCATTTTCCATAATCTTATTTTAAAAAGGTACCTACTTGAAAGCGATGCAATCGGATTACTTAAGTCCAAGCAGATTGAGTTCCTGTGGGCCCCACGACCCCCACGGGCCCCACAGACCCCGATGTCTAATATGTTTTTTAATTACTGGCGTCCGTGAGCCGGCGCAATGAAAATCATACGCGATTATCATATTCAGTAGGATTTGCTTGAATACGGGACGATTCAATAGTTCCGATGCGATTACGGGAATTAATACGGAAACGAATTAATGTAGATTACTATGATAGCTCGTTTGGATTGGAAATTGTTGCAAATGTATCAATTGGATTATTATTGCAGCGTGTGGAGATATTGGCTTGATGTCAAGTGATTTATAATACCTATTAAAACAATTGCTTGTTTTCAATAAAACTTTTTTTTTGTTGTATTCATAGGTAAGTACCTATTTCATGTAGGTACCTACAGAAGTCTGTAATCAAATGTAATTGCTGACGTCGCCCTCACATAAATCTTGAAAAAACTTTGGAGATTTCATACTAAATTTAAGAAATGTCTAAAGTATAGACATACCTTCCCACATACACCTTTTGACACGTGTAACTCTGTCTTTGTAAGACGCGAACAAGTGATTCAGTGAAACCGTGACGGCCGCAGTAACGATATCCAAACAGCACGCGATATGATTGGGCAAACACGCTGGCAAACATGGCCGGAATGCTGGCCTCACACGATTGTTACGCCTAACACTTGAGCCAACATAATCACCAACATTGTTACAATATTAGCCTAACTGCTCTTGTTTGTGGACACACCAAAGTTTTTTAGTTAAGCTTTTATATGTGACAAGTTACATTGGCATATTAGCTTAAGTGTGGGAGACGTGGGTTTAATTGTTGAGAAGACCTTGTTTCCTGATTTTGGTTGCCACGTTATAAAACCAATTTTTTATGTTTAGTTTGAAGTCAAAGAATCAGATTTGTAAACCAAATCTAGTACTTAACCATTTTAATGCTCAAATATGTCACCATTATCATAATAGAAAATTGGACAGACAATAAAATACATAGTAAATATTTTACAATGAGAAAAATAAAAATTAAAACTGTTGGTTGGCGTAGCGCGTAGGCCGCTACGAAGTGCTACGAAAGTTACAATCTTCTATTTATTTATTGTTAGTTTTATTGTAGGACTAATACTTCTCTATGCTCTATGCTATCTACGCTTAGCCGTGACAAAACATATTACATACTTTGTGACTTTGTGTGGCTCGTTAAAATCCCAGATATGTCTGTTATCATGGAGGTCGTGGTAGGCTCTAGCTTTTACTACGGTTCGTGTAGCGCTCTATTTAGACTATTAATCACTGTCTTTCACTGATGGAGGGAAACCATGGTGTATATCGCAAGATACCTATTAATTAATTAAAATAACCTTTCATGGGATTTCAATAAGTACCTATCTAAGTAGGTATATGAAATAAATAGCACGACAGCCGATGTTATCACGACGAATCAATATAAATTTAACTTTAATTATTAGTCTACGATCTCAAATTCAAATTACTTACTTATCTCCCATTGTCAATTTTTTTTAACCTTTAACAAGGAGTATATTTATGAGGACAGCAGACTGGCCCCACTCCTGCATTGTGCGCCCCGCACAGGGCCCCGCCACGTCACTGTCCGTACAAAGCGCCTTATTATCTCCATATTATTTTAATATTGTTGCAATACTACAATAACTGACGCGCATTATTTATCCTACACACTAATGAGCGTGTAGGCACCTTACTCGACCAACTTTATCGTACAGCAGATAAAACCTAAGTCAATCGATTTTCAACCTTACGCGGCGGGATTAAAGCTGTGATAATATTTTGAGAGTGGTGTTATTGTGTTGGTTTTATCGGACAAAGGAGTGACACGGGGTGCATCTCGAACTGTCAGGCGAAGTTTTGAATGAAAATAAATGTGTAATTATTATTAGTGGAATATTGTCGAGTGCTTCGGGGAATGGCGTGTGTGGCCGGCGAGAAATGTCGAGTGTTGTGTTATTAGGCCCGAAGAGATTATGTAAAACTTGAGTACACGTAATGTTATCTATTGCTTGAGAGGAGCTATTTTTGGCCAAGTGTGTGTTAAGTTAAGCCGATCGGAAATGAAGCAACAGATTACTTCTTATATTTTCGGTGAGAAAAAGCATCTCAACCCACTACCCATCGTCTAACATAACATGTATTTTGTACTTATTCATTTCAACTACGTTCACTGTTGGTTAGTGGAGGTGGCAAAACAAGTAATTGTCTTCAGGCTGAGGTATATGATAAAACTCATTATCAAATTAAGGTATTTTAAGAATAGTTGTGTAAAAACCCTACAGCCCGACCACAATAGGGGAAATCTACTTGCACATAATTCTACATACTCATAATCGCATCCACCATTGTGGGAAACGCATGTTGTTTGTTGGTGTGCAACCATGCAGCGCTGCAGGCTGCAACAACATGGCGGTAATGAGCGGCAGTCATGCGCCATGCACGCGGTAACGACTCCTGCGCACCTAATGGTACTATTATTGCTGCTGTAGTTTCAGCAGACAATGTGTCAAGTAGTTTAATATTAAATTGTGTGAAGCAGGTATTGTGTTTGGGTTTCTTATGTAACGAGGTGAAGACACAATAGTTAGTTAAACGGAGATGTAAATATGTGGGTGGAGTCAGTAGGCAGGTGGTAATTGCTTGATTCTTACTTTGCTTTTGTATTTTCTTATTTATATTATGGCTTCTGTGTTCTAATAAATTGTAATGTTACCTGGTCAAGCATCAAAGTCAGAATAATCGTGTCAGTGACCATGCAGTCACATACGTGTGGTACCTAAGCTCAACCAATAATAGCCAAGACTATAATAATATAAGTAACAGCAATAATAGCCAATAACGACAGCAGCTCTACAACGGACAAGCAACTGAACAAACAGAGTGTGAATTGCTCAATAATTGGTAATTGCCCGAATACACCACCACCGACTGACTCACTCATATTAAATTGTTAAAACATATTTTAAAATGCAACATCAAAATTGCCCATGTGACTGTGATCGATACGGGATACGAGTCAAAATGGCTGTTAGTCTGCCAACTTATGTGATGTACTTTACAACATAGGTACCTACTTTTATATTTTACATCTACCTAAAGTTTCACACTGATGTACTCTCAATCAACACAGCCTATTGCAGTCTAGTGTACCTGTGTTAACAAATAAATACCCTCCACACACCCTCTACACTCTACACATAGGCCTCTCCCAGGCTGTGCCGCTCACCCTGTCCTCTGCCTTCCATCCCGTCTTTCGCAGCCACTAGCCATCTAGCTGGGTGGCGTCTCACGCTATGCTTGCCGATACGCGATACTGATATAGGTACTTTACAACATACTTTTATATTTTACAACTACCAACCTAAAGTTTCACGCAACTGCCTGCTCAGCTCAATGCTCACACGACACACCTACCCTTATTACGTTGTTTATTCTCAAGAAAAGTGTAGAGAACACTTTGAAGACTATATACAAAACCCATCTCGACGACCGAGTGCGTGCCGTACTACCGTCAAGAGATGAGAAAATAGAATAATGACCGGGTCCCTCCCCGGGGCCCGAAAGGGGTCCAATTGCTGAATAGTTTTGAAGCAAACAACCCTTCAGCAGCCGTCCAATTTGAAGATCTGCCACAAATTGGACACGACCTTTTTTGTAAAGTTGTACAGTCACACGTGAATGCCAAATGTACAAGCTTCGTGTGTGTTTTGTTTGGGTTACAATGACAGCTGTGTTTGTAAGTGGAAGAAAGGTAAAAGTGTTAAGTTGGAGTAAAAAGAATCACTGTTTCGTCAATCTTGAAAAATCCAGTACTTATTGGCTATGTCTTTGACACAGATAATAAGTACAAAGTGACAAAATCAAAATAATCCGACTTAAGCTTCTATTAAGTTGAAGTTCATGAAAAGTACAACACAACAACAATAACTCAGATACAACTCTATTTCTGACTGAGGCGTGGCGTTTAATTTACCTCACCGGATAAGCCAGGGAACTAGAGCTTTTGTTTCTTTACTCTATTTATATCTTGAAACCTGTCCAAACCACAAACAGTATCAAAACTAAACGCTCAAATATTGAACCCTAACCTGTACAAACAAGTTTGCCTGAACCTAACATCTGTTTGGGTGTAAAAGGCGCTGGTTGCCGTACAAACATCTCGAGCGAGGGCCCTCGAGCGCCGGAGCCCCAGGCCCCGGGCCCGGGCAGTACCACGGAACCATTTCGTTTTGAAATGTATTGACGATACACAGGAAATACTAGACGAACTTCCGAAGACGTTTAGAAGTAAATGCATTTTATGAAACTTTCTTATTCATGTGCAATGCGATATTATTAAATGGTCATATTGAGGTCAGTTGGAGGATGTAATGTAATAAATGTCTGCATGCATATGCATGCCTCATGCATTCTTTGCAATATAAGGTATGATATCACTAAAGTGTGGTACGTATATCGTTCTTTACTCTCCTTATAAATAATGCAACCAACTAGTCTTTTAGTTCAGTCTTCCGCATTATCTTAGCAAAGTGGCGGTGTTTTTAGAAGCATAATAATACATTATTATATCTTGTTAGGACCCGAGGTTCCTATTTAAACATAGAAAAACTTTTAACTGGTTAGGTGACATATACTTTAGAGTTGAAAACTTAGAGATAAAGCATGCTGAAGTTCAACATGAAACCTCTAAATGTCCATGATTCAACCGCTAGGCAATGTCTTGAATAACTAAGTGGGCACTCGGACCCCATGGCCCTAGTGTTTCAACCCCAAACGGCTCGAACATATACGTCCCAATAAGGTTGGAGTATTTGCGCCGTTTGAGGTTTTCCGCACCTGTAGCAGCTGCCCCAGCTATGTCCATTAAATGATCGCCATTACACCCACACCATTGTAGTTTTTAATAAACATAAAGTACTTTCACTATTGTCTACGTAGGAAACAATCATCATTCATTTTATTAATCGACTATTTAATAAAGAACAGTTTAATAATAAGGTGTGTTAGCAATGCTGTTATTAAGTGTTTGTCCTGTGCAGTGTGCATGCGTATCAATTGCTCATATTTAATTAATGCTCACCATTGTTGCAATTATTCATATCTAGCACCTGAGTATACAGCGCACTGGAATCATTAGTGGTAACTACCTAGTACAGATAATATCGTAATATTGGTACAGTTACTATGTTTGTAAGGTACATTGATGATTATTGCACAATGTTGTCATAGTAGAAAGCGGCTTCAAGAACTCTTGTTCTTCTTGTCGTTTCGAAGGGACCTCGATGTTGCATAGGTACTGTTAGGAGTAGAAAAGACGTTGATTGGTACATTGGTATGACAATGCTCGGTAACACGTGTGTAGTCACTGCATTCCTCGAACTAATGAGCGTAATTAATTTTTCACCCCTTGAGGAATGAAATAATAGAATTAAGTGTAATTTGTGTGCCAATTTAAGAGCTAGGTACTGAGTATTAATGTTTATATTTTTATTATTATTATTTTTGGAACTCAAATAAGATACTCCAGTTGCTTATAGAGGTTCGCATTGAAAGTATTGTAAATATTATAAAATAATAAAGTTAGTGCATTAAATAACACACGCATTTCGTAACAGGAAGTATCACAATATTCCACGTAATCAGTTTCTGTGCGAGTAAGACGTTCTTATTATAAATATGTAGAACAACACGAATCCATCATTCGATTTTTTCTATTAGCAAATTCGTATTTTTGTAAAACAAATTTTCTATTTCCGACCGTTTGTATGGAGTCGATCCACTGTGCGTTAGAGGCCTTGTTCAAATTGTCAAGGGTGCAGGTGAACGGACATTTGGAACATTCTTGCAGGTGGGACATAGTCTGTTCAGGAGACGAATTAGCGCACATTCTTAGTGTACCTAAAAGATCTTTGATTACCAAATTTAATAATAAACAATGTAATGCACTGAGTTTCAATGGGTTTATATGTCACAAAATACCCGACTTATCCAGTCTATTTCCGCACAAAGGTCGTACAGATTAGGCATCACAAAGAACATGTTTTTCAATGGACAAAAAGGCACC
The DNA here is from genome assembly GCA_948473465.1 of Lithophane ornitopus. Lineage (NCBI taxonomy): Eukaryota > Metazoa > Arthropoda > Insecta > Lepidoptera > Noctuidae > Lithophane > Lithophane ornitopus. Next base: position 524,257 of record OX419624.1, on the reverse strand, counting down.
ATTTTCCTTATCCCACTATCTGCAACGGTCAGCGAGCAATATTGATAATTTGATATCCTTACGAATACTTTTCTCCTACATAAAAACATGTCCACATATACCACCCTGCTGCGACCATCTTCAGACTATTATTACATAATAAAACTTCCTGCACGACATAGTAAGGAGCATTAGATGGCGGGGACATAAACAATGTCAGCTAGGCTACAAATCTCGCGGCGGGGCGCATCCCTATCATAACCTGATTACTGGACTGCAGCGGGAACTTGAGAACTTACGAGAATACGGTTTACGAGAAACCGAGTGTACGAGATACGCGTATATCGGTTTGTATTAAATGGTTATTTACTGCCCCTTACGGGCAGTTAGCTTCTTATTGGATTTGCGGCTTGATCGGTGTTTATTGTTTATCCAATTGTTTTATATCTGGTTGGGTATGTGGGTCGTCGTTAGGAAATAATGGATGGCCGAGATTTTCTATGGCATAAATGTTTAATAAAATGTTGTGTGAAAACCACCAACTCGAAACTTTGTAAATCACAAAATATTTAACAAATGATTAACTAATTCTCGCATACATTACGTTATTGAGATGACATGAAGTGAAACTGTTTATTCTGTAAATACGATACCTATCGCAATCACTTTTACTCGTCATATTAAGAATAAGCTACATGTGGTCGGCGTTTCCTATATGACTACTCTGAGAAGAACGCCCGAAACAAACTCGGCAATAGCAAATCAGCTTAATTATTAAGTCAGTTTAGGTATAAAGGTATGTTGGGCAGTTTTCCTCTTCACGTTTACGTAGACCGAATGATTATAAATACAATACAATAAAATTGTATCAAACGAGTAACCTGTTTCAATGCATTACAGTGTATTAATAAACAGTGTTGATTGCTCAGGTGTAATTAGCGCGAATTCGTCGTGAGCCGCTGTTATTGTGTTATTGCAGTCCATAATTTATAATTAACACACATAGTAATAATAAGTGCAGGTGATAAAATGAATTTTAATAATTCATTGATTAAATATATGAATAGAATAGAATATATTTTATTGTAAAACATGAGTGCACACATCAAATAATATGTGAGAGGTCTTAAAGAACAGGTAGATCTGCATGTTTTGCCATTTATGGCGTACAAAACAACATAATTTTTGGTTTAAAATAAACCATAAAAACAAAATTTGAGTTTACACAACAAAATATGAGATTTATATATAACTTAATCCTAATGCTAATTTGTCTTTACTTTGAGACTAAAATTGTGAAAATGTTGTAATTATTGGAATCTATTTAATTAATTGCGGTCATTTAAAAATTCCGATATGGTTTGGTGTCTGTTTGTACCAGGAGGAGCTTGAATCGATCGTGTTGCGAGGTTAGTCTGTGTCAGTGGATGGGTGACCAACTGACCAATCTTTAGAGCTTTCAAACATACATACATGCTTTCAAATGGCATATTTCGCTTCTAAACTGACTTTTTGAAAGGATTGAACCTGGGTGTACTGAAAGTTGAGAGATCAGATCGGAATTCTTCGGTAGTAATTTTATTGTCAGTTTGGTTTACCGATCATAACCGGTAACTTGTGAGAGCTCGTTTACTAAATAAACACTAAATAAATCTTTCACTATCATACGGGATAAATTCGACTCAATTATGAAGCTATAATTTGTTTCCAATTCTTTCTCATTAACCGACGTCAATAAGGTGACTGAATACTAATAAGTAGGTACCTACCTCAAGCAAACCAGGTAACTAAAACATAATGTTATCTACAATAATTGATTAGCGCTGTGACTAAGTTTATTTGTGCAGATGCGCGGGCACAGTAATCAATCGGTTACGTTATAATGCTGGTAAATACATGCAGTTGTGTTCAGTTACGCTGCAGTGCAGGTAAATATATGCAGTTGTGTCTGCGCTAGAGTGTATTGTGTTGCAGTGTGCAGGCTTCATGTGCATGAGACGATTGAAAGACACTGATGATGGTTGTAGGGTCAAACTCTATGCCATGGACTTTATAGAAATACTATAGCTGCGCCCCGCGGTGTCACCCGCTTAAGTCCCGATTCCGTGGGAATATCGGGATAAAAAGTATCCTTTGTCCTATTCCAGGTCATGGTCTACCATGTGCCAAATTTCATCTAAAACCGTTCAGCCGTTTTAAAGTAAAAGCGTAACAAACAAACAAACTCACTGTCGCATTTTTAATATTAGGATAGTTAGGATATTATAGATATTTATTAGTTAGATTAAATATTTTGTATTTCTATAAAGTCCCACACACTCAGCGTCATCATTATAATATTAATTAAAGTCAACACTACCTGTTGTTTATGTATATCTGACGTTTAGTCTACACTCAAAGCAGCTAGAAAAGCAGGATAACGTAGATTTTCCAAATGTCACGTTACCTATTTATATATTGGCGAATTACGCACCAAAGTGACAACATTACCACTAAACAATTTGTTTGATTACCACTTAATTAGGTAAGTAATGCACCTTTCATCTCGAATTTTGCTGAACAGGCCTCTGTGAGAATTAACGGGCCATATTGTGGTGGATTTTGACCCGCTATTAATATCACGGCTAAGCTACCATCCTGGGGCCAACCCACGACCTACGACATAATTTGGGGCCATTAACACTGGGCCACCGCTCCTATAAAAACAAGGAAGTTAATAAAACACTAATATAAACATACTAAGTAAATTAAGTGAATCAAACATCACTGCATTATCTATACAATTAATAACCCGTGGTACCGTGACAGGCGCACTATTCTCTCTGACACGACACGTTAGCGCATTAGTTAATGCCCTGTGCGTGACACTCGCTGCCTTTGTGCCGCCTACCGACGCTAATCGATCATAATCGATGCAGCAATCGACTCATTGTTCACTCGATTAATCGAATTACGATAGCAGTTTTATGACTTGTAACTTAATTAAATGTAATCCATTTGTTGGAGGTTTGGCTTTGTTCCATGATTTAAACGGCGGAGGGGGGAGGTTCCTTATTAATAGGCTTTAAAATCCGATGCAACCCAAAACAAACTGATTCATGGACACAGTGACTGTGTTTATCTTCCTACGAGTCATAGATTTAATTCGGTAAAGATATTTGCAACAAGGTGTAGCAACAATATGTATTTCCGAAGTCCGTTTGTTTGTATGCGTCACCTACGATACAGAGCAACAAAATTGTCTTACTATCTTTCTTTCTCACATTCATGTTTATTTTTCATCTTAATATTCATACTTCGCAAGCTTCCCTGTCCCCAAAACAAAGTAACAGCAATAAACCCATTATATTTCCGTACCACATCACAATGCCCCGTGCGCTACATCTTGGCCGCACCATCAGATCTGCTTAGCCCCATCATTTGTCTACACACCCCCCACACCCCCCGGGGCTGGCGGCACGGAGGCACGGGGTGCAGGGGGACGGAGGGGCTATTATCAAGTTAGTGTCGCATCATTTACCGGCTGCTTTACATAAATGATTCAATAAAGAGATACACTCGATGTTCACTTCTATTTATGGTGTTTGGGTATTTAAATCTGCGATGATAATGTGACTTCTTGTTTGGCAAACTAATTGAAAATGTTTGCTCTACCGTAACAAATCATCCTTTGCAACCTACTAGTAAACAAAGAAAGAAAAGTGGGGCAATGATGAAAAAAAACCTTTCAACAAATTCTAGTCTACAAACTCCTGTGAGGCTGTCGTTGACAATTATTATAAGTCTGCTTATGTCTATTCTCCGTGTGACCAGTCATTGATTTGGAGGCATTAAGTAACGTAAACTGGCCACTGACCTAAAATCTTAAATAATAAACTGTTTCTATGTTCCCTACACGTAGTTTATCGCCTTATTCAATAGCGCAGTTCTGTTCAGTTCTCTAATTTTAGCAGATTAGGTAGTATTCATGTAGTGGGACTGTTGGAGCCAGTGAACGACTGAACAGGTCTGAATAAGAAGGCAGTAAACAGTCTGCGAACTTAGCGCGCCTGTTAAAACTTGTCCCGCCTGAGACGAGCCGCGCTGAACGACTCAAACAACTATACCTACTCTACGTAAAGCATAGGATTTATATTGAACTTTCAAGTAAAAAAGTTGTGTAGGTATTAAATGGTTTTGACTCGAAACCAACAGCTGCTAATCGCTTTAAATAAAGACCCTTCAGCCAACGAGACAGATTAAATAATTAGCACAATGTCTCAATCAAGAGAAAAGGAGCTGTGTAACTGGAGTCGTTAGAGAGTAGTATAGCAAAACTGAACGATTAGAGAGAGATACCTACTTACTATTATTCTTCAAGATAATGGTGGCGAGTTATTAGTAGGTATCATCTGGACCGTTAAGATGTAACATACTTGACTAGGTACTGCTGTCAACCTTTACTGAACATCTGTAGTGTACTGAGTTAACACGACACTACCAGATGAATTTGATAAAACCATAAAAATATCTACCGAATGATTTTAAACCACTTCGTAGCAGTCGTAGCAGTCGAATATATCGAAACTACCCAGTATACTGTACCGGGTGTATCAATGAACCCTAGACGGCACTACACGACTAGCGCCGCGCCCCGTCGCCGCCCAACTTTATAATTGAGCCGGAGCTGAGCTCAACTTGTGTCCTTTGTGAGCTGAGTATTTACTGCCAACCTTCAGCGAGCGTACCTTGCTTGACCTATTTATTGATCGATTTCGATTTAGTTCAAAATATGGAAAACTGGACCTATAAAGGATAGATGAATGAATTCATGCTTGTTTAGATTTGACGATTAAGTACAGATAAGGTGTTAGCATTGATTGCTTAGAGTTTGTGAAAAACCCCAAATGGAAGATCTATATCTCTAACTTTTAAGAGAATTCTATTTCAGCTCATTGTTGTGACAATCCCAGAGAAGAATTCATAAGAAACTTTGACATACTCTTGTGAGTAATAATGAAATGTATTTCAGTTGTCCCTACGCGGGCGTATCCCTGATTCCATTTACTCGCTACAAATAAAACCACTGCCCGTCTAATATCATTAAATCAGAAATTCCACTTAAGATATCGGACGCAATCAAGTGACGACAATTGAGCGCGTCGCACAATACATTGCGTTTTGGCAACTCATCGGTAATATAGCTAAGTGAGCCGCGGGTCGGTGGACAGCAATCAGGCAAGCGGTCGATGACACCCGGTGTGGTGGACGGCGTTTGATTGGACAGCTTGTGTTTATTGGAGTGATACAAAGACAGACGTGAGTTTATTTAGGAACATGTAGAAACACAGGAGTAGTTAGAGTCCATAGTGCATCCTATTGTGTGATGCACCACGGACTGCCTTACCTACTACAAAACATTAATCAATCACCAATGTTGAATATCGAGTGTTTATGAGCTAAGTTGTTGTACCTACTCAATATTAATGTTTAGTGGGGCTCGGCTGAATCGGGAAAAATCCTACATTCTCGCATCGTCCATGCTCGTATATCCTCGGTCCATCCTTGTATTGAGTCACACAGTGGCGCTGACAATGTGACTCTCCATTACGTGATTCTTTGGAGAATGGAGGGCGGTCTAATGTCGTTAGAGGTTAAGTAATTTAATACCCCGTACTACTTTCTATCAGTTTACCAGTGAAATGACATTTGATCAATTTTATTACTTTGGTTTTGATAATGATGTAATGTCTTCATTCTGGTCGAGCCGTATTAGAGGTAACATTAAAATTGGCTATTAAGATAGGATCAATCTTTTGAGGATTGATTCTATTTTATTCATATGTAATACAGGGTGTAAAGGACAGCCCTCCGCAGACTGATGGGATGAATTCAACATATCATAGTAAAATCGGTACATGAAATTATTTCAGGAACGTTATGAGAATCCAATAAACCTGATTTCTATTATTGCCTCACGCGCAATGTATCGTTAATTCGTTACCGTGGCAAAACCCGCATAGAGCACTCCCCGTGTCGAGGGGGGGTTTTTTATTTTAGCTGTTTTATTTACATAAATGGAGTGCTGCGTACAGAGAATATAATTTTACATTGAAATAAAGGAATAGTAACTGAAAAAACGATATGCCGGTGGAATATGATTCAAAATAAGGAGCTGAATGCCCCCTGTCAATATTGGAGTGCTGTCCCTTGCACCCTGTATAGATTCTGGCTTTTTATGAGGATAATAAAGTTTCATTCATTAATTTATGTTTGATTTCATAGCATTACTTTTGCACCCATAAAACCTAGGTTTGTTTCCTTATTGTATTGTGTTCTTTGTAAAATATTTTGTAATCTGTCTAATAATAGATGATGATTTCAAGAGAAACCAAAAAAAAAATGTTAACCTCGTATTTCGTTAGACCAAACAACTGATCGGTTACAAAAATAAATCGCAACAATATCTAGACAAGCAACAAACCATATAACAAGAGCTCAGCGGGTGTCCGGGAATCTCTGTCGTTAGTCCACCCGTCCGACCGGCCGTGCGGGCCGCACACGGCGCGCGATCGGCACGTGCGGCGCCAATTATTACAAATGAGCATTTTTTAATGATAGTGTCTCCTGTAATCGTGTTAGCGCCTCAGGGTTACACATATTGGTACCTAGTGAGTGTTAGTTTTTGGATATTTTGTGACAAATGAAGTGGAGGACTCAGAACAGAGGGAACTCACCTAGTGATGAACCCATAGATGGTGAACCATTTGGTTTATTCCCTGTCGTTAGTTTGATACCGAAGATTGAAACGCGTTGATACATCAAAGAAGTCTTTTTGGACTGTACCAGAAACGAAAATTGTGATAATGTATTAATATCTTTGAACTTTAAGATACTCTTTAGTTATCCACTATGAGTAGGTAATCTGGAAGACTACTTGCTTATAGATTGTACATAACTCAAAATGTAGATTGTAGGTACCTAATATATTTGATACATATACCTTACTACAAAAGCCTAAAATTCAATACCTACTTACACCTAAAAATCATAAGCAAGGTTCAGGTCAAGGTTCCACTGTTTTTTCATAATTTTTTAAACAAACTACCACATTAACTAAATGCACTGTAATTACTATAAAATAGTCCACAAAGCTGCCTCAGACTATTGTAGTAGATCATTATCTGTGCGTTGCGCACGCGTCTATTGTCCGAAACGACCCGACGCGCGACGATACAACGTTGCGTGGAGTGCGCGTGGGCACGGTATTGTCATGTTTTTGTATTAATTGTGGATTAGGGGATGTAAGGCTATTTGTGGTAATTGTTCTACGTGGTTGGGTTAATGCTTTATTAACAGTTCATAGAATGGGGATAGTTTTAAATAAATACAGTGTGTTTTACAGCTACAACAATCTTATTACCTAAACTCATCTACGGCGTAAATGTTTGGAATCCATTGACTAATAGATATGTTACGTGTATTTACTCATTTTCTGTCAATTATATTCTTATATATATCTATAAATGCATAAATGGTCTATGGCATAATGGGCAAGCTATTATGTTTATTTTAAATCAAGATACCTAGGTACCTACCTGCTCAAATTGTTTTCAAAGAAAAGAACAATTCTTTGTCAATAAATAAACTAACCTTAGAGCCAGAGCTTACATTTGATTTATCATTCATATCATTGTTGGTGCAAATAAATAGCGCTGTTATATTTATTAACCAAAACAACCATTCAAACCGTCTCCCTAACGAACTAAAGAAACACCAGCTAAAACAAATCACGTGTTCTCACACCTCAACAATGTGCCTAGGGGATGTAACACCATAAACATCCCATGAATACAATGCTCCCATGAGCTACGAGAGCTTTTCCAACTTTGCTGTCATAAGGGTTGGCCATCATTTGCGCGCTGGTGAGTCTCTTGCGCACTGCGCGGGGGCAGGAGATGTCATTTGTCTTGTCATATTAATTTCATTTAAATAAATAAGTGCTTTTTGGTTTAATAAAGTTAGCCATTTGTAGCTTTTAAAGTTTAATGGTTTGAAGTTGTAGTAAAGTGCTTGTAGTGATTTTAATTGAAAACCATTTGAGTCGATAATGCCCCCATTATGAAAAAGTTTTAAACTAATGTTAACAAATATTGAAATGAACTTTTGTTGTATCTTATTGTCTCATTTTTAGCTAGTTTCTGTATTTAAAATGAATTGTGAACTTCTCAGATACCTACATTTTATGAGGGAAGCTACGTTTTTCTACCATCCATGGGAAACTGTAAGCAATTATTTAGGAATATAAAAATAAAAATGAAAAAAAAAAAACTTTACTTATGTAGACTGGTACTAACTGAAAACTAAAACAAATCATGACGCAGTTACTTTTGTACAAAATGTATTCCACTTGTATAACTTCCCAATAAATATTAGTTATAAAATGAAACTGGTGCAGTCATTGAAAACATCCATTAATACACATTACGACTTTTAAGTCGCACCAGTTCATTATTAGGAATTAGGGGACAGGCGGCGACGGGCGCCCGGCATAGTCGCCCTAGCCGAAATGCTCGGGGGCGTGCTATCACCACGATGAACTCGGAGCTTGCACATTTAATTTTGAGCTTTATGATGTAGTAATAAGGATGTGAACAAGTGTGTTGTTAAATTTGCACTAAGATAATTTATAGTTTATCTCATAAATAGATTATTACACTCCAAGTGGTGATATAAATCAGCACTAATGCGATTGTATCGAGTCTGTTTGGTGATGTTTTGTGGTTATTGAATTGTTTTTATATGTTCACATGATGCCGGGACTCGGGACGCCATTTATTTCAGATAACTAAATTAACGTTGAGCATTTTGTTGAGGACAAGAGTGTAATTGATATTAATAGCAACTATGTTTTAATGAAGAATGCTGGAGTAATGTAATTATAATAAAATAGTGCTTTGTTATGGGACGATGAGGTTGGAGAGCGGCCCCTAAAATAGACGGATGAAAGAATAGCCGCGGTTTGAATCTGCTTTCATTAGTATGTTATTAAATCCCTTAACCGGTGAAGCTCCGCGGCGCTATCGACATAATAATAACACCAACAAAATTATGTAGTACCTACTTAAACTGAAGATTTGTACTTTCAGTTTTCAATTATCTCTTTAATCGGCGAAGAAAATGTAAGAAACATTTCCTTCGGCGGATAATGAAAACATTTGGAAAAGCAATGTGTTTCGTAACTGAAATAAAAATATAAAAACCAAAAAACCAAGATAGATACCCACGTAGGTAAGCAACCCCACAGCCTTGTGGACGGTTTACAATGACGAGTGTGCCCATGTTTAGACAAGTTGTACAAATTGTAACATGCGGCGTTCAATCACGAGCCACTCGAGTTGGGCCGAAGATGCGCTGCGAGGGGACATTATACCGGATTATACACTTGGCACAGAACTACACACAAACGATAACAAATACTGGAGATATAAGCTGGTTTTCATAACATGCATTGAAATTTATAATTAGAGGTTTATTTGAAAATGTTTGTAGCGCGATTAGTACCTAGCTGTCTCAATTGAAATGTAATGACCAAGCCTATGTTTGCCAAAGTGGATAATTAAGCCCATGACATGTTAGATTTGATGTCAGTAATAGAAAATTTGCGGTTTTAACCAGCGTTTTCCGATTGCAAAGGAAACCTCTACAACCGAAGCCTATAATTAATTACGAGAACATACTGCAATGTTTCAGGCGCAAACAAAAAACGGAACGTTCCAATCAATTACATAATTTGGATGTTAATAACCGCACACACGATACAAGCAAATAAAGGCACAAATAAGGCGCACTTCCCACGCACTAGGAAAACAAAGAAGGATAACAGATAAACAGCTGCACACAAGGAAACCGCACAACATGGATAACAAGCACTTACTGCGTTTGTTCTATTTACTCACTTAACAAACATATTTGAATCATTATTAAAGGTAAGAGGTTTCTACTCTCCTGGGCTATAGGCACCTAATAGAGCATCTGAGCTAGTAGTGGGGTGATGTATACTATTTATCTAGAGGCTGTTAGATTCGACAGAACCTCCATAGTCCCGAGGTAGGTAAATGAACAGGGAAATATAACTGAATCCCTATTCATTTCCATTTTTCTACTTTCCTATACACAACTATACCCCATTTGAAATAAGATTAGACATTAAAACAAACCCTTTTACATTCCGTTCAACTGAGTTTGACTTTTATACCGTGGGCATAAGGATAGCATTAAAAGCAAAAAAAGTTACACAATACCAACTATCTACTGCGGCTGCCATTTGTCATGCCACTAACGCAATAGAATTCAAAAACGGTTGAACGGAATGTAAAAAAGGCTTATCTATACGTCTAATCTTATTTCAAATGGAGTATAGAGTACCCAGATATGCCTAACGAGCCAACGTTTTATAAAAACAGTAGCTGTCGTCCGCGACTTCCTCTGCTTGTATTTCATAATTAGATAAATATCCAGGATGAAAATTATCCTACGTCGTTCTCCAGCTGCCAGGCTATCTATCGGTCAAACATAACACGATTACTTTTCATTTGATACTAGTTAATTTCGCATTTACAAACATATTAATATGGCTAATACGCAACAGACTAATGGAAGGTGCACTAAACTGTTCCTACACGGTTGTTGGCCGAATGTTTACGAGCCTTCTGCCCCTAACTGTTTCGTGGTCTGAATAATCAGTCGGTGGAACGCGGCCGGCCGGCTAGGTGGCTATTACCGGACGCCGGCCGGCCCCTGTGTCCGGCACGCTAATTGCTAAATTTGCCCCGGAAGGGGGCGGGTGCCCACCCCCGGGCCCCGGCTTATTGCGACCTGCCGGGGCTGCTTACAGACGTGTTTATCGGTTATTCGGTTCTCTCGAATACGTTACTGTTTCAGTTATTAAAGTTACGGTTTTTTGGTAATGTGTGTGTAGGGTGACAGAAGGTGCGGAAATTGCGAGGTTACACGATGTATTTACAGTGAAAATATAATTACAGCTGTAACTTTTATATCTGCCTGTTTTATTTCTAATCACAGGACTGGTTTCGATTGGTTTTTGACCCTGATCCCTGGTCATTCATATTGGTTTGTACAAAGGACATAGAGGCTATTCTTACAGCATACTTTAACGTCAGTCAGTTTATGTATATTATGATTTCTTTGTGCTAAATTCATTTCAAGTGTTAGCGATGACAATTATATTTTTCATTCCTGCTGAGACCATATATGCGGTGACGACAATGCTGAGAAGGTGTCTACCTTCTCAGCATTGTCGTCAAAAAAAAAATACAATACAATGCTTATGTTTATAAGCATTTTATTTTTTTTATTTGATGAATATTTCATTTAATCTTACTTATTTTAATGAGAAATAATATTATTTTGTAATAGGTATCTATAATTAATTAATTAGATACCTACTGAAAGACTCTTGTGCCACTGATCTAGCGGTAAGTGACAAGAGCATCACGTTTAGTTGACGTGAGTCATAACCACGGTAGACAGAATAATACAAATAGTTAAAAAACAAAGAATGCAGGTAATCATGCATGCATGCATGCAGGCATGTTCTCATGACCTAATCAATTTCTGTGCTTAAGTATCTACAGCCATTCCATGCTGTGTTTGGTTAATGTAAATAAAACAGCGTATAGCAGCCATCAAACTGTATAGGTAAGTTTACCTAATATGAGACTAGATCACATTCAACACATACTTACCTAATTGCCGTAAATTCGATATAAATAGTAAAGCACTATCCTTATGAGACGGGTATTCACAGAGGTAGGTACATAATATCGCCGTATCGGCTTTTCGTTACCGGCTGAAGGGGCGTAATTGCCGCGAAACGCGATCAGGCGCCGTCTCGAGAGCGGATGCGATACGGAGACGAGCCGTAACCGGGATTCCTCCGGCTTTGCTTCACGGATTATTGATACTGATTCTATTGCACTTAAATGTAGGTTGGAGCTGTTTCTGGGCAGAAATTTAAGTTAAAATGTTACCTAATTGAAACCGTTTTGAGTTGTTTAGAGAGCGTGACCGAAAACAGTCAATTTGCATTTATTCTATTTTTTTAATCGTTTTCAGCGAACCTTTCTTTATCCATTGGTTTGACATTTCATGATATCATAAGTAATAAAAACTAAAACCCAACTACGACTAAAAAGGTATAAACAAGACACCACAGACAGACAAATTAAAAATCCGGAGTCACACGTGTTAGGGCATAAATCGAACAGATTACGTGTGACTCCGGATTTTTAATTTGTCTGTCTGTGGTGTCTTGTTTATACCTTTTTAGTCGTAGTTGGGTTTTAGTTTTTATAACTTTTTTTTTTTTTTAATTCTTTTGGGGTTATAATATATATATTTTTGAAATGTGCTCATTAAACCCTTTCATTTGATACCTAACATGGTACGATTAAACAATTTTTTTTTTCAAGTTCCTGACTTTAGATGGTGCCATTTTTAATTTAATGTGACGTCACATGGCCTATAACCAGCGGACGATCAAGAGGCTTCCAACGATACCTCATTTGTCAAATTGTGATGAGTGGTTTAGAAGATATGAGGGAACAGATGAACATACATACATACATACCGGTCAAAATCATAACCCTCCTCTTTGCTTCGCCGTAGTCGGGTAAAAAGTAGGTTAATTTTTTATCATCGAAACACTAATCTAACAAAGCACCACTAAAACATTTTTACTTAAAACGTAGCTCCGTACAGAGACGCACAACTTAATTTGCCTCAATTTAAAAGACAAATTAATATAGGAGGGATTATAGTTACTACTTAATCGACAATTTGCCACACTATCAATTTTGTTACCAACTTCCTCGTATTTATGACACAGTAGATTACGTACATATAGTTAATTATGTCGGTACATTTGTATTGTACTTCATTCATTTTTCGCTTTTAAGGAAAATAAAGTGATTAGTTCGATAGCGACCGGCGCGGCGGCGGCACAGCACGACACAGCACACCATGTCTATCCCGACCATGTCCGTGCTGTATATCACTTGGGTCGTCGGGATCACCTTATCATCGCTATGCTTGGTACTGCAAGGAATGCTCTCCGTGATCAGAGCCGACCTAAGGAAACCGGACCAGGCGATCCTCATACACCTGACAGTCGCGAGATTGGTTCACACATTCCTTGAATTCGTGCATGAAACTACAAACTATTATACATTTGACAATAACATGTACACATCGGCTCTAACGGGATTGTACTACTATATGGACGCCGTGGCGGTGTGCTGGATGTTCGTGTACGCGAACAATTTACGCGACCAAGTGGTGTCAAATGTTGTGTTGCAGAAGTTGAACTTAGTGTTCCTGTCTCTACTGATTTGGATCCTTGCGATGCCAGTGGGATTGTTATATTTCATCTGTACATATCGTCCGAGCAATGTGATTATATACGATACAGCTTTCAAAGGGATAAAAGTCTTCGTTTTAACATTGAACGTTTTGTGTTACTGTGTGATCTTCTGTGGAATTATAACCAGAAGCAATTCTAATGGAAATTTCGCAAATATCATTAATAAATGTGTTATCTCATTCATATTAGTTTGTACAAAGGACATAGAGGCTATTCTTACAGCATACTTTACAGTCAGACACTTTATATATTACGTTTTCTTTGTGCTAAATTCATTTCAAGTGTTAGCGATGACAGTTATATTTTTCATTCCTGCTGAGACCTCATATGCGGTGACGACGAGAAGGTAGAGAAGGAAGGTAGAGGCGAAAAGGTAGCACTTTATTGTTTTTTTTTGTTGGATTAATATTTCATATAATCTTACTTATAGGTATTGAGAGATTCTACGTTTACGAGTAGAATGTAGCGAATTAATTTAATTTTAACGTATATTTTTCGATTAGAATTAACTTTACAGGAAATACAAAAATTGTAGGTATTGTATTAACCGATCTAGTAACCTTATTTGTATATATAGCCATATTTCCTTGTAGTTATGTGGGTCACTTTATTTGTTGTATATTATAAATAAATATAGGTAGGCACCTACACAAAACTGGTTTTTATTTTATTCAGGTACCTAGTTATATTCCCGAAAACCGGTATATCTTACACTTTAGGTACTGCTACTGCATATTATAGAATATTTATTTATTTACATTTATGATGTTCGTGTTAACGATATCATGTTGACTTTTTGTTTATTATTTAAAAATTTGGCATGCAAACATTACTTACAATAAAACCATATCCTACTTATCTAAATACTCAAACATTTTTCAATCTATTGTGCTGACTTTGGACTATCCAAGTATTCAGCATTATTTCGGGAGGTGTGAAAGTGAAGTACTTTCTGATGAATATGAACAACTTTTACAATCCCTTGCTCCTAGAAATATCGAAGAATAGTATCGGTGAGAGCTAAGTACTAAACTACGGCTTTTATTAGTATGAAATCAACATCATCATCATCAGCCTGTAGGCAGCAGTCCACTGCTGGACATAGGCCTCTCCAATCCAATCGCATCTCACTCGATCTTCCGCTAATTTCATCAATCTACTAGAGTCACCCTGTGAAGACTGTTACTCCACCTTGTCTGAGGGTCTACGGCTATTTGTATGGCCGAGCCATCGCCTCTTCAGCATGCTCATTCTGATGGCTATGTTATCAACTCTAGTTCTCTGTTAGATCACCTTATTTCAGATTGCTCTCTCAAAGAGACACCCTTATAGACCTTTGATCCTTTCTATGGAAAGATCGCTGAGCGATTTTGAATTTGTGGATCAGTCGTGCGGTGAGTGTCCACGGCTCCGCAAGTTATAGGGGCAGGCAGCACTCATTGAGGACCTGTAGGTACTAGCCCGTACCTGAAGATGCCATAATTTACCCTACGTTATCCCATTCTCGGCCTTTGTAGCCATGTAACCAAAACCCTAATTTCAACATTTATTATTATAATCATGTCGATTTTGACATACATATACACCATAACGTTAATCTAGTTGTCGAGTAGATGATTTTTTCAATAATTTGATTTTGTTATTAGTTTTCATAGTATTTTGCTCAAATATATGCTGAATAAGGATAACTAGAAATAGGGATATCCCAATAATTATATTGTTGCTGCTTGTTGAATAAATTATAGCAATTAGAAAATACACAATTTAATATGAAAAGTAAGAATTATTAACAATAACCAATTAGTTTGGACACCACAAAATATTGTCAGATTCCATACACTTTGTCAAACATTCTAACTTAACAAAATATCTTGTTTCCTCAAATAAAACAACCAAACTACAATTTAGCCTCAATGTCTATTATTTTCACGCAGAGAAAGACACCCTTCTAGATAATACCTTTGAGTAAATAAACCAATAATATCCAACCATTTCCCGTAACTAAGCGAGCCGAGCGATGCTGTAATATCCGCAATAGATCGGACACGGCACAAATTAGAGGAGTGCAGTGTGCGGCTGAGATGCGGATATATCCGCTATCGGCGCGTAATTGGCGAGAAATGTGATCGCCGCCGCCGCCGGGCGCGCTCTGTTACCAGGTTACCGGCACAGTGTACCTGTGTTACCTACCGCTACGTGCTGCAGCTCGTGGAATATTATTTATATAGAAGATCATGTTGGTGTGATACAGCCGATTCTCGGTTTACACGAGCTAACAGGACAGGAGAACAGATTGGTGTATGTAAGTAATGGGCAAAAGTCGACCAACACTTGAATTTTTTTTAAATAAATTATTGTGCTAAATAAAATATATAATTTCCTAAAATCGTAACAGAAGCAAAAGAATATTAACTCTGAGCAAGGAACCCGAGCACGACTCAGAGCTCTTTATTACAAACTATAGCGACCCGCTGCTGCTTCGCACGGATTTTATGACTTGAGAAAACATCGAGATTTCTTAGTTATAGGTAACTTTAATTAATATGAACGTAAGTAGGTAGGTATTATACATATAGGTAAACCTTCCGGAATAAATTCTCTACTAAACGATGGTGAAAACCTCATCAAATTCTGTTGCGTGGTTTAGAAGAACAACGCTGACATACAGACAAAAACGAATAGCGACTTTATAATATGTATTTCAGCATCTATATAGATGCTGAAATACATTAAGTAATAAGTACTTATAGAATAATGTCTCAAATATTACATTGATCTAAAAGTAGCAGGAATAATCTACTTTTGTCGCTAACACCAACACTAACTACGTGCCACCTCGCTAGAGAGAGAGACAGTGTGAGGTTATTTGGGGGTTCCAGTGGGTTTTCTGTGTAAGTCACGATGTTACCTATATTACCTACAGTAGCTGTACACGTTATGAGTTGTTACGCCTGCAGATTGTTATGTCAAGTATCTATTTAAGAACATAATTACAAATACCCATACTTACATAATTCTTCATCTTCAAGTCATTATTCTTAAACTATGCAAGTCAATAAGGAAAGCAATCATTGCTAGATTTTAATGCACAACAACCTATTATTGTAGTTATATAACTAGGTATTAATGATATTGACATTTCAAACATTTCTTTCAACTCCGAAATAGTACCTGGTACCTACATTGTTTAACAATGACATAAAAACCACTTAAAAATACGTTAACAAATGACGTAATCAAAATATCCGACAGATAGCTCATTGTGGACGGGCGACGCGGCCCGTCGGCGCACGGTTCTCTCGCTCGCGGATTTTGTGGTGAGCACGCACACCCCACGCGTGACCCGTGGTCATCCTAGTAGTTCTATACGTGTGGAACCAATTGACGGAATCAAAAATTGTTATACCATGGCGGTGAAAATATAAAACCACTTAGACGAAAAATTTGGTTTGCTACAGATTTAGAATTTAATTAATAGAGAGTATAACTGGTTGTGTGAGAGATGTTTTTTATTCCATCAATGAATATTTTGAGTATAAAATGTAAAACTTATGTATTATAATTATTATGACATCTATAGTGACATTACTTACATAAAAAATATTGAGACATTTTCATTATTCTTGCTATTTTTTTATTGACATATTCTTAGTTAGACATCATTGTTACGTATTGATCGCTATTTTTAATTAATATTAAGTACTATTTTAAATTAATAGAATTGTAAGGAGGTATCTCATTTTTTTAATTGCGTTGTAAATTAGGTATTAAATTATTATTAGTATTTTTATTTTATGGCTAATATTTAAATGTGTATTGCATGCTATAAATAAATGTGTAACGAAAAATGTTAGAAGGCATTTGTCAGATTATTTGGATTGAAATTAGTATTGTTTTGACTGAACGTACAATTAGATAGGTACTACCTAGGTAGGTACTAGACTTTTATTGAAGGAAAATGAATGAAAACGACAGCTGAAGCGTCTATCTAAATACTTAAATAAAAAATAATTCAATTCAATTGTATTCGAGAATGTAATAACGCGGCGTACTTACAACAGTTCACTCACATAAATGGAGTCTAATTCAAGTAGGTTGTTCGTCTGTCGCAGGTTCGTAGTCACGTATTTAAATTTATAGTTTCGTTTTCATCGCAGACTATCATCTATACTTACTTACCTGTGTATAGGTATAGAAGTACATTACACAAACAAAACGAACGCAAAAAGACAAACCGTGCCAAGACAAAACCCAGTCCGCCATGCCACTAAGAAGGGCGGAGCTAATAATACGAACGCACGAAACCCGAAGCCAACAACGCTGTGTAACTAACTAATTAAAATAAACCTTAAACCCTAATATTTAGAATTGAGATTTGAGTAGCCCGACGTGGTAGTTACACCGTTCTGGCTCGTTTTACTTGCACAGAAGTGGCCAATCAGCGCGCGGTTGCCATAGCTACGCGTAGTTGGCGCGAGTGGCTGATAGATGGCGCTAGGTTCGTTCTTACGTTATAATTAATGGATTGGAAATTTTAGTTTTGAGATCGCACTCGACATCGCTGTTTAAATGTGAATTTCCTCAAATTAATTGGTAATCAGTCTGAGTTCTCTTCAACTTAATAGAGTACCTATCATAAACAATTTTCCTAATTAGTATCTATATTGGTAGGTAGGCGAAGATACGGGCTAAGTACCACTTTATTTTTTAATTTGTTTCAAGTAATGATTGCACTACGTATACAACTACCTTTTTCCTTTTTTAGTCCGTATTTAGTGCCGGAAAAACGCACTGAATAAACTTTCAAATTAGTAGGTACTACCTACCTATCTACTTCATTGGAAATCTAAATCGTAATTATCCAACAAGAAGAAATACCTACAAAGAATTTGCAAACTGTACTTTGCATTAAAATAGGATATTAAAGTATCTATAGGTACCTACGAGACGTTTGATTGCATAATAATCCATTTATAGCAACGTCTCACAAACTACGCGCCCCAAAATTGGGGAAACCTAATCCCCAGTAAGCCATTATACTGAAAATTCAACTACCATCACTCATAACTTTACATACCAACTGGAAAACATACTTTGAAACGTATGAAATAGATTTCATTTTGGTGTAAGTCGTAAAATTTTCCTGCTTGAGAAAATTAAGTGGCAATAAACTCTACGCGGTCAGATTAGGGTTTATTTTAGTTTGCTATGAGGACTGTGAGTTTGGAAATGAAATTTTCATAAATGTGCGGTGGTCGCGGGGTGCGTGGCGGGGTACCCCGGGGGTGAGGGGGTATGCGACGGGGGGGTAGTACCGTGGGGGTGGCCATATTTGTGTTTTCCCCGCAGCTTCCGAGTAGGGAAGGCGCGACACTTGAGTCCTTGTTGTGTGTTACCGACGAACGGAAAAACTATTAATAATAATTATGACTAGCAATTACTGAAACGACTACCCAACGCGCAACGTTACGTTGTATGTAAATTGTAATATTTGTAATTTCTTAGAAATGTTGCCTCAATTCGTATTCGTTTCTAGACTTATAGGTAGCCTGTGTGTGACTGTAACGGTAGCGTCTTTCTGCTTGTTACTTTGCAACGTAAACTAGACATAGTCCAGCGGTTCTGCAGATCCAACCAAATAGAGTTCTTAAGGGGGATGCGATAAGGTAGCCCACGAAATTGAAATTGTCTTACTTTTTTGCAATTTGCAGGTCAGTGTCATGTATCTGATTAAAATATCATTCGCGACCGTAACAAATACCTATGGCTTTACAGCATTATAATCATTTGAATCAGGAATACAACTCCTTGTGTTAGAATAATCCTATGTTCATATTTCAATAGTATGTTTAACTAGTAAGTAGAACCTACGTGGGCTCAAACTCTACTTTTTAAAGGCATTTCTCGTTGTCGTACCTATTGGATATTTTACTTTTATTGCGAGATTTATGAAGGCTTATACTATTTTTTACGCAAAAGATCGAACAGAAAGCATTAAATCATTAAATTGATCGTGCACAAAAACTGTGCAATTCAATCGCCTGTGCAGTCTTTAATTGTTGTACAAAAAAACTTCCTTCCGCGAAATCTTTAAGCAATTGTTTGCACAAAATATCGTATTGCTCGGATCGGGTGTCGAACTCACGTCAACAGCGATTGATGCGAGCTGACGGGTACTCCACTATTGGGTAACAAATGCGCACCGGGGACGCAAAAAATGCAGGATTAACAGATTTAGCGAAGAATTTTGCTTTAAAAATAATATTGATGTCTAAACTAAGTATTTGATATTTTTGGGAATGTCCTCAATATCCGCGTTAGTGCAATTCTTACATCAATGTCGTCGTTTTTGAGAATCCACATGACATCTCGTTAAAACTAATCAATGACATGGCTGTAGGTACCTAATAGTTGAAACGGAAAAATTATCTAACACTACACTAATACTCGCATTTTTTGTCAAAATTATTAAGTTAACTTATTCACGCGTACCTACACTGTTAATTCGCGATTTGAAAATTAGAAATTCATAAAAAAAAATAAGTTGATTAGACTAAAATAAATTACGTACCTATGAAAAAATATAAAATTATCCGCAACCCAAAATTGTCCCAGTATTTAACCGCTGTTGCTTCGTCGTTCGGTTCAGATATTCGGATATTTAGCGGCAGCTCGGTGTCACGTTACACTTCGACATCAATCGATGGCAATTGACGTAATCACTCAATAATGGAGCGTTTTTTGCGCCTTCCAGCCGCTCCGTGAGCGTGAGCGACTTTTTGTGGTACCATTATTATTTAGGTACACCATTGTTGTTGGTGGGACGACTGTTTTGATCCCACTCTAATTGTTGAAACGTACAAACAAAAAAAGTTGGAGTTTCTGAAGCGACAATAATTTAATCGGCGTTGAGTGTTCTTAAGTGTAAGGAAATGTTTAAATTAAACAGAAAGTACTTACGTGTAAGTAATCAAGAATTGAAGAATACAACAGGGGGGCTAAAACGGCCACATTAGCAATTTCTCTGAAAGCGATTCATTTCCTGAATTTCCAGCTGTCATTAGCAATTCCTCTAATTTGACACAAAAGCAATTCATAACGTGTAGAACATTTTACTAATCTCCATAGAAGTTTTCTATCAAACAGATGAATTATTTCGTAATATGAATCGCACGCAGATCATAAAATGAATTGTCAGTTCGTGACATTTTACGATGATTATGATATTTTCCTATTATGATTCTGCCAAAGTGACTGTTTTAAGCCCAAGCACATATGTAGGTAAATATATCGAATGTAGGTAACTTATAGTTAGGCTATTTAGAATAAACATGGTAGCACCTAAAACATTATTAAGTACTTACTAAGTAAAAAAGAAAGAAAGAAAGGTATTTTATTTGGGACACGCACAGGTTAAACATGTTCTCCCATACAGAATGTATGGGAGAACATGTTTTTACAACTGCAAATTTAAGTTGGTCGATTATTACAAGGACCAACCTACGAGCCTACGTAGCGGTGATAGTTTTCCTTTTAATTTCGCTATATGTACTACTGCTGTGAATTTTTTCACATATCCAAACCCAACCATTTAGCTGGCAGGGGGGGGGGGACGACGACACTTGGCTCTAACAAAAATTAGCACTTTAAAGCTTAATATTCCGCAAACGGATCCCTGAATCCAAAAATAGTTTTCACAAACTCACATTATTTTTAAACGGCCTTTCCAACGATACAACACTGGGATTAACGAGAAAAAAAATAACCACAGATTAACACTAGTTTTACAGTGGAGTACATCTATTAAATGCCTAAATTATTTCAAGCATTGAGAAGTGCTTCCCAACCGACTGCATTAACACGCATCACCATACGCTCCTTCTTCATTTCGAGTCGGTAGATTAGTAAATGAATAGAGCGCACTGTAACAGCAGTGATAGCCTAGTGGTGTGACAGAAGGACTAATGTATGTAATACTCGTAGGTCTCGAGTTCGAACCCAAGGTGAGAGAGGTGCCTGCCTCTGACTTTTCGGATTCATGTACGTATTATATCATTATCACTTGCTTACAAAACTTGTGAAGGAAACCGGCACGCCTGAGACATATTTTTTGACGGCATGTGAAGCCAAGTCAGAGGCTCAAGGGCGGCATAAAAACTCTGACACCAGGTTAGCCAATATAACCACACGAAAAAGAAAGAATTGAGCGCAGTATGAGCCACGTCGCGTTATCAGTGGCGGTTCTTAGGTCTTCAAAGGTCCGGGTATACAGACACTTTAGACAGTCCAACAGAGGGGCCATGGATCGGTCAGCATACATGAGTCGTTGTCGTTGAGCTCCTTAAGGTCTGATTTGAGCTATACGATTACTGACAAATGCATGCACTGGACAGGTCCACTGAAATCTGTGTGATTTTTTCCTCAAAAGACCATCTCAGACATTAATCTGCATGGTCCTCATAAGGCCTGACCAAGATTATGTGACTTCTGAGTTTGTTTCGGTCTTTTTTCTCAGAGTAGTCGGTTACGAAACGCCGACTTCACCTAGCATTCAAAATATGATTGACGTGTAAAAAAAGTGTTCGTACAAACTTACATACAGAAATAAAATCATTTAACATTAATCAGCTCACCTGGATTCTGTCCTCGGGCAGGTCAGTCTTGAGCGAAAGCATCTCGCGCGCGTACACGTCAGGGTAGTGCGCGTCCTTGAACGCCTTCTCCAGCTCGTCCAGCTGGTACGAGGTGAAGATCGTCCGGCTGTGGAAGAGAACACACCATGAGCTTACCAGGATAACAGAAGAGGTTCAATCATGTAGAACCTGCTAGCGCTTATTTTTGACTAGCTGCGCCCCGCGGTTTCACCCGTACAAGCTTCGATCCCATGGAAATATCGGTTAAACAGTTTCCTATGTCCCAGGTCATGGTCTACCTATATATGCGCCACATCCAAATCCGTTCAGCCGATACAGCGTGAAAGCCTAACAAACAAACTAATTTTTGCATGTTTATAATATTAGTTAGGAAGGATTGTGTAGGATTATGGAAAGCCAACATTTCACAATCATTATCAGAGAAGGCATTGTAAAATATACTGAACTCCTAACCGACAGAATGTTTCAGTGACCTTATTTAATTACAATTTTTTATTATTATTATATATATATATATATTTTTTTTTTAAATTACCGTTTTTTGTTTCAAAAGTCAAAATGAATCTGTCTAGCCTTTTCATAACTATGTTGAGGTCGGCTTCATGTTAAATGCCAGTATTTTACATGGAGCGACTGCCTATCTCCACAACCTAACACCTAGGTAATGCGATACCCCTTGGTAAGACTATTTGTCAGACTTTCGGGCTTCTACGGACCCGTAACGACTGTCGTGCTTTCCATTGCACGGTGGAGTCTCGGTATGTAAAAAAGGTAAGGACCAACCACGGCAAGCGTAGCTTAACCTGATGGATCAACCCGTGCGGCTGTTTTTACTGAGCTACGAGATCCTGTCTGATCACAAGTATTAGATGAAAATGCATCAGAAATCACAAAAAAACAAAAAACTGCGCAAGCAATGGGAAGTGACTACTGAAAGCTGCGGGAGTCGATTCTGACGAGGACACCAGCTGGTCTATTTTGTTAATATCTCACTGTAAAAACTTAGGTGAAGTGAGCTTGAAGTAAGCTGTCATTCCATCCGTTATACTATTTTGTAACCTAAAAACTTAGGTGAAGTGAGCTTGAAGTGAACTGTCACTCACATCAGTAGGTATCGATGACAATGACAGCTCACTCCACACTTACTTCACCTAAGTTTTCACGTTGAGATGGTTACAGAATAGCAATGTTGATGCTAGGGATTGATACTATTGACAATTCACTTCACCTAAGTTTTCACGGTGAGATTTTAACGGAACCGACCGGCTGTACGGTCGCTTGCTCCCACGTCACCAGTCCTGATTCTCTTTATATTATGGCTGCCGAGACGAAAACTACAGGGTTTTTGTATATTCGCCACAAAGTAAATTCGTCACATTTTTGTACATTCCATACTTACATTTAAAGTAAATTCGTCACAAGTCTTCATACATAAAATACTGGTAGTTATTGGTTTTTAGTTTTTAGCGCTCGAGATGAAAGATAGATAATGATTTCTAGACGTAGTATACAGGCAAGTTTTATAAAAATGTGTATGTCATTTAGTACCTATATTGTGGTGCCTTACGACTTTCATGCGAATGAAGTCGCGGGCAGAAGTCGAAATCTTATAAAATGATAAAAGAAATAATATGACCGCTGCAATGCAAAATCAAAGTACATTCTGCAAGTGTAACTTACCTATGTCTACGTTTTTTCTTCTTTTTCTTGCCGTTGTAGCCGGTGAGCCCGTCGACTGTGAAATCTTTCGCCGCCTCCAACGACGACACTCCTGCCGAAAAAAAATTGTCGTTAACACTGGTCCGTTTCACTCGCCCACTGGCTCGCTCGCCTACTCGCCAGCAAAGTTGCGGATAATCGGCGCAGTATCCGCGCTGTCCGCGCAAATCGTTGCCCGCTCCCAAATCCACTTAACAAGTAATGTGACAACAAGACACAACACTCGCTCGGGGATTTGTCACATAATTACCGAATGTGATTGCCAAATGAATTAGTAAACAGGCGCGCGGTGGCGGGTTAATAGAATAGATCGAGCGCATCCCTCGGGACGGAAGAACGCGCGGGGGCGGCCTGCCGGGGGGGGGGAGAGTGCGGCCCTCGGGACCACGGGTAATTGAATTTGGCGCCAATGAATACGACAATGAATTATTAAATTTAGAGCGGTTCCCTCATGAACCTGCCGAGGAACTGCTTAAAGTTGCAACCCTGTTGCTCAGTATACATTACTCCCTGACACCTACAGCTTCGTGCATATTTCATGAAGAACCAGCAATGTACAGTAACAGGAGCTTACTGTCTCCGTATGTTATTTGTTTGCGATGGTGCGTGACGAATCGCGAATGGTATGTTTTGTAAAGGGTGCGAGTTTGTCAGACACGTTATGAGGTCAATAGATGTGTTAATTTTATTAATGTTTTGTAAGTAATAATTTTTTATTGCAGCTGGACAGTGAGATAATCTATATACAAATGTGTGCTGTTCTAAACAGGTATATTACCTACCAAAATATTGTTTACTTGTCTGAACTCGTAGATTTGAATTTAAAGTTTAAGACTTATGAATGCTATTTTTTCCGAGTAAAAAATAACCATGAAATACATTTTTCTTCGATAACAATTTGTATGTTAAGCAGTTGTCACCGAAACATTCCTATAGGTAACTAAGTCCCAATTCAATGAGCCAAAGATTAAACAACAAATTAGAAATAAACCTGTCCTTTTACTAGTCGTTTCCACAAACACTATTCATTTAAAGCCGACAACAGTAGCATGTGTCCAATTACCCTCGTCCGGTGTCCAGGCGTGTCCAATGTGTCCGCGCAATCGATTGGTCACACGAGCGTCCTGCTGCGCCACCCGCCACTACCAGCGCTTGCACGATATAACAACTTACAAAAGACCCGCTGCACTGTAGTAGTGACATTAATATAAACATAACATGACCAAGCGTCATGTTATGTTTCGATCGTCATGTTAAGATTCCCAGAAGGGTTCGGCAAAGGTGTACAGTACACTCAACATTTCGCAAATTATATTTAGGATCTAAGGATGCGATGTTTTGCTATACACCGGGCAAAAATCCTTGCAGACTCTACCGAGAATTTCCTCTTGGATATTTAAACAAAATAGGTAATGCCTGACCTAGGCATCAAACCCAGGGCCCAATGCTGGGTAACGCAGTGGACTTTTATGACCTTCTAATGATTATAAATTAATAACAACTGTTCTTTTGGAACAGTTATCTGAGGAAAATGTAAACAAAAAAAACAAACAACAAATGTTTTGGATCAGAAGTGGTGCCACATACTAATTGAGTGCCTTGATTTAATTGTCTATTTGATTACTTATCTAAATTCTAATTTAAAATCATCATAAAGATGATTTTCATTTGACAATTCAGGTTAATTTTATAACCTGGCTTTTCGTCGATGATTTTTCAATTACAATTTAATTATGTTATTCAAACCATATTTGTTGGAAAAGAGGACAAATAATATAAAGTTGAAACCTTCTAAATACAGATGACTGTTTTACTAATTTCCTATAGTGAGCGATTGCGTAAGAATTTAACTTGAATAGGGGTTGTTTACACTTTCAACAGATACTTTAGGAACAGACTATAGTAATTATAAGTTCAAGATATTATCAATATTTTTGATGTATTCTTGACAAGTAGGTAGTGCTTAAGTTTATAAACTGGAAAAGTAGTTTATTTAAAATACTTTCTTTTAACTAATTTCTCACATTTTCTTCCAATATTTTATAAGCATTTCAAAATCGGCGTCTTCCGAACTGCATTTTGCCGGATTCTCCGCTATTCGCTACGTTTTATCGAGATTACGAGATTTAATCTAATCCTATAACATACAATATAACGTACAGCCGGTGTTACAATGATAGAACAACATCCGCAAGCTCCTCAGTGGTGTCAAAGTAAGTGAACGCAGTATCGTGAGGAGGTAATCACTTAAACTGTGGCGCAATACACTCGGCTGTCCCTCGGGAGAGATCGGGGGCAGTCGGGGGTCTTCCGCAGTCACTGGCGTAGGGACGGACCTCTGAAATGTGCGTTTTATGATACTGCACTCTCTACCTTATCTTGGGTGAAGGAGCCATATTATTTAGTGGATAGGTTGAGGTCAGACCAGCAAAAATCGGAAAATAAGCTCCGCAGTCAACCGAACTAGCTTAACGTAGGTAGCTAAATTGAGTAATGAGTTAATAAAGACTGATAGTACGTTGACAATTTCACGGTCTTCGATTTCAACTACATTATGTAGGTTTTATATTATGTAGCATTGCTTACATTTACTGTTTAAATGTTGTATACGCAAATCAGTTATTGCGCGTTTCTTACATTCAATAACTGATTCACAATATCGATTATTTAAAGAAAGATTCACTTGTGGAAGTAATAGAAAGTGGACAGAATTTGTATGAATTGTCTGCCATTTCACTTAACCGGAATTTATGAATATAAATTAATTATAAAGTTACAGATTAATAAAATTACCGATTTTTAATTTCTGTCACGTACCTAACAGTAAAGCGGTACTATGATCCGACCACCGCCGCCACGGATACCATCCACCGTTAACTACGACCAGCGACCGAAGCACGTGTTCACCTACCACCACAAACCAGGACAAAACTGTATCATTATAAAAATACGATCATTACGACACGACGCCAACGAACCAATAATGTATGCGTTAACACGAATTGTACGCACAACTCATTATAAACCTACAGTTTTAAGCATAAAGTTCATTTTGTGTTGTGAAGGAGTATAATTTATAGCGCGGAACCCTCCCCTCAGCGAGGGGCGAGGGGAAACACGAGTGTTGCTGAAGGAAAGCTACTTGTTGTGAAGAACACTGCCACTTTTGCCGGCGGCATTGTGCTCCAAATGAAAATGTGTTATGGAAAAAATTATGTTGTATGTAAATACTTAGCTAGGCTTGTGTTTATGTTTTTATGGCAGTGCAGTGGTGTGAATAAATTTAACGTTGGGTGTTTATTTGTACTATGGTTTACCTTTAGTTCTAAGGATTGGTTTTGGATACTCAGGAAAGTCAAAATTAATTTCTACAGTCAATAAAGGGTGGCTACGGTTTTCGTAGACCCTCTACGCATATGACTACGGCGTAGCGTATACAGTGAAACTGACAATTTGCCCGGTTGTTTGTTTGTATTGTAGGTTGCTAATACAAATTTTTGGAACATAATTGAATAACGCGTATTAAATAGGTTGTACCTGCTATGAAAAATATAATTACTAGCCGAAGCGATTGAAACCTTGAATAGGCAGTAATATTTTGAAAAGTTTTTTATTTTATTTGTAAATGACCCTGCAATTTGATTACTTTTTGTATTGAGTATAATAATAATTATTATGAATAATACCTAAGACAACCAGTAAGGTGCATTATATGTTAGTGTCAACAGGGGGCTTAAAACGGTCACTTAGCAGAATCATAATACGAAAATATTATGAATCATCGTTAAATGTCCCAACTGACAATTCATAATATGATATGCGTGTAATTCATATTACGAAGTAATTCGTCTGTTTGACAGTTTTCTATGGAGATTCGTAAAATGGTCCACAAATTACGAATTGTTTATACGTCATATTAGAGGAATTGCTAATGACAGCTGGGATTCAGGAAATGAACTTTTTTTGCTTTTAGAGGAATTGCTAATGTGGCCGGTTTAGGCCTGCAGAACTAAAGAAATCGCTTCAGCGAAGTTTAATATAATTATTATGTAGCCTACTTGTTCTTCCAACGTTGTGAATGTGAATTTCAATGTACTAAACGTATTTATTAAAATGAATTGAAGCCACTGATACACTATCATCGCGAAATAGTGCATAATATGATGAAATACATCGCCGAGTTCATAACAACGGGCCCTTTTCATAACAGCAATAATATTAATGCTCAGGTATAAGAGTGAGGTATAATATTATTATGATAAAATAAAATTTACATTTAATTAAATGCTAGATAACAATGGATTCCTATTTACGAAATGAGCCTGCTTTGTAAATTAAGTACATAGACGAAGCCTCTTAACTAATCATTCGCAGCCTTATTGGTACAGTTGTGGTAAATTTACTGGGACCTTTTGATAAAGATCAGACTCTTGCAGTTTCCACTGATCAATTTTAGAGTCACCTACAGCCGGTTTAGAATGTCAAAACTGTAAAATCATGACACAAAGCATTGCTGTATATATTTCAAATGTAATATATCGGCATCGCGTCAACAGTGCGAACGCTTATTCCTCATATTGGGCCAATCGCGAGAGTCGCGACTCGCGCACAAATTGGCAATCGTCGCGCGGCCAATTTCGCGAGATCAGCTGACGATTAGATTTATTCGTCGTTCAAACTCGCAGGTTATCACTAACAAGATATAAAAAGAAGTTAAACTACAAATAAATCCCAAAATAAGCACACGTCATTGAACGAAGGCAAGGAAAATCAATTACGATTTGTTTCAGTTGAACGGAAACAATATTCAGTAGTAAATATGCCAACACCAACATTATCAGCCTGTCGAAGACTACCAATGAATCCAGACTTCTGAGAAGACTACCGTTGGACAACTGGTTTGGATGAGTGAATATAGCTGCACATCCCTAAGTTAATGTCCACAACGCGACATTACATCGCAAGTCTTTCAATACTAACCGAGCTAATTAGCTAAAGCTCTAATTCCTACACTGTTATGGCACACTTTGACAAATCTGACTTTTAACCAAATATTAAGACTTTCATGTATTCCTGTTACAGTCGACAGTTTAACATATTCGATGCACAGTGATCTGTGTTTGACCTTCTCTACTTCTATTGTCATGTTATCCTATGCGTGCGTGAACGTGCCGCATGTACGCGCGACGTGACGCGATGACGCGTCTGCGACGTTAGCATACGTGGAGATTTGCAAACGAAAACGGCTCGTCTATTGCCTGTATTTTGCCTACGTTGTTTTTTAAAGGAGCGCTATGTTAGTCATGCTCTCGTTTTGTTATTTAGGGGACTTTCACAGCTAAATTTTCTTTTGCAAGAAGAGTTTTGTATAGGTAAACAGATTCTTGGATTGGACTTGTGTTATTGGTACTGCAGTCGGCATTGCGTATAACGTAATTAGGTATATGAATTGCACTCTACAATCTCTTCAAGTTTGTACATGCCTCTGGACTCTGTCACACTACTACAAATATTTACACCTACTCTCTCAGCTTGCTACATGTTCAAAATCTAACGTCACGCAAGTCGGTGTCTATCAAGTAACTAGCCTAAAACAGATACCTACCAAAGGCTTGCAGCCCTAACTACTTATTCAGACAACGATGTCTTTATTTACACCAACAAATATAGTATTTACTCACCGTTCTCAACAGAAAACAGGAAGAACCAAACATAAAATAAAATCCCCGAGGATCTAATTTAAGCCAGAAGCGGATCCTCGAGTCGCTATCTCATTCAAATAAAAAGCTTAACAAGAATGCTTGCAGGTAAAACGCTTAGCGTAACGCGATAAGACGTGATGCAATTAGGGCGCGTACGAATTGCCAATTTGTCGTGACAAGCCAATTGACGCGCGTTCCGCCGCTTATTTGATTCGACGAGTGTGGCGCGGGCGATGTACCGCCACATGTGTCGCGCGGGCGATGTACCGCCACATGTGTCGCGCGGGCGATGTACCGCCACATGTGTCGCGCGGGCGATGTACCGCCACATGTGTCGCGCGGGCGATGTACCGCCACATGTGTCGCGCGGGCGAGGTACCACCACATGTATTGCTAGTATGTTTCTAGCTGGTTACCGTATTTGGTATGTCTTCTAGAAGTGTATTTGAATAATGTTGGCTGAAATTGTACAATTTTACACGGATTACTTAGTAAAAATTATAGGATTCTCCAGCTGCATCTATCATGGGAAAATACCGCAAGTACACACACTTAAACTTCTAATGCATTTATATTTTGTTAGATTCAGCAATTGGTTTATAAACTTAAAAGCAAATAATTCATAAATTACCTGAATAAAACTGTCGGACCGCTACGAATTACATGAAACAAATAAAAAATAATAATTAAAACAGAAGAATAGGGGAAATAATAAACATAGAAAGATAGGTTAACATAGAACGCATCCCATAGATAACACATGACAACACAATAACAATAGAGTTCCTAAGACTAAAGAAATAACTGGATTAGATGTGTTAGGAGCAAGCTTGGGATTGAAAGCTAAACTTCGGATCACGAACAGATCTGATCAAAATCCTCGTAGGACGACGTTCCGTTACGGCCCACTAAACCGTATCTAGCACACAATGCGCGACCACCAAATCTTGCGAATGTTTAATAAAAGTGCGTGCACAGCTATCGCATTACGCCGTCCTTGTTCCCACCGCAGGTGTTAACAAAAATAGAGCAAGTTCACAAAGCGCTGGTCCGCACAATGCGCAACGTGCCAAGCGAACCACGGATATTATGATCTTGACGCTTATCTTTTTCTTATTTCTACCGTTTTGGTCAACCAGTTCTGTTTGCTTGTTCTAAGGCTCGTTTTTAAGCACGTAATGTAGTGATGGTTGGTAGCTTAAATTGAGTATATTTTTAGATTTCCAGTGCTGTCTGCAAGCGGCTACGTTATAAATTGTCTTATATCCCCCCGGGCGAACAGCACTGCTGTAAACATAATTCATGACAAAGTAGGCACTACTTACGATACAAGGATGTGAACAGAATTTATGTTTTTAGGAAAAGTAGTTTGTAATTTTGGAGTCTACATGATTGTAACATTAGTAAAAGATTCCCGGCTCATAAAGTGACACATTTAAAAAATAAGAGACAAGACATAACAAATTAAAACCGAAACTTAAAGTAAAACATTTAATTAGACTAAGGTTTTCTGAGAAATCAGAATTGGGAAATGAAAACAAACTGTTGATCATATCAATGGTCCAAACTGGTTGTTTGTACGAAGTAAATGACCTAAACTTTAGCCATGTTCGTTCATACAACGCAGAGACTTCCAAACTTGAGCGATAACATTTTGAGATAACATTGAAGCATGCTCGTAGAAGTGCCAGTAATTAACTAACAAAGTTGGCAAGGTTCGACCTGCAGCCGAAACCAGCGGCGGCTAGCGGCGGCAGGTGGCGGCAAGCGGGCGGTAATGAGCAGGCACTCAGCCCAGGACAGTAGCCATTATAATTGCTAATGGGCCTCTCTTCACTTTGATATTTCGGAGGACGTCCACAAAATTTATTCCCAACCGTAACCATCCATATCACTAGCCAGTAAGGTTGATAATCCCGTGCCACGGGTGTGTTTGGTAAAGTAAGTCATTATGCGATCAGTGGCCTTTAAGGGGGGTGGGGGTAGGATCTAATCGTAAAATATTATTGTTGCCTGCCAGGAAATGGATCCGGAGCGAGCATGTTGTTGTGTACCTACAAGTTTTTGCGTTAGGTTTTATGTATTTACTTTTTTATCGTTGGAGGCTATTTGGCACAGTTTTGGAATAAATTGGATAGTGTGACTCAGTTGCTGAATAAAAGTTTTAATTCTTACGACATTTTGTGAGATATGTAGTTATTTTCTTTCCTCTTTTCGGTTTGATGGGTAATTTTAAAATAATCCACATTTTAGGGAGAATGCTTTGTTCGAAAGCTCTTTTGCATTGACTTTAAAAGTTGATATGAAATGTCGACTGACTAACTCAAACCTCAAACTGAACTGTGCAGTAAGCAGTACCGTGACCACAACTCATATGAAATGGATGATATCAGCCGCATCGACGACCGCAGAGTACGCATAGCCTACTGGCCACACAGCCGGCTATGAAAAGAGGCCAATAACCAAGTGGCAGTTACAGTGTCCGGCCAGGCCACGCCTACCCCACTCCACACTTGGAAGGGGGGATAGGGGGGAGCCGTAAGAACAGGTCATATTAGCTTTTAGTTTGTAACTTTAGGTTATTTAGATTTTGCATGGAGTTGTTATGGAGAATTAGTTTGTTCTGGGCTAGGTGATTATGCCTCGTTAGTTTTAATGAAAGACTTGCTTTTATGTGTAGAATAACTCATGATGTCATATTTCTGCAGTTAAGTTGAGCTTGTAGGAACTGTAACATTTATCTTTATCTTGATAGTCAATTTCAATTCCATGAAAATGAATATAGGCGTCAACTATGTATGACACTATCTAGGAACGGTAGAGAGATAGCCAAGTTGTAACAAAAACACAGTTTTTGTTAATAGTGGGTGAATACTGGGGTTTTTGCAAAAATTGCCGCAAGAACAACCTTAGCCGTGTTCACCCTCCAAACAATAAACATGTAACACTTAACGAGAAACCTTCTTACGAGAACGAGAAAGCCGAAGTGGGCATTAAAATGGTGTAATTGAGCGGGTGTGTGCGATGAATCGGGCGGCCGCGGCTTTTTAAATTATTCCTCTCGGGTGCGCCGAGCCCGCTGTGTAATTGTATCGGCTTGTTGACACCCCTGTACCTACTCATACATAGATTTCATAGGTACATAAAAGATTACTAAGATTCTGTCTCAGAATTTTCAATTGAAATGGTCCATAGAGGCATTGCATCTTTGTGACATTTAGTGAAATTATGAATTTCCAAATCCAATCCGTCAATCTGTGGTAACACTGGTAACTGAGTAAGCAGGCTGTGCTTCTAGTGTGTTGTTTGATGAAATCCAATTTGTGTACCTATATTTATGTTTACTCTGAGTTCCTGTAGATATTTTAACTTTACCTTTGCTGTCCATAAGATTTAAGATTCTTAATATTTTGATACAAAGTTTCTGAAAGTACTTTCTTGAATAGAGCTATTGATTTTTTATATTATTTAACACTGCCCTTTAGAATCAAAGCAATGCGAAAAACAACTTTCTCTACCCTCGACACAAAACTATTTACTTAACAAATTGGACCGTGTACCGACTGCACGAAGATATCCTTACATCATTACCAGGGGTGGCTCAACAATATCGTTTTCAAAAAATTGCGGAAAGTGCCGCATAACGAGCCTCGGGGGATGCTGCCCAAATCATGCCTGCGCCATCCGCCATCCGCCAGCCCCTCTTAGCGCGTTACATTTCACTTGTTAAGCGACAAATTATTTGTATTAACGCCTAATGTATTTATGTTACCATTTTTAGGTTAGAAGGCGAGAACTTGGCTGCTTATTTTAACTCTTAAGATTGAGTAATTATTTTAAGCGGGGTCTATGCGGAGCCAGAGAAATGAAATTCCAAATGAAATCATTTTTACTTGGTTAATTTTTGGAAAGGATTTTGTCACCCTTGTTAAAGAAATACCTATCCAGGATATTAAAATTCAAGACGAATAAAACCAACCAGCTCTGAACATTTTTAGGAGTTTGGTGGAATGTAAGTACACCATGTATAGCCAATAGACTCTAGGACTAGTTGTGGCACACTACAGGCGTTTTGATTTTATAGGGCCTCAAAAATTTACCATTAAATGGGCATTAAGACACTTTTGTATATCATAAGCATTGCTATACGCCTAGGCTGAAAGCTTTGGGGGATTTTAAATGACAATTGTGTTAACGTTAAATTTTCAAAAGGTATCTTTAGCGGCATTTCACAATCTTCTGACGTCTCTATCACACACAGGCGCACCTACCACGCCGGTAAATCTGTCCCAAACAAAACACACTTGTTGATAAAACAATACAATTTAATTGAATTTCGGTCATTTTGTTTTCAACTCGTTAAGACGCCATGTTTGTTCAGACTTGCAGTAATTGAGCATTGTGGCGGCAATTGGTTGTATATTGTTTAATTATTAATATATTCATATGCTTATGTGCGTAATAAAGTGCTTGATGAAGACAATGCTAGTAATTAAGATGTTACCGAGGTAATATTTTCAAGTAAACAAATATGTTTTGTTCGGGTTTGTCCTCTGAAGACTTTAGTTTAATGAACTTATTGTAACGAGCAATCTTGTTGGATAAGCAGATTGTCGACGACATGTTTGTCCTTTCTGTGAGGCATACATAGTGCCCGCGGGTCAGTTCACATCGATAGTGTAACTTACAGTAAGTAGAGTCCTTAACCTGTAATTATTGCTTTTCCAATCTTAAGATTTGTTGATAGGTAGTATTTTGTTTTAATTATTGGTAGTATTCATAGGTATTGGAGATGGCTTCCAGTCTAACCGGATGCAGTAGACCAGTATTTAGGTACATATATGGAGCCTGGAGCCTGGAGGAGAGAGGTAATACCTTGGAAAGACTGGTTGTTAGACTTCAGACTTCTAACTAAGCGTAACGACTGTCAAAGATCTAAAAATGACAGTCGGGACCAACGGCTTAACGTGCTTTCTGAGGCACGAAGCGGACTCGGTATGTAATGGAAGGACCCATCCACGGACCGACCTCGCCAAGCGCTGCTTAGCCTTGCAGATCGACCCGTGCAGCTAATAATATTAACCACGAGTGTAGGTGACGGCGGTGATGTGGTAATAGGTGACTATAGGCACATATTATTATTCACAAGACTGTTTGAATACCTGTTTAATTTAATCTGGAGTCAATTAGAGATTTGAGACTTTATGCCGAGACTCTTTAAACGTTTTGTTTTAGCCTAGATAGTATTTTAATGGTGGCTAGCAATTTCAAGAGCATCTAAGTGGTCTATGATCAGCAAGAAGTAGGAAGATGACTTGTAGGCATGTAGAAGGTATGCAAGAAAGAAAATAAATACTCTTGCAGCATCCCACATGTGGTGTCCCGCAGTCGGACATCGGGCAACCGGACACGACACTATTAGCGCCACCCTCGTGTGTTTGTGCTACACTTGTGTCGTTGGTGCCGCTCTACGGACACTACCGTTTGTTGCAGAGAATTGATTCATTAGTGTAATCCTTACCTAGGAGTGCGTTCACGGTGGTCGGAAAATAGAAATAGGAAAGATATTCATTTTCTTAAGTACCTACCTACTAATTACAATTTTAAAATACGATTGAGTTTGAACGCATCTATAGAAATGAAGTTGTATACAGGTCGTAGGTGCTAAAGAAACATCACTAGATCTTTTAAAGAATTTCGACTCATATCCTTGATGGGATAAGGACAGGAGAATGATCCTTCAAATCGATTTTGAACCCTATCGAGCTATCGTTAGGTAATCAGCCTGGTATGAAAAGAACGCTTGCATCATCCAACTGTACCAAATTATTGTAGAACTTCTCTTACTCATCCGCTACCCAAAAGTAAAACCAAAAATCTTCACTTGATTTATTTCCAAACAAGTTGCTACATCAAACCGCGTTGTATCCAAACATTCTCGACGACACACCGCAGAAACCCGACACGCTTCGTTACGAGAAAGAAAGTGGCAAGTGGCCGACACCGCACTTTAATATACTGCTTGTTATTACAACTTGTCGCCACTTAATGTGACTAAACACTGCGGCTCCTCTGACACTTGATACATCACTACCACCACTTTACTGCGCCACCCTGCCAGTCAACATTGACCTTTATTACAATTACATAGAGGTTCAGCAACGTGCAGATTTTAAGTTGGTAAAGAAGTGTTGTATCCACAGGCGCTACTCGTCTCAGTTTGACAGAAACAAAAAAATAATTTCGACAGTGTTGGTGTTGGCCGCCAACATTTGGGACAAATGTTTAGTGTAATGTAGATGCCGCAACTGGTGAGGTGTTAGCACTCAAGTGATGTGACAACTGTCAACACACATTTACATGGAAATTAATTTGACGTGACGTTTGAAGAAATTGTCGTAAGGTAATTAATGAAATTTGTAAGTGTCGATTGCTTCAGAAAGCTGTATAACATGTGAGATGTTCTAACATGTGAGTTAAAAAATGGAAATTGTAGAGAGTTCAGTTCTTGATAAACATGTTTGAAATTATTACAAGTAGGTACATATAAAGATATCAAATAAGCTTTCCAAAAGAAAAAAGATTAAAATCTAC
This sequence comes from Lithophane ornitopus, assembly GCA_948473465.1. Taxonomy (NCBI): domain Eukaryota; kingdom Metazoa; phylum Arthropoda; class Insecta; order Lepidoptera; family Noctuidae; genus Lithophane; species Lithophane ornitopus. Next base: position 488,186 of record OX419624.1, on the reverse strand, counting down.
AAGAAATCATAAGTTCCCTCGACTGGGTGAACTGGGGGAAATACTTAGATACTTAATCTGAAACAATGCTACTTCAACTAAACAAAACGTCGACTGATTTCATTAAATTACGAATGCTTGTGTTTCACTATTGATAAATCCTGAAATAGGTAGAAGTGAAACACGCAGAGGCCTTCAATCGATGAGTGAAACGATGTGGACGTTCGTCCACTCGACCAATGAAGTCACAGCCTCATTACACTCGTGACTTTTATTCGGCACACACAAAACAATGGACCCCTAATTTTCAAATTAAAAATGTCTGCCACTAAACAATAGCGCCAAAGCGGGCATCGCAGCGGCAGCGCCCGCCACTGCAATTGTTTTAGAAAACAATAAAACTTGCCGCCATGATGGAAATGTCAAAATCCACTCGCGGATTCCGCCCCGTGGCGTTCCAAATATGAAATTCCCGCACAGAAATGGCGGCGGAGGCAATTTTTACAAATGGCTGCCGGCGGGAGCCAGGTTTGTTTTCTGTGACGCTTTTCATGCGCTGGGGTTGAACACGGCACACACCGCACGCCGCGCACGTACACACCACAACAACATTGCGGTTACGGATTGAAAAAAGAAACGACACTCGTCACACGTCGCTATCTGTTACGTTACACTTGTAAACAGCACAGTAGTCTAATCTACTTCATAAACACATGTTTGGATTAAGCGAAGCCACCGGATGATCTCCATTTTCATTAGTCACAACCCTTCACGTCAATTAATCTTCTCCAGTCTCCGTGACCTTCATTATATTAAGTAATTTGAACCCTCGACTATATCTTTATCACGAAAACTAATTTGCATTTAACAGAATATTTTCTAAAACCTCACGTTCTAAGCGAATTTGCTCTTCTGTTTCAAGAAGGTAATATGTCCAATAAGGGCTAATGAACGTTGGTCTCTAGCGAGGTATGAATAGAGTTGAGTTTCCGATTGCTAATAGATAGGAGTATGATTTGTGGTATTGGCTGGGTCGAGCGGCTGCGCGGTGACGTTTGGCGTTTGCCGGATTCATTACTGAGACAAAGGGGGGAGTGAGGTGCACGGGTGTGTTAGAGGGGGTTCACACGAGGGATGTCCTCCCGCTCTCCCTGCACGTGCCTCACCCCCGCCACACAGCCACTTTCCTAAATCACCGGCAAATGTATTGTTCTCCATAGTTTCAGCGACGCTCCTAATTTATAGGTACTAATCGTCGAGCCACTCTGTTAATCAAAATACTTCGGCGATCATTTTCCACGGGCTGTTTATTACGGCACCTTTAGTCTCGGCATTTCAATAAGCCTGTCTGAGATTAGTATCTACGTTGACACTTTGATGATCTAAACAAAAGCTTACTTCGGCAAGCTTTTTACAAGCTTCTCAAATACTGACACATGACGGTAACACTAACACTATGAATTTAGCTGCTTTTGTTAATCTGTTAAGTTTTATTAGCAGAATTGATTCGATTATTTTGGTTTTAAGGATAACAGGCACTACAAGTGCTAATACTGCAATGTAAATCTATTCCAATGTTTTCATCCCTCTTAACTCTCGTTAAATTTATTGTGTCTCATTAGAGACACAATAGAATTTATACTGTTTTATACTTCTACAGGAAAATCGAACGTTACGGCTATGGTTACTGTGCAGACAGGCTGACTGACATAACGCTAGGTCTCTCTCTCTTCAGCTCTCGTATTTAGATAAGTGGACATCTTATCTATAGCGAAGAGAAAATTAAGCGTCTGACATTAGCTTTTCTTAGAGATATTTTAACTATTAGTTTAGTTTAATTTAATACAAGTTAGGTTCCCTCGGAGGAGATACATTTTTTTTTACGAAAACTTTTAAGGAATCATGCAGATGAACCTTTTCCTCCCATCAACAACCGTGAAACAAACCTAATCTCCTCTGTCCTTCGCCAGCAAATCTTAATAATTCTATTAGAACTCGTTGGAAACAAAAGTGTGACTCACCGGTGAGATGGGGCTGCGATCCGGGGCTGTACGGCGACTTGATTTGCGGGAACCCTGCAACAATTACATCATTAATTAAGAACAAGTACAAACAACCCCCGCCAGGAATTCCAATTTAAAAGTGCTTGCGCCGAGGATTCACCTGCTACTGCGCTGGCGTCACTTTACTAGTTATTACATTGTGGGGCTCGGATTGGCAATTAAGGTTTTATAGCAATATTATAATCTAGGCATATTTATTTCGAACTAGGTTACGCAGTAACTGATATAATGGCCTCATGCCAATGATCAAATATTCATTAGTTAAAGATAAATACTCTAAAAAGAACTACGGAGTGATATATTGATAAACTAATGGAAGAACACACTCAGTCCTAATATTATAACCAGAACATACTGCAGTTACCAATCCGTTTCCTTACAAACTGGTCGTTATTATGATTTATAAATCTCCTACAGATTGTAAAAAAATACTGGGGTTGGGTTTAGAAACGTCCCGACTCACTAGAAAGAATGTGAGGCTATTTGGGGGTCTTAGAGTGTCTGCTGAATCCTCCACAGCTTTTATTTTGATGCCGGAGACGCGTTTTTTTTACATAAAAAAGTATTACTTTTTTTGGGTTAGAAACGTAAATATAGGCTCAACTGACTTTATGGACCGCGCGTGAGAAGCTTCAATTTTTTACGTATAGATCTTCATGTAGAACGCTTTTGCAAAATGTTACGGCTAGCAAACGCCTAGTTTTCGAGAAAAAAAAGTAAAATAGCAAAGAGAACTTAGGATGCAAGACCAAGCCCAGCGAGCTTGAAAATTGGGGCACCCCGGCTCGGACTCAGATTTGAAAGGGATGACCCATCCTCTTTCGTGTCAGGTTCCTTTAAACCCTGATAACACAATTAGGAACTCCGTCGAATAAGCCTTACTTCATGAAAATTAATATTTAACATACTTATAACATTCTTTTTTTAAATTGACCCTGACCTTCCAGACCTTTGTCATTGACCTTGAAAATGTGTGTCCTGTCCTCCCTACCGTTCACACCTTCAGTTGTAGGTGTGAACGGTAGGGAGGTGACTTGTCCTCTTCCTCTGTCCTCCCTTCCACCTCCCTCTGCATTTCATTTATCAACACATTCTATGAGATTTATGCCATATTAAAAATTCGTCAAAAAAAAAAAATATATCTCCGGCGGGGGGGATTTGCTCACCTTCCCCCGCCCTACCCCTCTTTTCCTCCTCTACCCCCTATCGAGGCGTTACGTTTCTTAAATGCTTATAGTAACAAAATAGCGGGATAGGATTTACCAATGCCGGCGGGGTATTGAGATGATCATGCTCTCTGATGACATAGTCGGTTGATACCATGCTATTTCTTGACCTTTAACTGTGCATGTGTCTGTGCAGGAGCTCGTGGCTAAGTAATAACAGCCTCTCGGGTCGATCCATCAGGTTAAGCTACGCTTGCCGGGGTTGGTCCGTGGATGGGTGACCATTTTCACATATCGCGACTCCTCCGTGCCTCGGAAAGCACGTTAAGCCGTTGGTTCCGGCTGTCATTTGTGGATCTTTGACAGTCGTTACGAGTCGTCAGATGCCCGAAAGTCTAACAACCAGTCTAACCAAGGGGTATCGTATTACCCAGTTACTGGGTTGTGGAGGTCAGACAAGCAGTCGCTTCATGTAAAATACTGGTATTCAGCTGCATCCGGTTAGACTGGAAGCCGACCCCAACATAGTTGGAAAAAGGCTAGGCAGTTTTTTTTTTGAACTGTGCATGAGGTAATTACCTAACTCAATTAAAAAGTTATTAAATTAATCATTTATTAGTCATAGCACGATAAATGTCGAAGAAATCAACGAAGACTGATTATTATTAACTGTGACTTAATAATTAGAAGAATTTATTAAATAACAATAATAATCATTCAGCTCAAAATACTCAAAATACTGAACACGTTTGGATGTCGAAGCAATCGTTGTGAAACCGTCTTACGTTTCAATATTTACACTTGAACAATGCGAACTAGTTTGAAGACTATTGAGTTACCAACTACCCGCAAAAAGTTTCCTCGTTGAAGGGACAATCGTTTGAAATCCGCAGACATAGACAATGTGCGCGTAACTTGAAGACAGCTCTATTGAACAAGGAGTGGCGCACGCGCACGCAGGGATGACAAACAGAGATTAATAATAAAACTATACGAGGTCATTATTCATTTCAGAGTTTAATAACACATTCGATACATTCGAGAGAACATAACTAAAAACATAATTTGACCAAAGGTATAATTTTCCACTAAGAAAATGTACCTATTGTGCATTCAATTTACAGTTTTCTTACTCAACAATTTTTCAGATCAGTTTTGCTTCAATACGCCGCGGTTGGTTGTCATAGAGTTTAGTACATTTAATAACTACTTGGAAACCGTTAAAATAGTAAAGGTTTCTTTCCTTTACTTTATTAAATTTCATTAATTCTCTTGTTCGACAATTTTATGAAGATCTCCTATAGGTCTATATAATGTCTCTTACAAATCTTAAGTCTTGAGACTCGAATCTTATAATTATTAATACTTATAATTAAACAAACGTATAAACATAATTTATCGATAAAGTTGGTTGCACACAATTTTATAACTAATATCTCGAAAACGCATAACCGCTTGCCAACCCTAGTCAGTTCAAACGGCTGTCAGTTACCTGATTGTCCTACAATTTTAACAATATTAAGAGAAAAAACGCAACAAAAGGCGAGTTAAATACTTCCTCAATTATGTTAGGTGTAAGATAAATAAAGACGGGTGCAGAGTGACCGCATTGTGCGCGAACAATGGTGATAGTTCCGTGCGCTGACGCTCCCAGCTTTGCGCTGTTGGGTTAGGTCAGCGAGGTGGTTGTGAAAGTCTGATGACCTAAAAATCTTTATGCCGTGAAGATGTATGTTTTACTATGATAACAGTATTAGGTAATTATATAGAGGACAATGTAAACGGTGTGTTAGTCAAATTAAATCTAAAAAGTGTCTTCAGTTTAGAATATATAATGTCGCAGATGGATTGTAGAATCCGCTGTTTTACAAAACCGCTAGTTGTTTTACATTACAGCTCCGTTATGCAAAACAGCTGAACAACGCTTAGCGGTTTTACATAATTACTGAACTTTAACACGCAGGATTGTTTAAACGTTTTGCATTTGTCAATGCAGCGGTTTAACGATTAGACGTTATGTAGCACAGCGTGAAATGAAACGTCAGATTGTAGATTTTAGTTAAGTTTGTGTCGTTTGTAGCTCTGTGTGGCGCACAGAGCTACGAACGACAAAATTTAGAATTTCGAGAATTTTAGAATAATGGCTTCCAAAACAGAAATTCTTTCGTCAAATGTAATAAATAAAACTAGTAATATGAGTGAAAATGACCCTAACTCAAGGGTACCTGTATCTGTAAGTCAATGGCTAATCATTCTCATTCATTCATTTTCATTGTAATTTTGTAACGTTGGTGTAAATCATCATTGTTAACTCTTTATTAATGGTTCAATAATTGTTTTTAACAGTAATTATTTACTAATTTTTTATTTCATCATGGTCGCCCTACACCCATGTATTACCTACGTCTAAATGTGGGTTGCAGTTTTGTAAATCGTAGCGCAATCCAGCTGTTTTACAAAACGGAGCTGTTATGTAAAACAACTAGCAGTTTTGTTAAACAGCGCATTCTACAATCCATCTGCGACTACACACTACATCCAGTAATTATTATTGGGGGCAGTTTACACTGGTTATAATTGTCTAACTATTTTAGTGTGTACTATTAAAACTATTATTTGTAAACGAAATGTTTGGTGTAATCTCATTTCTCTTTCAGTCAGCAACAATTTAAAGCTTGTTGATTGTCAAAAGTGGCACATAAGCTCACTTCACATTGTTGACATCGGATACTTTGGCGCAGATATACTCTTTTGTCTTAAAGTGTAGTCAACAAGTGATAAAAAACTGTGTACAGAGGATGACACGCTCTTGACTCCAAGTCAACAGCGTGTTTATCGTGAACAACTTCATTGGCCCATTTATCGACACGCTGTTGTCATTAGAACACTATGCTCTTGTGCAAGTCTTTTGTCTCATGTGAAGATGACATAAAAAGGGAGATCGAATTACTATCGTACACTATTAAATACGCTCATGCGGTTTGCATTTGATGTGTTCATTTTAAATGAATTCTAATGATTTGATGAATTGAATTGATTGCACCACTTTTTTGATAACATTTAATCAAATTATAACACCGTAATGTACTAATAATACACCAAAAATCAATAACGTTTAATACTAATAATAAGATATCCACATCTAACCTCCAACTACACATCAAATATAATTAAACATAAAAATGTTTACTCACAATAGGCTCAACGTTCAACTAATAGCTCAATAAGTACGCCTCACCGTCAATCGAGCGCCTTTGTCGATTCCTATCAAATTCCTTTCCTTTAATTAATACAAATGTTAGGGATTTAATTGAGACTGCGCCCCACTCGAGTCAATCAGCGGCGTGACAGCGCGTCAACTAAAATAAGACTCAACAAGAACTTGCTAGTAATGACTCATCATCGTTATTTTATTTTATTTCGATCGACACTCGCCTGTCAGCTGTTTTATTGGTTGAGTTAATTATTGTATTTTATTGGCGTAGCTTGGAAAAGGAAATTCAGATGTTTTAGTTATTTATGCTGAAAAGTTGCTGCAATTAGCTGATCATATTCTGGCTATGTTGTACCTAATTCAATGTGCTAATTCTTAATGGCGACTTTATTTGTGTTATTACATTACGCCTAAAACATGTATTTCCGTCAGTTCTAGACAATGAGAAAACTAATTCAAAAATCCCCCAGAAACGCCACTTGAAGTTATCGTAAACTAAAGTTCCTTTGGAGACCCGAACACATAATAAAATTAGCCGCAACATCCTAAAGATTGTTCGTGTAATCTGCTTATAATATATTAATTTGCCGTTAACCCGTGTCACAATTCATTAGCGCGCTGGGGCGCCGCCATCTTGGATTAAACGTCACATTACGATTCCGGACACGTTCGCTGCTGCGTGCAGTTGTTGTACCGTGTGTGCTAGGCTTTGCTATCACGTGCTAACATGCTGATTTCAGATGCGAGCGTGTTTTTGCTGTGCGTAGTTGTTAGGGTGATAGGTGATATGATTTTTGGTGACAGGATTGGCATGCGATGTAATAGAGATGCCAATGCTTACTTATTTGTACTGCCATTTCCATAGTTTTGAACTAATCATCGTATGGCATTTATAGGGCGTTAGAAATAATTTGAGACTGGAAACCGAAACCTGATTTTTTAAATGTTTCTCATCCTGCTCTACATCGTCTTATCTCTCATCATCTCTCATGTTTGAAAAAGATGTAACATTAATTCTTTGTCTTATGTCCCGTCCCGACTATACCGTGAAATCTAATTGAAAAATTAACTCCTCCATAAGCCCGAGAAAGCTCTAACAATGAGGTTGAAACGAGCAATAAACTTCATAGCAGAATAGAAGTTGTAAACGATTCGCATTCCGGCCGCATTACTGAACTATATGACGCCAATAAATTAATATCCAATCGACTCGAGGGTTACTTAATTGAGCTCGGCTGTCACACTAAACTTGTAATCCTGCAAGAATGTTCTGCACACCACTGTGCAAGAAACAACCAATAGCGCAAGAACTTCAGTGAGCTATGCAATGACCCCGCGCTCGTCGGAGTTGACCCGCGCGGGGGAGGCGCGCTGTGCCACGCTATACTGGTGGTTATAATACCATCTAATGCGCGGAGCTATTTCAATTACCGCGCCGGCCGCCGCCGCGTGCCCTCCGCATTTTGTCGGCTAATCCGCTAACAAAAGAGCTTTTATAATTTGAGATGCAAGCTAAGTCCGTGGTTTAAGGTAATTGAAATTTTATTGCAAGTGTTCTGACGAAATGGCTCTTCATTGAGATATGATGATGACCAATTGTTATCAGAATGTATCAATTGAGTGGCCGAGACTAGTGTGAAACTGGCGAGTCATTTTGGGGTTAGGTACTTACGTAAATACTTTAAGTATAGATTAATATCATCACCATGGCAGCTTCAAACAAAACGGTCAACTAACGGCCACTGCACCATGGTTCCCTCTCAAACAGGTGCCAAAAAAAAACTACAACATAAGTAGAGTGCCGGCAGCGTTACAACAACATTCTGTAGTAACAACAACAGTTGCACGGTAGCTGCGCGGACGCAGGCCTACACAAACACACACTTCCGCGAAACTCACGCAAAACCTGTCAAGTGGAGCTGTCATTATGTACTTCAAATTATTACTTGTGTTATTTTGGGAATTGTAGGAAAATAATCAGTAATTTTAGATTTTTGGAATATTGACTTGTGAGTGTTGACTTGTAATAGGGGTGTATGATTATTGATTAACTATTATAAAATCAGAATTTATAAAATATGTATTATTTAGTTGCTATACCTAACTGTCGTGCCGCGACACGACGAAGAAGAAATAGATACTTACTGGCTACCTATATTAATGTAAGTATTATAAGTAACGATCAAGGATCTTGTTGTGAGGTAGTTTTCACCAATAACAAAAAGAAGTGAGAATACCGTGGTGTTCTCAGTGACATTATTCAATACCAAGGTAGGGATTTTCACTATCTTACTGACACAGCTCCATTATACAGAACATGGGTAGAAATTTCTCCATCATGTTCATAATAATAGAAATCTCATCAAAGGATATGAAAAAGGAACTGAGAACTTCCTTTCTCTTCCCATCTCTAGATGGCGCTATCAATACAAGCCTAACGTTACAAAAAACTTGAATACAAACCCATAAATCCTATTTAAATAACAAAAAGACATTAAAGTGCCACAATAGCCTCAGCTCAATGTGCCGTTTTTGTCACCGCGACAATCTTGCCTTTGTCACAGAGGCGTCGCTTGTCACAATATTGTGGGTCGACAGAACTGGGTGTAGTGACATAAGACTACAATAGGGCTTAGTGTAAGGGTTAACTTAACCCGTTGTAAGTACCGGGTGACCCCGCCTCTAGTGTACGAACGTGTAATTTTGTAATTATCTTCATTATAGTTACGTTACTATGTTGCATGTGTGAGTGTTTATGAATACGTGCAGGTATTTTGAATATGGAAGGCGGTCGTTTTAATGATGGATGGATGTGACGTCATGTGGTGTCTGTATGTTATAAATGTATGTATGTATATACTTATGCTCACGCATTCTCTCTCAGTCCTAATTTTACACTTGGATTTCCGCAAGACGTTTGAATAAAAGTAAATGCTATTGAAAGCAACCAAATACGTTCTTCGCGTCAATTTAGATTCCGTAATAAGTGTAGATATCATTTGCATTACCGTGCTCTACAAAAGCGCGTTTAGGTGTCTATTACATTATAGTAAAGTAACCTAGAATATTCACTGAAACTATCTTTTGAACTTAACATGTTTGATTACATTGAAATTAAACGTTAAAAATTTCATGTGAGCTCTTCAATCAAATAATTTCAACAAATCAATGTACCCGTCCAATAATGTTGTGAAAGTGAACGAAATTACTTAATCAATTAATTTATTTGTAATTAGTCCCGCGCTGATTGTATCTGTTCAGTTATTATAAAACAAGCGAAAGCGGATAATTTATCGGGACCATTAGAGGGCACAGCCCTTGTTCCTACCGAAATCATTGACTCAATACAATACACAACCCACACACTAATATCAACTCAATCATCCTACGTATAGAGCTCAAATTGGTTCTGAAAGTTGCAGACAAAATAATAAGATGAGTACACAATGGAATTAAGATCTTAATATGTAGGTGGTATGGTTTTGTTTCGGTTGATTAGACACCGGGACAGGAGCCGCGGGCGGTGCGAGCTGTAGTGATGGCACAAATCGTACTTATCGCAGATTTTCATTTGTTATCCTCAATTATTTGTTTTGATTGATTAATATCGGTAAATGACAGAGTTTGCAAGATTGGATAATGGATTATAGGAGTGCAAAGCTTAATTATTTCGTTGATTTTAGATATAAAAAAACAACAGTTTTTGTCGAAAGTCACAGTTTGCAAAACAAAAGGTGAATTTCACTTACAAAAACATCCACATGTTGGGTCATAAGATTTCAAATTCGGAAAAGTCCCAAGCAAAGCTTATGAAAAGTTGTCTCAGAAAATACGTAAGTAGGTAGATGTGCTAGCTTAAAACTTACATCTCATCAGCTACCTACGTGAATTGAAATCAAGCTTTACCAATACATTGGCGATTTTTATTGCTCACTCTTTGGATGGCCTATTTAAAAACAAATACCTATTTGTATTAAAATCTCGAGTTCGATTTAAATCCATACGTTTAATATAAAAACATTTTTACTACCATCCATAATTCGATAACCGCAACAGCACTAAGTACATCACTAGACTGGTGGGGGTCGAGCAGTTAATAGCAGGCAGTTAGCGACCTTTGTACGACGTGTGAAGTGAGCACTAGTACACGCCACGGAGCCAGCACCACACACCCGAGAGCTCACGAACCCCCCCGAACACAACCACGAGGGAACAAATCCACGGAACCACGCAGCTCAAGCTTCCCTGGCCATAAGTCAATTCTATCATAAGCCCAGCTTACCCTGACCTCTGCTCTTGTTGTAAATGTAAGAAGGAATAAGTTGATAGGCAAGGCTTCAGGGGTCTTCGTGTACTGGTCGCAGATCGTATAGTTCCCGAAGCAAGCCCCAGGCGAATATCGCAGAAGCTTGTTCGCTTGTTTTTTTTTTTACATGATCAACTAATTTTGTTTGGTTTCGAGATTTTGTATTGTTTGGTTTTTTGGTGTGATTGGAGAGAGAGGTTTTAATTAGTCGGAAATATCATCGGAAATCAGTTGAAGAAACTGTAAGTACTTTAATTATAATATTTTATGGCCTTCATGTACTTCTGCGATTTTTGACCAACGGTGATTTGCGAAGTAATTATCTCATTCACCAACACTTATGATCAATACCAAATGAATACCCTGTTTTCTAGTTCAAGCACAACCCAGGAGTCCAAATTCCTAACAACTATATACCGCGGTAAACAAAGAGTCCACATAATTTACGTGACACTATTCTACGTCTAGACGTCCTCAGTCGCTATGATCTACCCTCTAACTCAGCATTAGACAAACTAGATGTACGAGCAAACTTGCCAAGTATGCAGACTTGGCAGTAAGACGTCGCAGGGGGGCAGGAGGGCCTGGGGAGGGGAGCGGTGTTATCACGAGCCTAGAGAAAACGATAAAAAAAACCAATTGGCATTCACGCCGCCGGCGAGCTTTGATGCCCTCGTAAACACACACACAGACATACAAAATATATTCGTTGTACGAAGACAACGCACACAGAGAACCGTTAGGCGCTTGACTAGGGAGATAAATTCCCGTCAAACTTCTTTATGTGGGAATCTACTTTAGTGTAATAATCTCCAAATACAAAAAGTTTCATTCATTATGTCACAAATATGGCAGAATTGACCGGAATCCTGACATTTTAAAATTATTTGTACCTACCTATATTATACTACAATATTTTCCCATTACTTACGAAGCTACTTACTTCATTTCAAGTTGCAATTTAAAAACACAGAACCCGTCAAAAGGAACAGTCATTTACATTGTACAAGTTCCATCCATTAGGTACCCTCTCATAACATAGCACCAGAGTAATGACCAAATTAGGCCCAAAAATCTATCTCCTAATAACGAGGGTTATCGGCGAACATGGCTCAGTAGTAGAGCGTGGCGATATTAGCCAGATGCCTACAGATACCGCACCGGTCTCCCTGACCGCATTCCTGACCAGGGCTCCACCATTAACTACAAATTGACAGCCAATGTCGACCCACTTATTAGTGACCCATTTTGTTGAGCACGCTGTATTCATTACCTACTCCTGTATTAAGAAGAATGTAATTGTTCAATGAGAGAAACAATCCTTCTTATAATGTTACAAGAAGTTTTTTGTCTCTGCATGAAAACCATACCTACGGGTAAACAAGTGAAAGTTTGTGAACGACTCTTTTAAAATCTTGCCGATATTTCTCCATTTGAAGAAGCGATTAAAACTCAGTTTCGATGCTTTAATAAACTTAAGAAACGTCACAATATGTTCTATCAACGATACCCCCAACATTTTCGCGAAAAAGATTGTCAGTCCTCCCTCAAATAACAAGGCTCTTATTTCTAAAATACCCCCACTTATAACTTGCCCTGGCGTAATGACATCGTTTCCTAGTTCTTTGTGCGGCGCGTGATTGTGTGGCAGGTAATCAATTAGCGGCTGTATCTGAAGGCCTCATTAAAGCTGCCTCATTGCCTCTTCTGCTGAAGAAATGCCAGCCCATACAAAGACGGAGAGAAGCGATCCCACTTGCTAAGGTCAGAGGCACACTGGGGCGCGGGTAATAAAGGAGGGTCGGAAGATTCCAAACTTTTATCATATTTGACTTGTTAAACTTGTCTGATTAAATCTAATTGTAAACTAAGTACATACCTACTTAACATAAGTTCATCCAAAAACTTTAAAGGACTATTTAAACGAAGCAAACTTTCTAGATGTTTTAAAAGAATGATGTCACCCATGCATGCATGCTTTCGTCATCTTATAACAACATTTTGCAACAAAGTTGTAAAGTGTAGTAAATATAGGCATGTTCGGTGAAACGTTGTGATGTACTCTCTGTTTATGTTTAACGAAAATGAAGGTTGTAGGTAAGTATGTCGTCCCCAGTGTACCTGTGACCTGTCTATATCTGTAGGAGGCTGGGCTCGGCAGAATCGTTTGTAATTAATTAACAATAAGCGCCCGCCGCGCCGCCGCCACAGGCGCTTCCGACCCGGACGCAACGCCGCGCCGCCACCGCACCGCTGCCGCAGCGCGGTGCTAACGCTAATAGAGGCAGGTTTCACTTTAGCTCGCGAATCATCATTTTATTTGGACTACATTTCTTTAAACGCAACAACAGTTGGTTATCTGTTAAACAAAAGTCTTGAAGATAGTAATGGAGTCCTCGAGGTTGTGACGCACATGGAAGACCCACACCAGTTTCACTAGTGGAATGAAAGAAACCGTAACTGATGAAAATATTTATTGAACCTTGTTATTTGTTACTATAGTGAATACAAGGAGTTCATCTCTCTCTTAAAGTCCTAACTTGTGAGAGTCCACCGCTGAATACAAGTCTCTTTCCTTTACCGCAGTTCTCTAATTTTATCAAATACACCCATGTCATGTTGATTAGAGCAGAATTGAGGTGCAGCACCACACATGATCTTATATGAACTATCCTCCGTTATATTGCTGGTCATTGAATTCGACACCTACCATAGATGTTATTATGTAGACACTTAACTAATAATAAACTAATTCTGTTTCGAACTTCACCTTTATACTACGGATGTCGCCCAAATAGAACACTTTCAGTTGCTGAGATACCATAAAGTGCAAAATACGCTGTTATATTGAGCAAAAAGAAAACAAGTCTTCGCCTAAAAGTCAACAATCAAGGTGACCCAAATATGTTCGACATGTTTAGAATGCAGGCACTCGTTGCTATGGTTACATGCATCTCATGTTCAGCCTGAAACTTAAGCTATTCTATCAACGGATCTTTGTTAAATAGGCTTATTGGTGTTGGATGTCTGTTGGTTTACTTAGACTTGATTAGTAAAGTATCAGTAACAAACTTTTTCTGTTTACATACTGCTACCGCTGCGCCGGTCTAACCACTCGTTAGTTGCGTGGCCTAATACCTACAAATAAATTACGTATAGCACATATTTTAAATTAATGTTTTGATAAAGACTCTAGCTAAGAACTGCCCAAAAAATAAGATAACCTGGATGGTAGCTACTGAGCTGAAGTGGGCCACTAGAGCAAACAGGAGTACGACTTAATAAACCAAATAACTGTACAGTTAATAAAACACGTCGGAGGTGCGAGATATTCGGAACATTTCAATGAAGCAATTTAACCCTCGCCCGCTCTCGTAAACAAAAGCGCATTCCTCAGACTCCGCTCAGCTCTGCTCCGCTCAACACCGCTTCACGCATTGTCCGCAAAAACCTGCTAAATGCTAATCCGGGAACATTCGACCCGGACTCGACCCCACACTTCAGCCGCCACCCTGCTATCGTCGTAACGCCCCGCTGGGCTCAATTCTAATGGAGTTTTTTAAGAAACGCAGAATAATCGTTGCGAGAAGAAAATTAAGCCATCTTGGGTTAAAAAGTCCAAAAGTGGAGTGTGTTGGGAGGGCGCCGGCGGGGGTGAGGCGGGGCGACGCGGGCTTGGGGGGCGGTAGGGGGTGAGCTATAGATTTTTCGGGGTGCGTTTTGTCGTCGCGTGAAAACAAGCGTTTAGACGATACTGTTGCTACAATTACTGAGTAATGCGATCCGACACGGTTAAACTGTATGAAACTTATCACGTCGCCACTCAAATATTATTGTGGCGGAGGTAAGTACACCTACTACTTGTATAAGGATTTGTAGCTGTTTGTCTGAAATCTGTTTCTTCTGAAAACTTGATTAGGCTAACAAATAACACATGGTTGTCGTTTCATGTACCTAATGGTTTTGAAACTATTTCATGTTTTTATATGAATCTATTTGTAAGATTATATAGAATGGTAGTATTTAGGACAATTATAACCAACCAAATTATATTTAGTGGTTAAAAAGCAATCATGTCGCAGGAAAAAAAAAATTGAATTAGGCAACACTTATAAAAGACAAATATATCAGTAAAAAATAATAATAACAAAATCAAAAGATAACTATACCATAACAAAAACAAAAACAAACCTAGAATGAAATAAGAACCTAAAGTTATCGACATTAGAATGAGCTCACCCGAAAAAAAGCCCCCAATTAACATGAATCTTTTCTCATCCCTAAACATTCGCGAACACGACCGAATTAATATCCGCCATTAATAAATAAATAACGACTATAACAAATTCATTACGCGATCCACGTTCATAACATTTACATAATAACATCATCTCTTCTAGCGCTAAATAACTCATTGTAAATAAGAGCCCAATTTATATTCAGCCGGGGGATATTATCATAATCGGCCCTTGCTTTGCCAACCTCACAAGTCAAAACGAGATGCAAGATACACAGATCCGTAGGCTCGAGAGAGACGGAGTAAGGCTATTTGGTTTCAGCTGAAATATGAGCGAGATGTTAGGTTTTTTATTGGAGTTTTCAGTGTGTAATGGGGGTATGTATTAAGGGCATATTCGGCACTTATTGATGTCGGCCGTACGGCCAGTCCATGAGTTATTGTCAGGGAAACGATGTGTGGAATAATTGGTACGGCATATAACAATACATACTGCGAGTATTAATGCAAATTAATGTGTGGGGTGTGTAGGTTTGTTTGTATATCGGCCCAAAGATAATCTAAATAGGGCATTAGCCTTCTCCTCTGGTCTTACAAAATATACATAAAATGAGAATCAATACGAGTAGCACATATTACTATTGGTAAACATCACATAATAATTATTTATATTCACTTGACAAAGTGTAAAACTGTATTCAGAAATATTTATTTTATTTTATAATAAATACTGTTGTCTTTTCAACTTGCAACATTACAATTTTAAATTGAGTGCAGTCAAGCCTTGCTACTGCGAATAAAACGGGTTTATGTTAATTTTAGTGCTAACTGGCATTAACTTATGTTGCAGTTAAGCTGTTTTAGTTTAATTCACAAATTGAAAATACATAGAGCTATGAGGCTTTGTTTTGTAGATTGTTTATTTGAATTTTTATGTTTCTGATAACTTTGATACATATAACGATCAATTCTTGGAAGCCCATAGGATTAGTGTAGGCGTTTTTGCAGGCTAATAACAACGCTTACATAGAAGTATAGCTCTTTATTTCTTTGCTAAAAGAAAATGTACCTATTTAATGATCATGCCGTGAAACCATACTTCTACAATCAGCGTAGTTAGTCCTTGTTATTTCCTGAAAAAATCATAACACCCATGTCGCGCTAGTCTCGCTACTCTCATACAGTAACACCCATGTCACGCTAGTCTCGCTACTCTCATACAGTAACACCCATGTCACGCTAGTCTCGCTACTCTCATACAGTAACACCCATGTCGCGCTAGTCTCGCTACTCTCATACAGTAACACCCATGCCGCGCTAGTCGCACTACTCTCATACAGTAACACCCATGTCGCGCTAGTCTCGCTACTCTCATACAGTAACACCCATGTCGCGCTAGTCTCGCTACTCTCATACAGTAACACCCATGTCGCGCTAGTCTCGCTACTCTCATACAGTAACACCCATGCCGCGCTAGTCTCACTACTCTCATACAGTAACACCCATGTCGCGCTAGTCTCGCTACTCTCATACAGTAACACCCATGCCGCGCTAGTCTCACTACTCTCATACAGTAACACCCATGTCGCGCTAGTCTCGCTACTCTCATACAGTAACACCCATGCCGCGCTAGTCGCACTACTCTCATACAGTAACACCCATGTCGCACTAGTCTCACTACTCTCATACAGTAACACCCATGTCGCGCTAGTCTCGCTACTCTCATACAGTAACACCCATGCCGCGCTAGTCTCGCTACTCTCATACAGTAACACCCATGCCGCGCTAGTCTCGCTACTCTCATACAGTAACACCCATGTCGCGCTAGTCTCACTACTCTCATACAGTAACAGCCATGTCGCGCTAGTCTCGCTACTCTCATACAGTAACACCCATGTCGCGCTAGTCCCGCTACTCTCATACAGTAACACCCATGTCACGCTAGTCTCGCTACTCTCATAGAGTAACACCCATGTCACGCTAGTCTCGCTACTCTCATACAGTAACACCCATGTCACGCTAGTCTCGCTACTCTCATACAGTAACACCCATGTCGCGCCAGCATACTCACTCAGTATTAAAGTATATTCTTAATTCTGTGCACAAAGTGTTCAGCGACACTTTGCTTTAAAAAGTAATACGCGCGGGAAATCTCGCACCTCTGAGAGGTCGAGTGTCCTCTATTATTGTTACATACGACACACACTGAACACAACCATATCACTTATACCCTAAGGTTTAAATTAAGTTGCCGCGTTGATAGTTTCGTTTTCAGGCTAATTAGAGGCAAGGGAGGCAGTCGCAGCGACTAAATAAATTTGAACCCTAACGCCCGCCACTAGAATATAAATTGGTGTTCACGCCTGACTTATTGTTTGTTTGCTAACTGCTAGCGAAAGTTAAATACGACTGTTGGTTATTTCGTCGTGGGAATGGTTTTTGTAGACCTAGAAATATTTTTTATACTTTAATATAGGATTTATGTACAAAATCGGTGTCATGATAAAACATGTATGTATTTAAGATAGTTAATTGATTCAGCCGTGATTTTGCGGAAATCCATTATAAAATACAATAGACGTACCTAGATACATTTAGTAAACTATTCCGCTTGACAAGTTATTGCGCTTTTTTGTGTAGCGGAATAGGTTACTAAATATATCTACGTCTATTGTATTTTATGTATGTATTTAACTAGTACATACGTATGTAATATCTATTCTTCAAATTTTCGCCAGCAATCAATCAACTCAGTCAATCGCAGTGATAGCCCAACCTGGGCCTCTATCAAGAAAAGTTACAACACTCAGCCCCCCATCAGTCCATTATAACTAAACATTGCAAATAAAAAATCAATACAAATAACTATTCAAATCACAATCAACCTCGCACTATGGCTACGACGCTACGCCACTCACTGCTACGGCTACGCCTACGCTACGTAAAGCGCTACGAAAATTCGCAACAGTTGCACAACATTATTTTCTGCATTTTTTTTTTTTTTAATCACACTCTTTGGATTTTCTTTTGCAGTTATTCCTAGTAGTCCTAGCTTAAATAAATAATGTGAGAATGTATTAGTAGGTACAGCTGGGCGTTTTTCCTAGTTGTGTGAAACTAGCTATTAGAGTCGCGCGGCGCCGTTCTTTGTGCCGAGGTGTCGGGCCGAACACTCTCCACACCCTCACCGCACACACAAACACACACACCCCGCGTGTCGGTGCGTGTGTGTGTGTGTGTGACGTAGCTTTGTTCAGCAAATACTAATTGTTGTTATGTTTTTGATTTGTTGATTATAAGTAGGTAATCTCTGTGGTAATGTAAATGATGAGGCAACTATATATTTAATAGGAACAAAATAATGGCTATATCTTACCTTTAGGTTGACATAACATAGCTAGCCTTCCTTACTTTAGGGAATGTTGTTGTATATGAACTCTTGTTTTAAATAAAACAATGTGTTGTTACTTGGTATGGAGAGTGATGTATAGAATGGATAGGTTATGTAATCTATGGAGGGTTCACGTTTTATTTTATAATTGTATTTTCTGACTCAAATCGATTGATTTGAATAAAATATCTGAATATTAAGATAACGCTACACGGGTTTCTGTATATTATTTGGACTTCTCTAATGTACTTTTTTTAATCTAGGGAGATATGTAAATCGAAAACTGATACATAGGTGCATATGTAGCTGCTGCAGAGGCACATTTTTGATTATACTACCTGCGCCCCGCGGTTTCACCCTCGTAAGTCTCGATCCCGTGGGAATATCGGGATAAAAAGTATCCTATGTGTTAATCCAGGTTATAAACTATGTGTTTGCCAACTTTCATCCAAATCCATTCAGTAATTTTTACGTGAAGGACACAAACATCCATCCATCCATACTTACAAACTTTCGCGTTTATAATATTAGTTCGATCATCGTTTGAAATGGGGCTGTGTTCAGAAAAATAAACTTGAAAAATGCATTCTTCTTATTTTATTTCAAAGTTATTGCTAAGTGATTCTTTTTTGTTAAAGTAACTACGAGTAAATACTGATTTTTGGAATTATAACGAAAACAAATAGATACATGTACAAATGTTTTAAGTTAGTCGGCACCACAAAGTGAACCACAATATCTGTCGTTATTGTTGTCAATAACTATGCATGTTGTCCGGTACGGCACGTCAGCGGCTCTGTGCGATACGTTACGATTAAGCGAGATGTGCTACAGCCTAGTAGCAGCAGGACGCACGCGAGACAAATTACGAGACGGCACATATTAGTAGATACAGCGATTGTATATGCTAATACTTATTGACAATACTTCATTAATAATTAATTAAGTAATTAATGTCATACTGGTGAACGTCAAGTATAAGATATCTATTTTCTTGCAGTCAATTACTACAAATAAGTCAAGGCAAGGGTTCGAATGGTAATTATCTTATAATTCAAAAGAGCTCTTAAACTACGTTAAAAATGATGATCCAATCTTTCTCTTTACCAGTTCACCGATACAATGTAGCACACACAACGATTTTCAATCATGAGCTTATTCAGTACAACAGTAATATGTTCATGTTCAGAACCTCATGAGAGAGTAACCGCATTAACCAAATATTCAATATTTGAGGATAAGTCTAGAAACCTATCAAACAAAACTATAGCCGAAATTGCTCGTGCCAACCGTCCAGCCGCTACCCGCTACCTGCCATCAACTACACCATACCCCAACAAACTGGTTGTAGGGAAGGGTTAGCGCACACACAGGCACACCGCAACGGAACTCATTATGAGAGTCCTGCGTGTGTGTGTGTGTGTGTGTGTGTTAGTACCAGCGGTTACGCGAACCAATAACCGACAACCCTTTCGGGTAAGGAGTCGGCACCAGCGGCGGATATACGATACTTGTGTTACTAGTCATAATAGACTGCTTATAATAATGTACTAAGAGATTTGGTAAATATACGTCAATAGTTTCTAATATCTTATTGTGCTACGCCGTAGGGCTACGAGCTACGGCGTAGCAGTAGATAAACTATATTAAAAGTCATTTGAATGGATCCGAATTAAATGTTAGATAGGTAGGTACCTGTCTAACATTTGATTGAAGTACTAACTAAGCTAACTCAAGTAACTCAATTACACAATATTGTAGACTTATGAACAAAAGAAAATCAATGATTAAAATTACATCATAACTTCACGCCCGGGTCCTCCGAGGGGTCGGGCACAAGCGTTCCTATAAACGCATTTTTCTTTCTTTCTATAGTAGACCCACATTTTTCCTTTTATGATATAAGTTTATAAGACCAACCACATTTCACCAATTATGTTGGTTTGTTTTTTTAATGTTTCTTTGATCAGCGGCTTTTGATTAAAAAAAAACTTGAAATTAATAATATTTCAAGTTTTTTATTCAAAGCCGCTGAGCAGTCTAATTGGTATGGATTATAGATGATTGATAGGTACAAGCACTTACTACCTAAAATGCACGGAGCTATTTCAAGCTATGCTAAAGCGTCCACTATCAGTCCGTGTGCACCCGCCGGAGTGGGGGTCCGCGGGCTTGCTAATAACGCCGCTAATGTGCCTGTCTCATTTGTAGCCCGCGATCGATCCGGAACCAGACAACGTATGACCCACATCGCGCTTCACCGAACTTGTATGCGCCTACTGAAATGATGTACAGAAAAATAAGTCGGTACTGGAACTACATTGGTACACTAGTGTGTAATTCAACTTCAACCAAAACAACAGCCGTCACACGAGACCTTATAAATCAATCACCACAAAAGGTGGCGAATGACCACTAATTTAGTGAATACCCTTATTCTGATCCACGGGTCCTTTATCACACATCTCGCCCACAAAGAGGCTTTATCTGGCCCTCTTTGTGGCCCACAAAGGTCTATTCTGGGAGGTGTGAGCCTCTTTCAACCACTATTTGTAAGGCGCGTTGTTTTTTTGGTGAGGTGTTGGATTGTGGCTGTTCCACCAGCTCTCGGGAGGCTAACACGCTCTTTGTACTCGTAAGTAGGTGTGTGAATTTCTTTTGTGCTGTAAGTGGATGTAGTGAGATGTTTTGTTTGTTGAGCTCAGATTTACGTTAGGTTTAAGTGTTTTGATTATTTTTGTGGATGTGTCTGATACTATACTTATCAAATCTGCAAAGATGCAATGCACTGACAATCTATCAATTGAAATGACACTTTTATTTCCATTAAATCAACCGTAACCGTCATTACTGCCGATAAATGCGACGATTGAAACGCAAACTACGACGAGCTTAACAATGTCAGTAGTCTGTTGTGTTCAAGAGGTTTATGCTACAAAATACTTTTATCGCTGGTACAAGATAGATGTTGGTTGAGGTATTAAACCGCTCGCATAAACATGTAATAATCAAGCAAACTGAACGTGTGTTGTGTAGTTCACAATATACTTACAATACATTGCAAGAGATGATGCTACACCTGTTATGTAGTTAAGTAACATGTAGTTAGGAATATCATGTGCATAAAAGAACAAGGTATAAATACAAATCTGTTACTACAATCGTCAGAGCCGCATCATTGCCGGGCCGTAAATTGAAAAACGAAAATAGGCCTCATTTAGGCCAAAACCAAAGTGGATGAAAAAAATCGATTGAGTTAACTGCAACGATGTATGTAATGGGTTAGTATTATATTAAATACCTTACCTACTTATTTAATAAAGAAGCATAAAGTAATGTAAGTAAATGTGAAGGTCCCTTCGGGGATTACAGGCTACAGGTTATGTGTAACTCACACATAAAGTTATGTTTGCGGTACGACTATTTTTTTCTAAATTACTTTTTCAATTATAGGTACCACTACTACCTATACTAATTATTCTGAAATAAAATTAATTTAAACTAGTGTTAAGTTCATATTTGTTTAAGTGGTTATAATTAAAACACGGATTTAATTATGATATACCTTCCTGGACAACATAGCTAGCTTAAATGCCATACCACCTGACCCATTCTAACAGCTCACAACGCTCAGTCACTTCCGTTAACTTTAATCTTCTCTAAACAAGTTATCGTATTTCACATCTTAACCAAGATAATTAACTGCTTAACTTATAAAGTGTTAAGCGTAGTACCACTTTAGTGAATATCGTGTCTGATATAACGGTAAGCCAATAACGAAGAGTTCGACGCGCGCGCATCTGGCAGCCATTGTGCGCCAGTGCTTTGTTTTAGCCAGCTCTTGTACTGTACGTACACGTGTGGTACTTAATTAATAATTAACCCATTTATTAATTAACGCGGAGTAAAGTGATAAAAAATCTTAATCCTTCTCCAAATGAATCTGAAGCTATAGGTACAGGTTGTTACTGCACTCCGCGTTTATTAATAACGGGGATAGGGCGTAGAGTTCTTTACAAAATATAGTAGGTATAGGTAGTAAGATACGGAAGGAGCACGGACTTTGCTTATATAATAAGTACAGAGTATTGATAGGTAATTAAGAAGACAACTTATTGTATTTCTACCCTGTTGTTGTTTCCGTCCTCTCATACCCAAATGAGGTAAACGTAAGTAACTAACTGGCTGCTTATTGGGGTACCTACCTATTTGCTAAAAGTAACGAAGGAGTTATGTGCGATCACCTATTCCTGTCGGGCGTGCGCGACTGGTAGTTAAATATTTCCTTTGCGACCGTTGATAATAACAGCCTATCACATGTTGGGCTGATCATAATATTAAGATGAAGATAAACTTATGGTTATTTTGTTTAGTCTCAACTTAATGCGGCATAATTAATTCAATTTATTCTTAGTTTTAAAGCGTTTTTATATTATTTACCGTAATTTTTGTTCTTTCATAAAGTCATGTAGGCACTGTATTACATTCCGCCAATGCGCAACACAAAAACTGACGTAAAAAAAAATGACGTTGTTAAGACTTAGTTTTTATTAAAATGTAACTTCCTTCCTCTATTATCAAAGTTTTTCTTTAAAAGCTGCCCAATTTACTTTAATTTGATTGTTAAGAAGCTTATTACAAAAAGTTAATGATAGGTGTGATTCACAAAGATACAAAAACCAATCCTTTTTGCTACAACGTTAACTAGTAGTTAATGGAAAAAAAATATGTTTAATTAACACAGCCAATTTCCTGTACCCAGTCATAATAAAATCAATTGTAATTTTACATTAACTATCAATTACGTAATTCTACATAATTTATTATCATTCATCTCATTATAGGTAGAGTATAACAGTACACCTGAATAAAGTTTATCTAAATCCCTAATGATACTAAACCGTAACATTGCCGGTGAAACGCAAAACTATCGAGGTACCTGAATTAAAAAATAGCTATCCAGTGCTGGAAATTGGCTTGTGCTAATTCACGCCTAGGTTCGTGCCTAATAAGAATATTATTTAAATTATTTTTGGATAGAAAATTTGCCTCCAGAGATTATCTTCTCTAAATTGGATTGACGCTCGCGTATGAAACATAATATTTATTTATATTTATTTAAATACATAATTATAATTTCAGTGAAATAATTATAAGTAATTAAACTTCTTGCAATTGTAATGTAAGCTACTAAGTAGGTACCCAGTGTCACATGACACCACATATAATCCCCGATGCGCCGACGGCAAGGGTGGATCAGATAGGTATGTGCCTTTACCGTTTTGATTTTAACACACTCTAAATCCTTAAAATGTTTATTATTTGTGCAAACTGCTATTTCAATCCACAAAAAAAATGTATTAGCTCATACCAACAGCTACCGAAGTATTTCACCAATCAACATTCAAAAGTCTTTAGAAATTAACAACACAATAAAATTGCTTTCATTTCTTTTAGACATCTACATGCTCTATTAGTGGAAAACGACTTACTTTTAACTAAACTTGATGTTTCACACGCATCACAACACCTTTAATCTTAGATAAAATCTCTGAAATATACTCAAACAGCTTTCATCACCATTTTGCTTTTCCAACAACACTTATTTTTCAACGATTTAAGCAAACCTTTCAATAAAATACCTACCTAACAGCTATCGGCTATTTTCAATTCAATGTAAGAACAGTCTGCCTGCAGTACTCAGAGGCTGTCTAAATCACCGCGAATAATTCACGGATAGCATTTGAACGAGCAGTTTAATATTACAAACAATTGGCTGGTTGGCGTCCACGGGCTGTAACCGGAGCCGGCGGCATGTCAAAGCTGGCGGCATTGTACGCTAATTAACAAATAAGACAAAAACCCTAATTAAACGCTGGGGCACAATACATCCACATTAAATGCGCGTGAGCGATGCAGCCGTAGTGCTGCGGATACACCGGCGGAGCGGGCCATAGTGATGTGCTCCGACGGCTTCTTTCAAACTTTCATACTTAACACCATTATAAGTACTTTATTAGGTGAACACATAATAATCCATTAAAACTGTATACAGCTGCCCAAAACAACGTCAAAACTTGTTGGATCCTTTTGTCTGAGGTTAATTTTTAGCAATGGCCAATAAATGCAGTTACAACTATTTGTTTTTTTAAAGTCACACTATTAATGAAGTTGAGTTTGAGACTTACTATTATCTATAGGCACCTATTGCCTATCTATCCTTGAAGTAATCTCAAGTCGATTTAAATAGTTTTAAACGAACTGCCCACTAAGATCATAGCCATTTAACTACCCTGCGTTATTTTACAAGCAAGCGTGTTGAAGTTTTTTTACTACTTAATTCAAAGTTGCAGCTAAGGTGATCATGTTTAGGTTATGTCGAGATTAACAACACAACTATAGCTGAGGTCTATTGTAGCTATGAGTTGTAGACTGACCTGGTGGAGGGTGTAGTAGTGGTGGTCCAGGCAGGAACGCAGCAGCCACAGCCGCTTGCGCGTTGAATGCCGCGGCGTACGCCACCCTGCTCGCCATCGACGCCGGCAGCGGGAACTGAGGCGTGTACGCCGACCGCGGCTCTCTACTCTCAGACAAGTTCAACACTCTATCTCCATCTCTGTTCTCAAAGTACCGCTCCCGACTCTCTCTGTTGTCCGACAGGCCCAGCAGCTCTTGGATGGCGAAGGGCGACCTCTGCGGCGCACGCGGCGCACTCGCGTTCGCGCTCATCGCTTGCATCTTGCGTTAAGCGCTCTCTCGCTTGTTAACCCTCAGCTTAACTTTTACATTACTGTATTTATTTTATTGTACATTTTTTCTTATCAATTATGTTTGATTTATCACAATTTACTTAGGTCGTGTTTTCAATATTATTCTTAATGCTAATGTTTTTATTCGGAAACACACTTTCTTAAAGTTTTTTTTATACACTTCCTAACTCTAATAATTATTTGACTACATAAAAATTAGGCCTAAGTATTAGGCTGAATATTTGAAAATTCGAGAAAAATATATTATGAGTTTTCCAAGGCGGTGGAAAATCCGCGAAAAATATCGTTTTTGTTAAAGTAAGTCGCGACACGAGCGCTCGCCGCGGCGTCTGCAGCGCTTCTGTGCGCGGCGCCGCCCGGCCGCTGGACAAAACGAGAAACCCCCGAGAAGCCCCGACAGCGGCTCACTGCCGACATGTCCTATGCACCGCCCGGAGCGCACCTCGTACGACCTTACGCTCCTGTGCGGCGCCCGCCGCGCTCGGCGCCACAACGTCGCAAGCGCCGCCGCTCTGCACGCACTTACGCCTTGTCTGTGCTAGCGCCGCAACCCCCAGCCCACGCGGGCGGAGCCTACTAATAGCCAATACGGATATTTTGTTACCGCATTGTATTGGCCAGATTTCTTCGCGGGGACACGCCTACTCAACGGCTTGCCACCTGAAATGGAACTTTACCGCTAACTCTTAAATACTAAAGTGTGTTGTATTGTGGTGGTTGATTTAATTTTGATTAATTGTAAGAAATGAATAGGCTCGGGGGGAGCGCGGGGGGCGTCCGCTCGATGGCGGCGCGTGAAAGGCTGCGTCTGCTCATAATACTGCATTATCAATCATTGGTCGTTTTCTCGCTGCAACTCTACCTGCCTGCATACAACTCTACATAATGACGCATTATACTCACTTACCTGCCTGCCTCTACATTACACTTGTTTAAACAAAACTTTTTAATCAAAGGCATAACAAAATCAATAATCATTAATGTTTCTGACAAAGAAATTAATTAAGTAGGTAAATAACTATTTTGAAAGAACAATTAGAAGGTAGTAAGGTAGGCAAATCTAGGTAAGACTTTTCAGTAATTTCAGATATTGTTGTATGTATTTTTTCTACTGCAGTATTTTTCATTTTTAATTGTAATTAATTTAGTTTTGAGTCATTCAGATAAATCTTAATTGAGATAAAATCTCTTGCAATAAGATAGTTTACTGTTCATGATGGCAGATGGCGCTCCAAGCGTCAGCAAATGTGAGTGAAGTTTTCTAACCAAGCTTTTCTGTTTTGTTAACATTCGTATTTACAAATCATTATAATTATGCATGAGGTCCCTGTGTCACTGAATAAACAATCATATGAGATGCATATTATCCCTTACCCTCTACAGTTTAAGATCATCATTTATACTTATTTATCTCCATTTTTTAAAATCTATATTCTTTTATTGAGTAAGTGGATTTACCTAATTTAAGGTCTGTTTTTGGCTCTAAAGAAATGAAATAAAATGGTACTTTTAAAGTCGTTTCCTACATGGTTCCTTCATCATGGTTCATATAAAATATTTTAAAGTAGAATTGCCCTTGAAAACTACCTCTTTTTAAGTTAACTGACCTAGGTTTTTATCTAAAATGTAAATTGTTATCTAAAAGCAAAATAATAAAATCAAGTAGTATAAGAAGGTATACCTACCTAATTTTCATTTTCGAGTTTCCAATGAATGTTCGTCCGAATACCAAATGTATAAATAATCATTGCTTCATTATTCATTACTTAACACTAACCTTAGAAAAGGTATCAATCTAATGACAGGAAAATCCAAACTAATCGTGGTGCCCCATAGATATCCGTGTGGTGCCCGCATATTTGCTGTTCACGTTGAAATTAATGTTGATTAATAAATGGAACCGTGTATAAACTAAACCAAAATATTTTTCATGAAAAACATAAAAATCTTAAATGAGTTATGAAAATTAAATAAATAATTAGATAGTAAATAGTACCTAGTTCTAGCACTGAATTTATAGGTTGAAGATTAAAGTAAATATACCTACGTTAGGCAAGTACATTGTGGCAAGCCACACCACTTTATTACCAAAACAGAGACTGAACAAAGAAAACTGTTATTTAGCCTAGCTGGCGAAGGTCAGAGAGAAACATAGAACCCTAAGCCTGGCATTATTTTGAAAAGATTACTGGCCTTATTTTCAGCTGTAAAAATAATTTGCAATTCACAAATCAACACTTTTTAATTTTATACGTAGCTATATTTTTTTGTAATCGCTCATTTTATTGCGTAGAAATCTACACTTTTTTAAGGATTGGTCTTGCTCTGTAAAAATAAAATCTTTTCTCTACGAAATTTTTCCAAAGTTTAGGTTTCTAAGGCACCCACCGCAGCTACGGCAGTAATTTTGGGAAAACAATGGATCTACATAATTATACAAAACTAATTTGGACGATCTTTAAGATATTCCTAGGCTGAATTTAAACATAATACTCCGTTTAGTAATGATTAAAGAGCTAATATGCATAACTATTTCAAATAATTGACGGGAATCAAGTAAAAAATCAAAAATTCTTGACGCCATAAAATAGTTATCGTGCCCAAACATTTCGAACCTGACAAATAAAGTTAATAGTCATAGAGCTCACCAGCAGACTATTCTATCCTGAATAATGTCTGTCATTGGTCATAGACACTCTGACACGTAATCGTTAACGTCAATAATCACGAATCCGTCGGCTCACTATATAACGATACGAATGCACTCAATATTAAAAAGTTCACTGTTAGAGCTGTCAAAATATTAACTCTGCGTTCGTTTCGGTGATTCTTCTCAGAGTTCGTAGTCAGGTAGAAAACGCCAAACTCTCATCTAGTTTTAAAACATTATAATTTATTTTTGAAGTGTAAAAGTATTTTTTCAATCAATTTCATTGGCTGATACTTACATAATTATAAAACAATCATTGGAGATGATTAGAAAAGACCAAATGACTGATCCTCATATGAAAGGCTCATCATCATCATCATCAGCCTTCTATGGAGATTCATAAAATGGTCCACAAATTATGAATTGCTTTTAAGCCAAATTAGAGGAATTGCTAATGACAGCTGGGATTCAGGAAATGAACTGCTTTTAGAGGAATTGCTGATGTGGCCGATTACCCGTTGTGATATTCGAAATAAAAGGTAGGTAAGTACTTGATGCCACAATTATTAAAAACGTAATTGTCTGTGTAGAGAATGTCATGAAATGAATCTTAATTTTTTATATATATAGTAAGTACCTATAAGAGTAGGGGAAGACCAAAGAAACGATGAATGGACTGTGTGACAAATGATGTTAGAAAGGGGGTGACTGACTACCGAGATGACGACTAATAGAGAAGTATGGAAGAAAAGACATGTTGCGGCGATCACTAATAAATTGTGATAATGGCAGGCGAATGATGATGATGAGTACTTACTGACAGCCAGAAAACACGTGGAAATATATAATAGACAATATGTTCAGGTGACTGTTACAAACCCTAGTTTATTAGAAGCAAAAAAGCTAAACATCTAAACCCATGTCAATAATCGTTACATATTTATTGAAAGCAACCAATTCAGAGTTAATTTATTAAAATCAAGACCACTATATAATTTTCAGCATTTTTTTCTCTGTCGAACACAATAGTCAGACAGGGCATTAAGGTGTGTTCTCACGCGCGGTGTCCGGCTGCGCGGACGTAGGCGCAGGCGGCGCGGGCGGCGGTGGAGCGGCTCGGCTTACGCGCACAAAGCCGTCAGGCCCCGCCTTTGTGTTGTGACAAGCGGATCACGGCCGTGACGGTTCACACGACTTCTTGTTCCTTTTGCAGTATTTCTAAGTTGAAGACGTTTTGTGTGTGCTCTATGGCTTTGTTGGCAAATATTGTTGACGATGACGGTGTCTATTACCTTGCTGATATGATGACTGTCTGCTGTAGCCCACAGATGTTGGCATAAACAGTACGTACCTACCTACCCCTCGCGTACCGATCGTGAGATTTTTCTATCACTAATAAACTGCAATCACTGTTAAAGTTGTATGACAAGGAATGTACCAGTTTGTTAATAATACTGTGTTACATCGCCAAACAGTTTTAAACCTTTTCAAAAGTGATCGATTGAAAGGCAGCGAAGCAAAAGGAGTAAGTAAGGATCGTGCTTAGTAGGTGGCGTTGTGTAGCTTCTGCCTACCTATCCTGCCTATCTGAAGAAGGCGTGTGTTTATGTACGAGTATGTGTATGTATGATCGATTAGATTTGTAAAGGGATCAGGAATATTCGATAGCATACCTTATCGATTTCAAGTCATGGTTATAGAAAATACTTACACCGTGGCAATGACTACTTTATGAATTGCAATTCATTACCAAAACATAACTAAGTAGGATAATAAGAAGTTGTACCTGCGGAGGTAGTACAACATCGATTGAACATCAATGAAATGACCTCCAGTGAGGTAATCCATTTACGATTGGCGATTATAATGGATAAATCATTTAAAATTTACATGCAGGGACTGCCATTTGACTTTAATAACCTAATTGCTAGGAAATACAGAAATTCTGGTTGGACTAGTTGAGACTTTTGTCGTAAAGCCTGATTGAGCCGAAAGCGGGAAGAGTGTGGAGAGGAGAAGTACCTATCAGGTTTATTATAAAAATACTTGTGTGTTCGTTTAGAGTTCTTACCGTTACAATATCGCAAAAGTATTCATTTATTTGTTTCCTTTGTAAGGTAAATAATATTTGCGCCAAAATATGGCGAAATGTGTCATAGCACAAGAATATTTTTTACCAATTTTTAATTTACAGGCATTTTTCAATTGTCAGTTCTGGTCAGTCAGAAAGCTCGTGGCTAAGTAATAACAGCTGCACGGGTCGATCCATGAGGTTATACTACGCTTGCCTGTGTTGGTCCGTGCATGGGTGACCATATATACATACCGAGTCTCGATGTCATCTCCATGTCTCGGAAGCCGCTGGTCCCGGCTGTCATTCGTGGATCTTTAACAGTCGTTACGGCTCGTCAGAAGCCCGAAAGTCTGTCAACCAGTCTTACCAAGGGGTATCAAGAGGGGTATAAAATTAACGAAGAATTGAATAAAAAACCAAAATAGCAAAAATGTCTGTATCTTTGAAGCACAGACAGAGCTCATTAAAGCATAATAAAAAAAAACTAGTTACTGATTTAATACTAACTATTTATTAACATGGCAGCAGAATCCAGCTGCAGGCCATATCATCAAAGTCACCGTCAAACATAATTATTGATTTTATTGATTCGTAGAAAGACACTCGCACTTTAGACCTAACCGAATGCATAGGCCATGCTTCATGGACAATGTGGATTTATATTCATGCCATGGATTAAAACTATCACCGGACCCTGCTAGTAAATCCAGATTCTGTAAAATCCACTGCGCCTTTATTTTCGATTTCCAGAAAGGTTTGCAGGCCGCTATATCAGCACCTGCAGTACTCACAAGTAACACCACCGTGAAATTCAAAATAAATCCGCAGTTATTGTAAAATTCCGCCACCCACTTGTAATACGCACTGAAAGTTGGTCCCTCTATCTTTAAACACTAATTTGGAAAAAGGCTAGATTATTAAAGCATGTTAAAAACCTGTTACATAATGTCCGGATAGTTAGATTAATTAAAAAATGGAATAGAATTTGTACTAATCTATATGACCGAAACTTATCCATAAGAGTCATAAAACATACAAATATGATAGAACAGAGCTAGGTACACGACGAGGGTGAGGTTCACTATGCGCTGCTGATTTCCTGCTCCATACTTTCATCATGTAAACATTCTATAATCTCTTAAAGTGCACATGTTTCGATGCAGAAGTTGTGAACTCGTCACAACGTTCGTTCACTCCTCACAACAATATTTATTGTAATTGGTATAACATTAAATATTCAAATTCAAAATATTTTATTTCACATACACCTTCATGAGTAGGAGTAGGTACTTACGCAACGTTAGAAGGCAGGAGCACGATTTCAAGTTTCTTGCCGGTTCTTCTCCATTGGACACGACCACGTTTCCTATGGAGATGAACCGGAAAAAAACTCCACGGCTACTCTTTTATTTGCATTATGTACAGTGATGCAATAAATAATAGTGTGTCGTTTCTATTTCATGGCAATCTACGCTTTGGCAAAGGCAACTAGTTTCAACTTTCTGACTGACCGACTGCTTTGGTGATTCAACAGTGCCTGTAAATGTTTAATCGAACTACTTGAAAATGCTTTAAGTTTGAACATACTCGTAGAATGCATAAGAACGAGCCTCGTCACCTAGGCTAAGATGAGCTTTATTGTTGAACTGTGCTTTCTACTGAAGGAAACACTGTCCATAAGATTAATTTTTAATTATTTAGCACACATTAGTACAGAGACGGAAGTTGCTTCCAGCCCACCTTTGGATGAGGGTGAATAATCTACAAGTATAGCTTTCAATCAATTTCAAAACTCAAGATAATTCTAGAACATTAGGCTGTAGTTTCGAATCCAGAACCTATTCCCTATCACTAACAGATGAAGTGCCATCTTGTATAGACCACGTCCTTCAGCTTCTACACCTGGAACACCGTGAACTGAATGCTAACACCTCGCCTACGAGGTTATTTAGCGGTGTTGTTTGAAAACTGTCATGAGATGACTTCAAGTTTTCAAGTAGGTAGAATTTAAATAGTAGGTAATATATCAACTAGAACAACTCTCTGCAACTGAATTATATAAATACCCTTAATCAGAGATATACATACAATATAGATGGTAAAATATTATATAAATTGTATAATGCCTTTTCTCGAATAACTAGAAAATATTGCCTAGAAATACCTACAGAAGTATTATCATATTATTTTCAGTACAATCTTGTCAGTACAATATCAATGGACCTACTGAATCTCTATAACTTAGCTCATAGTTTTGGTAATATTTTTGTTAAGATAAAACAATAATTTGGAAGCCATCAAACTAAATAATCTGATTCAATAAATATTAAGCTGAGCTGCTCGCTGCTAACTTTTGTGATAAAACCATATAACTTAACATTTTAATTATTATGCAAAATCATCATTAAAATAATATGACAGTTTTGTATACACATAGTCAATGTGATACAAAACTGTCATATAATGATGATTATTAAGTACAAAATGAGATGATTCCTACTTTGTACGTTACTTAGTTCCTTACTCAAGGGGTTTAGTGAGGTCTAAGTAACGAGTGTGTATGAATTTAACTTGAACGGGGTTAGTTTAGTATCACATTCGTATGAAGAAGGTTTCAACTTAATATCTCACCACTTTTTCCGACAATTATTGTTGTGTTTTTGTTGTATCATTGTAAATTGTGAGCAATTGAAAAATTGAGTTTCTAAAAGTAACCTCAATTAACAAATGAAAATCAGGTGATTTAAAATGAGAAGTTCCGGCTTAAATCAAAACACTCAATTTGTAGGTAAGTAGCACTATGAATTGGCATCGACAGGTACGTTTGTTATCCATTTGTTAACATTTTCATCAAATACTTTTGGAGCAGAGCATAGACGTGAGCCAGATGATGTACCTAGGTACTTTAATGCAGCACAGCTCATACACGGTACAAAGTATATCAAAATAATAATTAGGTTACTGCGGCAAAACTACTTGCTTTCACCTTCACTCCAATTTTGATTGATGATGATTTTTAGATATGAGAGAAACGACACAACTACTATACTTAACAAGCCGCAAAAACAGAGAGACATTTAGGTAATCAGTAAAGAACGAGAACCCAATCCTCTTGTCCACCGCAGGGAGTTATCGAGCATGGAGTGCAGTACACGCCTGAGCTTCATTGTACGGAGTGTTCGCATACCTACTTACCTTCTTCTTAGCATATCTGTGGCAAAATTAATTTATATATTTTCTATTGGTGTTACCCAATATGCCTACTATCTGTGAAGTTAACAATATACTTGGAAGCATAGATAATTTATTTTGAACTAGATTTTTGATTTAACCATTACAATGTATTAAAAAACTGCCCAAGTACTTAATTCTAAGCTTTCTTACTCATATCACTATGAGGTTAGCATTATAAACCTTTTTTTAACCCCAACTTTTTTTAATTTAACCACATGATTTTAACTCTATAAAGTTTTGCGAAAAGAAGTCTAGTGGCTAATGGTTTAAATCAAAGCGATTCCTAGTAGAAAAATAAGTATACTATTGCTGTCAAACTTCTTTACTTATATAAAAATCACCAATAAGAATAAAGGGAAATAAAACATATTCATGTCTTTATTTGTAATCCATAATGTTTAATGATCTTATAAAAATGGTTTAAAGCTAAGGTAGGTACTATTGCGGACCTTGTAGGGAACAGCATAAAGTATAAAATTATGAACTTACGTCAAAAATAAACGAAAGAACCAATCCGTTTCCGTTTGAAATCTTCTGAAATCTGCAGAAAATCCTTTACCAAGTTAGCAGCCCTATTGTAGTGACGTGCACCGCGCGTCGTAGGGCCACCACAAATTCGCGCAACACTACTTTTTATTGAGTGTCGCGGGCGGGCGCCGGCAGGGGGTGGCAGGTAGGGGGAGAGGGGTCCGCCCGGAGGGTGCATAATTGCGCACCCATTGCACCTCTATGCAACCTATGAGCCCCACCGAACTCAGTTATAGGCATTTTGCGACGCGTATCGTTTTGTGTCGACAGCGACGTTTTATTTTTGTCAGATATTTGAAACTGTGTGAACGAGTTGGCTTTTTGCTGCACGCCTCACGCCTCCTCGGAGTTATTAGGAGAATTTATTAGAATATGCATTCCTTTCTTTGTTTTTGTGCTAATGTAAGTTCTTGGGTTACTAAGGGGGAAGTAAAATCATATAAGTAATCTAAAGCTACACTTGCAATTTAGCTGGTCTCCAAACAGGAGTAGGGGTTAACTAATTTTACATTACCTACTTACAATACATTTTACATTACCTACTTACAATACATTTTAATCCAAAAGGATAAGCTTGTTTTAACCCAAACCTTCCTTACTTTAAAACTAACAGGTATGTATCGTTACAAATTACATTTAGAAATAGAATTCAATCATTATCATTGTACTGAAGAAAATTATATCTGATATATTAAAATTCCAGGCCGATAGTTATAGATTTTAATTTATTAATTCTCAACTATTCCGAGCCTCCACCCTTGAGCAGTGACAGCAGCTATATAATATAATGATATATTAGTATATATGTGTTGTGTAAACGCGTTAGAGTGCGGCGGCGGTCTACGCGAGGCTATGTGCTCTCCATTATACGGCATACTAATGACAGAGGGCGGTTGATTAAAAAACCTAAGTTGCGGGGCGTGGCAGCCCTACCGCCACCCGCCGCCCAACCGCCAGGGCTGTCACGACACGGACGGTAATTTAATTAGGGTTTTTTGTTTGTTTTCAGAACCTATGTAGAAAGTTTTCAAAATCTGACGTCATACAAAAATCCAGACGTCACATAAATCCTGCATCGCGCAATTAAAGTTTACCGTGCAGTGAACATAATACAAGAACCCAACATCAACCGTTGGGCAGTTGCCCGCCAGACACAACACCCGTCTGGCCGGAGGATCCTCCCTTTTCTATGGTGGATGAGTGAACTTTACACCCTGTTCCTCATACCCCTAAAGAGGCCTTTGCCGATTAGCAAACGGACATACAAAACATAAAAAGACACCACGAGACTGGCGAGTACCTACACTTTATTTTGTCCGACTAAAAGGCTACCTAAAAATGTTATGTAGGTAATAGGATTTACTTTAAATATTTGCAAGGTAGGTAAAAACATAACATCAACGCTTCTGCTTCATTACCTTATTACCATTACCTTTGAAAATAAAATTTGAATGACTTCAAAAATACTCATTAAATTATTGTTCTAGTGGTATTCCAAGTGATTAAAATATTTTTATGTGAGGAACTCTGAAGTTCTGTCAGAAGAACTATGAGTTATGTCAAATGACCAACTACATTTTAAGAGGCTATACAAAAAGAATTAAAAAAAGTAATAAAAACTAAAACCAAACTACGACTAAAA
Organism: Lithophane ornitopus; assembly: GCA_948473465.1. Classification (NCBI taxonomy): domain Eukaryota; kingdom Metazoa; phylum Arthropoda; class Insecta; order Lepidoptera; family Noctuidae; genus Lithophane; species Lithophane ornitopus. The sequence goes on along the minus strand of OX419624.1, from coordinate 452,932 downwards.
AGATATAAATAAGACACCACAGACAGACAAATTAAAAATCCGGAGTCACACGTATTAGGGCATAAATCGAACGGATTACGTGTGACTCCGGATTTTTAATTTGTCTGTCTGTGGTGTCTTGTTTATACCTTTTTAGTCGTAGTTGGGTTTTAGTTTTTATTACTTTTTTTAATTCTTTTGGGGTTATAATATATATATTTTTGAAATGCGTGCATTAAGCCCTTTCATTTGATATCCAACATGCTACGATTAAACAATTTTTTTTTTAGTTCTGACTTTATGGCCTCTAGAGGGCGCCATTTTTAATTTAATGTGACGTAACATAGCCTATAACCAGCGGACGATCAATATGCTTCCAACGATACCTCATTTGTCAAATTGTGATGAGTGGTTTAGATGATAGGAGGGAACAGATGAACAAACATACATACATAGATACATACATACCGGTCAAAATAAAAAATCCGGAGTCACACGTAATCTGTTCGATTTATGCCCTAACACGTGTGATTCTGGATTTTTAATTTGTCTGTCCGTGGTGTCTTGTTTATACCTTTTTAGTCGTAGTTTGGTTTTAGTTTTTATTACTTTAATTTTTTATTTATTTTCTTATTATTATACACTCTCTAGAGGTGTGTTATAGAGATACTTTTTAAATGTTGACCAACGTGATTTGTTAACCACCTGCAGCCCCGAATTTACGACAATCACAGCTCACCTATCTAAGCAGGATCAATGAAAGTTTTCCGTTGCTTGATGTGTGCTCTGTCATGCTCGCCAGTAACATTACACTTTCCAAGAAAAATATGCACCTTGAAAACATCAATGTATCAAGAAAAAGTTATGTTTCGTAGATTAATACTTCCAGTCGCATAATACTCAAATTAGCTTTTAATATATCCTTAGATGGACGTTGTAAGTACAAAGGAAGTCTGAAAATGGCGACCGATCAGGACCGTAGGCACGGGGGGGTTTTGGGGGTTCGAACCCCTCCCGAAATGCGAGAAACCAGAATCTCAATCCAGAGATCGATTCCCTAGGGTACACTCCTTATACAGATAATTGTAATCTATTACGCATAGGCGTACTTTATAATCTACAATACCAGTAAAAGTATGCTTAAATACTGTATGTTTATCGACTCCGACTTTGTATTGAATAAATTCCTGCAACTTCAGCATTCTCTGAGATATACTACTAACCAGGCGGGGTACTAAAATTTTCGAGCTCGCTTCGCTCGCTCTTGCATTTTTTTTGCATCGTCCTTCTCAAACTTTTCTGCATATTAAGTCGATAAAGTTACTTACTACTCTTTCTATATGATCGGTCAAAGAGAAAGAAAACCTAACTTATTCGAAGCTAAAAATTTCGAGCTCGCTTCGCTTGCAATTATTTTATTAAGATTTCCAAAAAAGAGGAAAGTACTCTTTTTTTTAAATCTGTATTTACTAATTTTCTACCTGCTCTGAAATCAGAAATAGGTAGGTACTTAATTTCTTTAAAAAAAAAGTTTGCAATAACCCCCCCCGAAATGAATTCCTGGCTACGGCCCTGCGACCGATAAATTGTGTGACAATAGGGAATATGCAATTATGAATGTGACTCAAATAAGAGTACCTAATGTATTTTTTTATAAACTATATTACTTCAGAATTATGCCTCCATCAATATTTTTTAATAATATTTCTTTTTAAGCGAGAAATTATTTTTTTTAAAGTGCCAATAACTGTGGGAAATTCAAATACTTGAAAAGCGACGCTATTAATCAGAGCGGATGTGACGTAACAGTCTGTGACAATAATCAAAACGGCAATGTGTTTTGTAGGAGTGTTTGACATTGACTTGGCACTTGTTTGTTTGTTGTCATAGACTGTCACGTCACACCAAGCGCGCCAAATGGAAGGCGTTTAAATAGCCCGGGTCGGTTGGATATTTTTAACATTTTTTTAAGTACTTTAAATTGCTTTTTTTGCGTTGACTTTTTTTTACTATTATTTGGCGATGTAAACTATCGAAAAAAAATATTTAAAAAATCATGCATATTCCCTATTGGTTGTCAATGTATAGGAATGAGATGCAAAGGATTGAGGAGCATTGTCGTGTTGAGAGTGTGTGTGTGGTTAGAAAGACTTCTTGTTAGTGTGTCCATGGCAAAAATATCGTTTTTTTTTAAATAAATAATAATAATACTATATATTATTATACCTAGAGACTCGTTCCCACTAAGTTACTATGCAGTCTGAAATACCATATTGTCATATTCACCGTCTACTATCGGCTCGCTCTAGAAACCACAACAGGACGTGAACAAATAGGTAAGACCTATAGCTTATCAACTACTAGCACCCACATGAGGGATGAACCAGATCTATCGAACTACATTGTAACAGCATTACACTCTCTCTCTGAGAATTACTGTAACTTATTTTTGTAGAAGAAAATATTTAAACCAGAGGTACTTATGCAATACTTATAGCTTATGGAAAACATACAACACGAATTGAAGTACCTACTACGAAGTACTAAGTGTTCAGACGTATAACTTTACAGAATTTATTTTGGTACATCTTTGGTACATGTTGTCTCCGCCACTCTACCAGAATTTAAGTACCTAAATGAAGAAGAGTAGGTATTCGAGTAATGTTATTTTTTTTACAATATCCTCATTTACCTAAGTAGGTAGGTACCTATGTTCTAGCTCTATCTGCGCTTCAAAAAGCGTAAGTTTAATACAACAATAACTTTGATTTCATAAAAATTACATTTTGGATCACCATAACATTTTGTCTATGTAGATACCTACCCAATAAAGTTAAATAACTATTCTCTTCTTCACTTACCTGTAGATGCCGAAAAGTTAGGTTTAGAGCAGTAACCAGCAAGATGATTTTTTTCCTTCACTACATTACAATAAATATTCCACTAGTAAACAACCGATAAATCACGCGCCGCCATTACAACTGTGCGCTAATAAATTGTAAAACAATACTCACGTCCTGGCGGCCATATTAGCGCGGTCGAACATCAAACCGCGCTATTGTTTCGCCACGGCCAATAATTAGGCGCTGTGGAGCGCGCGGCCAATCAGCGCCGCGCGACCCGACCGCACGCTCTCCATTGGCTCGGACAACGCGCCAAATTGAACATTAAATCGTCGAGAGCGAACGCTAATTACATTGATTGGGTATCGAGCGGCGAGTGTCGCCGAACATCACCCGAGCGAACCCGACGCGCGCCGAATGGCGCCGACGGCCGCCGGCGACCGTTAGTTCGTTAGGTACGATACAATGCGTTCTAATTCGTAATTAGACGCCTTTCACGCGGAAGGGGGTTCACATTTTTTTAGCTAAACGTCGAGGGAGGTTATTAGATTGTTACATAATGCTGAAATTACGCATTCAAAAGCATTTGGAGTCGTTTGTGTAAATTAACACGAAGCCATTCATTGATCGTCATAATATTTTTGAAAAGTTTTAAGGACAATGAAATCGTCACAGCAAGTATGGACCATGTAATTCAATGAACACATGAGTAGTTAGGTGGGTAACGATACCTAACAAACCTATACCTAAGTCATATAAGGTAGGTATTGTGCACTAATATGTAAGCAATGACCAGGAAAGGATAGCACAAAAGGAAGGAGTCTGCCAAGTAGGTACTAGACAAAAGTCTACTGGCTAAACTACTAACAGTAAGTAGAAAATTTTAAAGACTTATTTATATCGTCATAAAATGTATTTACTTACTTCTACAAGACATTTTATTTTTTTCGGTTATTTATTAATTCATACAAGCTAATTATTTTTCCAACCGTTTCAATTCCCCTTACCTACACACCAATCATTGTGATCTTGGCCGCCATGTAGGTATCCATTTGTTGCTATGCGTCTACCTACTAGGAATTGAAAACTAAATAGAAGCCGCATGATACTGGAATCTAGGTAGGGAACCTCCTAACAACACTTTCAAATCATTAAAATATAAACTCCATTGAGCCCCAAAACACATCATAATTTTTGCCACGAATAGAAAGTTAAGTTTTGTAACAGTAACAGCTCAATGCGATAAAACCGCCTAGTTGGACTGCCTGGAACTGTTTTACCTTTTACTTACGTAAACCCATGCGTAGGTACTACACCTAGAAAAAACACACCAATCAGATTTTCCATAATATTTTACAATTAGACTTAGTTTCATGGGACCTAAACCTAACTCCCACCGGGACATGTGACACCTCTGCCTATCCCTTCGGGAAAACATGCGTGATGTTATAATTATTCTGTAGACCGTTATTTTGTGTTGTGCCCCATATGCTTTAAAAAAAAAACAAATTGTCTGGCTTAAGTCTAGGTCTGCGTACAGCCTAGACTGCTTCACAGGACAAGCTGTCACTTCAGGAAAGCAACGCTCTGACGCGACGGGAACGTCGCGCGGTAGATAAGTTAGGTACGTATCCAAGAAGACATTGTGGCAACGTTTCTTTTCAAATCTGTGTAACTACCAATGTCTTTTTCAATCCTACTTTCTAAGTATATCTTAGAGATCACCGACATCGGCGAAGGAAAGCATCGTGAGGAAAGCTGGACTTATTTGCATCCGTTCAGTCCCATACTTTATATATAAATGTCTCCATCAGATCTGCACCGAAAGAAAATGGCAGCCCAAGTGTTGCTAAGGCTCTCTTCTTCTTCTTTACTGATAATACCCGCTGCGTTTTAAGCCTAGGAGTTCTCGATTTTCATCATGTTACACATTTACAATAAAAACATAACGGGTTTAATTTATAAACGTTGGTAATGATTAGCGACTGATTAACCATACTTACATTTTAGACGTTTAAAAGCAACTTTTATAAACAAAGGGGCAATATCGTTGAAACTATAACAGGTAAGAGTTGATGTAAGGATCCTCATTGTCAGTTTTAGAGTTCCAAAAAACTGCATGCAAAGTTTTTCCAAAATAACTCAAACGAGACTCAGAAATAAAACCTGAGCCTAGAGAGGTGGCAATTACTTTCAAAACGTTTCATATTTCTACAACAAACTTTCAACAAGATTAGCATTTAAAGCTTTTTAGTAGATTATATCAATTTAATTCATTTTTTACTTTCCATCATCATTATCGCTAATAGAATGTCGCTTTTTCTAAGAAATTATCCCTTTGTAGAGGAAGTTCTAAGGAACCACATCGATTTTTGAGTTAAGTAAATAACTCAAACGAGACTCTGAAATCATCACTAGTTCATTTACGAAAAAAAGTACCTAATGGTATAATTTTTAATAAAAGTTAGATTGTAGGCTGTATGAATTTCAAGGAAAGAATAAAGCGGAACTATGTATTTATCTATAGAAGCATTACATAATTATTTATTCAAATTAAATCAAATTCAAAATATTTTCACATAGGTAGGTACCTTAACCCACATGGACACTTATGAATGATCAGAAGCTAGGTGCACGGTTCGAATTGGTCGTTTCCTGTGTAGAAGAGCCGGTAAGAAACTCCACGGTTTTTATAAATATTTGGCTTTTACAAAGTTTTCATATTACAGTCTTAATAGGTATGAGAGACCAGTGTACAAGGCCTACAACCGTTCTCACCATTGACAAAACATTTTCCAAAAAAAACAACCGCCTTTAAAAAAAAAACACTAAAAATAACTTTAATTTAGGATGTCGGTGTCTTTGGTTTTCAATTTTCGTTTTTTGCCACCGACTAGTGCTTTTTTTGGAAGTCGGTTGTTTTTTTTGTAAAATGCTTTTGTTTTTCACTTTTTAGTTGTGGTACCTGCTATGTAAAAAACAGTGACGGGAACTTAAAACATCATCCATAAAATGTATGGGACCACCTCCGAAGCATAACCTACCAAACAAAAAAAGAATCATCAAAATCAATTCATAATATTGACGGAGTAATCGCGTAACATACACACAAAAAAACATACAGTCTAATAGAGAACCTCCTCCTTTTAGAAGTCGGTAAAAAAATTGAAAATAAGCTTTATAAAAGATTGAAATAAAATAAAGATAAGCAACCTGTTTAAACTAAATGACAGGATTGTCATTACAACTGAAACAAATCTGAATAGATGATGTCTACAAAAGCCACAAATGAAGAGACATACCTACCTACTTACCTATAATTTGTATTCCGTTATCTAAGCCCATGGTTTAATTAAGAACGATCCTCGACTCCACAACACGCACCCCTTTTTAGGGTTCCGTAGTCAACAAGGAACCCTTATAGTTTCGCCAAGTCCGTCTGTCCGTCAGTCCGCAGCTTAGCTCAGAGACCGTTGGTACTAGAAAGCTGAAATTTGGTATGGATATACACATAAATCACGCCGACAAAGTGGTACAAAAAAAATCGTTTTTCGGGTACCTCCCCTACACGTAAAGTGGTGATAGATTTTTTTTTCTCGTCAATCCCATGGTGTCGTTAGAAAGGTCGTTTAAAAATGATCCGAGTTTGGTCAAATCATTTTCGGATTCAGGGATCCGTTTGCAAAATATTAGGCTTTAAAGTGATAATTTTTGTTAGAGCCAAGTGTCCCCCCCCCTGCCAGCTAAATGGTTGGGTTTGGATATGTGAAAAAATTCACAGCAGTAATATATATCACGAAATTCAAAGGAAAACTATCACCGGTACGTACGCTCCACAAGTTACCGAGTAATAATCGACCAACTTAAATTTGCAGTTGTAAAAACAAGATTTTCAACTACAATGTTTAGTTTAAATTCATCCCAACTACGGAACCCTTCATTGTGCATGAACATGCACTTGGCCGGTTTTTTTTTTTTTTTTGTGGGTGGGAAATCGTCAAATGACTTCTCCCGCTCTGGGTGGAGCGGAAGGGCGTGTCAGACTTTTACTGACTAAAACCCACCCGTGTTCCTTCAGTTACCTGTTGCCAGGGTCCCGGTATCCCGTTCGGACTTTCCTGCAACCCTGGCAGGCATCGGTCCAAACGGACCCCGTCAAGTGTGCTGACATCTCTTTGAGGCGCGCGTGGAACACGACGCGCCATCGACCCGGGCCTGGTCCTTATCGGACGGCGAGCTACCCATTGCTCGCCGTCCGCAAGCCCGCGCCTATGGTGGCCGGAAATCCGCTTGGGATTCCCGACGCGGTGTCTCCAGCAGCGGCGGTTAGGGGCGCGAGGGCGCAAACTTTGCCTCTCCCTCACACTTTCCGCCTCCTCCTTCGCGAGCTTTATTGCTTCGCAGAAGGAGGTGACGGCTTCCCATGCCCTCTCGCTCCGTAACCTGACCTGGACCAGGGCCGGACGCGAGAGGTTATTGCCGCCAAACTTCTCCACGAGGACACGGCGGTGCTCCGCCCAATTAGGGCACACCTCCACCGTATGCTCCACCGTGTCCTCCGGACGATCCGCACAGTGGTGACACCCGGGCGTTTCCTCCCGCCTAATCCTACACAGGTACCTCCAGAAGCTGCCATGTCCGGTGAGGACCTGCGTCAGGCGGAAGGTGAGGACGCCGCGGCGCCTCTCCAGCCACTCCTCAAAGAGGGGATTTATCGCCGCAATCGTGGCGTGCCCAACAACGCGCACCCCTGGCGTCTCCTGCACCCAGTTTGTCCCAGCTGCTTTCGTGGGCTCGTGTCTTGGCATCCTACGCTAAGTTCATGACAAGGTCTACTCAATATTTCTGTAATGAAACACATCACGCAGGTTCGTTAGATACTAGTTTAGACAACACAATCACCTGTCATATAATGTTGACGTACCGTCAGTCAGACCACAAAATATTATTATTCTAGTTTCAATTGATATACAAGCCATATAACTAGAAATCAATAGCAGATACAATCCCTTAATAACCTTTTGTAAGTACTTCTATGTAGGTACTTAGAAAGAATGTCTGATTGATGCCACTCCATGCCTATGCAGTTTCATTTCAAACGTGCTGAAGAAATCTTTTGTTTATTATCCGTTTTGCCCGTTACAAAGACCATCGTCAAGAGACCATAACGTAGTAACATATACTCCGTTTCAAAAGTATCTGCTCAAACCATTCAGATTAAACTCCTACGCAATCACTCACTAAAGGGAATAGTAACACATTCATGTATATTTAGCACTTTTTCCAACAAATTTTTGTTTGAATTACTTACATGAATAAATTGTATCTGAAAAACCATCGACCAAAAAATTGAGATAGTATAAAATAACCGCCAATTAATTTCAAATGAAAAACGCTAGCTGCAATTAATTGTCAAATGAAAATGAATGAATGTTTATTTTTATTTAATGAAATACTTCTTAAGGCACCTGTGCCACCGGTGGCTTTTAACGAGAATCGAGTAGAGATAGCAACTAAAAACGAGTTGGCGAGCAACGAGCAGCCAGTGCGCGACGGCGACGAGCCATCACTCACTGGTAAGCGGCGGCGGCAGCGTGAGTTTGTCAACGAGTGTTCTACCTGCCAGGCGAGGGTCGCTGAGGGAGACACTCTTTAATAGCTCTTGTAAGTACCTATAACAAACGACTACCCGGCGGCGGCGGTGTGAACAGTCAACGATCAACTATTAATATAACTATGTATCTCTTTTAGGGGATTGTGGCTAAGACATAACAGCCGCACGGGTCGATCAATCAGGTTAAAATAAGCTGGCTGGGGCGGTTGGTACGTGGATGGGTGACCATCTTTACATACCCCTCCGTGACTCATTTGTCGATCTTTGACAGTTGTCACGGGTCGCCAGAAGCCCGAAAGTCTGACAACCAGTCTTACCAAGGGGTATCGTGTTACCCAGTAACTGGGTTGTGGAGGTCAGTTAAGCAGTCACTCCATGTAAAATACTGGTACTTATTCAGCTGCATCCGGTGAGACTGGAAGCCGACCCCAACATATTTGGGAAAAGGCTAGGCAGATGATGAACTCTTTTACTTACACAGGACCTACCTACTTTATTTCGTACATTTCTTGAGTAACTGACTGATTTAAATTTAGAATCTCGGATTTAAGTACCTATTCAAATGATCATATTCATATTAAGTAGGTCCTCAATTCGTAAGTGGCACATCTAATTGACATCAGCAGGAACGTTTTTTGATCAGATTAACTCTCAATACTTACTGACTCGACAACTTCCTTAACATAAGTAGTACCAACAGCACTTTCGAATAAATAAATAAATTCCGGTTACGAATTCCTGAGAAGCCTTGCATCACAATACACTTACACTTAGGAAAGATACACAATACACTTAGGAAAGAGTATCGTCTATTTTAGAAGTACTAGGCATTTTTGTCAGCATTTAAACTACCGCACAAACAAAACCCTAGCCCTGAACCGATTTACAAAATGTCGTGATTATGTTGCTATACCCATTATGTAAGTTCTTCAGATAATCTCACTAGCCAATAATAGCCGTCTTTTTGTCATAAAAACCACGAAAAGCGAAATCGTGTGATATTTTGCCGAGCTTCACAAGGTGTGTGTATCGTATAATCTAGATGGTAGCCTCAGGCCCACTCACCACCCCTTATTATAACTAGCTATGTAGGCAGGTAATAAATACGATAATAATTTACTTTCATGTTAGATACACAATAAATAGGTATAAATAAGTGAGTTTTCTTCTTGTTTCAGAACTTACTTCCCAACCCGTAAGGTCAAACTTCATTGACGATATAAACACAAACAATAGCCGTAGGCGTATTTAAAAAATAAATTGCTAATAATAACTAGGTAGAGTCAACTTAACAGTACGTATAAAATGACGTGTTTCATTGGAAATATAATCATTATACACGGTGGGGCATTGAAACGCAAACTGTTAACATGAATTCAGCAAATATAGGTACCAATATTCCCACGTTTTTGGGTCTAGACTCATGCACTACCTACTGAATTCATGGTAACAGTTTTTGCGCCGATGTCCCTTACTGCTTATATCAGTATATATCATTGTCGTAGATGGACTGTCGAATTCGCTGTTTTACAAAAGCACTAGTTGTTTTACAAAACAGCTCCGTTATGTAATGCCATTGCGCTACGTCAAAACCGCAACCCAGGTTTAGACGTAATACAGAATGGCTTATCTGCAGTCACAAGAAGCGTTTGGAGTATTTTCTAACGTCGAATTAGTCGCAGTAACTAAGCTAGGCCACCCTGACCAATGTTTATGTTAAGTTACAACTGTGACTACGTCCAAGTTGGCGCAGTAACTAAGCTAGGCCATCCTGACCAATGTTTATGTTAAGTTACAACTGTGACTACGTCCAAGTTGGCGCAGTAACTAAGCTAGGCCACCCTGACCAATGTTTATGTTAAGTTACAACTGTGGCTACGTCCAAGTTGGCGCAGTAACTAAGCTAGGCCACCCTGACCAATGTTTATGTTAAGTTACAACTGTGACTACGTCCAAGTTGGCGCAGTAACTAAGCTAGGCCACCCTGACCAATGTTTATGTTAAGTTACAACTGTGACTACGTCCAAGTTGGTCGCAGTTACTTGGCTATTTAGTATTTTTAGGACTGACTTTCATAAAACTCCGATAACTTTTTATTTTCTGATACAAATTGATATTAGAATGTGGTATGTTCTTATAAATAATTTTCAGCATTATCTACAGAACTCGGCACTCATTAAAAATCGACAACCACGCTTATTCTTAATTAATATTGAACTTGGCTCCCATTTTTAAGTTTATGTTTTTTATGGGATTACATTTTCATCAGATAGGTAGGTATCTACTTTTAGAACAGACTCTAATGAAAATACAACCTACGGGTTAAACACGTAAACCTAGAAATAGAGACCAGATAACCTAATATTATCCTACCACTACGAAATAATATAAAAGTTTCCATCTCAGAATAATAATTTTTAAGTATCAATTCTGAAAACAAAATCAGCTTTCATTTTACATTTTCTGTTGAGCATCAAATTTATTTGTCACCATAAACAAAAACTCTACGATTTTTTTATCAGTTCGACAGAAATAACCCATAAAATGTCGTGAAGAGGTAACATCGCAATTATCTGAAACAAGATCATGGCTAGGTATGTAGATGTCGCGCAATAAGTTCAATAATCACGATCGCGCGCGAGTCGGTGCGGCACGAGCCGTTACGTTGCGGCGCGGCGTGGTGCGGTGCGGTGCGATGCGGTGCGGCGCGGCGACGTAATGCTCATTACCGCGTCACTAACGAGCGACCGCGCCACGCCGATACCCTCAATCACAACCACAGGTTGATGCTGAAACCATTCATATTTATTATAAACTTTTATTTAAATTAATCACTTAAAGGTCCTACACAAGGCGAACTTAAGGCCAAGTAGCATTCTCAATAACCTAGGTATATTGACATAACTATGTCATGAGGCTCCGATTTAATGCAAATGCTTTGAACGGGGTCTTTTCGCTTAAAAAGTGTAAACTTTCAAACAAAATTAAGTAGCACTGATTTTATCACCAGCTATATTACGTACTTATGTTTGGGCTGGTTATAGAAAGACATTGCGATCGCATGGCGTTTTATGTGTGTTACGCAAATATCGCACTGACTTCAGCGTGTCAATGAGTAGGTATAGAAATGCAGACCACCATACTAATGAAGAACAAGACGCTTAGGAAGACGTTTACGATGCTTAGACTACTTTTATGATATTGACTTGAGTCTCATCATCTATTATTAATTTATTACCGAGGCCTAATAGTACTGAGAGTACCCGAGAAAAACTTAAAAGTTTCTGAGAATGGCCAACCAAAAATCAGACATATATAAGAAAATCTTTTCACACCCTGTATCTCCATTTGGCATGAAAATTATCGGCAATACATTATTATATAAAATAATTTGTCGTCAGGCGTCGCGGTCGAACGTCACGATGTCACGCACCGCCCGGCGCTCCGCCCGGTACGCCCGCGACGCCGCAGGGCTGGCTCTAATGACGTCGTAATCACCCCACTTTATATCTGCGCTCCGATGTGACACGGAGCGCCCAAATATACGCGTTGGAGTGACACACTGTGAGACAACGCGCTAATTATTAGTTTAATTGTTACTTTAGAGACTCTATTAATATCTTCATTCAGCCAATACGGATGTGGACTAAAACATTTTAGTTGTCCTTCAGGTCTACTTTTTTCTTTTTTTACGTAATTAAAAAAATACGGCAAACATTAAGTTAAAATGTGGCATGACGTCACTGGTCGGTAGATTTTATGGACTTGTGACGTAGCGAGCCTCCACTTCCCAACTTTAATGCGTTTTATCGAAATCATTTTTTATTAATAAAATAAAGCAAAAAATATGTATCTAGTAGTATTTTTTTATTATCTGACTGACGGGCTAAATCGTTTCGTTTTTTTACCGAGTCAACATCCCTATTTATTGGAGACCGGTACCTACAATTAATTAATGGCAGGAGGTTATTATTGGTAAAAAAATAATGCTGTCCAGATAAGAACGAACACAAAGCCCCACAAAATAAACGAGAGCAGTACAAGTTGGCCAATTTGTTTAAGGAGCATCTTTACAAAAACTAATTGGACTTACTTACTTGGCAATTACTTTCTAGGACATGTCTAGCAAATTAGGTATTCATTTGAATGTCAGCTTCAGCTGTCAGCGGCAGCAGCTAAGTGACCAAATAATCTTGTATTTGATAGCTATTAATAAATAGCTTCGCCATTGTCCAAGGCAGCCCTGTATCGAGGCCGAGGAATTAGTTTTTACAGGAGTTAGCGGCGAGCGAGTCAATCGCGGCGCGCGGCGGTGCCGGTGTCAACTTATAACGAGTTTGGACAAGTTGCTAATGAGAGCCCTAGCCCCCTCTCTGCCCCCTCTGTGACGCCCGCACTTTGTCATGCCCCCACTAATTGTTACTACAAGTCTACAACCGATTTTAAGCCAGAAAATGGAACGCTAACGGTAAAATGAAAAGTTATGATCATTTAATTTTGTTCTGCGGTGATCGGAAATTCTATCTGTCTATTGTTATAAATTGCGTGGGATGAACAGAAGGAGAGCTACGAGTTCACAACTTTTAGATAAAGAAGAGTAAAGTGTAATGAACTCTTTGATTTCAATTTAACATTTTCTAACGTCAAGTTGAGCACTTTTTGTATGTAAGTCTTTAAATAGAAGGTGGGACATACCCCAATGCAAGAAAATGCCTGTTGTTCTCATACATATACCGACATTCTAAGAGACTCCACGTCTTGGTAATCCTAGACCAAGTTTTCTTTCGTAAGCTTACTAGTATTATTTAGTAAGCGTGTAAAGTAGTTCTGGTTCTGCGTAACTCTGTATGGCAGCTTAGCTGTTTCCGTAGTTTCAGTAACCACGACAGAGTAACACATTTGCATGTAAAAAAAAACCCACCCCGTGCTCTATTTGACGATATCTCAAACATTTTAATGAATATTATTTCTATTTATTTTTTAAGGTAGATAAGATAAAGTTTATGTAGGTACACATGCTAAGATCGACTCGATTCTTCAGATTTGCTTACTCGCTTTTAATCGGAAAAGCTGCGTGATTTTTTTGTCTGTGTAGTAAAAAATAAAACCATAACTGTTTATTTCTGTTCGTTTACTGAACTTGAGTCTTTAACCGACTTCACAAAAAAGATGGTTCTTTATTTGACCATGTTTGTAGGTAAGGAAACGATATTCATTTTCAATTCAGTTTTTTACATTTCTAATGGCAATCATGGTTAAAATAGTTTGGTTGGTTTAAATAGGTTTTTATTTTTAGTTTATTTAGAGATTTAGATTCTCTTGTGAATGTGAGAACGTTAGAGGCCTTCTAGACAACATTTGTAATGTAAATGTAATTTGAAAACATGTAAAATCAATTATTTTTAAAAGAATAACCGTGGAGTTTCTTGCCTGCTCTTCTCCATAAGAAACGACCAATTGGAATCGTGCACCTTGCTTCTGACGTTTCATAAGTGCCCATGTACGTTTATGCGAAAATATTTTGTTTATGTTTTATAGATAGGTTCATAGTGCCTTGTTTGAACCTACCTGTACCTACAACAAACACAACTTCTACTCAGATACATATATAAAATATACAAACAGGTTTTCGATCTACGAGGCACGCTGCCACAGACGCAAATCGAACGTAACCTAATCTAGAAAGTCGCTGAGTTAATTAGAAACTAGCAGCAGGTGAGCTGAACTGAAATCACAACTATTGGAACCACTCAGTGGATATTACTGTTTCTCAGCCGTCCAAACAATAGGTGCTTATGTGTGCGCATGAGAAAACGACTATCGAAACGCTAAGAATTAGAAGTTGAAAACTTATTTAGGGACAGAAAACTAAAATAATATTTTGAGTTACCAATGTAGGTACCAACCAGATAATGTAAGCGAATGTGATATCTCAATATAGGTATTCATCTTATCACTGATTCGATGCATTTGTTTCAGCCAAAGTGACCGCTGCCACGGTCGACGTGGCGGAAGTGGCAAAGTTTTTATGCCAACAAAATGTAATAAACTGTCGCGCCATCGACACAACGAAGAGGAAGGTAAGTAAGGTAATTAAGTACCTTCTTAGTGTTGATTAAAGACATTGAAGTAAAATAAAACTGGTTTCCTGTTTTAGTCAAAAAAATGCATATCGAATAATATCAATCCGCCTAGTATTTTTAAACTATGTTGGGGTCGGCTTCCGGTCGTATTAGTAGGCCCATTATTTTACATGGACCGGCTGCCTATCTGACCTCCACAACCCAGTTACTGGGTAACACGATACCCCTTGGTAAGACTGGTTGTCAGACCTTTCGTCGGGCTTCTGACGACCCGTAACGAATGTCAAAGATCCGGATGACATGACATGAGAATAACAGCCGGGACCAACGTCTTAACGTGCTTTCCGAGGCACGGAGGGGTCTCTGTATGTTAAGATGGTTACCCATCCACGGACTGACCACGGCAAGCGTAGCTTTACCTGATCGATCGACCTGTGCGGCTGATATTACTTAACCACGAGCCCCTCGTGTGTATTGAATAAAATGTATTACCAAATACAAAACTGTTTACATAAAAATTAATTGATGTTATAAAGGTTCCGTATATTATCAGAACCTTAAGAAACCCATACTACCTCAGTTCAAATTCACTTAAATCCCGCTCGCACCATACTGCTCGCAGACTGATTGAGAGCGAGACTGAGTGAGGTGCTGGCCACTCCAAGGCGCCACGCTTTTTACAGCAGAAATAATCTATATAATATATCTATAAAACCTAAAATAGCCGAAGATAAGTACTTACTGCTACCCGTGCGAAGACGGGGCGAGCAGCTAGTGGTAAATAAAAAAACATCCTAATATCTGCTAGTTAGTTCAATAATTATTATGCAAAGTTTAATTATTTAATTTGAAGTATTTTTTAATACTAGTGGTTTATTGTTCGGTTTGGAGGTAACTTTTTTTTTTTCTGTCGAGAATATGTTATGAAATGGTGTTTTCGTCAAAATTTATTTAAAAATTAATGCTGCAGTATTTTCGACATAGCGGAGGATCATGCTAATCAATTTGAGGTATTATAAACTCTTTGCGCCATAGAAATAGAAAATACTATAATATAATAATATGTATTATAATAGAAAACAAATACTTAGTTAACTTGTTAAAACCAAGCCCTGTTTCTGAATAAACAGAATACTAGTACCATCGAACTGGTCTTGTAATGTAACTCATAAATCTAGTAGTTAATGGTTCTACATTTTGTTCTGTATAATAGAGGGTCATTTCTGTT
Organism: Lithophane ornitopus; assembly: GCA_948473465.1. Lineage (NCBI taxonomy): Eukaryota > Metazoa > Arthropoda > Insecta > Lepidoptera > Noctuidae > Lithophane > Lithophane ornitopus. Next base: position 437,185 of record OX419624.1, on the reverse strand, counting down.
AATCATCCACAACTAATATACATAATTTGTACTTACAAATTAAGATAAAAAGGTAACCAAATCTATTACACATCAATAATATACTCGTAATAACTGGTAGCTTCTAGTAGTAGATGAACATGCAAGTTTTATGAAGGACAGCCGAGGTACCTATTTGCTTCTTGGGTGTCTATTAGGAAGATATACTTAAACGATTTTCTTTCGTTTACTCTGCAGACATTACCCGACTCACTCTGTAGGTACCTATTTAAGATTTGTTACTGATATCTTTTATAATTTTTAACATTCAGACGTTACTGCCGCGCCGTGTTCATTGACTAAATATAGCAGAAACTTATATGCATTTTGCGCTTACTTAACAATACCTCTACCTACCTATCTGCTTACTATGATTATTCATATTTCACGTAATTTTTTTAATTATTTGTTGGTCTTCATCTTAATCATCAACTTTGTATTGAAATCTTTTCACTTCCTTAGCTTCCTCTATTTTTCGTCTTTAGAGTGAGTCGTACCTGTCTATTATATTTTTTCCAAAATGCTTCGTACAACCCTGCAGGCAGCATTTACAGATGAAAACTTAAAGTCAAAGCTATTATTTCAATTAAACCATTGACAGGCACTTTTGAATTGTCAAGGAGTCGGTCAGTCATAAAGATCAAGAGTTCATGTTGATCATTAACATCTCTGACCAAACAAAGGGTAGAATGCAAGAACATATAGCGTCCAGTTCAAGTCCCTACCATGGACCCGGGTGAGGGCATAAGAAGAAGCACATCTTTGACTGACAGTGATAGAATACGTCTTGCAATGAAGTATAATCAGAACTCACAAACGTTATGATAATTCAACACAACTACTCCTTCACTGCTCTTTTCTGATAAATTTCTTTAAAGGGTTCCGAGACAGTTAAATCGATTCCCCGGGACTCGCCGAGCTTCATTCTCTCGGTGTTTTTCTGGTGGTCACCAGTCTTGATTCCGGCTTTGAGGCGTTGCAGTGGTGGGACACTTGATCACGGTTGATCCAAAAAGTGCAAGCATGCCTTGTACTTTATGCTCGTTCCGACTGAGTTTTAGAAATTTAAATAAATTAGTCTTTTATTGAACACTTGGTTGGCATTCTAATGCTATGGCTTTTGGTGCATTTATTTAGCTGTGGGTTCATAGTCATTACGTGATGCTGTTTCAAGACTACTATAGACCAGCGTCATACGCGTAACTATGTTATCCGACTAACGTCAAAATAATGTTAACTTATGAGTTACAAAAATTTTTACGATAAAGTTTTACAAAAATCTTTAGATAAAGGAGCTAGGGTTTTAGGTTTTGTCTAAGATCTCTGAAGTATATAGACAAGTAATACGAACTGGTGATTCATCATACTGCTGGGCAGTAACCGACTCTCATGATTTCCCAGACTCCCCACACTTCACTTGTCGAAGTGATATTTACATAATAATTCAACAAAATATTTCATTTCAAAGATTACATTCGTACTTGTTATTACGTGAGCCTTTTCCAAACACTTTGTACCAGTAAAACTGAACAGATCGTAATCTCCAACTGTGTGTACAGTTGCACCCGCATTACATGGGAAAGGTACGCACATCAAAAGCAATCCAAATCAATTCGCGATTGACATGGAGTGCCTCAAGGAGCGCCCTTCGGCCCAGTGGCTTTTACTTACCCACCATCCTCTTATACCCTTGCCACGTAATCCCGCTTCTTTTGCTGACGGTACAACAAGATGGCGCCGTATTTACCTCCCCTCGCGCCTCGACTCCGGACCCTCTATGTAAACATCAAAATAAAAATGCGCCATTACTATTTGCATTCATATCTAAAGAAAACATACATGTTAAATATTGCGAACGAAAAATATACTTAACACAGCACGTTCTAAATTCAACCTTACCAAAGTCCTCATAAAGTCAAAAATCCTTTTCCCTCGTCTGTAGTACTCATAAAATTGAATGCACAAAGTATTTGAATGCGTATTCCCTTTCTCGTTCTACCCAGTAGTGAGAGTGCGGTGGTCTCTTTCCCTCCGTAAGTAAAAGGTGGGATGATTGAGACGGTAACTGGCAACTGGCACTGGTCCCATTATACCTCAAGAATAGTAAACACGCTGTGATGGCCGCCTGTCGATAGAGTGCGAGTGCGGTGTCGATGGCAGCGCGAGTACGGGTACTGACACAATACATTGAAATAATATTTTAGTATCGTTTACTTTTCAGTAGTTTCCAGTAATACTTCAGTAGTAGGACTAAACTGACTAAAATGATCGTAGACTGGCTTTTCTTTTTCTTGATAATTTTATACTCTAGATAACTATTCAACGATTTAACTGAGGATTGAAAAATCGGCCCTTAAATGATAGGAGAATGTATAATATATTGTTTTCCTGAATGCGACCTGAATCAATAGTTTCAATCAATAACCATAAATTACAGCTATGAAAAAGGAAATTAATGGTTTGTTTGTTTGGAATTATTGTTAAGTATTGAAATTATGAGATCACTGATGTTGTATTGTTGTAATAATATTAGGAATTACAATTCCTTACTTACTATTATGCCACATGGACATTTGCAAGGTCGTCTAAAAAGGCAAGGAGACTGAACTTATTCCTTTCTTAGATTTATTTTTTTAATTAGTAGGTAGTGCACTGTGCAACTAAGTTCGAATCGACTCATCAGCTATATCGACAAGCGCGGTGCATCACTATTCCCCGGAGCAGCCGCTCACCCAACCATAACTAATAGTCGTGTATAAATCGCCACGCGACACAAAGCCCAGTTTTTTCCCGCGCAACGCCCACCAATCAGGGCGCGCGAGGCAACCGCCCTCCACCAATCAGCGCTCACGACGCGCCAAAGAAACTCAACATTATGCTCGGCTCAATTCACCACTCGTGTTTTCACTTCAGCCTCCGGCTTTGGGTCGCGGTTTCTTTTTACAAGAGAAAATGCTAACCACACGTTGTAATATACACCTTATTCCCCTGCAATACGGACTGTTATATTGATACAGTGGTGGCGCAAAGGTCGCAAGCACGCAGCACCGAGGAAGGGTGGCAGTAATTGTGATTGCGATTGCAAATGGCGGCGACGGAACACGTACGGTTAATCAAATCACAAAATTGCTGGGAAGTGATTTTTATTAGATCCAAAGGCATGTAGGTGTTTCATTCCGTACAACTACGTACCACTGTGTTTATGACAATATTATTTGAAATTCTAATAAACCATCTAAGTACCCTCTAACATCCACTGGTTTTATCATAGGTAGTATCACTTAACAAAATAAGTACACAGTTACCTACAATCAATACGAAATAGGGACACTTCAATATAGGTTACCAAAAAACATAAAAATTACTTACCTACCTACTATAAACATAATCTGAAACAAGATAATTAAACAAACGCGATGAAGTTCGTCATCGTAAGTCCCTACGATTGTTTCAGAAAGCATTTTTTAAAACAAAAACTTAACGTTTAACTATAAGTTCCTCGTATTCTGATGAGCACTGCTCTTCACCGCTCAACTGTCGATTTGCCTTTAAAAGTAGATAACAATAAAAATTATATTGTGTCTCGTAAGTGAGACTTACGCTCAATCACAACAAATTACAATCATCTATCATTTGGAGCACTATCGGCTATCTGATATTTTGATAATCTGAATAAACCATACAATTTCTATAACAATGTTTTGATGTCAACTCATCGACAAAAGTTTTTGTGCGACTATTATAACTCAATAAAATTATGCTTAGTTGTTGCCGAAATAATATAATTTGGTGCCATTAAAATCGTCCCATTCACAAGATTTTGTCAATCGATCTGTCGAACAACATTAAGAAAGGAGAGCCTTTATTTTTTGCGTGTACACACTGAACTACAATGGACATCTCAAGTTCTGATATTGTCACATCAACGTCCGTACTTTAGAATGTCGCACACAAAAAGACTCATTGTATCCAATTTCACAACAAATAATAATATAATGATGTACACAGCACCGCCGGTCGGCGTGAGTCGGCACTATCCTACAATACGCCGCTCTTAATATAATAATACGCACAAAAGCTACCTGCAGCTGCGCCCGATACTGACCGACAGTTAACTGTATTAATGTGGAACACTCCACGCATTGTGTCGGTCATTGTCCGCAGTCGGCTGTACTTGTGACAGCTCGCTAATTGACAGGTGTCGAGAGGCGATAAGACGAAACCACTAAATGATTAATTAGTACAGATTATAACACTGAATCGCATACGTTGAGTTAATAAATTCTGATTATCTATAGCTAAAACATGTTCTAGCCGGCTTGTTTTATACAGTCATAATAAGGAATATTTTATATAAGTAGTACTTATAAGTAATTCGAAAAAAATATGTTAAGTTAATAAAAAAACTCGTGCAAGCGACATAACAACGGTACGTAACCCGACCCCTCCGGATTGATGTTTTGTTTTGACTGATCGACGATCGATTCATTGAGCGATTCATTTCTTATTCAATGTCTTTGATCACTTTTTGCCGGATACACATCCGGCGTATCTTTGTTTGTTTTCGTGATATTTGAGAAAGTCCCTATTGATTGTTGTGCAAATAGACAAATCAACAACCAACTTTCTCTTACGAATGAGTATTATTTAAAAAGCGATTGGGTTAGTTGTTAGTACAACGCACAAGTATTATTTTCTTTAACGCGTAGGCTCGTAGCAGCGTAGCGCTTTCGTAGCCCGCGTGCTACGAAACGCGTAAGTACTGTAGGAAGTACGAACAAAGTTTAGCTTCACTTCATTTGACTTTTTAATTAAATTGCATAACACCACGAAAAACTAATGTTTTCACCTAAAGGGGAGGCAGAATTGTACCCGAATACTACGGACTGCTGCAGCGAATTTCATAAATTATTACAACAATTTACAATACAAAACGAAATATAAAATATTTCTACAAACCACTTCGATGGATGGTGAACGGGTTTTGCTAGCGGTTAACTATTAGCAGAATAACAATGAAAATAACAAAGCTTATATACTTTATGAATTACATACTGACATTCAAATCTGTTTAACAATCCCATAAAAAATTAGGCAAGAGTATTTTAAACATTAGTAAACAACGAGTTCCGTACTTATGTTTAAGCTTCACCCGTTTATTATTCACGACATTATAATATTATTACTCACATTATTTATTATATTCAAGGTACAACAAAGCGGTACGTGACAGGAGTGACTACGATTATTATTAAAATGCTTATCACGCTCCCCGACTATTGTGGCGGGCATTATGTAAATAACTAAATATAATAATTTGTTTCTCTATTGTTGGGAACACAAAACGTGTCATACGAGACATAACAACAAACCGTGTGTATGTATGTATGTGTCGCCTCCCCCGCGACTCGACTCCTCGCTAACAACGCGTCAGATGCCGCGATAATGTCCATTATAAATAAATAAAAAGCAATCTTGTGCACTATTATGATTATGATTTTGGTTATTGAATGTTCGTTGTGGCTTATCTGTCATCACTTGTAGGCAGGTGTTCAAAAATTGTGTGAAATCGATTACTTTTTCTACACTACAGGTGTTTGATTGTAGTCTCGACAATTTCTTGACAACATAGTTATAAATATTTGTTTAACAGCTTTAAAAACTTAGCAAGCCCGCATTACATCAAATAATGGTTTTAAATTGATACTGTAATACAAGAACTTGACAAAAATCTTGTCTGATTCGTGCTTACGAATACGTGAATGTGTGACAAGTATTTTCTACCTCAAAACAACTAAACAAAAACAGGCTACTAAACTATTCTCAGATAAATTACAATTATTAGAAATATTAGATTCTTGTTGGACCTACCTCTGGTGTATTAAATAAAATTAAATTACCTCATAGGTTCGCTTATCAGAGAAGCGTTTCGTAGCTAAACTCTGGGGCGACTCAATTAAGATTGTCATCAACACGCTAATAAGCAGATAGGTATATATGCAATAATATGTGGTTCCAGACCTTAATTTTTTCGACGTAATGCAAGCTTATCTATAGTTATTGAAAACAAATCATAATATTCCTCTAATATAAACTCAACATTGTACTATTACGTGACGTAGAATTGTTATTTCTAGGTTTATTAAGACGACGAAACGTATTGATGTATTTTGAAACACCTCTAAAATCAAAAACCCATAAATAAAAATCGTTTTTCGGAATGTTTTTCGTGCACGCACTAGCCGGCGGCAGTGGGTGAAGTAATTGAATTCTTCGCGGCGACAGATTGCCAATCAGGTGGGCTGATTGAAATCTCAACATTCGAGTATGTACAAGTACCTACGCAATATTTCTAGTGCGTATGTCCCGCATCGTCGGTGATTACCTACATCGCATCGGCGCTATGTACGGTACTTGCACACTACTTACATACTTACGTTTCACAACAACAGTTATGAAAAGCCAAAGAATTACTTTACTTATTATTTCGAAAATAAAAGCAATATTAGCTAAATTTGATACTGTGAAGTTGTTTCTTGGTAAATGAAGGGATCAACTGTTACTCTGCTGAAAACCATGACAATCAAATGTTTTTGCACTTTTAATATTTATCTGGAATTAAAACTAAATATTCTATTGCACTTATCTCCACCACCTAAGGTCATAGTCAGTAGTAAAAAAATCTGCTGTTCCCTACATGTATGTCCGCATAGCTCATCAAAATGTACGGAACAGCTGTTTTTGTTTTCGTGATTTCACGTTTAGCCCCATAGTGAAAGTTCTTCATAATGAGTACAATGACCCCTTAAAAGAATAAAAACGAATAAATTTTCACCCTGTATACTGTAAACATACATCACTGTAACCTCTCACTGGTTCGTCGTGCACGTCTTATTGCTCGTAAACAACGCATTTAATAATTTCGTGATTAGTGACAGTCGAGTTAGGCCCAGATACCGACGTTTGATTTACTTAAATTAAGGACATCATTTGAATTCCCTGTTGAATAACTGTTATTTTTGTTCAGCATGTTACTTTATTGCTTTGAAGACCTATTTATTGAGGAAAGGCTATTATAGTATAAATGAGTATATGGATGACAAATGACATTGTAACTCAGTGTAAATGCGTGATTGATTTTATATTAAATTGACACCTAATAATTATGATCTAGTGTACTTATGAATTCTTAATTTACTATTATTGTTTTTATTGACTTTTCAAAATGTATTTTTAATGAATTCTAATTTAATTTAATTGCAATCTTTGATGTTATTTTTATACTTTTTCAACACAGGTTAATATCGTTATGAAGTAAATTACCTACTTACTATTCTAATGTAATTTGGGTTAGTGTAGGTACTGATTTAAATATATATTGTGTGCATGATGTTTCTTATAATTAGTTATAGAAATTCAGACACAATGTAAAATTGTTATTGAATAAATGAAATGAAATATTACTGTGGTCTTAGAAGAGTTAATTCTTCAATCTTTGTAACGTTCGGGGCTCGCAACGAAAGAAACAGTGAAGGGTGCAAGTCGCCGCAGATTGCCAATAATCTCTTTGATTACGTTACGAGATCGCGCCGGCCCCTCACGAGCCCCTCACGAGACTCGTACGTCCCCTCTCAGATTCCTCACGAAGGAGTGCCGATCACAACATTCCCCTTACACGCAATTTGTTAAACTCAGTTATATATTTGATCAGTGTGACGTAAACGTGTCCAATCAATGCTATACATTAGACGCGTTTCCCACATCTGATGGATTTATTTGATATAATCAAATTGTAATGTAATGATGATTTCGAAGATTAACGAATATATGTTATGTATTTGGTAGATATCAAACGAACGCGAGAAGTTCGCAACGCCGGTTAACTTATTGAAAATTATTTACCCAAAATGTATTTATAGATGAGAAGCTAGTTTTCATGTCGGTCTAGCTCTAGAATCCTAACTTTAATATTAGAAATGTGAAAGTGACTATGTTTATTTGTTTGTTACTCTTTCAAGCTAATACAGCTGAACAGATTTGGATGATGGGTAGATCATGACCTGGGTTAGGATTAGGACATAGGATACGTTTTTATCCCGATATTGCCAAGGGATCAAGACGTATGCGGGTGAATCTGCGGGACGCAGCTAGTTTTGTATAAATAAACTAAAAGAAACCTATGGCCAAGTTTACTTCGAGTTAATTCTTCTTGAGTAGTTGTAGCCACAACCATACCAAAGCCATATAACTTGTCGTGGAAAAATGCGGACTCAATCCTATTACTGTGTTCACTTTCCCTCCACCACATAACTGTATGTGTCAGCACCCCACTATCATTTCCCTAAAAATGAAAGTTTAATGCTGTTACTACGCTATACATTACTTAAGGTACATACTCCTGATATCTTCACCACAAAGCTATGTATCAGCAGATCACGCCCCGCGCCGCAGTCAGCAAAATTGCGGGATGTGCGGGAAGCGACCACGCGTGAAGAATGCGGGATCACTTGGGGCTGGGAGGAGCCGCGGGCTTGGTAGCAGGTGCGCACTACTTGCTTCACTGGTCTATTGATAATATCATTATTATGTAAGGCTGGCACATGAAACGAATCAAAACTGTTGAATGAATACTTTTTCATTTGGGACTTGAAACTCAGCTAGGTTTTTTTGCGGTCGCGAGTGGGTTATTTCAATAATATGTTAATAAACTGGTGGGTTGTTTTTTGCAGGTTACTTGTGCTTAAGGTGAAGAATAATAGCGAGTTAAGCTGAAAGATATAGCTGAAATAATAAAACCAAGAGAAGTAAATAAACAAACATTTTCAGGAAGGTATATATAAGTAGGTAGAATGTAAAAGAAAATCACAACTTAGTGACTACTTAGCTTAACTTAATCTCTCCTTGAAAGTTTAGGAAACGTGAGCTAATAGTTTGTTTAAACGCAAACCTGTTCTCCGATAATTTTGAAGTCCTCAAACAAAAGCTAGACTTTAAATCTAAATCGTTTCCCATTTTGTAACAGTTTGTAACTGGCTCAATAAAGCCGTTGTTCGAAGAAGGCACGTCACAAGGTGCGATTAAAGAAGTGCCCTCTATCCTCTCCAGCGGGTCTTCGAGCGGGTGTTGGTGAGGGGGCACGTGGGGGGAGGTGCACGGTTACGTAGAGAGGGTGCTTCGTGTGAGCACTCTTTAGAAAATCGCAAATCGCCTGAACACCGCCGCCTCCCAGCGCTCCATATGCCATGTTATTGGTTTTGAATACGACAACTGGTTCGTGTTTTAAAGTATGACGGCACTTACTTTGTCGAACAATGATGGCCTGATACTTACTAGAGTTATAAACGGTTCCATTCCTAAGCATTTCAAACTGTTTTCGTACTATATTAGGATTCATTACAGATCCCACGTTTTAGATACTTTTACAAAGAGCGTAAGCCAGCTCATATTTGTAACCCAGTTATACCTACTGCTAATTTAATACCGTAAATTAAATTAAATCTTAATAAAAGAAGATTGGCAGCGTCAGTGTCGCTCTATTTGAGAAACGAGCCTAAACCAAATTATATGCATTTTATAGATCAAGTAGAGTAGTTTATTTTCCTGATTAAAGTTTTTTTTTATTTTGTGGGAAAAGTGAAAAAGAACTACAAATAAATATTTTGTTAAATCAGAAGTAAAAGTAGCAATAACAAACGGAAAACAGCGGTGTTGAAGTAATCATTGCCATTTTCAGTAGAATAATACTTATTAGTAGAATATGAATGTTGGCTGGACGGTTAAAAACTAACAATCGTTTTATAATAACATTATGAACACATTTTTTCTTATTATATTAATAGACATTAATGCGATTACAGTATTTCAATCTTAACTATAAACTGTATTCTAAAATAATTAAAGAAAAAAACATAATCGTTAGTTTTTACAGTTTTTACCTGGCAACATTAAACACTTCGCATTTCTAATTACTGTCACCTGTGATCTGTCACAGTCGTCCTACGTATCCTTGCGATCTGTTTGCCGTCTGTTATTTGTTTAGTTTCCAACTCATTAGTGATTACTTGCATTCTTTATGCCCAAATAAGGTCATATTATTTATTTCAAAAAGAGACTTATTCTCTCCATAAGTATCGAAATCTTATAAAACCATTCATGATTGTGTGTTGCAATGGATACATCCTGGATGTTACAGGGCCATATCCTGCCACTACTAACGACGCGTCGATAATGATGGATTTATTAAACAAAGACAGTTTTTTGGAGTTTTTTAGAGAGGATGATGTTTTTATTCTTGTTAGAGGCTTTAGGGATAGTGTAGACGCTATACGTCAGCGTGGATTCCTCGCCCATCTACCAGAAACGTTGTCACCAGGTCAATTCCAGTTAACTACGCTAGAGACAGGTCTCGTTGTGTGACAATAAATTGATGGGTTGTGGAAGCCGTCAATGGAACGATCAAAAGAGATTTTAAAATATTCAGGCATGATTATTTGAATCGTGCCCTCACATGATGAAGGACTATTCCATTGCAGCAGCTCTGCATAATGCATTTGCCACAATGTTCGTGGATCCAAGTAATGCGGAACAAATAGTAAATATATTATAAATGAAAGGCTTTTCGTACACAACACTTTAGCAGGAATAGTACAAGGAGAGAATCTCAATAGAAGAAACTATATATATATACAATTATAACCAGTTCGAATATTGTGTTCCCTATTCTGTCTATGGAAGAATTGGTCCTCTTTGCTTGTGGCACTTATCAAATTCGACAAGCTAGGTCATACATAGGTGAACAATTACGCTTTCATGGCATTTACACAATAGAAGTTTGCAGAGAGGACCATGTCAATTTAAGCAGGTAAGGGAGAATAATTATGTCCTTATTTGATTCGGGCAAAAGTAAAGTCCCGGATGTGTCACGAAAATCTAATTTTGTTTATATATCCATAGATGCAACAAGTTGGTAGGAATGCCATCACCGGATATTGTTGCAATTGTATTGTTGGTTTGCGCACTGTGGGATGTTGCTCTCACGTAATGAGCATGGTATGGTACCTGGGCTACGCGCGTCACCAGGATAATATTACTCCACCTGCACAATTCCTTGACCAAGTTTTACTCAGATTAGATACATAATTGGTAAATAATAAACCTATTATATATTTGTAAAAAGTTTTTGTTTCATTTTATAAAATAACATATTACCTCGACACTTCACGTGACCAGAGGGCTGGCTTGTTCTTTGGCCAAAGAATTAGCATTGCCATTCAACGTGGCAATGCTGCCAGTCTTCTGAGCACGTTTCCGGATGACAGCGATGCGGACGAATACTTCGACGCCTAAAGGTCCCTTTGTTTTTATATTTATTTAGTTAGTCCCTTTAGTTTTAGTTTTTTATGTACATATTACCGTACATACCTACCTTATTGCTGGTCCTGGCTTACATTGCTAGGGTAACTTATTATGTATGAATGCCGTGCTTTAGCAGAAGCAAATGTATATTATATATAGAGATGGCAAACAAGTAGGTATAGGTACGGTTCGCCTGATGATCCAGCAACATTCAAAGACATAACCTTTTGGTGTATGTAACCACCTCCTTACACGTACATGCTCTACTTTTCGCCTCAAAGGAAAAGTGTTATTATACTAACATGTAGGTAGTTGCATTGTATTCTAAAATGAATTAATCTGTTCAATAATCAATCATATCAATACCTACACATTTCACAACATACATAACCTAACCTAAATGGTAAATCTTTGAAACGATTTTCTGTCAAAATCCCATAACAAAAAAATATGCTATTATTACACTTTATGTTATTAGGCCTTAGATCCATCTCTTTCGTGTGTGTTCACTAATGCTCGCGAAGTATAAAGGCGACACTCAAAGTACATGGGGTTTTGCCAATCTTCTTTATGGCTATTTTTTATTTACCTCTGAAGCATGACCAACCAAACAAAAAAAGAATCATCAACATCAATTCATAATTGGCGGAGTAATCGCGTAACAAACATACAAAAACAATCGAATTGAGAACCTCGTCCTTTTTGACTTTGTTAAGGAATGAGTTCTTAAATAGAATTTGAAGATGATTTGATTAATTTTCTCTGAGCTAATTGAATCTAAGCAACAACACGATGTTAATCTGTAGCATGACTTGGTGTTCAAATCAAATCAACATGCAAACATTTGGGGTTATAATTATTATTAAAGTCATTCATAATCCATTAAAATTAAAACTGAGAAGGAATGTTAATTGTTAAATACATTTTTCAAAATACTATCATTATGTCAGTCAGTGGGTTGTTACATTTGTAGAGCTATTTGTTGTTAGTTTCTAACCAAAATTGGTAAAATGGTCTCTCTAACTCTCGCATTTAACTCTCCCATATCCCTGTATTTTAATCGTATTAAACCTAAAAAAAGTAACCAAGTTATCATTTCAAATGGACAATTTTTAAATAAAGTCTAACAGTAATCACGAAATCGTTATAAAAAGATAATGTTTTGATCCTAGTTATAGTCGTCTCATATGTTATATATATATATATCAATGCGTATTGAAGCGTTTTTAAATTTTATATTATTAAAAGAAAACAATTTACATAGGGTGGCTAATTCGAATGTATCTAATAATATACAACTTTTTTTGGCCACCATTTTTATTGTCATATTTTATGGTTCTTTGATATCCACTGTTTAGATAAAACGTGGCAAATTTGTTATGCACCATTTATATGACCATGAATAAGTTCAGCAGCATATGCTGTCAGAAAAATCCGTAAATTTACTGATGTAGATACCGCGAGGCTAGTCTATTTTAGTTACTTTCATAGCATAATGTCTTACGGTATTTTACTATAGGGACGGGCTGCAGACATCGAGTCTATTTTTATTCTGCAGAAAAGAGCGATCAGAGCCATTTATAATCTACGCAGGCGCGATTCTTTAAGGAAACTGTTTAAGGATATTAATATCATGACGGTACCTTGTCAATATATCTATGAAAACATCATGCACGTAAGAAAAAAATTACATCTTTTTAGTAAAAGAGGTGATACACATAATTATAGAACTAGAAATAGGGACCTATTAGTTCAACCAGGTTTCAGACTGGCTAAAGTAGACTCATCTTTCATGTTTAAAATCTATACTAATATTATAAAGCTGAAGAGTTTGTTTCTTTGTTTAAACGCGCTTATCTGGAATTGAAAAATTCTTTTTGTGTTGGATAGTCCATTTATTGTGGAAGGCTATAGGCTATATAACATCACGCTACGACCAATAGGAGTGGAGCATAAATAAAAAATCTTGCAAAAACGGGAAATATTATTCCTTTTTGAGAGCTTCCGTTGCGTGCGCTGCGTAAACGGTTTAAGTTACGCAAATATCATGTATGATGGAATTGTTCCTCTTTAAAAGTTCTAAAAAAAGGGACAGCTTATGTCTATCTTTTAAGATTGACTCACCTTTTTTATGGTAATCAAATTTTTTCGAAGTTAATGCATTATTTGTGAAGGAGTTTTATCGACATAATATTAATTCTTATTCAAATAAATAGTTTTAACTTCAAGGGTATTTATGTAGCAGTAAAAAACTTTTTAATTCATTCGAATCGGACATTTAATTTCGAAGATATCACGATATAAAAATGCCGGCGCCTCGCCTCCGCTAGGTTCCCTACTTTAGAGAGGAGAGGATGAGCACACGGGTAGACATGACCTGGAATAGGATACGTTTTATCCCTATATTCCCACGGGATTGACATCTACGCGGGTGAAACCGCGGAGCACAGCTAGTGTTACAATAAAATTCTTCCCCACATACTTCAACTGAATGACACGAAATTCATAACTTGTATAAAACGCACACTATGTAGGCAGGCATATTATAAGTTGAAGGATTACATCTCTGATAAAAATAATTGGCTTAATGATGGTCCTGCTCCACAACCACAACTAACTAATTAAAATTAGTAAATACAGTTGGAGCTGCTGAAGATTGAAGACCATCTTTGCATTGTATAAACTCAATCTCCTTTGTATTATATAATTGCACAGGCGTGAGTACTATGTACTGTAGAGCTACCATTTACCGGGTAATTTGTCTTTCATTGACTTGAATGTGCCTTGGCGGCTGGGAATGTCATGCTCACTCAAATGTCTCGCTGATGGTGACGCGTGTGTTGGATCATTTAGCTCCCTTCAAAATGGTTGAACATAATGGTGCTGATCCATGCGTCATGTTCGTGAACGGGCGTCGTCAGTTGTGACTGGTCATCTCTTAGCTGCCATGGCTTATTTTAATTTTTGAATTTTTTATTTTATAATTGTGGACGCTTTTAACGTGCTTTCTACATTATTCTCACATGTATAATTTCAACATGAATGATGTAACCAATATATTGTAACAATATTTTGATTTAAAAGAGTTTCCATGGAGTTTCTTGCCCGTTCTTCTCCATAGGTACCTACTACGCTTTGGAATGGGCAACTAGCTTTATATTTCTGACTGACAGACTCCTTGACCATTCAAAAGTGCCTGTAAATGATTTAATTTAAATAAATGCTTTGAGTTTGAGTTTACGAAGTAGTATTTTCAGCTTATTATGAAGCTCCACATTATTCTTGACAAGCATTTTCAGTATAGTAAAAACCAGTTATGCATAACTAGAATTTAGGTACGTATGTTAAGAAAAACATCATTTTTCTCATAGTACCACAAATATAAGCAAAGATTTTTCTTCACCCAACTGCACAAAGAGTTCTAATTGAAAAGTATTTATTTTGTGTGCGGCTGGCATTGGGACGCGGCCATTAGGTGGCGACTGTCAACTCTTTACGTGTCGCTACTTGTATGCGGCGCGCGGCAGTGGGGGGAGGGGGGGACATCTTCAGCTGCACCACGAATCATTGGCTTTTATTTCTCCACTAGAAAAACGACGCAGTTACAGTAGGAGGTTATTCAGTAAAGCAGTAAACCTACATTTTGGAACTTATAAGTCCCTAACTTGTTCTTGGCTTGACTGTTAAGTATTTTGAAATCGCTGTTTGCATTTAACATTCACATGGTTCTATACATACGTCTATAAAGCCGTCCTTCTGCTTTCATCTGATCCGACTTTGATACTGTATATTTCTTTTGTTTTCAGCTCAGAATGCTGCAATTAATTTAAGCCCTTACTGAATTTGAAACCATCGTAGATAAATAAGTCATTATTCGGATAATAATACAAAAAGATTCTTGCAATGAATCGGACATATTTCATACTCTACCAACATTCTACTGAAATGTCGACGCATATCTCTCCTATCCTATCTTGCAAACACCTTCACCAACAGAGGTTACTTCGGTTACATCAAAACTTTACTAGGACCACTGTTACTGTCACAATATCCAAACACATGTCACACTGTCAACAATACGTGACAGTTGTCACGGACGACGCGGTTTTATTGTAATGTTGTGGGTGACAGAATAGAATGCAGCCGTGGATGATGCCTTGTAAGAGGACACTTTTGTTTGTGGGAGCTGTGGACAGTGGGTGTGGCAAGGAGTGGCACAGTATTATTGTGTATACATTTATTTTGGCATGGAAGATGAAAGCTGATGTTGTATTATATTCTACTCTATGGACATGTGTGTGTGTGTAATTGTAGTAAATCCTCATGTTATGAGCGGAGAGCATCGGTGGCCCAGGGGTAACGGCCGCGACTTACAAGTTGTAGGTTCGAACTTCGAACCCAGACAGGCGATTTACTTTGTGTAAATTATTTCATCACCACTGCTCTCAAAACGATGAACCACAACCGACTTCCAAAAAAAAAAACACTACAAAGTGGAAAATTATTTTAGTTTCGGAAGTCGGTGTCTTGGTTTTGAAATTTCGTTTTTTGCCACCATAGGCCACCATGCGTTCTGCCACCATGCACAGAATTATTTTTCTTAATTTTTTTTATTTCTCGCTTTTTAGTGGGTCAGTTTGTTATATATCTAAGTTACAGTAGCCTAATGTCAAATGCATATAAAATATATTTTTTTCCGATGCAGGGACATTAATCGTTGAGGAGTTCTCTTGGTACTTCACCATTAGCTCCACTTCACCATATACATTGTGACGAGCATATATTGCTTGGCAATCATATTAAAGTAATCGAATCGCAACCCGTGAAATAATTGATAGTTAATTTATTCAGGCGTGACTTTGCGGAAATCCATTATAAAATACAATAGACGTAGATATATTTAGTAACCTATTCCGCTTGACTATTCTTCAAGAGTCCTAAAAAACCCTGTAAGAAATCGACACGTGTTTCACCTCTCAACGAGGCATCCTCAGGACGACGATTGTCCAATTGCAAACCAGAACGCGACGTGTTACCAGACCGAGCGCTGGACGCAAAATCCAGCTCTTTGCGTCCAGCGCTCGTCCTCAGGATGCCTCGTTGAGAGGTGAAACACGTGTCGATTACTTACAGGGTTTTTTGTCTCTTGAAGAATATAGTCAAGCGGAATAGGTTTCTAAATATATCTACGTCTATTGTATTCCATGAAATAATTATTATTGAGTAGTTCCGGTGGCAATCTGTGGTCTTCATCATCAGTTCCACTTCACCAAATGGTGCTTTCCGAGAACAATTGCACGAGTAAATAGTAGTAGGTCTGCCTATAATATTTAAAGAGTTTCTTCGATTTCTCCAGGATCCCATCATCAGATCCTGACTTGACGACAATGGGACCATCTCGGAAGTATTTTATATAGTATAAGAACCATTCAAACAAAAAAAAAAATTTTATCTGTGAATAAATGACGGAGTTATGCCCGGACATACATAAAAAATATATGTATATATAGCCTCCCAACTCCTTTTAGAAGTCGGTTAAAAGATTACGACCCTCACCGAGAGGAGGCCTGTGTCCTAACAGTGGGAACATTTCAGGCTGATTATGCTCTTGATGTGGACGAAACGGGGTAGAATGTCTACAATATCACTTAATATTGGAAAGGGTTGTACTTACGTTTGTAGCTACAGAATGGTGTTTTATTCTATCGTGTATGAGGTAAGTTATGAGAAAACATGTTCACATAAGAGATTGATCCTTTGTAAAAAAAAAAACAAATCGTAATCATTAACAAAATGAACCAAAAAAAATTAAATTGGCTGTCTGAAATAAAAGATTAATTTATTATGCCATAAAATTGAAAAATATATACCCCAAGTAGCATTGCAAGCTGTATTTAAGTTGGTTTATAATCAGTTGTTAGGTTGGCAATCAGAGTGAGTATTGGGTACCTATGTACATACCCAATACTCACTCTGATTTTTCCTGCGGGTACAGAACTCACCATATTTCTAAGTATTTGCAAGAAGGTCGTGATCAATGAGCAAGCTCCTCGTAATGATGGCGTCTTCCTTTGCGCTCGAGTGGCGCCGCCGGTCACCCACCAGTACCCACCAGTACCCACCAGCGCCCAGACAATGCCTTTGCGATGAAATAGGTACTCGAGTATCTACTCACTACTGAATACACTGCGGGACACGAAAATGCGGGTACAATGAGAAAATTACAAAAAATTTTATCGTTCCGTTTTCGAAACGATACGGAGACACACTCCGTATCGTTTCGAAAACGGAACGATAAAAACAAACTTATGTACATGCTATATCTTACTTTTTCCTCTAACTAACTAACAGCTATCTATATATATTACCGACATGACAAAAATGATAATTTAAAGCAAATTATACTTTCAACTACAGTTATTATTCAATTATTTCGTTTACAATTGCATTGAATTGATCCACATTTAAGTCATAGATATATTCGATTACGATTTTCTTGTTTGATGACAAAGAAAATATCAGTGAAAATTTAATTAATAAGTAATTTTTCCTTTACCATCACATAACAAACAACCAAAATAATATGAGAAACAAACTGGAGTTGTCCTCACTGTGTCCTCGAGCGCAACATCAGTGTCTCGTTGTCCACAAAGCAGTATTGTTATCTGATTGGAGTGGATCAGTGTCCGCGTCGTCTGATGTTTTCTCATTTATTTCCATATTACTTTGGCTGCGAGCCGCCCTCCGCGGCTAACGAAGGCGCCTCAAACGACAACTCCCGCCGTTTTTATTGAAATGAGAGGTCTCTTTGAAAATTGGACGCCGTTATTATGTCCTTGTATAATTTATGTGCTTTTTATGTACTTCCAGAGCTAAAGGTGGGTACAGGTTTATTTAAATACGTTGGCTTAATTTTACTTAAGCCAACGTATTTAAATAAAACTGTAATAATCGATAATAACCTTTGTTTTTTTCGAGTAGGTACCGTTTAGTTTTTTTAAAGTAGATATTATTTCAGAATACCTACTCAGCTTCTTGATCATCATAATAAATATAAGGATGACGTCACGAATTCACGACACACTATTTCCATGGTTTCATTGCAGCGTGCGTTGATGTCTTTTGTTCTCCGCTTAAAACAATGCCAATATGACAATGAACCTAATTAATAAGCATAATTGAAATGTAAGTAAGCAGCTTACCTGTGCCTGGCAGTAATCAGAAATATAATAGGTACGTACTTGCAGTATACTCAGTTTTATTTTTAGAAAAAAATTGTCCTAAAAGGTTCTCTCCCCTTTTATCAGACGTTAGTTTCTTATTTCATCAGCATAATTTTGTTTCATTTCAACATTAATTTTATTAAGTACTCATAAAAAAAATTACCTTCCTGTTTAAGTAAAATACATAACAGTCGAGTCCAATGTATCATCCACTTTATATAAATGTAAATAAGACTCGGTAGTGTCGGTCCAGGCGTGAGGTGGGGGAGGGGGTGAGACATGCGGGGGCCAGGCAGAAGGGGGCAGGTTTGTTGTACCTTCAGTACAAATCACTTCAATAAGTTTACGAATACGATAACTCAGTACTAACTTATGTAGCGCGCATCGAATCGACCAACACTTATGAATATAAATTATGTTATCATACATTATGGCGCCGTTCGATATGCTCATGTTTGTTTATGTACTTGATTTGTTTAGTTAATATGTATTTGTTTACATATTTATGGAAGTGAGGTACAAATTAAAGAACGAACATGACAACAACTGGTTGGCGTTTGATTCTTCCACATTCAGTGCATGTCCACTTTATTTCATCACTGGACCCATCATGAAGTTATGGGTTTAATAAATATGTTTTGTTTCATAGATTATTTGCTAGCTGCAACACTTGCCATCAAGTTTTATACATTTACAAACATCGTTTACCAGTACTCCTTCCTCCCCCTATTCACACACAAAACCTTCACGGCCTGTGCCTATTTTTTTTTAATATATATTTTTTTATAGTTATAATTAATTAAATAACTGTTCAAATGTTATTGTGTTTTTATTATATTTGTACGCCGTTAAGGTAAAACATGACTGTGATCCTTTCGGCAATGTAGTTAACATCTTGCATGCTTTGTGGGTGCATACTCATGTTTCGGACAAATCAACAATCTATTATGTTCTACAGCTGTTGTTATTCACCCACAGATTTTCATTTCATATCATGTACGCATGAACCCCTGAGGGAAATGAAACACGATGCAGTCACAACAATACCTGGGCACAATCTCTTAGCATTACGTACACTACAGACATTACGAGTTCCTCGCCGCCATATTGTCATCAGAGTGGGTGTATAAAAACTATTCTCACTAATATCATTGTCGCGGGGATGATGACTGGGGGGTGCAGGGGGTGCAGGGGGTGTCATTACCGGGAGGACATCGTTACGGGCCGGAACTGCGTCGTTAGCTATAGACAAAGCCTGTGCTATGTACCCGGCCATTTTTGTGACGAACAGCGCGAGAACTGGGCTCTACTTTTGTAAGTATATACAATAAAATAATGTATATTTGATTTTATTCACTTTCATTAAAATTGTTTAAAACCAATTATGAAAATGACAAACACAGTATATAATATCATATATTTAAGGTAAGCAGTTAAAACACTTTCATAAATCCCTCTCCCAGTACTGCTGCTGACCTCCTCTTACAGTACTATCTATGAGAATCAAACGTCACGTTGGCGCCGTCGTGACTCGTGACGTGTACCGGAGCAATGCCACTTATGTATTAGGACTTATCATTTCCTCTTTTATCTCTTCATTCTTTCTTATACAAGGTGGAGACAACAATACGACAAAAAATAAAAGTCCGCATATCTAATGACGTTCTCGGTCCACATACAAAAAATTAATCAAATATATCCAATAGTTTAGTTACGATAGCTAGTCAAAGATCGGCAAACCCCATAGTCGGCCCATCACTACTATTTAGTTTGTTTGAAAAAATGACTTTTTTAATTTCCATGTTAGGATTTATTTGATAGTTCCAAAATACTCTTATGCATTAGTGTTGCCAGTGTTTTCATTTATTGTTATATTGTCGTTGCCACATTGTATAGTTGATATGTTTTATTCTCTACGCAAGTTGGGAATTAACCGCTTATGACAGACCTCTGCTATATCCTAAGATCCTACATTGCCATTTTAACAAATTGAATTAAAGAGGGAGAAACTATTAAAACGTTACAAACAACTTCGAAAACTCACACTCGTCACCTATCATTCCTAATGTCGCGGTTACTTATTTAAACCAATAACCTTTTTTTTACTTTCCTAAACCGTCACCTTACCCCAAAAACTAATTCCTATTTCAATATAGTAGTGTCTAGTCTCCCGCTCTACTTCGTAGGCAGTGCGCGCGCGCGGGTGGGCGGCGCGCGGCTCGGCAGCTCGTTCGTTAGCGAATGGGTCCGTAATGAGCGTTTTGTACCAAATGTAAAATATACCGAATGTAAAAATATATCAAATGCACTATCAAGTAAAGTGGGGCCTCCTCCCCTGAGTCTAGCAGGACGTGGTCGCTATCGCAACTGGCGAAACTTTATGTTACTTGTCGACGAGCAAATATAATGTGAAAGGACGTGATATTTTTTATTGGATTAGCAAATCAAAAATCAAAATATATATATTTATTTCACATAAACTTACATGGGCACATATGAAACGTCAGAAGTTAGGTGCACGGTTCCAATTGGTCGTTTCCTATGGAGAAGAGGCGGTAAGAAACTCAACGGTACTCTACTTAATTCAGAAGTAATATCTAGATGGCTATCAGACCATTTAAATCTTCAATCTACAGCCATCATATTTTATCAAATTGAGTTATTCCGAATTTTGGCATCACTACAAAACCAACAAACAATTATTCATAAAACAGCAACAGCATCATTGCAATTTATCAATATATTTTCTGAAAGTTTACATATCAATGTTCGTTTACTTTCGACAAGTATTCGCTATCGAAAACTCCCCCGCTCGGCGTCACGAAGCGTCATCACGATAATGAGCACAGCAATCACCGCCTCTCACACACCCACACACATGTGTGCACCACTAGTTATGTAAACATAACCCTATGTACTGATTACTGGTGAGAACCGCGGAACTACGTCGTAATAATTATGTGTTACCAGCGACGGTAGAAAGCGATGAGAGCCACAAATGTACTGGAAATGTACGCAACTTATATACGGGGAAATTGTTTTTGTAATGTAATATTCCGCATGTCAACGGAACTTTTTTTTAAAGTGAGTTGATATCTAGTCGTTGTTGTAGAACCCGAATATAGTATCGAAAGTGACAGTTCTTGTAAAAGGAACAATATTACAGTATCTTCTCTGTATAAAAAAAATGTGTTTTTGTTATCTTGGACAGTTTGCTAAACAAAAGAACAACAAATAAGCTTTTCACTAGTTTACTCATCAAATAAAGGACTTTCTCGTTAAGAAGCGTGTAATGGACTACAGCTAGAAGTAGCTACAGTTATAATGCAAACAGATCTTACCTTAGCCTTACTGCGTTATCTGTAGTCTTGTACACATCTACTATACATTATAACACCGAATCAATTTTGAAGACCTGGGCCAAATATTTTTTGATATCCGGACAGCTCATGCATGACCTACAGGTGCCATCAAGAACATAATCTCGTCTGATTTAAATAATTATGCAAACGCGAAATTTCGCCGTTATTCTGCTTTTAAACAAATAAAATAGAGTGAATCTATCCCATTCCTACAATCAGTACTACATAAACTTTCTCTAACAAATATAGATCGGCGAACATCGACAAATAACGATCATCTACGTCTGTGTGTGTGTGTGTGTGTGATAGTAGCAGCCGGTTCGCAGATACGAGTCATTACTGTGAGTGCCACCTACACTAACTGAGCACGCACTTAGCCTATTGCGCTGTTACACTCCAGAACTGACTGCAGACGCGACAACCCCGCTTGTTTAGTTTATGGATAAATAAGACAAAACTAAATACCTTCATGCATGATACGCCATGTTTGCTAACAGCTGTCTATGATATAAACATTGGCAAATGTCAGTTTAAGAGCGTTTACGCCATCCGTGCGCTGTTTGGCTCAAAAACTACTTACGTACTTTTCGAACCAGTTAATATCCATCAAATATTATTTTTAAAACATACCTATTAATTAGGCACTAATAATTTTATGAAATATTTAGTAAGGATGTTTTTTAATTGCGAATAGAGTATTTATAATACCTACATTATTTCTAAGCTTTACCTACACTGTATTTTATCAACTTTTATTTATGAATAAATTTTATTATTATTATTTTATTTATTTTTGAATTCTATCAAGATAACTGAACAGAAGTTTTGTTGATTTCACTTCGAGCGTCAACTTAGCACCTAGCTTAAAATATCTTAAGTCGCTGATTAACCCATGATAAAATATGTTTTATGTAACTACAAAGATCCTTAGGACAAATACTTAGTAAAACGACATTTTCATTTTAGGTACCATACATGAGAAATAAAAATCCAAACAATACGAAATGAAAACAATTTGCGCGTGCAGTTTTATAGTAGTCTTAAAAATATGGGAATTCACCCTCTGATATTCTAGAAACTTTCTGTAATTCAAAATTTACTACATTGTTGCTGCACTGTGCAAACAATCAACGATGGCCTTATTATATGACACTGAAGCCATTTTCATTTGTCCTGTCCACAACTCTCCCCCTGCCTACTCTATGTCATATTGTATGTATCGGCGGCCGCAGCTCCACTACCAATTACCGTAAAAGCCTTCCTAATAGTTACCTAAAGCAGATCAATGAGTCTGCGGCACAATGCACGATATACGGGCACATTACTGAGATCAAACTACACCACATTTGCTTGGAAAGGTTTAGCGAACTATTTTCTATTTATTTGAAAATGTCTACTTCAATTGATTGCTATTCGTGCAATTCCAACAAAATTAACTTTCTATGGATTACTAAGAGATGCTTTGGCACGTTTGTATCAAATTATCTGAAGGCCCGTAAATTAAAACATTCAAAATCTAGTCGCAGTGTCATCTCAGCGACAATCAATATCAAATACGTATTAGTTATTTTTGACTTATTGAGACTGAGATTAGAATTCAAACGTTCTTAAACACTGGAAATGCCTTTCAGGAATTAAAACTTAGTTCCAAACTTCAACCTCTTTTCCTGCATTATCATCGTCTTTTCCCTGGTCCAATTTATTTGAGGTCGGTAAAACATCTTAATTTTGTCTATAAGTAATGATCGATAGTTTATCAGCCATCCTTACACTTTCTATAAATATCAAGAAAATCTTTCGATTGTAAGTATTATTAACTTTTGTATTATTTCCTCCTCAGCGTGCGACGACAAATAGGCATTAATGTACGTGACGTAGCACTCTCCGCTACGGCGTAGCACCTCGTAGCACTCATCCATTATACGGTACGATTGTATCATTTCATCACCACTTTTTTATCCAATGCATGGAGCGAACCGCAGATATTGACTGAATATTTGATAATTTCAGAAGTGAAAGCGCACAGTAATTACATCAATCGATATCATACAAAACATAGTAACAAAGTACAAACGTTAAGCATAGAATTAATACTGGAGGGATGAAATGGCGGCAAGTCACGGGTACAATCTGTCCCACATTTCCCTGGTTAGACCTGCTGTCTTGTATGGATCCGAATGTTAGGTCACGAAAGGCAACTGCAAAGCATGCAGCTGTGATGAGAATTCTAAGAGGGATGTGTGCTGTTACGCAAATAAATAGAATAAGAAATGAGTACATAAGAGGAAGTCTGAAAGTGGCACCGGTGACTGAAAAAATCGGTTGTCATGGTATGAGGAAAATATCGTGAGGTAAGTTTTGGGTATGAATGTCGATGGCTATAAGAGTAGGGGAAGACCAAATAAACGACGGATGGACTGTGTGAAAGATGATATGGCTTGCAAGTGGGTGACTACCGAGATGACGGCTAATAGAGAAGTATGGAAGAAACGAGCATGTTACACCGACCACGAATAAATTGGAAGAAGGGCCAGAGAATGATGATATCATACAAAACTTGGTTTGAAACATTATAAAGGCACACTCAAAGTTGCTTAACTCATTTATGGAATAATATCTGTTAGAATATTTATGTTCTTAAATTGATAGTAGCAATACTTGTAAAGTTATTAAAAAAGGGTACGTTTTGAAGAAGTTTTAAATATGAAATGGATCGCGTAGCCATGTGCTACGAAATCTCGAAGCACTCATAGCTCGTTAATTACACAATAAACTTCACGTTTAATTAAAAGATATTTTATTATGTTTATTAATTGAGTTTGAATACGTTACTTTCTTGAAGAAATCTTAATTTTAATGGTAATAATAACACTAAACTAGCCATGGTGATGACATGCGAAATCGCGAAACAAATGTTCAAATGATTGTAAAAGTATACAATAGTATATTATTATAAAGGGAGGCGCACAATGGCTTGAGTCTCTAACGAGCCGAACGTTTGAATTATTCATAGCAAGGTGCTCCTTCGCGACAATTTGTTTACTTTACATATCGACGCAGAGTGTGCTTACTTTCTAATATTAAGATTACTGGGAATGTCTGGGTACTGCAAAGATTGAGGTGAATAGTATTTACTTATTTATTTAATTGTAATATGTAAGGATTTTTTTGTCAATCACATGAGCTTAATCTCTGAAAACGGAAAACAGATTATATTATGATCGTGTTATATTATAAATAACGTTATGACACGTTATTTATAAATAATCTAATATACCGATCGGGCCTGCGACATAATAATCGGCGAGCTCACAAAATGGCGGCGGGTGCGAATTATCGAATTACACGAACAAGGAGCCCTAATACTGTAAGTGGGACTAGGGCTGCCACGCCACTGACGTCATCCACTAATCCTGTTACGTCGCACGCCCTATCCGCATATTGGGGACCACAAATATACAAACATTGAGTCATATTTTATTCAATTACAAATCAAATTGGTTCTTTGTAAATAGATGAATTTGGATTCGTTTTGAACGATAAGCTTTAAGATTGTGGCAGCAGTCGTTTCTCTTGCTCTCATCAACGATTTGAAACAAGTGAAATTAATTTTGAATCGAGTTAATAAATAAAGTTTGTGTCTCAATTTCAGTTCTAACAAATGCAAGGGTATTCGCTTGATTTTAAACAATGGAACGAGATAAAATTTATAGCCTTATTAAATATGGTATTTAAACTTGGTTCTTTCGAGAATAAGTACTGCATTTTTAAACTAACTCCATAAGCGTCATCCTTATCGCGAATGTTAACAAGATCGCAAGCCCTAACTGTTCGAAACAAGCCAAAAATCAGTTTCAGTTATCTCTATGACATTGTAATAAGGTTCATTTTCGATTGTTGGTAGTGTAGCGTTGGTGTTAGATGAAAGCCAAGATGATTGCATTTGACGAGATTACGGCAGATTATATGAAGAAATGAGAGGGCGCGACACTCACCTAATTATGTTGCGTGGAGGCTCACTCACGTAGGAATCTGTACTTGACGTTGACGTGATCTGTGAAAAACTGGCGAAGTTTATACACCAGATCGAAGATAATGCGGTTAAAATGTTCGTTTGTACATAAATTAGATGGTCCTAATTCAAAGTCAAAGCATTTATTTCAATTAAACCATTTACAGGCACTTTTTAATTGTCAAAGAGTCAGTCAGTCAGAAATATGAAGCTAGTTGCCCATTCCAAAGCGTAGTAAGTGCCTATGGAGAAGAACGGGCAGGAAACTCCACGGACACTCTTTTAAATCAAAATATTGTTACATTATATTGGTTACACCATTCATGTTGAAATTATACTAATAATGTAATTTGAATTTGTTCCTTATAGACCTGATGACGATGAAAAGATATCGCCCACCTAATACTTGTGTAGTCACAAGCTTGCGCAGTAACATAGCACCATATACTACAAGTAAGTAGACGCGAGTCATCGCCTCACACGGCTCGGGCACATAAGAGTAGTGCCCCCGCACTACACAGGCGTGTAGTGTGTACAATAATATAAAGCGTACCAGAAGTACCTGTGGATCCGTCGCGCTACGGCTGTGTGGCTGCGGCTCCTCCCAGCCACAGAGTACCGACAGAAACTAAACGACTACAGCGCTTTTTAATGTCAGTTTCAAAAGTAACAAACATTAAGAAAGTTGCATTAGATACAACTTACTTATCTTGTACCAGTTTAATCAGTTCGACTTAATGCCTGAATAAACTTAAAGGACGTTTATAAATACTTTCGATAAGATAGGTAACGTTAATTAATTTAATAGTTGTTAGCCGTTCATAAGGACAAGGTACTACTTTTAGTTATAAGAGCCAACTTCACATTTCACATTTCTAATCACAATCAAATTATATATGACATCAATAACAAAAGATTTTTTACAATGAAATTGACATAAAACTCTAGAGTCCTATGTACTGGCTTGTCAAATTACGTACAACTCTCGAGGCACATGAAAGTAAAGCAAAGCTCATATACATATAATTATTTTGTGGTGAGAATGCAGCACCTGCTTTATATAATGAGTGCGTCGTCGAGAGTGCGTGGGTGTGGACCACGCGATATGTTCGGTCATTGTGTTCTGTTCACTCATTCACCGGCCCACTCACTCACTCACTCGTCTTCACCCGCGTGTAATGATATGCGGCACTTATGTACACGACTACATTATGTACCTGTGAGTATGAGCTCTTACGCTGTCCTAGTTTTTTACAGGCAGCAAAGACAACGACTTTGTGTGTGTGGACGATGATTGTCTACACACGAACATCAAGTAATAGATTGCTCGCGTTTACGTTCACTGATCTCTATAATTATAATACAGAGTAACGTAACCGACAACTGGACTCTTAATGTTCTCAAACAGGGTATTTCCTTCGAATTTTAATTATTTAAACACTTGCGTAGTACTAGCAAACGATTTGTTATTGTTTTGAAAGTCTTATAAAATAATAAATATAAATAAAATAATGAAAAAGATAATTATACTTAAATAAAAATGTTCTATGAGGGAGAAGTCTCGTATTAACACCTAAAGTGGTGATCATAAGCTGTTGTGTAAATCATTATCGCAATTACTCCACGCTGAGCTGTCATTCCAAGCAGTGAAGACAAGAATTTCGACAGTCAGATCCTACAACATCTTCGGTGAATCAGAATAGTAAAATATCGACTGAATAAAACTACTTAGTTCTATTTGTTTCTGTTAGTTATACCTACACATCATATTATATTATTATAAAACAAACAGTACCAGACCTAACACCGCGAAGGAATACGTTCTATAAAAACATGGCAACTATAACTCTAGAATTACAACTTGTAGCTAACTTATGTAGTAGTATTGTACACTATCCCCTGGTTATATATAAGGTACATATATGTCACCGTAACATTGCGAGCACCGTTAGTTTATAATCTATCTAACAAGATATATAGATACTATCGATTTAATCTAATTTTGAAGTGTTACAAATAAGGCATCCATTTTCGGTAGTTTTATACAATCTATAAATGTCAAATCATCGAATTGTGAGCGAACCTACACTTATCGACAAGGTTCATAATCTGCCCGATTTTCTCACCCATAAAATTGTGAACCGTCCCTGATTGGTAGGTCTTGGCGGTAGCCGAATTGGTCTCACTAACTAAGCCCCCAAATGGGTTAGGTTAGATGAGAACTGTGACAACGGCGCTTCTTCCAAATTGGTCGCAGTTACTTGGCTATGGTGCGTTCGTCGCATGCAAGTTTGATACCAGAGGGGCAATTCCCGTATTTTTAAGAACTCGTCCGATCGCATTCGCATTTCATTCGCAAGCTGTCAAAAATACAATCAATTTACTAACATCATTGACAAGCTCCACAGATTGCGACTTGAATTTGAATGTTTTCTATGTACAAGAATTGGCCTTCAGTTCACAATTTGATGGTTTGACATGGATAGATAATAAACCAGCGAAAATTAATACGTTATATTGTAAGCAGTATGGTACAGTTCACAATTATTTATCGACGGTTTACCATCTCGCGAGATAGATCATAAACTACCGGTGGTGTTCACAATCATACGGTGACATATAATATTGTGCTATTCCCATAATGAATAAAACGGACTGATAACTGCGATTATGCGCTACCTTTATCTACTTATTTAAATACACTAAAGCACGCTGCGTTAAGGTAGAATGTACCTCTACGGATTCCTTGCAATCAACTTTGCAACTGTATGGTAGGTACCTTATAAATATTTAATTATAAGTGCTCTTGCAGCCGTTCGTGCTCTCTTTAACTGACTTTTGTATTGTAAAGCCCTTTGAGTAAATACCTAGTGTATGTAGAGCTTGCCACCAATTGTAATTTTCTGTAAAATGATTTCTGCCAATTACCTACTGCTAGAAATAAACAGAAGTTTATGTGTATCAGTCGGTAACTGGCAGAAATCGTTTCTTATTCTAGTCCTAACTAGTCGTTGTTATTCTTCTATTAGAATTCATTTGTGTCACAATAAAGACCTGTTAGGATGTTGTAGGTACTACGTAGGTATATTTACTTGATCATTATTATTCAAAGAACTCTTCCTCTTTTTTTTAAAAAGATTTGTTACATACTTGTACATACTATACATATTTATTTTTAAGTATAATTATGTAAGTTCCTAAAATATAGACTTTGCAGAATTGGAAATAAAATTATTTAAATTGAATATTATTTGTATGATTACTAGAATTATATTATAAGGTAGTTAATGTAAAATTGGTTTGTATTCCCTAAACAGGCAAAACATATATTGAATGTAGATGGCTGTAAAAGTAGTGAAAGTCCAAAGAAACAATATGGCTAGAAAGGGAGGGGAGGAGGGAGAATGATAACTAATCGAGAAGATTGGTATTGTACTAGAACATTGCCGACTATAGCTACTCTGTTCGCCACGACACGAGCTGGTAGCGCTGGCACAGCACACGGAAGATAATGAACACTTTTTTTTTCTTGTTTCGTTTCATTTCTTCAAGTAAGTATAATACCTATCTATATGTTTTGATTTAAACTATAGTAGATGTGGCCAGAATTTCGTAGCACTAAAAATCTAGCTTCCGCCCGTGGCTTCGCCCGCGTGGTATGTCGATAAAAAGTATGCCTATGTCCTTTCTCAGGCTCTAGACTATCTGTGTACCAAATTTCATTTAAATCGGTTCAGTAGTTTTGGCGTGAAAGCGCGACAGACAGACAGACAGAGTTACTTTCGCATTTATAATATTAGTAAGGATAGTAAGGATTAGTACATAAACATTTGTTTAATATTTCAGTGAAATGCTTTAATTTAGCTTAATTTATTAGCAGTTGGTCTACAATCTTCAGGATTGTCCAGCCCAGTTTAGTCTTTGCAAAATATAACAAACTAGCTGCGTCCTGCGGTTTCACCCGCATACCTAAGTACGGATCCCGTGGGAATATTGGGATAATAAAATTGTCCTATGTCCTAACCCAGGTCATGGTCTCATGTGCCTTTGCTCTGAGACGGCAGCGCATCTTCCTATCAGGTGAACCGTCACATTGTTATGACAGTCAGTTATAAAAACTTTTTACAAAAAAAAAAAAACACTCAAAACTGAAAAATAACTTTAAAGTCGGTGTCTTTGCTTTTCAATTTTCGTTTTTTGCCACCGACTTCCGAAATTAAAGTTATTTTTCAGTTTTGAGTGTTTTTTTTTTTTGTAAAAAGTTTTTATTTTTCACTTTTTAGTTGTGGTACCTACCCCACACAAATTCTAATACCACTAGCTGATGTAAATAACAGTAAAGGAGTAAATGAAAACATCGTCTAGATAAACTATGTGGGAAAAATACGTAATATGGAAGCTAACTCAAAAACTACACAAGCAAAGTTAATAAAATTTATATGGGACCACCTCGGAAGCATACCATACAAAAAAGAATCATCAAAATCGATTCATAATTGGCGGAGAAATCGAGTAACAAACAAACAAAAAAAAAAAAAAACATGCAGACAGAGAGAACCTCCTCCTTTTTGAAGAAGTCGGTTAATAAAATACAACAACGCGTTAATTATCAGGCTGTTGTCTTCACAATGGCTTCACAAATCTACTGTGATCATATCTAATGAGCAGCTGAAGTAAATGATCACGTTGTTCCCTTTTGGTTAACATTATTTTTTTCGGTTCTCCCTTTGACAGTTATCGAATTTCTTTAAAAATGCTTATCATTTTAATTACACATATTATAATAACGCCATCCCTAGAACCATCCACCAAATATATGAAAGTAATACGAGAGATGCCTAAAATTGCGTTCAAATGAGAACAGCTCGAGTACATAGGTACTTGTGAGCGAGTACATAAGTAAGCAAGATTAAAAGCAGCCCACTGCTTTCAGTGAGGGCCGCGGACTACGCGATATTATAATCCAAAGAGCCCGCATTACCACCGCGGGAGGCACCACCCTTCTCGCGTACTCCCTCACACCCATAGCATCAGGTAAAGCCGTTCCGTTCGCACGCGGTGTAAAAAGAAATCATTTATAGCAAGAAAGGTGTAGTATATCATTAACTTAAATAATTATGTAGGCGAACTCACGGGGGTCTCGTAGTCAGTATCACCTCGCGGCGCGTTTGCGTTACCTTCACCCTGGTAGCTGTAGGTAGGATTAACGTTAACGCGCGCGTTCGACTTGTTGCAGGGTTGCGTGGTAGGGTAGTGTGGATAGTTTCATGATTACAGTTTCGCATAATGGAGTGCGGAGTGAAGTGACTCCGCGGCTTTAATCATTGGGGAAATATTCCGCGCCCGCGACTTAAAACGCGATTTATTATTTTTCTGTGGAAATACTTGAGCATTACATAACGAAACACGATAAGTACACGACAATTAAAATGAAAATACGCTTTTTAATACAAAAGCTTCCTCTGCTGAGCGCTTGAAGCCTACAAAGTTACGCAAATGAAGTACATTTTCCCAAAAGAAAGCCGTGACAAGGAATCTGAAATGAGTTTTAATAAAAAATGTTTTGTGATAACATATTATTGAGTTGTGTCAGTTTGAATTTGAACAATAACGAAGTAAAAAACATGTAATTCGGTGTCAAGAGAGTAATTATCAGGATAGGCATCGGCATCAGTTTCTGTACGCTGACAACAGACATAGATACAAGATTATAATTTAAACTATTTATTGAGAGTTTCCAGCACGCTCGAATAAGAACTGATAATTATTCTTTATGTCTAAGAAACTTAGGTAACTCCCACCTATTTGATAAAGGGTTTATGCATGTGTTGTCTAACAATATTATAAGAATAACATTGAACAAAATAGAATGATTGGTGATCATTCTATCGCACGAGCTACAAAGAAAAATCATACTAATGGCAACATAGACCGTGTGTCTATACAACGTGTAAGGGTAAGCACCGTTGTTACTGAAACCATGGGTTGACTTAAACATAAAAATAAATGACCGAGTACAATAACAAAAAAAATATTATTTTCATTAAAAGATTTTAAAAAGTTTCTGTGCTCGCTAACGAAACAGCTGACTGCCTGAGGGAGGGATCGCGCTCGCGGCGGCTCAGGTCACGTCCCGCGCCACCCTCCCGTGTTGAGACGCAAGTTCGTTGCGCATAGGGTGAAAGGCTGAAATACTCTTGTGGTAAAATGTAAGTTTTTTTTTTTTTTAAGTTGTAATTTTCCATTGATTTTACGTTCTATAAACCAAACCACTGGTTTCAAGGATAACCGTGTTTACCCTAACACCCTGTATAATTAGGTAGAAAGGATTGTCAAAGGTCTGACCGTTGTTTCGTACTTGGGAACCTATAACCTACATTAGGTACAGACTACACACAACTAAATAGTTAACAAGTGTGAAGTGTCTCTGTCTACTTAATTATGTAAGTAAGTTCTAGGAAAACGTATTTTTCTCAATCATGCTTCGAAATTCGAGCATTATTTTGACAACCTTCTTCGAGATAAATCGAAATTGCTGTACCTACTGGTAAAAAGCAAGTGACGGTGCGGCCGGCAATGTAACTATGAAAATCCATGTCTGGCGTGTTTAGCGGCCAAATAAATTACTATGAAAACTCATGGGTTGTGTCACGTATATGTGCCTCGGCTTCGCCTCGGCCCACATTTTTGCGATCGTCCATCAATATCTTAATTGCTGGCCGCCACAGTAATGTACTAGAGGTTTTAAAATCGTCTTTTATTATAAGAAGGTGCAACTAGATTGCAGTCGATCGAACTCGCTCATTGGCATCAATCGTAGGATGAGCCTGGCACCTGGCAGCCAGAGCACACCATGTCCACGTCTACTGTGTTAATTGGCATCAATCGTAGCATGAGCCTGGCAGCCAGAGCACACCATGTCCACGTCTACTGTGTTAATTGGCATCAATCGTAGCATGAGCCTGGCAGCCAGAGCACACCATGTCCACGTCTACTGTGTTAATTGGCATCAATCGTAGCATGAGCCTGGCAGCCAGAGCACACCATGTCCACGTCTATTGTATTCATTCAATTCTTGAATGGAAATAATTGAACGTGCTTTATGGCATGCGATTACTGATTTAACGTTCCAGAAACTTGCACCATGTAAAGCTCATTGCAGACTACGCTATAATATATAGCATAATTATAGTTCATAGCACAAAAATATCGCTCGCCGTACAATAGTATAGCAAAGTGTGAACGTGTTCTAAATAAATGCTAACTTTACTTTTAACTTTATTTAATTAACCCACCTATTGAGTGATTGTGATCAATGAGCGCGTCTCCCCCCCTCACCTCTGCACCCCGCCGCTGCTACCCCTCGGCCCCTGAATTACCATATCAAGAAACTGTCGATCAAGCTACAGACACCCCCCCTCCCTCTTCACCCCGCGTGTTAACGAGACACTGTTGCTCATTTCATGCGCGGTCCGAGGGGGGGGGGTCCTGGGGGCCATGACCCCCCCCAAAATCATTGAAGCTATCGAGGGACTGAATGATGCTTTACTAAAAAACTGTAGGTACTTGAGCCACAGTAATCCCGATGGGTATAGGTATACAAAAAAAAGTTTTTAGAGTAGGTAGTACTTATCAATTACGTAACCATTTCCCTAAAAATATTCCTCGGCACCAATGGTGACCCCCCCCCCAAAAACTTGGGCTGCGACCGCGCCTGTCTCATTTCCAATACTATCGTAATAGGAGGGTTCTTACTGTCGCCGCAGAAAACGAACAAGCAAATTGATATGATATCTACGTGTAGGCAGGTACCTACCTAGGTACGATCGATTACTTACATAATTGATTTTCTGTACTCAATTACATTAAAACAATGCAACACTAAAACATTATGTTCTGAACTGTAACAACTACTTAGCGATTACCTACCTAACAGTCAACAATATTAGTCAACATTTAAAAAAAACCGGCCAAGTGCGAGTCAGACTCGCGCACGAAGGGTTCCGTAACAATAACTGAAAAATGGCAAAAAAAAATCACGTTTGTTGTATGGGAGCTCCCTTAAATATTTATTATATTCTATTTAGTATTTGTTGTTAAAGCGGCAACATCATCATCTGTGAAAGTGATCTCGCTCCTCTCTAATTATAATATAATTACAGAATAATAGCTCTTATTTATTAATACAAAACTGGCCAAGTGCATGTCGTACCATGCACAATGAAGGGTTGTTAGTAGTTGGGATGAATTATAAACCAAACTTAACATTGTAGTTGTAAAACTTGTTCTCCGATACAGAATGTATGGGAGAACATGTTTTTACAACTGAAAATTTAAGTTGGTCGATTATTACTCGGTAACTTGTGGAGCATACGTAGCGTTCATAGTTTTCCTTTTAATTTCGTTATATATACTACTGTCGTGAATTTTTTCACATATCCAAACCCAGCTATTTAGCTGGCAGGGATTTTGATTTTGGGGGGGGGGACACTTGTCTCTAACAAAAATTTGCACTTTAAAGCTTAATATTCTGCAAACGGATCTTTAAAGCCTAAAATGGTTTTAACAAACTCACATTATTTTTAAACGATCTTTCCAACGATATCCCAC
Organism: Lithophane ornitopus; assembly: GCA_948473465.1. Classification (NCBI taxonomy): domain Eukaryota; kingdom Metazoa; phylum Arthropoda; class Insecta; order Lepidoptera; family Noctuidae; genus Lithophane; species Lithophane ornitopus. The sequence goes on along the minus strand of OX419624.1, from coordinate 402,605 downwards.
ACCATGGGATTGACGAGAAAAAAATAAACCGGGGATGGTTTATTTTTTATGATGATGATGGTTTACTTTACGTGTAGGAGAGGTACCCTAAAAAAATTCTTTTCACGATATTTTTTACCTCTTTGTCGGCGTCGTTTTATATGTTTATCCATACCAAATTACAGCTTTCTAGTACCAACGGTCTCTGAGCTAAGCCGCGGTCAGACGGACAGACGGACATGGCGAAACTATAAGGGTTCCTTGTTGACTACGGAACCCTAAAAAGGACGGAAGTAATTTATTTCTTATAAAGTCTTAAAGGGTGCTCTTTAAAATACTGTTTATCTTCGATCTAATCGCCATCACATCCATACTTCTGTGCAAACTGGGAATGCATCCAAAGTTTGGAAACTAGAGGCAATCCCAAAAGGTTTAAACATTGATGCAATGAATAATCATTTTACTGCTTCGTCCGATTTTTTTTTTTTTAAACGTTTAAAATGACAGTAAAATTTAATAAACTGAATTATCTTTCTTCACTTCCGACTCTCAGTCACTCTCCATTTGTTTTTGGTAAATTCTCCGCATGTGATGTTAAGAAAAGCATACTGTCGATTACTTCCTATGCAGTAGAAAGTGACTGTATCAGCCGTAATATGTTAGTCCCTGTGCTGGATGTAATCCTTACCGTCATTTGTCATACCCTAAATTTTTCTGCATCTAGTGATGTCGTTCCATCTTCATGGAAAGATGCCCAAATAATTCCGTTACCTAAAAAGTGTAATCCCTCATCGTTTTCCAATATCCGTCTTATCATTCCTATACAAAGTCTACGATCAAATAAGCACTTTCCTCTCCAAAAATAATCTCCCCAACCCTTTCCAGTCTGGCTTCCGTCCTGGTCATAGCACCACCACAGCGCTTCTGAATATTACGGATGATACAAAGTCAGCCATGGAAAACGGTAATCTAATGGTATTAGCTTTGCTAGATTTCAGAAATACTTTTGACACTGTTGATTTCGATGTTCTGCTTGGCATTCTATGCGCTCTTAATAATTCCATCGGTAATTGATTGGTTCCGTAGTTAGCTGTTCGATCGCCGGCAACGTATTCGCATCGGAGAAACCTTGGCTTCCTGGAGCAATACTTCTACCGGTGTAACACAGGGTGGCGTGCTATCACCTTTACTTTTCGCAGTGTTTATTATATCAATCTCCGACGAACTAATTTCTTCCTACCATCTCATACAGATGATTTACAAATTTACTCGCGAGCTACACTTGGTAATCTTTCCGAGGCTATCTTAGTGATTCATCGCGATCTAGCCCATAAAGACGCAGGTTGTTATGGTTGGTAGTTCTAGGACGGTCTCAAGGTTTGATTGGACGACTCTTCCCCAAGTTTTTTTCCCGTTTCTCTGTTATTCCCTTCAGCAAAAAGTTAAAAACTTGGGGCTATTCATTGACAAGAACTTCTCTTGGACTGCCCGGCTATAGGAAGTTAGCCGCAGGCTATTTGCATCCACTGCATCTTTGAAGAGACTGCGCAATTTTCTACGACTGCCACAAAGATTGCGTTTGCACAATCACTTCTTCTACCCATCCTTGATTAGGTCTATGCTGATGCCAGCTATCTTGACCTTGCTCAAGACCTACTCGATATAGTTGAGCGTCTCCAAAATGTTTTTATAAGGTTCATAATCGCTTTGCGCAAATACGGCCATGTTTCCGAATTTCGTGTGAAGCTCAATTGATTACCAATTCGCCTTCGCCTGAATGCTCAAATTCTTTCCCTTTTTAATAGACTTCTTCAAAAGGAGGAAAAAGGAGGAGGTTCTCAATTCGTATGTATGTTTTTTTTTGTATGTATGTTATGCGATTACTCCGCAAATTATGAATAGATTTTGATAATTCTTTTTTTGTATGGTAGGTCATGCTTTCGAGGTGGTCCCATATAAATTTTATTAACTTTGCTTGCGTAGTTTTTGAGTTAGCTTCCATATTACGTATTTTTCCCACTTAGTTTATCTGGATAATGTTTTCGAATATAATAATATATTTGTGTGGGGTAGGGACCACAACTAAAAAGTGAAAAAAAAAACTATTTGCAAAAAAAAAAACCGACTTCCAAAATAAACACTGAAAACTGTCTGTATGTCTTTGCTTTATAATTTTCGTTTTTTGCCACTGACTTCCGAAATTAAAGTTATTTTTCAGTATTCGGTGATATTTTTGGAAGTTGTTTTTTTTTATTTTTTAAGTTTTGTTTAATGTGCTCTTTTCCCCTTCCACCTCTCTCTATTTTAAGAAACATTTCCAGTATCTTTGCGACTCCCACACGAAATGTTTAAGGTCATCAGATAACTTGAAGCTTAAAATTCGAATGCATTCCACAACTTTCTTGGACAAATCCTTTTCTGTCCAGTTCGCGTTCGTTTGTGGAGCTAAGAGACTCGTGAAGGACCATTATTAGTTGTTGTGATCTTGGTCTCGTAGCTGTAATAATCTGTAGTCGTCATTTATTTTCGTTGCTTATATAAATATTCTTATAAGTCAGGAATTGTCATTGACCACTAATATATTATATCTATGTATCTATTATAGTATATTGTATCTATAGGTATACTTATTATTTTCCACCTATGACAACCCCATTTTTTATGTCCACGCAATCACTGTCCATTCTAAGGTTGCCTGGAAGAGATCGCAAAAAGTGATAAGGCCGCCCATTGTATGTTTTGTATTGTTTTTTTTTTGCTATTTATTTTCTCGTGTACAATAAAGTATAATTATATAAATTAATATCTTGTTATAGATGTTACAGGTGCCACGCAGGTAAACTTATTTTTAAATAATTTTGTTTTATAAGCAACAGTACATAATGAATGTTGGGGGTATTCATCGAAACGCGCAACCAATAAAGCGCAACTAAAGTATCCCTCGAAACACACCCACGATGAAACTTATAGAAGAGCATTACGGATTCGTAATAAATGATATCGATACAATGTTTTAAAACGTGTGTGAACTTAGTGAGATCATTTAGTCGCCAATTTTCTGTTCATTTCTGCCAAACTACTTTTCAAAACAACAAATTAATGATTTAATTTCAAAACCTGTATTTTTACCATTATTGAGCTAAGTAGTAAGTCGCTTAAGCACCTAGTTCCAGTTGATTTCTGCTTTCCTGGTAGTTTGAATAACTAAACAATTAGGACAGTTGAATTTTAAAACGTCTATCGATATTATTTATTACGAATCCGTCATGCTCTTCTCTATGTTGCAACGTGGGTTCGTTTCGAGGAATACTTTAGTTGCGTTTCAAAGTAGTTTCGCTTCGAGGAATACCCCAAATGTTGATATTGGGATCTCATAGACAGTTCGATTTCACAGAACAATTTACCGAGTTACTTACAACAGTTAGATTTAAGTACCTAATAATGATGATTTTTCGATGATGAATGATTTTTCAGTAGATCGCTTATTACTTGAGCAGGAAAATGCAAATTCTATTACAAGCATAAAAAACTATCTCTGGACCGGGTACAATGTTTGAGATCACTGGTCAGCTGTTTCAGAACTATCTCGATTTTGTCTTGTACCTTTTACCTATTATTTATTTATTAGATTATTTGATAGATTATTAGATTACATGGATTATTCGCGAATATTGGTTATTTATTCATTTTTCAATTAATAACAACACTACACGCACGCAACTACACACGCACTCGCATGTATGTCACAAAATTTTATTTGTTTTTGTATTTACTATTTTATGTTATCATTGTGATGATTGATTTAAACGGACACATGCATTTCTTTATGTGTTTATTATTCTAGCGTATGACACTCGTGGGCTGCAGCTGAAAATCAGTGTCAGATGGTGACCTTGTGTTGTCATTAGACATTATGCTGAGCCGAGGCCCTTTTGGCATTAAAAACATGGTTTTTGGTTACTTTTAGTTTTAAGATTTTTCTTCTGCGTAATGCTAATAAACGTATTTTTCTTTCTTTCTTTCTCTGGACCGGGTACAATGTTTGAGATCACTGGTCAGCTGTTTCCCTCACTCGTCAGTTTATTTCTTTCGCCAGTTTCGTTGATTGGTCATTTTCAATTCCGGACTCCACAATTGCGTCAAGTCGTCAGTTTCCAGTGTTCACCATTTTCGTTGATTCGTCAGTTTGGTACACTCAAGGAAAAATATAACTATGTTAACGTTTAAACAAACAAAAGTGTCATGATGGCCCAGTGCACCTCCACGCCTCACTTGCTTCAGGCCTCGTCTGTCATGCGCGAGGTTGTGGGATCAAATCCGCGGGGCAAGCACCAATGTGACTTTTTCATGTGTATTTTTGAGTATTACTGATACCGGTGAAAGAAAATATCGTGAGGAAACCTATAATTATAGTTAATATATATATAAGGTGTATCTTAACATGCACGAAATATTTTAAGGGGTCATTGTACTCATCATTATGAACAACTTTCACTAAGGGACCAACCCTAAAATCGAGAAAAAAAAATCTGCTGTTCCTAACATTTTGACGAGCTATGCGAACATTAATGTAGGGAACAACTAATTTTTCAGTCTGGTTTTGGGCCCAGGTTGACGACTATGATTCTTATCACTTAGGGCGAATTTCACCAAACTTTTATACCGAGTCTTATCCTGCGAATAAATGTTGATTTTTTGACAGTTTTTCCATACGAAAACTGTCAGACGACAATTTTATTCCACGGATAAAAGATATCAGACTTTGATGAAATCAGCCCTTAAAGTCATTACTAATTCTACGAAAAAAATATTGCTGTTCAAAAAATCAAATCAAATCTAATCAGTTTATTTATTTAATACAGCATGGAAGACTTACAGCTAAAAACAAAAAAAAAGGAAACAATAGTCCACAGAAAGCCAATTACAAATCTTTAATAGAATTTGTGTAGTGAACATACAGAAATGAACTTACAGCAGTAACATATTACTGTTAAAATTAAAATAACCACTTGTGTTTGCGATTGCAAACATGTTGTACAGCGGTTGGAATAAGATTATAAGTTTCAAACATGCAACCGGTAAACGGTTTTTTTATTACTTAATTTATTACCTACTTAATTTTATTATAGTTCAATTTTTGTAGAAAAAAAAGAAGACCATTGAAAAACATTAAGTTTCTAATTTCAAAAACAAAAGTACGTCCCTGTGAAATTAACCTCCAACCATATCAGCTTTCCGATCTAATTAGACAGTACTGATAATCAGTGGCGGATTTCAGCAGGTTGAGCCTAGGGCGGCAGATTTATGGGGCGACAAGTTTGGGGACCGTTTTTTTTTTTGGTACCTCATAGAAATCAAAAAGATTTCTGCACGACAGTTTTCTGTTTGCTGATGTTTTACAGATAGAAGTCTGCAACAAATTTTGCCGATGACTTTCCCCGTGTAAGTAGCATGCATTACCCCGCCTTATTAATCGTACTTACGTATAATGATTGAGCTTTGATTAGCTCAAAAATATACCCAAAAATTATTTAACGTGCAAATTCAACGAAATTGTTCGATTGTAAAAATAATCTAGGACATGACAATTGTAGAGGCAAGGGCGGCAAAAACTTTACAGCCTATAGATACCTTGAAAATGTGTAAATCCGCCACTGCTGATAATCACTGAAATGTTCTTCTGTATCTGTATCGTTGCTTGTCGATAACATACTCATGTGTCACCATAATAAGTAAAATTTCTACATTTATATCTGTAATTGTATAATGTAGGTACAAAATAAAGAAGAGTATTCTATTCTAAATGTTCGCTTTGCTTGCTCTTAAATCATAATTAAAGTTGCGGTAAAGGTGCAACTCCCTTGTGGCATCATATACGCGATGTCGCAAGCAGCCTTTACCGCGCGATCAGCATATATATAACTGCCCGACATCAATCTTCGGACAGTTGCCCACCAGACACAACACCCACCTGGCCGGAGGATCACCCTTTTTCTAAGGAGGATGATTGAACTTTACACCATGTTCCTCATACCCTTAAAAATAATCCTGCCAGTGCGAGGCGAGTGGTGCACATAGAAGGATATTAGGTTTCAAGGTAAATATGCTAGTAACATAACAGTGAGACTGCCCAGGGTGTACACTAGTAGGTACAGCCGACCGCGCCTTGTGTCCTAGCAGCAAGGTGGTCGTTGTTCACGTGTTTAGTTAGTAAACCAGTCGCGGAGGCCAGCCGAATGAATAGACAACTAACTTGATTTCATTATTTATTGACCTTAATTACCATAATTTACCTTATGTCGGAAATACGTTACTGAGTTGACCAATCGGGACGCCAGCGCCGCCTAGCGGTATTCGACAGAGTCTGGAACATAATGCTCCACCGGGAATAAGCGGAGTTCCTCGGCGGCTGTCGAGCAGTGAACATGTTTAGAAACTGTCGCCCGTTCCGTATATAGTTGATGTGTCGTGTCCTACCTACAGTGTGTAAATTGCTAGTGTGATTAATTTGATAGTAAATTATAATTTGATCTGAACTGCAAACGGTTTTTCTTTTGCGCAATAACCAACACTACCTACAGTACGCCCACAGTAGTTAAATGATGGCTGATAATAACGAAAGAGACACCTATACACCTATCCTCTCCGTCATTCAATGTACAATCGAACACTAAGTCAAATAACTAACAATACAAATACACACAAAAACAAAAGTACCTACACTAAAGCGTCGAAGTATTCGTCCGCCTCGCTGTCATCCGGAAACGTGCCCAGAAGACTGGCAGCATTGCCACGTTGAATGGCTGACTAATTCTTTAAAGATCGAGCCGAGACTGAAGTGTTGACCAGTCACCGAGTTTCTGCGCACTCGGGCACCATGACCCGAGTGTTTCGGCCGCAAACGGCTCAAAACTGTAGTTACCCATAAGGTTACGTGGTAAATAATAATTAAGGTTACAGTATTTGCGCCGCTTGAGAGTCTCAGCAGCCGCAACAGCAGCGCCAGCACAGCCCGCCGTACTAGGAACATGGGATAGCGCAAGGGTGTCGACACAGGTTGCGTCCCACACCAGAGGCCAACCCACCATCCAAGGCAATAACGTCAAGCCGTCTGGTCTCATCACATCTTCACGTACCAAGCCGTTTGACTCTAATACCGCTGTTAGGTGACAAGGGCTCGGCGAATAATATCGTTGATGCCATGCTGTACAACCTGCGCTCCTGTAGCAGGACAGGCCATGCTGCCCGAGAGTGCCCGAGACTGTCGAAAGCTTCACCGCATGCCGTCTGGTCTGTTCCCATTACATTATTAGATTGCTATCTCCGCAAGATATCAGTTACCTCGAGTCTATTCATTATGTTTAAAATTTTCAAGAAGGTGTCGCCGTTGTCGATGTCCTCTCACCAGCCGGCAGCCGCTTAAAGGCGGACAGAGTTTTAACAGGCCATCTCTACGTGTAGGAGCAGTGTCCGTGGGCTCAATTACCACTCCTTTTAACCTATGACTTTTGTCAATAATTTTAAACTTTCTACCTAGAAGGTACCTACGGTTTATTAAGTAAGTACTTGCTTACTTAATTTGATACTAATTTCTAACTGTTATGTTTGAAGCTCAGGTTTGAAGTATCGAATTAGGTACCTAATGTCTTGATAGAAACCCCTAGTTTCTACTTCTCCTTACAACTGCAATTCGCCGCTTTGCTCAGAAATGAATAATAAAATATGTTTCACCGTGAATAATGATGTCATTTCCTTACAACAAACCAAATATTCATGCAAATCGCCTCGTCGGATCCTAAATGGAACTCGAAAGGACTTCATTAGGCGCAAAAATCTTGTCGCAGCCGTCGGTGGCACGGCGCGCGCTGCGTGCGCGAATTATGCAATTTCATTTCAATTTGCGACCGCAAAGAGTTCGCGAGGCCCCCGCGGGGGTGAGGGCCCCGCAAGGGGTGCGGGAGGGGGTGGTACTCGCGGGGTGTCACGGGAGGTGGCTATTAAGGCGGCTGCACACACGATGTGCCGCACTTTTTTCGCCACCCTCTGCGATTCTCCGCGCGACATTACACCCTAACACCACTACTTAGAATCGAATCGGCCGCGAGGGCGTGTTGATTAAATTATTTCTCCATTATTTGATTCGCCACCTCTTTCAATATGGCGGCAAAAAAAATCACCGTGACATGGGGAACGCCACAATAACTGCATGCTCTCACCCGCCAGACGGGGAAAGGATTAATTAGCGAAATGTCAATTGTGGGTAATTAGGTACTAACGTGCTTATTGCAATTGAGTAGTGCTACAAGATTGGATGTCTGTGACGGTAACACTCATGGCTCATTGATATCGATATGAAAGTATGCACAAGTAACATGGTGCAGTGTGTCTTCCTATAAGTATCATTTGGTTAACAAAATTTAAATTTCGAGTTAAGTTAATAGGTAAGTACACACTCAAAATCAAATGTTAAAGTTTACATTACGTACTTTTTCCACACACTTTTATTTGTGAATCTATTGATCTTTGTAAGGAACACCACCTACTTTGTATAAAATAAAGGCTACATCAAAAACCAGTCGGGTAGGTAGGTACTACAAAACTTGATAAGTAGGTAGCAATCAGTGGTTTCCAAAAGGTATGGTAGCAATCAATGGTTTTGAATTTTCGTTTTTTGTCACTGACTTTGAAACTTCGACTGATTCCAAATTGAGAACCTCCTACTTTTTAGAAGACGGAAAAAAAGGTGACCGATATAGGTAGGTACCTAAATAAAAGCAATAAACCACACATTGAAACTATAGTGGGTATAATTTAATTATAATATATCTAGGTATGTCTGTTCCAAAAAAATCTGATGAAAATATAAACAAATGGATCAGAAAACTCAATACCTAGTCAATAGATACCTACTCAATATATTGGGTCTCCACCTATGAAATTGGCGTTTGTTTCTCACAAATAGAGAACCTCGTCACTTCTATGATTTAAAATATTATTCAATTGCTTGGTATTATATTAGTATTATATCGAATAATGAACATAGACAACTACCAATAGTAAAAAAACCTTATTACCTACAGTTTTCTAAACATAAAAAATACCTTAAAAATGACTCCTCATTTTGTTAGCAGAAATGACCACTATTTTAACTTAGCAAAAACTTATTTTTGTCGTTTAATCTAAGTGGCATATGATGTTATCTTAGTTTAAACATTAGTCCATAAAAGTTTTAAAACATTAGTGTTCATGGTTGTTATATAAATTAAGAAAATGTTAGTATGAAAATTGCAACTTTTTACTTAAGTCTTTCATTGATTTGAATGCGCCCTGGCGGCTGATAGTAAAGTCATGCTCATTCTAATGTCTCGCTGATGGTGGCGCGTGTGCTGGATCATTTAGCTGCATTAAAAATGGTTGAGCTGAATGGTGCTAATCTATGCGTCAGGCTCGTGAAAGTGCGCCGTCAGTAGAGACTGGTTGTCTCTTAGCTGCCACGGCTTATTTTAATTTAATTTAATTTTTGAGTTATTTTTTTATTACGGGTGCTTTCAACCTTCTGCATCGTTCTCACATGAATAGTTTCAACATGAATGGTGTACCGTGTAACCAATACTTAGTAACCGTATTTTGATTTAAAAGAGTGTCCGTGGAGTTTCTTGCCCGTTCTTCTCCATAGGAACCTAAACCATTTATTTTTACCTAGAAACCATTTATTTTTTAAATATATGCTTTTATGCTTACTTAAGGCCTTTTTTAAAATATCAGTCAAAACTCAATCTAGTTTTGACTGATATTTAAAAAAAGGCCTTAAGTTATTAGATATTGTTTTAGTTTATATAAATATAAATGTTCATCAACATTTTTGTTCACTTTTAATTATTTCCAGTAAATTATTAGTCCAACGTATCTGTGCTGTGGGTACCAATTTGTAGTACCTATCACTTACAAATCGAGTGCTTTGATTTGATTATTATAGAATAGAATATTTTTATATTCATTCAGTATTTATTTATTTATTTAGGATCTCCAACAAAAGATGTACACAATACATGACACAATTAAAGGACAACATCGGGTAATAAGTAGGTGTACTCCTTCACTTATAGGAGACCACAGCGTGCACAATAAAGTAAAAAATCTAACTAAGCTAACAAAGTTAAAAAGGTAAAATTTTGAAAATAAAATAATTTTTTGAAGGACATTAAAAAATTAAGAAAATCTAACATTTAGAGGTACTTAAATTAAATTAAATCTAATAAACACTGTTTATATTTGGACAGAGACTCGCAGATGTCTAAGTTCGCAGCTTTAGCCAACATGTTATATTGCCTACAAAGTCTTGGCACAGCGGCGAAATGACCGAGGTTCGTTTTTGAGCCAGGAATGTAAAATAAATTATACGTGTTATGCCTGGGAATCCGAGACGGAACTTTAATCTCTAATGAGCTCAAAAGTTCGCTGCAATCTATCGTTCCACTCAATAACTTGTGAAGGATGATGCAGTCCAGTTTCTTCCTACGACTGGCTAGTGTATTCATGTGATAGTGCCTCAACCTGTCAGTGTAGCTAGTGAGTTGTTTAGCCAAGTGATCTCCGTAGCACAAATGGTAAAGGAACCGCTTTTGGACACTCTCCAATCGCTTGGAATAAACCTCGTAATGCGGATTCCATACCACGGAACTATATTCTAGGATTGGACGGACTAAAGTGTTGAAAAGCTTTATCTTTGTAGCGGGCCTTTTAAATTCCTTACTATTACGCAAAACAAATCCCAGTACCTTGAAAGATCTTGGGACAATATTTAGTATGTGCACATCGAACTTTAGCGCTTGATCGAGTTGAACACCCAGGTCGCGAATGTTGCTTAGTTTCTTAACTACGATCGAGTCTATGTAGTATTTGTTCTCAAGCACTTTTTTATTACGAGTAAACTGGATGTAATGACATTTACTTATATTTAAAAGCATTTTGTTTAATTTGCACCATTCTACAAGTCTGTTGATGTCGTCCTGTAGCAATTTGGAGTCAAAGTTACTCTGGATTGGCTTCATTATCTTTAAATCGTCCGCAAACAAATAAACACGGGAGTGTTTGAAGCACTTAGTTATGTCATTGATGAAAACATTGAAAAGAATCGGCCCCAAATGCGATCCTTGCGGGATTCCAGAGGTATTAAAAAATTGGTGAAATATTAACATAAAATCTTAGAAATAATATACAAAGGTATTATAATGTTAGATCTCTGTACCTACTATGATAAACCTGTAACACAGGCGACATGAGCACACACTTTGTGGTAATTTTAGAACAATAAAATTCTTAACAATATTTAAAATTTAAAGTCTTGAAATAATGAAAAAAAAAGAAAATCTAATTTATTATTTTATACCTAGTTTAATACTATTTACCTATTTACCTTCAAAAATAAAAAGAACAAAAACAAATTCAATACGTAATTTTATAATTAGTTTGTATAAAATAGTTTCTTGCAGTTTATAACCTGGTTAAACACATACTTATTATGATTTCAGTGGGAATATCGGGATAAAAAGTATCCTATGTCCTATTCCAGATCATGGTCTAGCTATTTGCCAAACATCTAAATCCGTTCAGCCGTTTTAGCGCGGAAGCGTAACAAACAAACTCACTTTCGCAATTTATATTATTAGCATAAGCATTTTTTTAATATTATTATATTAGTACAGGGTCCTGTTTCCTCGTGTACAGCGCACTGCGCATGCAATATAACAATGCTTTCAGGATGCTGTTAGGGTTTCCGAGGTGTTGTAGTGCCTCGAGTATGTTTGCTGAGGCGCGTACTGATGATTTTTTCGCGATCATAAGGAAACGGAGCGCTTCGCTACTAAGTCGTCTGCAAAACAGCTCGAACAGCTTCCTGAAGGTATTGTCCGAGCGGTGGGATCTACCCCTGATGCAGAGGTGGATGCAGCTTCATAGTAGCGCATCCCCTCGTATGATGTATTAATTTGTGTTGTGTTTTATTTTTATTGTATTTATTTTGGTTGACATGTGTATGTAGTTCAAATTTATTTTATTTTATATTTTATTTGTTTGAATGACATGTAATTAATGAATTTAATCTTTTGAGTATATTTTAATCGTAATGAAATGGAATGGACTTTGTCAGAAATAAATAAATATTATTATTATTATCTCCTTTTATTTCATAAAGTTACATATAAATTACATTTTTAAATATTAGAATATAAAAACATTTAAAAATATAAAAAATAGTAGCCCACCGATATCGGGAACAGGGTCCAAGCTACCGGCGGTCAGGGCTCCAGAGAGAGGAACCTTCTAACAATACGCCGTGTCCAGAAGTACCGCTTTCTGAATCAAGCCCTTAATCTAGCTGCCTAACGAGAGCCTCCGTAGATGTTGGTCGAGGCTCTTGGCAATTAAGCCATTGGCTGATACGACTATCGGCGCTATTATTATTATTTTTATATATGGTGACATATCTCGGGACCATGGGGTCCCGGTCTTTTGGAAGGCGTACGAGGGGCCGAAGCCAACTCGCAGAGGCCCGTTAGACGTTTTTAATGGAATGAATTCACCAACCGACGATTATCCCTGTTCGCACTATACAAGTGCAGCCAAGGACAATCCCGGTTGGAGTAGGACTATTTCAGGATTGGGAAACAAAGATAATGGATTATGAGTTTGGGTGGCTAAAGTGGACTGGTAACTTGGAACTATGGAAGGACTATAGCCCCTGCCTGATCAATGTTTTATATATACACAGATAAAATGGCAGGGGGTGACTTGCACACACAATAATGAAAACAGTCGCTAGCACATAGTGACGTAGCGACAAGAGGGCAACACTTCCTGAGGTGCTTGAGGAGTGCAGAGGTATTCCACGGCTTTCAGAACAATCCCAGAGCCCGGAAGATGGTCAAGATCCCTACGAGCACTTACTGGAATACTTCCTCCGAGCAGTCAGTTTGCTCTTGCGAGTCTCCACTCAAGCCGGCAATTGAAGGCAAGAATGAGGTGGGAGCTCTGTTCTTCGTCAGTGTTCACTCCAGCCAGCCAATAAAGGCAAGCCAGAGGTGAGGAACAAGACTTCTTTCGGGAGATCGGGTCCGTGGGGTCGCAACTGCCCAACAGCTCGCCACATGCTGCCCTGCGGGTTTTTGTATCTCTCTTGGTCTGGCTCCTCACTCTAGATCCGTTCGGGCAAAGTAAACTCTACCGGCACAGACCTAGAGTTCGGAGCGCGCAAGCCCCACCACGACGTCAACGTAGAGATACACCGGTGGGGTAATAACCCCACCGCCGTATCTTTATTATTATTATTAAAAGTTACAAGTCTACCCGTTCACAAGTTACCTAGAATGTTAATTTTCGTTAAATTCATAGCTCATTTCCATATTCATAATCAGGCTTAAGTTCCCATTGCTGGGACACGGGCATCAGGCCATCTCTCTCTTTTGAGCACATTTAAAAAAGATAATTGAATTTAAACTTTTATTGCGGTACTAAGCACGACACTTGTAAACTTGTAAGACGGAATAGAGAGTCGCCGAACACTCTCAGGATTTGTTATGATTTTCTACAAGTTGTAACTTAGGTACAAATATTTTTTTGATAAACAAAATCATGAATAAAAGTGTAAAAATATAAGTACTTGTGAACTAAATAATGACATTTGGTAATACAAGTCTTGTAAGTTTTGATAAACAGGGCACTGGTCGCGCAGCTCATCAAGTCAGCACCAATTTTGAAGGCTTCGATAGCCTCACCAAATATACGCGAGGAGCAATTTATTTATTGAATGTATTGAAGCTATATTTCAGTCCGTCACTATAAACACTAATTCTGAGAAAACTCAGATTGCAGACCTAACTATAATACTAGCTAATACCTATTTATAAGGTGTTCTGATAACATCTATTTACTTGGTCCCGAAAATTCAGGGCATTCAAAGTCAAATCATATAAGTATCCAATTAGGGTCGATTTTTCAATCCTCAGTTAAATCATTGAATACTAGCGTATCCAGCGTATAAAATTATCTGGCTGTTTATTGACAGACAGATAATTTTACAGCAGACACAGATGGTCAGCTATTGTGGCGACCTTTTAGGTTTTGTTTGTAGTTGATAGAAGTGGGCATGTATTTAGCTAAATAGGATCAGTTACAAACAAATTTTCTGTGTGTTTACTGTGTTTTCGACTTGGTACAAGTTGAGCCTAGTGGTTTTAAATTATTAAAATAATGGCGTCCCGAAAACGTAAGAAAAGTTATATTTCGAGATATTTAAAAAAACTATCGTAAATTGAATAAAAACCATTCATCTTTTCAACAACACAAGAGCACGAAAACACGCAGAGACAAAGCACATTGAAACCCCAAACAAAACAAACGTCAAAGCATTATTTATTCCCTAGAATAACGTCGCATGGCCTTTAATAACCAGCGGACGATCAAGACGCTTCCATCGATACCTCATTTGTCAAATTGTGATGAGTATAGTTTAGAAGATATGAGGGAGATGAACATACAAACATACCTACCGGTCAAAATCATGACCCTCATTTTTGCTTCGCCGTAGTCGGGAAAAAAAAGGAAATTCAATCCGAGGGACTAAGTTTGATCCCGAGAGCAGCAAAAGATTCTAGATTAGAATCCTAAGTGGAGCGAGGGATACAAGGACCGAGATTTTTTTTTCACGAGTTGTGTGCTCTGACGCTCTGAGTACTTCATACCATTAATAAATGAATAAGAGACCGACATGAATTTTGTTTTCGGTATCGAGTTGATTGAGTAGGTGTCATGACACTTACCCTAATTCATAGAAAAGAGAACTTGCGGGATCTGTCGGCACTTCAGACAGCCCGACTGCCGACAAATGGTAGGAGATGTTCCTTATTTCGTAGGTACCTACCTACCTATTAAGTATTCGTTGGGCGGTCTTATGACAGCAGGAAACATTTATAACTAGCTAACCAAACCATTGAATATCTAGGAGACGCACTTAGTGAATCGGTGACATTAACACAAGTTACCAACCGTAAAACAGGATACGCAATCAACATTATTAAAGCCATACAGTTTACGGCGTTCGTAAATAGAAATAGAAATACCACAGCAAGTAATACAATACGACATGAGATACCCAAAACATTGAGGTATACCTAATCCACTAATAGTTCCACTAAAACGTTGTATTGTCCCAATAAAAGGAAGTGACAGGCAGCGAGCCATCAGCTAAACAAATGAACAAGCACACACAGCAGAGAATGGAGCTGCGGCAGACGTGCGGGTCGCCGGGAGGTGGGGGGCGGGGGGGCGGTTGTTTGGATAGCGGCACAATAGCGGCGGATACGAACGCGAAAACAAACCATTATAAGCGCGATAAAGGAACTTAAACATCTTTAAAAGCATTGAGTTGAGGTGTCGTGTCCCGCCGCGCCCCTAATGACGTAAATCGAGCCCGCACTCTTTTGTTTTGTTTCCGATAACCGCCGCAATCCGCTCCTTATTGGGTTACCGCCTTTAATCATTGACGCGAGCTCTGTTACCGAGCTGTGCCCCTAACGACGAGCAATCAATACGCACCTCCGCCCGCGCCCGCGCCCGCGCCGATCCGACACGATTGTGTCATCAATACTCCTTTGATTCAGCCAAATAAAAAAACTGTAATTGAATCCTCCTCTGAAGATTGCACAAAATAGATGTCTTACGTACTGAGGGGCCGTTTGAGATGATCAATTAGAAAGGATGCGGCTTTCTGTCGATGCGGTGTCTGATTACAGTAATTACTATATTGGGGCAAAGCCATAATTTTGTACCTAATCACAGAAATTCAATAATGATGCAAACTGAAAAAGTATTTGTTAACTTGCTACGAGAGCAGTGGCTCGAATTTATTTAAAAGACTATTGTAGGTAGGGTAGGGTAGGGTAGGTAGGGTAGGGTAGGGTAGGTAGGGTAGGGTAGGTAGGGTAGGATAGGTAGGGTAGGGTAGGTAGGGTAGGGTAGGGTAGGTAGGGTAGGGTAGGTAGGGTAGGTAGGGTAGGGACCTACTATAGGTAGTCGATTACTGTCCGGCCTGCAACTGGTGCATTGAAGGACGATCGTGAAAATGTGGTCCATCGATCCATCGTTTAAAATTAAATTACTTTAGCAGTAAAAAAATATACTTTCCTACAAACCATGATTATGCACAGACAGAAAATCTACTTCAAATCTGCCTAGCCTTTTCCCAACTATGTTGGGGTCGGCTTCCAGGCTAACCGGATGCAGCTGAATACCAGTATTTTACATGGAGCGACTGCCTATCTGGCCGTTATTGTCTGGTCTGGGTAGTTATGCTCTTTGTAGCCTGAAGCACTGGTTGACAGGTTCAGGCAAGTAAACAACTGTGCTCTATTTTATAATTTTTAAGGTAAGGTATTTATTGTAAACGTGCCCCTTTTAAAAATAAACAGAATAAGCAAGCTGAAGTTGCAATGGGCCGGCCATATTAGCCGTAGAATTGATGACCGTTGGGGTAGACGTTCTTGTTCTAGTGTCTTGAGTAGAAACCGTGACCCGGCAAACGTAAGGTAGGACACCCTCAGGCTAGGTGGAGCGACGATCTTCGCAGGGTGGCTGGTAGCGGCTGGATGAGAGTCGCCGAGAATCGAGCTGAATGGCGTGCAATTGGAGAGGCCTATGTCCAGCAGTGGACTATTATACTTTAGGCTTCGTTCTCGATATAAAATTTACAATGCTTCTTCTCGCCAGTCGGCAACCAATCGCATATTTAGAGCTGAAAGCAAAAACTAAACGGACATGTGTAGCTACCTCCGCTTTATACGTCATCTGTCATTCTTTAAGTTTGCGCGGCAACCAGTACGTTGTGATTCCCAAAGAATATTTAATTTAAAGTGTTTAAAACTAGTTTAAAGGTGTTTAAAGTGGGCATACGATAACATGCCGAAACGAAAACTGGGAAAAGAATATTATCTTCAAAAAATCCGAAGATTACAAAAGAAGCGACACGAACGAAACGACACCGGTACAACACCGATTCATCAAAGTCGTCCATTTTTAACCGACTTCTTCAAAAAGGAGGAGGTTCTCAATTCGTCTGTATGTGTGTGTATGTTACGCGATTATTCCGTCAATTATGAATCGATTTTGATGATTCTTTTTTTGTTTGGTAGGTCATGCTTCAGAGGTGGTTCCATATAAATTTTATTAACTTTGCTTGCGTAGTTTTTGAGTTAGCTTCAATAATTACGTATTTTTCCCACTTAGTGTATGTAGACGATATATTGTTTGACTCCGTCACTGTTATTTACATAGCAGGTAGTGGTATTCGAATGTGTGTAGGGTAGGTACCACAACTAAAAAGTGAAAAATAAAAACTTTTTACAAAAAAAAAAAACAACCGACTTCAAAGACACCGACTTCCGAAATTAAAGTTATTTTTCACGTTTTTAGTGTTTTTTTTAGAAGTCGGTTGTTTTTCACCAGTTAAAACAATAGCTATACGATATTTATTGTAACTCGCGGGTAATGTACCTACGAGATGCATTGACGCTAACAAATAATTCGGGGCTTTTACGAGACAAACGCACGAGTTCTATCATTGTTTTACACAGTAAAACGTGTTTCACATGGCTTCTAAACGATATTTATCGTACTACGCGGGTAATGTACGAGATGCATTGACGCGAACAAATAATTCGGGGCGTTTACGAGATAAACGCACGAGTTCTATCATTGTTTTACACAGTAAAACGTGTTTCACATGGCTTCTAAACGATATTAATCGTACTACGCGGGTAATGTACGAGATGCATTGACGCGAACAAATAATTCGGGGCGTTTACGAGATAAACGCACGAGTTTTATCATCATCATATCGAGAGGCTAAGCTTAAGTAAGTTTATTATGAACCAAAAGAAGGGTCAGTGGGTCGTGTTAGTAGTTATTGAACTACATGATGACTGTATCAAACCACCGGTTCCATTTACCGCAAACTCATATAAGTAACACTAATACAGCCATGACTGTAACTGCTCTACCTGAGCCTGACCCAGCACCTGTGTTAGACACTGAGCCTACATTTATTCCATCCCTGGAAGTGCTGCTAGCATTATGGTTTTGATGCATTAATACGCATATAAAATAGAAATAAACAAGGACTTAGCCCGTATTTGGAATACCACCTTGAAGGAGGGACTTACCATTCCAGTTGGTGCATTATCAATGTTAATCAATAACATTAATGATAGACTTAATACTGGTCTCCCTGCTCAGTTATGCTGGAAGGATGTAAACAGACTTAAAATTCAAAAAATCCTGGGCAAAAAATGCTAAGATATTGTCAAAGATGCAGAAAGACATGATATGGTAATAACAGCTTGCCAAAGAACAGGCTAATCTTTAAAAAGCCAACTACTTTTACCACAACCCGTCAGGGAAACTTGAGTGGTCTACCGCGTTACAACTAACAGAGGACAAATCTGAGGCTGGGATACAAGAAACCACAGTTCTCATATCAAGCATGGAAATATCAACTAGAACAACAATACAACCAGTACCAGTCACAGCACGCTGTGAGAAAGCCCAAAACCCCACCACCACAGGACGAGGCTCGTGCTTGATACTAGAGGTTAGCCATGCTGGAAAATTAAATAATTTCTTACCTTATTGGCCATGTATCTGTGACAGTGTTTCAATATTGAATCATGTCAATGGATACTCAATACCTTTTACTGACGCACCATCAGTTTCACAATCTGAACAGTCATTATAAAATGATAATTTTAAATGATCCTGATATGCATACAGCCATTAATAATTTGCTGGAATTACGGTGCAATTTCTTTTTCCACAGCATGTAAAGGCCAAATACCTTAAGTGTTTTTGATTTAAAAACCGAACGGTGCAAAGGATTTATTCTAAACCTTAAGCCTCTTAACAAATTTGTTAACACACAGAATTGCAGTTTAATTTGTCCAGGAGAATTTATTGATTTAAAAGATTTATATTTATTGGTAAACCAGCATTAATGGTTTCAGTATGATACATTTTTATTATACGAATTTAATGAATTCCCATACGTCTTATGTTCTGCACATTATGAATTCTCTAAGGTTATGAGAGCACTGGTAACATCATTTAAAAATCACAAGTTTGCACAATATTTTGATGTCCACTTGTTGGTGACCACTTGCATTGGTTCTGATTATAAAACATGTTTGAACAATGTTAATGAAACAATTGCTATATTCAAATATCTTGGATGAGTTAAAAAATTAAATGATGGACGGCTCCGCAACGTGTCGCGGGTTCGATCCCCGCACGGAACAAATATTTGTATGATCTGCAAGTAGTTGTTCCGGGTCTGGGTGTTAGTGTATGTGAGTTTCTATGTTTGTAAATGCACCCACGATACAGGAAGAAATTCCTAGTGTGGGGCAACGAATATAAAAAAAAAAATGGGTTCTGGAATGAGATTGAAAATTATGAGTACCTATCACATAAATTAGGTATATAGAATTACTCATTATTTTAAGCCTTTAAAAATGTTTGGTAAAAGTAAACAACATTCACATTTATATTGTTACTTACATGTTGATAATAAGACTGCCTTATCATATATTAACCAAATGGGAGGTATTCAGTACCCACAATTAAATAACTTTGCCAGAAGCATATATAAACGTTTATTTTTATGGCAATGGTGTGAAGATATACTCATTTTGGCTATTTGCGTCTTCCATAAAATCGAGGGATAACAATGAAGCAGTAGGACAGCCAAAGCTGACATAAAGTGGGAATGAAATACCTCCACATTCCAGTATATTGTGACTCAGTTTGGTCAACCTCATATTGACTTTTTGCTTCTGGAAACCGGCGGAGATGCATCAAATATAGATGCTTTTACCGCGTCTTGGTCGAACTACTTTGTTACGTATTTTTTTATGTCCATTTAGTCTATTATGCTAAGATGCTGTCTATGATTCTGTCTTCTAGGAGCATAAATATTGAAAAACATACCTGATTCTCTATGGATTTATGTTGTTACCTCTCCTTTCCAGCAGGGGTCGCTACCACTAGATCCGGCGACCGGCCCTTGGGGTTCTCATAGCGTTTATGATTTTTGTCGTGTTAGGAGCAAAAGTTTGTTTTTCAACTTAAAACTGACAAAAATCTTCTTAGTTCTCAATATTTATTGTTTTCGGTTTGAAAATAGTATAATAAATATAATCAGTGTTATATTTAGTGCAGTGTTGTGCATTGAAAGCGAGTCGGTAAGTACCTACCTTCCATCATGAATAATTCGGTGGATCCTGTACCTGAACCGGTAGCTCAAGCTCATCGCAAAGCAGTTCCTCGTCTTCGGAAGACGAGGAAGGTTTTGCCTCGCCTCCACCTAACAAAAGGTCTAGGCGGCGCAGGTTCAAACAGGTCGAAACCTGTTCGGATCCTCGTATGGATACTCTTATTAACCAGGTTACTTATTTATCAGACTGCGTAGCTAAAATGCCGCAAATTTTCACGGCAATTAGTGCTAGTATTAATAATAGTAATGAAAATAACAATGGCGGTCATAGCGACTCCGTAAATTCAACAAATTGTAACCAATTTTTAAATAAACCGCCGTATGTGTTTGGGCGATTTAAAAATTAATTATGATGAATCTAAGATTGTACCCGTAGCCGACCCCACAAAATTAACAGTGCTAAATAATCTACAAAAATTTAATTCGCAGGCCTGGAAGGGTATTAGGTATAAGAAGGACTTACAAGGCCATCTAGCAACACCAGGCTTTATAGGGTTAAAGTTAAATGAAGAATTATGTCATCTTAATAAGGGTACGGATTATTTGGCTAGTACGGAACAGTTGTTAGCGGGATTGTCAAATGCTGTTTTGGAAAATAGGCAACTTTTAAAAAATGGTCTACAGGAGGTTGTAATTTGGGCTGCTAGTTCTGACACAGAGCTCAATGCACACACTCTATAATAACTTATCTGAAAAATTTGGTCCAACGTCTCCTTCATACAAAAATATGGAATCCTGTATGCAAATCATATGTGGCAAGCGAGCAGAGTGTATTGAAGTTAGATGTGACCGCATTCTAAAAGAAGTTAGTAATAATAATCTTAAATTAGCATTACAAAATATTCCACCTAGTGCAGAGCATCTCTTCAACAGAGAAGCACTCATCCCTCTGGTGGACTCTTTGGGAGGCTCCCAAGTATGGCTAAACATGCCAAGTTATCTAAAAGATAAGAAGAAATCCAATAATAATCAGGCGAACTATAAAAATTATAAGCCCGCTTATAAAACAAATTTTACTAAAAGAAATAAGTTTAACTCGGACAAAAAATCCCAGAAAAATTACAAAAAACATTCCTTTCGCCGCACAGGCTCCCAAGACACCACCAATGTTAAAGATAAGTGACAATCAAATCAGGGTGTTCAAAGGAGGTTGCCTAAAGTTCCATGTCCAGGCATGGAAGGAATTGGGTGCCAATCAGTATATTCAAAAAATAATAGCGGAGTGTCGCATACCATTTTTAACAAAACCTCCCTTACAAAAGAATAATAAACAAGTTTGCAACAAAATCATCCAAGAAAATGACAGAAGTCATAGAACAGTTAAAAGAAGCAGGCATATTAGAAAAACCAAAAAATATGACACCCGGCTTTCACTCCAAGGTGTTTTTAGTCAAAAAACCAGATGGGGGGATGCGCCCTATTTTCAATTTAAAGAGTCTGAATTTACATGTTTCGACTCGGCATTTCCAGTTAATTTCTCGACTGGATGTAATTCAGTTCCTACAAGACAGGGACTGGATGACCAAAATCGACCTTCATCAAGCTTATTTTCATTTGAGCATAAAGGAAACCCACGGGCGTTTTCTGCGAATAATATATGGAGGCGAGATATTACAGTTAACGGCCTTGCCTTTCGGTCTCTCATCAGCTCCTCACTCTTTCGCATCGGTAACCAATTGGATTGCGGAAATCCTTCGGAGACAAGGCATAAGAATTATAGTTTATTTAGACGGTTTTTTAATAGCCAGTCAAAATCAAACACTACTCATAAAACACACCAAAGTAGCTGTGGATACTCTGGTAAAGCTGGGTTGGCATGTAAACCTTCAAAAATCACTTCTCATCCCAACTCAGGAAATAGAATATTTAGGCATAGCATGGAATTCAAAAACAAAACAAATTTCTCTTCCTGTAAAAAAAGTAGAAAAAATAAAAGAATTAGCAACGAGTCTATTACAAAAGAAAGAGTCTTGTCTCCGAGTAATGCAAAAATTGCTTGGTGTGCAAAATTTTGCGAACATAGCAACTCCTAAGGGACGCCTTCATTGTCGCCGAACTCAGATTTTTCTAAAATCATTCAGAGGATGCAGACCAAGGGAAAAGAGGGAGTTACCACCTCTAGTGACTCGAGAGTTACAATGGTGGGTAAAAAACGTAGGCAAAAGTGCAAGAACAATGCACAACCCCAAGATTACCCACTTTCTCACCACAGACGCGGCGGACGCGGGCTGGGGAGCACACCTGAACAACATCATGTTGTCGGGCAAATGGAATCGTCGCCAACAAAAATGGCATTCCAATGTGAAGGAGATGTTTGCAGTGTATGTAGCCAACGTGCATACATGAAGGATGCACACGTTTTAGTGCAGTCCGACAATCGAACCTTCATAGCTTACATAAGGAACGAGGGGGGCACCCGGTCCTTAGCTCTGCTAAATCTAACAAGCAAACTCCTTCACCTAACCGAGCAGCACAACATAACGCTGTCGGCATCATACCTCCCGGGGAGGTTAAACGGGATAGCGGACCGCCTCTCGAGAGGAAAACCGCTTCCCCAATGGCAACTACTACCCCATGCCAAGAACGTCATATTCGAAAAGTGGGGCATTCCAGACGTAGACCTGTTCGCGTCAAAGGAAACCGCAGTTGTTCCACAATACGTAACTTGGGACTTAACAGATGGGTCAGCAATTTTTTGCGACGCCTTCAGTCAAGATTGGGACTTTCAGTTGGGCTGGGTGTTTCCCCCCCCCAACCTGATCCCACGGGTGCTGGATCATCTAAACAGGGCCAAAGGAACATACATAGTAATAGCACCACAGTGGGATCAGTGTTTCTGGCTGACCGATCTACAAGCCAGGGCACTATCAAACCCAGTACCGATAACAGATCTACGGGAGAACCTTATAGATCGGTCGACGGGTTTCTGTCCCCCGCAAGTGGACAAGTTGTTCCTCCAGGCTTGGAAAATTGGGGGTGGGCAGACCAGGTAGCTAACTGGAGTAGGGATGAAATTAAGTTATTGAGTAATAGCTGGCGCAAAAGCACTCTAAATACTTATAAAGCCCCTGTAAAAAGGTGGCTATCGTTTTGTGCCATAAATAATATTAATCACAAAAACCCAGATGGCAAAGACGTTGCAAGGTTTTTAGCAGATCTGCATTTAAAAAATATTTTTTTTTTTCTAATGATGAATTATTTACCTCAATAAGTAGGACATGGTAGGCAATTAGGCATTTACAACTTCCTGTTAGGGTGAGTGACCTATTTCCACGATAGCCTATTGTTTTTTTTTTAAGTTTATTTGATCAGATATGAGAAAACTTTTACAAACAAAAACAACTAACTTCCAAAAAAGACACTAATTAAGTACACCTTGGAAGGTACTTAGGCCTCTGGTAGGTATGGGTCGCAACCTGTGTCGACACCCTAGCACGGCGGGCTGTGCTGGCGCCACTGCTGTGGCTGCTGATACCCTCAAGTGGCGCAAATACTGTAAACTTATGGTCAACGTTCTACAGTTTTGAGCCTTTTTTTTATGTAGGTACCTACTATAAATGTTCATCGATATTTTTCTTAAGGAAACTCGTCGGACTGGTCGACACTTCACGTAACTACGGCTCGTTCTTTGGCCAAAGAATTAGCATTGTAACGAGGCAATGCTGCCAGTCTCCTACCTGGGCACGTTTCCGGATGACAGCGATGCGGACGAGTACTTTGACTTTGACGCCTAAGTGTCCTTTTGTTTTTTGTAGGTATTTATTTGTTTATTTAGTGTAAATAGTTAGTTGTTTATACCTAATTATTTAATGATCCCTAGATGGTTGGCCTAATTTGATTTTATTTTCGATATCAGTCAGTTAGGTATGTCTGCTTTCCGAATTAGAACGGTATACAGCTGAAGGCTGTCAACAAACCGGAACGCTCATGAACGCGCTCACAGGCAGTGCTCGCTCAACGCCAAAACTTGCTTAGCATATTTCTATTTGTAATAAACCACAATTTTCTACTTTTCGAAAATGCCACGTTAAATAAGAGATGCAAATCAGTTGAAATGAGAACAGAACAGCACAACTTTCATGAAATGTTATTTTTGACAGCGTTCACGATGATATTAATTTAGGGCATGGTCGTCGTTATCGCGTTCACGCTCTTTCGGAACGGGTGTTAGCACACTCAAATCGATTAGGTACAGCTTATCTCGGAACGCAGCCTTATATTCTAAAGCTCAAAACACACACAAAGCGGGTGCGGGGCGAGAGCGGGTCGGGTCGTTTTCATCGCGTGAGCCGCGCTGTTCATCGTGTTCAGAGACACACACACAGAGCGCGGGCGCGGAGCGGCAGCGATTCGGGAGCGGGGCGACAGCGGGTCGGGCGGCAGCGGTTGCAGTGTGAAAATATCAGGTGACTTGGCTTGCAAATAGAACTGTTTAAAGTAAAGAAAAAACAAATGAACTTAATTATCGGCGCATGAAATCAATTTTAATTTAGTTTACTCAGTTTGAATTTCCTAAGTTTTCATGGTGATATTTTTACAGAATAGCACAGCCGCTCCCAACCCGCTCCCGTCCCGCGCTGTCAGTGATGGCGGGCGCGGCTCCCGCTCCGCGCCCGACCCGCGCACGCGTTCTGTGTATTGACATCCATATAATTCCTTGAATTACAATTTATTATGCCCGCCGTACTCCCGCGCCCGACACGCTCCCGAACCGCGCTGTTTGTGTTGGCGGGCGGCGGGCAAGGCTCCCGGTCCCGGCTCGCTCAGCGCCCGACCTGCGCACGCGTTCTGTGTGTTGACGTCCATATAGGTAATTCATTGAATTACAATTTATTATACCCGCCGAACTCCCGTGCCCGAATCGCTCCCGCCCCGCACCCGCCTTGTGTGTGTTTTGCGCGTCGTCACTCACTCTCAGCCGTGCTCTCAGTAGTATCTACTACTTAGTAGTGCTGGGTCGTTGGGAATTTTTGACGGATGAAAAGCAACCGTTTCCCCTACGACGACCGTTTTATAAAGGACGGAAATTTTCCAATAACGGGTTTGACCGTCGCATCACGAACTGACACTATGACTGTATTTCATTGACAAAAAGTTCACTTTTGATTGTAAGGACTGTTTGGAAACGAACGAACGTGGGACGTAGATAGTTGAATCATCGCGTTCTCGACTGTATTTTCATAGGCTTAAAATACAAAATCGGACAAAGTAATTCTTAAAGATTGATTGAAGAACCCAGGTCGTAAAACGGTTACACCGACGCAGAACGAACACAAATGCGCACCGTCGCGACGAGTGTGATAGTTGAATCATTGCGTTCTCTATTGTATTTTTTTAGGCGTAAAATGCAAAATCGCACCGAGTAATTCGAAGACTGGTTTGTGCAACGATCAACGAAGACTGTTTGAACCTAGGACGTAAAAGGGTTGCATCGTCGCAGAACATAAAACGTCCCTGAAAACGGTTCGTCGTCGCAACGCTCACCTCAACCCTATACCTACTACTTAGTCTGTGCCACAGCATGACAGCACTATAAAATACTTATAGTCTGTGGACTGTGCTCTCAGTAGGTAGTGTTGTGGTAAGACTACTTAGTCTGTGGTTGACGGTTGTCACTGTCACCTCTTCATGTCAAAATAATAACCTCATTTCTGAAGACTCTGAAGACACTGAAGACATTATTTTTCGCAATTGAAGGACAATGTTTAAATCCTTGGTTACTAAGCTGAACCCAGCACAGTTATCGCGCGGGTTCCACACTACCGCCTGTATGAATGAAGTGCGCCTACTGAGTCGCCTGAGAGTGGTTGATAACTCTGAGATCGGCAAGCGAGCCATGGCCGAAGGCAAACCCCCTAAGGTTATCTGCGTTTATAACAAAAAGCGTACGTAATCTTCAGATTTCACTAGCACCTATTCTAAATTCTAGTTTCACAACATAACAATACGCCTATTTCCCGAAGAGTTGGGCAGAGGTGTACCTGTACACCCTCAAAGCCAGTATTCTAGTTTCAAACACCTTAATATAATATGAGACTAGGCTGAAGTCAGCGAATGAGACTTCAGCCTTGTTAGCCTTGTCTCCGAGATGACAAAGCACCTACATTACATAGTATGTGGTAGACGGTATTGATACTTACCATCATGTAGACTGCCTTCTTGTTTGTCACCCAAAAACTTACAATAAACATATGATTATTCCATAGAAAAGGCCTGAAGTTACCCAATAAAAAGTATTGTTGTCATTTTGTATATTTCAGATGTTGGCTATATAGGTGACAGAGTACTAGTAGCTATCAAGGGACAAAAGAAGAAAGGTATCTTAGTAGGTATGAAACAGAAACAAAATGTCAAGGTGCCCAAGTTTGACAGCAACAATGTAGTGCTAATAGATGATAACGGAACTCCACTGGGCAACCGCATCTATGTGCCCATCCCGACCATACTACGGACCATACTTAAAGAGAAGACGCACTCAAAGGGAGCAGACTACACCAAGTTATTAGCTATAGCAACAAGATTTGTGTAGGTTTTATAGTTTATATTTAAGTAGGTTATAGTAGGTATTAATAAATTGTTGATTAACAGACTCATTATATTTTTTTATTTTATTCATTAGTGATTCTACACAACTAGAAATGCCAGTGACCAAAATGGTCATGTTCATGAATATAAGCTCATTACTATTATAATTATAACTGAGTGCATAGGATTTAAACAATAAAGACAGCATTTTATGCAAGATGATAAGCATTTATTATACATAATATCCTGTTCATTTTATTTTGATTGATAATCATACTACTTAATTATTGCATAAAACTGAAAGTAGTTTTGGTAAGTAGGTACCTATGTATGACTTTTTTTTACCTTAGACAACCTAACTAAACTAGGTACTGATATCATCATCATTGACATCATTATTCTTTTATTTAATTTCTATACATATAAATAACATTTTTATAAAAACAAAAAATAGTAGCCCACCGGTATCTGGAACAGAGTCCAAGTTCCCGGCGGTCAGAGGAACCTTTTTTTTTTGTTTGAGGGTGTGTAATCATCAAATGTCCCGCTCTGGGCGGAGCAGAAGGGTATGTCAGACTTTTACTGACTAAAACCCACCCGTGTTCCTTCAGTTGCCTGTTGCCAAGGCCCCGGTATACCTTTCGGACTTTCCCGCAACCCTTTCAGGAGAGAGGAACCTGTGCTCCTAACAATGCGAGCCGTGTCCGGGAGTACCGCTTTCTGAATCAAGCACTTAGGGCCTGCCATAGATATAAGAATTTTATATTTCTATGGGGCTTGCCCTACCTCAAATGGCTTATAGCATGATCCTTATTATGCGGAAAATACTATTTAGGTACCTATGCGAAAAATACTGCAGCATTAATTTTGAAATAAATATACAGTAAATTAGGTACCTTACTAAGGACTTTCTTGTCAACTAGCAATTAGAGGTTTACACCGGAGCAGTGAGTACCGGAGAATAACCGGTGATTTACCGGTAAAAGTACTCGATTGAAATAATCGGTAATTAACCTATTGATCTCCGGTGATCGTCGCATCTTATTTTTTTATATAATAAAGTTACACACAGGGCCGGATTTATATTTAAAAGCATGGAGGCCCTAGGGCAACCGAGAAGTGGAGGCCCCGAGAATTTTACGGAACAGACGAAAAAAGAAATCATTTCATTCGGTTTTTCGTATTTTTATTGTATGCCAATGTATCATTTAAAAGACCATCAACCCCGGTCACGAAAAGAAAATTAGAAAAGGTTCCTTGTGAATGTGAACTTTTTTAACAGACTTCAAAAAGGAGGAGGTTCTCAATTCGGCGATAAGTTATCCTTTTTTTTTGCGATTACTCCGCCAATTTTGAATCGATTTTGATGATTATTTTTTTGTTTGGTTGGTCATGCTTCAGAGGTGGCCCCATATAAATTTTATTAACTTTGCTTGGGAAGTTTTTGAGTTAGCTTCAATATTACGTATTTTTCCCACTTAGTATATCTACACGATGTTTTAAGTTAGTCCGTCACTGTCATTTACATAGCAGCAGCATTCGAATTTGTGTCCGAAAAAAACACAGAAAAGGGTTTAGTGTTTTTTTTGGAAGTCGGTTGTTTTTTTTTATTCCGAAAAGTGTTTATTATATTTTAAAAAATCACATTGTGGAGGCCCTTATTTTGTGAAGGCCCGGGACCATGGCCCCTGTTGCCCCGCCTTAAATCCGGCCCTGGTTACACAAATAAAAGACACATTCAACAATAATTTTCAGAGAGAGTATTTTCGACGACAGAACAAATACTAAATGATAGAAGAAACATGTTACGCTATGACGCTGACATGACATGCTTGACATATTGTTTCTTAGTAAAAATCAGCATTTCTTATCTTTAAAAAACGTTTTTTTTAAATAAATGATTATATAAAGTATATCAATTGATTATTCTTATTTCTTCATTATTAACGTATAAATTAAAAAAAAGAAACAAAATTTCTTTATTCTCCGGTGACCTCCAGTTTTTCACCGGAGATTGCCCAATCACCGGTGAATTCAATCGGTTGTTAAAATCTCGCTCCGGTGCAAACCTCTACTAGCAATAGTATAGCGTCTCTACAGGCTAAAAAAAAAAATTGGGTACCTACTTAGGCATAAGAAAAGAAAAAAAAAAAAAGAAAATATTAAATTGATACGGAAAAGAAATAATGGTGCCGATTTTCTTGTACACCGAACTAAACTATCACTAAAATTCCTTACTTTTGACTATGGGAATCTTGGAGCTATTCTGCCAAATAAATTCTCTAAATTTAAAACTTATTTTGACACAACTAAAATCGAATTTGACAACCGCGCGCCTCCACTTGGTACTTGTTTTCCCTAACCCGTGTTTTTCAGCCTCGACGTGTTTTTAATAGAATGTTTCAGTTTTTGTATAGAAAATAAAGAAAAAAATTAAAAAATATTACCAACATGTTGAGAATTTGTAGTTTAAGGGTTCCCTAAAGGAGGTCGAAATTTTCATTATTTTTGCGATAGGACACACCGTTTTCGAGATATAAGCAAAAGAAAATAAAAAAATACAGTACTGTTTTTTGTAACTGAAGTCGAGGTGTTGGTTTGAATTTTAGTTCATGACATCTAATTTTATTCCACACATTTTTAATCGCGATTAAATATAGTCAGATTTAGTTAGAGTATTTTAGATATAGGACAAAATTTTAGGTTAAATCGTCAAATTCAGAATAGCATTTTCACTAAACTAATCTCAGTGCCATCTTAGTGCTGTCAAACTAAATTATAGTTAAATTGTGTCATTTAAAGTCTATTTCAGAATGAGTTTGATCGTTTGACAGGACTAAACTAAATTTTAGTGATTTTTAGTTTAGTTTAGAGAATTTTGTGACAAGAGAATCGGCACCACTGTCTTTCTACGTTGAAATACAAGTGTGCGTGTACAGAGTGTTACTTGTACGTAGGTAATAGTTTTGTGAATATTTCACTACTTCATCATCTAGCCTTTTCCCAATTATGTTGGGGTTAGTAAATCACGCTAGTGATTGACAAAATCGGAAAGTTATCGATTTTCCCATTTATTATTTGATTAAAAATTTTGGGAATTCCTGCAAATAAAATGAATAAAAAACGATATACATAATATTATGATTTATAATAAACAACACGTAGCTAAAAAAATGTATTATGTACATCAACAAAGGATGATGCCTGTTTTGGTACCCTGCTCCAATAGCCATGTGTAATACATCGTTGGATAGCCCTTTTTAAATTGCAAGGAAGTTACTATGGCGCCCCTAATTTCGAAATCGAAATCGTAAAAATACTTAATTTGCCTGTTGCCAAGGTCCCGGTATCGCTTTCGGACTTTCCCGCAACCCTGGCAGGCATCGGTTCTAACGGACCCCGCCAGTTGTGCTGACATCTCTTTGAGGCGCGGGTGGAACAGGACGCGCCATCGACCCGGGCCTGGTCCTTATCGGACGGCGAGCTATCCATTGCTCACCGTCCGCAAGCCCGCGCCTTTGGTGGCCGGGAATCCGCCTGGGATTCCCGACGTCCAGGGCGTCTCCAGCGGCGGCGGTTAGGGGCGTGAGGGCGCAAACTTTGCCTCTCTCTCACGCCTTCCGCCTCCTCCTTCGCGATCATCACTGCTTCGCAGAAGAAGGTGACATTCCATCCTGATGGCTCCACCAGTTATAAATTGTTGGGGGCAAGAAGTTTTGGTCATCCATGTAGAGAATGTGAGTTATAATCTGACCACCTCTCCTCAGCCGATAGCGTAATCGTGAGTACTCCAGCAGTGTGCTTAGAGGATTCAGGGCTAAGCAGAACCAGTGGCTTCTAAGTCTAACTCTATCGCCCTGAAATATGCCTTGCTCGATCCTTATGGGCTCTCTATTCCTCTGGATATTTCGACATCCTGGATAGCGAAGGACTCGGTTCTTTCATTTGTGTGTAGGGATCGATCGGGGAAAAGATGAAGAAAACAAATATAATCATTGAAATTTGAAAATTTAATAAAACTTATGTTCAGTTTCATTTAGAGTAGACTTAATTAAGACACGCTACCTACCGATGGAGATGAGCAGACGCCACGACATCAACATTTACAGTGTTACTGCTATGAGTTAGTTGCGATAGCGTAGTCGGGGTGCCGGGAGCGGCGTTACGAGGCGACAGGTAGATGCAATACTCTTGTGACGGGCAATTGTATTTTTCAATGACTTGATTAAAATACTTATCAGCAAATTCTCGTAACGCAACTTCCTAACGTTGGTTGTTTGCGTCGCAGTCGATTACGTTAAATCTATACGTTATAGCATTAGTTATATTCAAGACTTGGCCGTAAACCGTCTCAAGGTCGCGACGGTCCCGAGTGCGGCGCCCAAAATAGGGCTTTAGAATCGGTATATTGCTAATGTAACACTCAATTTGTTAAAGCTGTAGACGATACCTATGCACTTGTCCGTAAAATCACATAATATAACCACTAGCAACAAGGCAACACGCGTGCCGAATAGCCGATAGCCGCGCGTCTGCGAGCGGCTGCGCGGTCAGCCGAGCGGCCGCGCGAGTTCCGCTCACTAATGCTGGGGTCACACCTACGGGCAACGCCGTTGATTTATTTATTTATTTGCATAATGTACACTCAGTTACAAGCTAGACTAAAACTTATAAGTACATGAATGATTATCGCGATGTTGGACCGGCTGTGGCCACAACTTATTGCGAGAATTTGACAACGGCATTAATATTGGAGTTTGACGTTAGGCAATACGGATAACTCGGATGGCGGTAAATGGAGCATTTGTCGTTGAACGTTCACGTATGGCCACTCAATTTATTGATATAATTATCGGAATAATTACCCCGTTGTTTATGGCGATGATGGGCATTGACGTTGACCGTTAGTGTGGCCCCAGCATAACGAGTAGGTAATCATATCATCCGTATAATAATGCACAACAGCTGTGACTAGATATTAAGATTCACGTGCGTTCACTGCTACTAAAGTATCGTGAGGTGCCGCCGACGACTCGGTAACATGTAAAACGATCAATTATCTAATTATAAACAACACACGACTATAAGAAGTTACTATGCTAAATAATTATTTAAATCTTCATGATAGATAACTATATTTATGTCGACTGAAAAGACAGTCTCGAACGGATTAACGAACAAACATTCCTCCATACAAATATATTACAAAAAACCGGTATATATTAACATAATAAAGTTACTCGAATACATAGATATTTGTACATTCATATTCACTGTTAGCTGACCAAGCTAGCCTAGTACTGAGAACACTGGCACACATGAAGGTACTGCGGCACACGGCGGTCACTTGAGGGCGGCGAGGACCTGCGGGGCGGGAGGGTTGGTGGGTCACTTGAGGGCGGCGAGGACCTGCGGGGCGGGATGATGGGTTACTTGAGGGCGGCGAGGACCTGCGGGGCGGGAGGGATGGTGGGTCACTTGAGGGCGGCGAGGACCTGCGGGGCGGGAGGGATGGTGGGTCACTTGAGGGCGGCGAGGACCTGCGGGGCGGGAGGGATGGTGGGTCACTTGAGGGTGGCGAGGACCTGCGGGGCGGGAGGGATGGTGGGTCACTTGAGGGCGGCGAGGACCTGCGGGGCGGGAGGGATGATGGGTTACTTGAGGGCGGCGAGGTCCTGCGGGGCGGGAGGGATGGTGGGTCACTTGAGGGCGGCGAGGACCTGCGGGGCGGGAGGGATGGTGGGTCACATGAGGGCGGCGAGGACCTGCGGGGCGGGAGGGATGATGGGTTACTTGAGGGCGGCGAGGACCTGCGGGGCGGTTGATCACGTGTGCAGCGGGAGGGAGAGGGGCCCGCCAGAGGTACCTGCCACATCTGTCGGATATCTCTGCAGGTCTCGTGAGCGGCAGGTGAGGGGCGAGGTGCGGGGTGGTGGTACTACTGCACGTTCATTGCCCTCCACTCTTACATTGTACTCAAGTTTTGATACAGATACGTCTAAACAGCTAATATCGTAAAACTTTAATTGTATAAAATTCGGATAAGGCGATAAGATCAGTGTATATAGTAAGAAGTACCCGACGATTACGTGAGCTTCGCATCCACTGACACTGCTGTCAACATCTCTTGCTTTTAGGACGACGCTGTCCACGCCTGCATTTCTTGTGATCATACCCACTTATACATAATTATTGGATTATAACAGTAAGTTAACACAAGTGTCAGTGGACAAGAGGTCTAAATAGTATGGCTCCAACATTAATAAAACCATAGAGTAGATAGATTAAATCTTAACGTTAAAAACTTAAACATCTCTGCGCTGCGCTCGGGTGCGACATGTCGCGTGACGTCACGCGTCGCTCTCGTTCATCACAACACACAGATGTGTGTATTGGCACATACGTTGTACCGGAGCTGGACAGAGCAACGACTGTCGACCAAGTGATACGTCAGGTTAAACAATGTTTAAGGATACTGGCTTTAGAATATCATTTTGATATAGTCATCGACAAAGCTTGAATTAGAATCACTTTTGTTTCATGCTACGACTGATGAAGCAGTCCGTCGTAGGCGACTGGTTTCTCGGTCCCACTGCCGGTGAGTGCGGCGTGTGACGTCACGTCCTGTCGCGTCACCTTTACTGGTACTACACGAAGCTATTTGATATGCCAGTTCAGCTTACAACTTACGCCAGAAACGACTGCCTGAGAATCCTATACCCAAACTACCGTGTGATGGACTCGCAAACAAATAAAATACTAAATAACAAAATAAACTAAAATTACTGCAACAGAAAACTACAATAAAAAAATCTACGTCCGATTCGACTAAGTTAAATAGATTTTTTTAAATCTTATTACGATAGATCTAGCGCGGGTCGGTCGCGCCGCAGACGCCCCGCCCGCGGCCGGTCGCACTGTCACACTGTCATACTGTCATACGGTCACACTGTCACACTGTCACAGTGGATAGCGGCTGCGGATTTTCGAGTTTCTAGAAGAAATTCCGAATACTAATGTGTACTACCTACACTTTAGTGTTCGAACTTGAGAACATTAGCGCGGCTCCGTGTGACTGACTCCGATCTGACGCACATTCCTCAGGCCGGGGTGACTTATCACCCGCTATAATTAGCTAGCGAACACCGGCAACGATATAGTAGTTGGAGACAACAATACGACAATAAATTAAACTTCGTTTATCTAATGACAATCCCAGTCAACATAAAAAATTAATCAAATATCAAAGTCAAATATATCCAATGGCTTAGTTACTATAGCTAGTTGGCTGATCGGCAAAATCCACAGGAGAAGGTATTTTGAATCTGTCAGATTAATCCTAACATTTAAATATTAAAAAAAAACTGTTGTTTTTCGAAGAAACTGAATATTGGTGTTGGTCCGACTATGCATTAGTACTGCCAGTGTTTTCACTTATGGGGATGCGCTAAGGTAGCCGCGAATTACAAATTTTCTTACGTATTTTGCAATTTGCAGGTCGGCACCCTAATTGCGTAATACGTGATTCGAAACAAATGTCTAATCCAATGTCGATCCTTCGTAAGTGACGTTGTTGAGCAGAACTTTTCGAACTTATGAAGCAATGAACTAGACATTTGTTTCGAACTTATGAAGCAATGAACTAGACATTTGTTTCGAACTTATGAAGCAATGAACTAGACATTTGTTTCAAACTTATGGAGCAATGAACTAGACATTTGTTTCGAACTTATGAAGCAATGAACTAAACATCTGTTTCGAACTTATGAAGCAATGAACTAGACATTTGTTTCGAACTTATGAAGCAATGAACTAGACATTTGTTTCGAACTTATGAAGCAATGAACTAGACATTTGTTTCAAACTTATGGAGCAATGAACTAGACATTTGTTTCGAACTTATGAAGCAATGAACTAAACATCTGTTTCGAACTTATGAAGCAATGAACTAGACATTTGTTTCGAACTTATGAAGCAATGAACTAGACATTTGTTTCAAAGTTATGATATGATAAAAGTTTTTGACTCCAGAAAACGTAGGAAATATTAAATTTCGCGGGCTACTCTGAAGCTTTCGCCTTAATGTCTTATTGTCATCTCCACACTTAAGAGGCCATATACGAAATTTTGCTGATTTCGCTGATGCAGAAAATAAAAATAGTAGTAATTTTAAACAGCCTAAATCTCATCAAAAATGATTTAAAAAAAGATGTAAACTCTTTCGATTATAATTGAAATGATCTTTCATGTTGTGCATTAAAACTTATAGAAATACAGTATTTTAACTGTGAAAACACGTAAATCTGCGAAATCCGTAAAATTTCGTATAAGTACGGCGGCATCTTAATAGCAAGGAAGTCTGTTGCCGTTCCAAGCAAAACTAGCGAGTTGACTTCTCAGTTCAGGTGCAGCTGATGCAAGCGCCGGTCGCCCGCGACATTCACATTTTCTTACGTTTTCTGCAATTAGCAGGTCAGTACTCAGTACAGTTCAGGTCAATCTAAGTTCAAATTCCCCTTTTGAATGAATATTTCATGAAATCGTGACATTCTAGGTTAATTCTCACTTAGAGATTTGTGTTGATGGTTTTAATTCTGTAAATACATATTTGTTACGCTCGCGAATCATATTTTGATTAACATACAACCTACCACGTAACTGGAAATTGCAAAAAAAACGCAAGAAAATTTGAATTTCGCGAGTTACCTTAGCGCATCTCCCCCAATTCATTCAAGCGATTGCTCTACATTATCCAGCTATGTAAGAGACTTGACACAATCTTCACGACGAGACAATTGTTGTGATAACACGCGTTACCTCGCAGCGCTCGCGTGACTCGCGTGCTCGGACCGGAATCGCAGCGACACGAGATAATTATCATTATATACAGCGGTTAACGGGCGACCACTCATACAAGTCATTCTAAGAATATAAGGCGTCGATCTTAAAATAGGTAAGTACTTAAATGTATTTAACTATATTAATAGGTACCTACTCGAATGAACACCGCGCCTATATTTGACCAATAACGCGATGGCGTTAACAGCAGACATTTCGTCGATAGTACGGTAAAGCTACGTCCGTCCGCTATCGCATCACTTCTCAAGACTTGTGTCGCCGCGGGTGCGTGTGTCTTACGTACGGTCGTTCAACGCAGCGACAGTATAAGATGCGATGCGAAGCTAACGCCGAACGCGGGCGCGGGGCGGGGCGGGGCGGGGCGAGGCGGGGCGGGGCGGGGCGGGGCGGGGCGGGGCGGGGCGGAGCGGTGCGAGGCGACCGACTCGCAATTTGAATAGTGTTCTAGCTAGAGCGGAGCGCGGGGGAGAGGGGGGGAGGTGAGCAATGACGTCACGGCGCCTACACGTCCACCACCATCTTCTTGTGAATATCGGTGTTGCCCACCACGTTGCAGAACTCCTCGAAGGAGATCTTGCCGTCCTCGTCCTTGTCGGCGAACAGGATGGTCTTGTCCACGATCTGCTGCAGCTGCGTGTCCTTCAGGTTGTTGCCCACCATCATCTTCAGCACCTGCAGTCACAGAAGGCTGTTATAGTAACGTTACTTTTTTTTTCCTTAGGCTGACATTTTATGGTACAACCTCAAAGCATTTATTTCAATTAAGCATTTACAGGCACTATTGAATTGTCAAAGAGTCGGTCAGTTAGTCAAAACGTTGAAACTAGTTGCCCATTCCAAAACGTAATCTCTATGTAGAAAAACGGGCAAGAAACTCTTCGATATAGATTGTATAACAAAATCCTGGGTACGGATATAGTGAACTAAAATTATTAGGTACCTACTTAAAAGGTCCTGTGTTATAGTTTCGGCGTGTCCGTCTGTCTGTCTGTCCGTATATCCGCGGCTTAGCTCTGTATGGATATACATATAAATCACGCCGACAAAGTGGTAAAAAAAAACATTTATTTTTATTTTACCTCCCCTACACTTAACGTGGAACTCTTTTTGAGAAAAAGTTTTTCGACTACAATTTTGTGCTTGGGATAAATTCATCCCAAGTACGGTTAAAAAATCGGATAGAGGATGAACGCTGTACATGATAGTAAAAAATAAATAATATCATTAAAAACGTACACTGCCGTATTTTGATAACTTTAAGAAGTCTCCCAATTAATATTATACTTAAATAAAGACCGTTTTCCATTTTAGAAAAAATCTGTGGATTCACTGTTCTGTGCTGTCTTTATAAAAAGTAATTTAAAAAAAAATTGGATGAAGTCTTATTTACGCCAAGTTATCATAGTACGGCAGTGCTTATTGCACGGTTTTAGTGACATTCAATTTTTGGTTAAAGTTTAGAAACGTGTCGCCTCGATAGGGGAGGGGGTTTGAGTTAATAAACCCCCACTTCCCTTCTCGCCGGAGACACATACTTAGTTTTTTTTAATTATTTGTCTGTCTGTGATGTCTTGTTTATACCTTTTTAGTTGACTTTTTGTCGTAGTTGGGTTTTAGTTTAGTTAAATTTACGTGAATTTTAATTTATATTTTATACCACTAAAGCGGCAAACTAGTATGCTACTGGGAACATGTAACTGCAGTTACCGCGGCCTAAAGACGGTTGTAATGCCAGAAGCATCACTTGCGAACGCGCACGCAAGTGATGCTTCTGGCATTAACGAAAATTGGTAAGAGAAGTAGGTACTGGCAGTTGCCAATTTTCTTTACTGTAAATTTATTCAGCATGTAAGTAGACAATTTTGCTGATTCTCTTGTACACCAAACTAAACAACTAAACTATCACAAATTCCTTACTTTTGGCTATGAGAATATAATAGCTTTTCTGTCAAAAAAAATCTCTAAATTTAAAAAATATTTAGACACAACTAAAATCGAATTTGTTTGCTCTACCCCGTGATTTTTTTTTGAGCCGGAGGCGCGCATGTTCGGCAGCCTCGACGTGTTTTATATGGAAATCATTCACTTTTTGTACGTATGGAAAATATGAAAAAAAAAACCTTACATGTTGAGTATTAAGGGTTTTTAGCATTGCATACAACAATTGTTTAAAAATATTAATTTACTTTGAACAAGACAATTTTTTTTTCGAGCTCCGTGACATAGTGACCTTTGTTAGTAAATACTTTTTGTTTAAAGAAGATTGGCAAAACCCCATGTACTTTGAGTGTCGCCATTATACTTCGCGAGCATTAGTGAACACACACGAAAGAGATGGATCTAAGGCCTAATAACATAAAGTGTAATCATAGCATACTTTTTTGTTTTGGGATTTTGACAGATAATCGTTTTAAAGATTTACCATTTAGGTTAGGTTATGAATTATGTATGTTGTGAAATGTGTAGGTACTAGGTATTGATATGATTGATTATTGAACAGATTAATTCATTTTTAACCCCCGACTGAAAAAGAGGGGTGTTATAAGTTTAACGTGTGTATCTGTGTATCTGTGTGTCTGTGTATCTGTGTGTCTGTCTGTTCCATCGTAGCTGCCAAACCGCTGAACCGATTTTGTTTTTTTTTGTTTTGTTTGAAAGGTGACTTGATCGAGAGTGTTCTTAGCTATTATTCAAGAAAATCGGTTCAGCCATTTGAAGATTATCAGCTCTTTTCTAGTTGATGAATGGATGTGAGCATCTTTCACAGGTCTAATCGATTGGAAATTTAGAATTCTGTTACTTCAATTATATTAGAAGAATATAGTAACCTTGAACTGATGCTGCAGCATCACCTGGATGCAGGATACCCAACTCCCTCACCAACTTACAGCAGAGGTATCGTGTTTGGGCTCATTGGAACGGTCTCAAAAAATAGGTTACAGATGGATGGTGATCAGGGTCTGATGATGGAGTAGGAAAGAGAAATGAGACTAAATTAGAAACTAGCCTCACTGTGGCAAAAGTACGTACAGCTACGCAGATATCGGCGAGCCGCGGGTTGATCATAGCGTTTCTACTAGTAATATAATATGAAATTTAAAAAGCTGGAAATAAAAGTTAAATTAAAATTTTTAAAAACCCCCGACAAAAACAAAGCATTTAAAAAGTAAAAAAATAATATGTATTGGCCCTAAGTTTAATATAAAAGTTGTAGGTAATATTTTAATCCAAGCGTCGTCGCGTCGGGGGACGGCTAATGAAAACGCCAACATACACTAGGAAAAATGAATATATGCTATTGTAGAAAGGATAGCTGCTGTTAATTTCCTAATTTCATGAGCCGTCCCCCGACGCGACGACGCTTGGATAAAAATATTACCTACAACTTTTATATTAAACTTAGGGCCAATACCTACATATTATTTTTTTACTTTTTAAATGCTTTGTTTTTGTCGGGGGTTTTTAAAAATTTTAATTTAACTTTTATAGAATACAATGCAACTACCTACATGTTAGTATAATAACACTTTTCCTTTGAGGCGAAAAGTAGAGCATGTACGTGTAAGGAGGTGGTTACCTACACCAAAAGGTTAAGTCTTTGAATGTTGCTGGATCATCAGGCGAACCGTACCTATACCTACTTGTTTGCCATCTCTATACATATATAATATACATTTGCTTCTGCTAAAGCACGGCATTCATACATAATAAATATCATAATGTTATTATAAAACGATTGTTAGTTTTTAACCGTCCAGCCAACATTCATATTCTACTAATAAGTATTATTCTACTGAAAATGGCAATGATTACTTCAACACCGCTCATTTCCGTTTGTTATTGGTACTTTTACTTCTGATTTAACAAAATATTTATGCCTTATAATGCGTTTAAAGCTAAAGTAAAATGCAACCTTTGTTCAAAGGCGTACTACTCTATTAACGACTACTTAAATGATAAGAGTAGTTGGTCGCTGTGATTAACTCAAGACAATGTTTATGTTCTTTCTCCAGAATTAGTTACATGAGTTCATATATTTTATTTTTATTTTTTATTTGGACTGTATAGTCAATTTATTTTAATAGTAGCTTTTGCCCGCGGCTACGCCCGCGTGGATGTCGGAAATTATCCCACGGGAATGTGCTACCGGGATAAAAGTATCCTATGTCCCATAACCCACGTGGTCTGTCTAGGCGACCTAGGCTTTACGGCGTAAAAGTAACAGACATGAGACAGCCAGTAACTTTATATATTAGTGGTAGTCCATATCTATATTGTGGTGATAGTGTGGATAGTATGGACAGCAGTATGAAACTGTCGGAAAGATTAATGAAAAAGTATTGTATAAAGATTAATGAAAAAACTATGGCATATTGTATGGACGATGGAAACTAAGGCGAAAGCTTTGGGGGAGCCTGCGAAATTCAAATTTTCTTATGTTTTTTGCTTTTTACAGGTCAGTATCAAGTTTTATGTTGATCTAAATAATGAGTCGCAGTTGTATCAAATATTTATTTATCTAATCTAACTAATATTGCAGGAGTTGTATTCCTGTATCTAATGGTTATTATTCTGTAAAGCTACTATTTGCTACGATCGCGATCATATTTTAATCATATTGACATTCGAAACTTACCCATTAAACGATTTAAAAGCTGTATTAAAACCAAACTTTGTAATAAAGGGTACTATACAATTTCAGATTATTTTGAAGACAAAAAGCATGGGATTGAGTTGCTCGCTCTGCTAACATTTTGTCATTTTGGCATTGTGACATTTTGAATAAGTACTATGGAAAATCATCAAAATATACCTACCAGTTTTATATACAAATTCACATTATTGAATATTATATGTAGGATAAATTGACAAAATGACATGATTACTTTGTAAAGTATTGTATTATTGTGAATGTGAGGACTATGTGGATGTTTATTTTGTTTTTATTCTTATATTTTTTCGTTCTCAGTTAGTTTTAACAATGGTCTGGCAATTTGAGAACTTTATGCGGCCTACACAAATGTCCTTTCTTTGTTATTGTTCGTCGAGTCGTTGAGCTCCTTAAGTTCTGAGCTGAGCTCCACTATTACTGACAAATGCTTGCAGTGACAGGACAGGTTCACTCAAATCTGTGTGGTTAATTCCTCAAAAGACCATTTCAGACTAAGACCATTTCAGACTCTAATCTACATGGTCCTCATAGGGCCTGACCAATATGCCAATATCTGACCTAGGTATGTCCGGACTTTAAAAGAGACTGTGAGTTTGTTTCGGCCTTTCTTCTCAGAGTAGTCAGATAGGAAACGCCGACATCATCTAGCTTAATTTTAAAAAAATTTGATATTATTACGACGTGTAAAAGTGATTCCAATAACCTTTTTACAGAATAAAGAATTTTATTTCATTTCATTTCAACATACAACCTGCCTGACACTGACTTGCAAATTACAAAAAACTTAAGATTTGATTTCGCGGGCTACCGGCGCATCCCCCTTAAGAAAATCGCATCATTTGCACAACGCCATCTATCGAGTAAGTACTCACTGGTAAACTCAAACTCTTCGTTCCAAGCCAAGAGCCAAGTAGTAATAACTTTTGATTGAGTGGACAGATTCTCAAGATACGGACTATGACTATATTCTCAATCCCTTAACGCTCTTAAAGAGAGTCCCGCAAAAATGTCAATAATAAGTGAATTTTAAAATCAAGCGGGTAAAGAAGGATTTTTACCCTCATGAGGGATGATTTTAGAAAAACGTAACTCTTTGTTAGTTACAAAAAGCATAAATTTTCACAGCCCTAAGTTAAAAAAAAACCGGGTTGGGATGAATTAATTTATCAAACAAACTTTCGCAAAGTTTTATTGTTATTAAGTCTATGGACGTTTACTGTCCCTCAAAGTGTTAACATTGTAGTTAAAAAACTTGTTGTCGCATACAGAATGTTTGGGCTTTTGCAACTGCACATGTAAGTTGGTCGATTAAAAGTTTTTGAGCTAAGTCGCGGAAAGACAGACAGACAGACGGACATGGCGAAACTATAAAGCTTCCTTGTTGACTACGGAACTCTAAAAATGATAGGTTTCCCATAAAAACTTGTCCCCCCCCCCCCTTAAATTTGTTCTTGAGAAAATAATTGCCTATGTTCTTCCCCGGGATGCCATCTATCTCTTTACCAAATTTTATCGAGATCCGTTCAGTGGATCAGGCGTGAAAAGGTAACATACAGAATTACTGACGGACAGACAGACAGAGTTACTATCGAATTTATACTTTTAAGCATCGATTATGTGTTCAATTCAAAATGAGCCAAATGCTCGATTATTATGAATTCGGCGAAAGTCATTCTTCTACGGAGACTCTTAACACCGCGATTCAGAAAATGACGTTAAATGAACAACGCCATCTATCGAGCACGAAGTGATACTGTCAAAATATATGGGAAAACGTTCGAACACTCTGTAAGCTATGTAGAAAAGACTGTTTTTAGGGTTCATGACTGACTTGACCTGACTTGACTTGACTGGACCTGACTTGACCTGACTTGACTTGACTGGACCTGACTTGACCTGACTTGACCTGACTTGACCTGACTTGACCTGACTTGACCTGACTTGACCTGACTTGACCTAACTTAATTTGGATTGAGTTAACCTTGAGCAGGTATATTTTATCGTAGCAGGTACATTGGTAGTTGAAAGAAAAGTAGATTACGTACCTTGCTAAAGTGAGTAATTAATGCACTCGTGTTAATTTAGTAAGCGCATTCGTGCCTTAATTAATCACTTTTTGCTCGATGTAACAATCTAAAATTTTTAAGAAATTAAAATTTATCACCAGTTTTCATGATTAATTTGTATCATGATTTAAAAGATAGATAGCGCCACCTATGGCACTACTAGCAAACAATAGATTTGGAAAACTTGAATTAACCAAACTTTAGATTGGGTAAATTCACAATGTATCGCGTTATGTTTCCGCGCAAAGTATGTAAACATATGATGATTATGATCGTGTGTTACACACGTTCTCACAAACCTACCTGATTTTACGCTAGTGTCATTTTACGTCAATAGATGTCGT
Source organism: Lithophane ornitopus (assembly GCA_948473465.1). Lineage (NCBI taxonomy): Eukaryota > Metazoa > Arthropoda > Insecta > Lepidoptera > Noctuidae > Lithophane > Lithophane ornitopus. The sequence continues at coordinate 359,843 of OX419624.1, read as the reverse complement.
TACGTGTATCTACATTACGTACCTAATGAAAATTTCTTCTTAAATACTTTAAACTCTTATATCTTAGGATATTTTGAAGCGATTGCGATGAAACAAAGACCAAAAGAAACATCGAGTTACACACAATATTTGAGTTTATAAGTTAACCATATTGATTTCGTACTTTTTACGTGATACTGGAACAATCAAACAAACGAACAGACAAACAGACAAACAGACAAAAATTCCAAAAATGGTAGAAATGGCATCTGTTGGTTAATCTTGGACACTCCATCTACGTTTTTTTTTTTTTTCATTGTACAGAAACGCCTCGTCTACAGATTTATTATATGTATAGATTATTTTTAATATTATTTATTTTTGACATAATCTACTCATAACAATGTATTCTGTATGTTGTTGTATTGCAATATGTGGTTAGCTAGCGACATTGACAGTTGATAAAAAATATTTTTGCCTGAGCAACCGGCAGCAGGTTCGTCATGCTCCCTTAGATGTCACTGCTTGCGGTAGCGTCGGGGATCCGGTTGTCTCCTTCCCTCAAATATGGCGAGGGGGGTAATGGCTGATCTTTGCGTTATGCTCGTGAACGGGTGCTGCTTGTGGTGACTGGTCGTCTTGCTGATCTCGGTTTTGTTAATGTTATTAGTAATTAACTTTTTATATAATTTACTTCGATGGTCCTAGTTTATCATTTATAACTTCCAGTTTACAGTTACAGCTATATGTAAGCGGGCACGCCCTTTGTGCCTGGAGGCTTTTATTTAGGTAATTTATGTTTAACTTTTTTTTCTGCTTGAGTAGTTCTCGTTTTTTTTTTTACACCTTTTTTTTTGTGGTTGGTATATCGGCGTGTGCTAGCTTACATATGGCTAATAATTAGATTTAAGTTTTATGTATGTAATGTAAATGATTTTGTATACTTTTGTATAGAATCAATTTTTCTCTAACTGAACAGACAGCTGTGCTGCTGGGAAGTTTGTAGCGCCACTTCTTCTTCCCAGCTAAAGCAGTAGGAAGTGGTGAAGGGTGGGCGTTTTGGGGGACTGTCTTATGTAATTTTGACGTTCGAAAAGTGCTGATTCTCAGCCTAGTTTGAATAAATAACTTTTGATTTTGATTTATTTATAGTTTTTTTCACTTTTCCCACAAAATAAAAAAAACTTTAATCAGGAAAATAAACTACTCTACTTGATCTATAAAATGCATATAATTTGGTTTAGGCTTGTTTCTTAAATAGAGCGACACTGACTCTGCCGATCTTCTTTGAAATGTATATTCATGGATAAAAAATATAATTTCGGACGAAAAATTATCAATATCTATCTGTTTTACGGAATTATTTTTGGTGCATTACTGATTGAAACATAAAAAAATGACATAAACACTCCAAAGTTCAAGATATAGTTATACCATGGAAATTTTATAAATGATTAAATTACTATATCTTCTATGAAACAACGCGTCAAGAGACGCCCTTTTTTTTTTTTTTTTTTTGGGTGGGAAATCATCATATGACTTCTCCCGCTCTGGGCGGAGCGGAAGGGCGTGTCAGACTCTTACTGACTAAAACCCACCCGTGTTCCTTCGGTTGCCTGTTGCCAGGGTCCCGGTATCCCTTTCGGACTATTCCGCAACCCTGGCAGGCATCGGTCCTAACGGACCCCGTCAGGTGTGCTGACATCTCTTTGAGGCGCGCGTGGAACACGACGCGCCATCGACCCGGGCCTGGTCCTTATCGGACGGCGAGCTACCCATTGCTCGCCGTCCGCAAGCCCGCGCCTATGGTGGCCGGGAATCCGCCTGGGATTCCCGACGCCCAGGGTGTCTCCAGCGGCAGCGGTTAGGGGCGTGAGGGCGCAGGCTTTGCCTCTCCCTCACGCGTTCCGCCTCCTCCTTCGCGAGCATCACTGCTTCGCAGAAGCGCAGAAGGAGGTGACCGCCTCCCATGCCCTCTCGCTCCGTACCATGGCCTGGACCAGGGCCGGACGCGAGAGGTCAGTGCCGCCAATCTTCCCACGAGGACACGGCGGTGCTCCGCCCAAGCAGGGCACACCTCCACCGTATGCTCCACCGTGTCCTCCGGACGATCCGCACAGTGGTGACACCCGGGCGTTTCCTCCCGCCTAATCCTGCACAGGTACCTCCCGAAGCTACCATGTCCGGTGAGGACCTGCGTCAGGCGGAAGGTGAGGACGCCGTGGCGCCTCTCCAGCCACTCCTCAAAGAGGGGACTTATCGCCGCAATTGTGGCGTGCCCAGCACTGGGTTGCGACAATCGCACTCTCCATGCCGCCATGAGATCCTGCCGGAGCTCTGTCCGCTGTGCCGCGATTTCTCGCGGTAGCGGAGTTACGCCCCGGCGCTTCATCTCCTCGCGCCACTCCCAAATGTGCGCGAGGACCTTCGCCTCCAGATCCCATGGCGGTAATCCGGCAAGGAGGCTCGCCGCCTCACGAGAGACCGTGCGGTATCCCCGGGCCAGCCGAATGGCCATGACCCTTTGGGACGCGTTCAACCGGCGGGCTGGCCGCAGCCTAATGGAACGCGCCCACACCGGTGCCCCGTAAAGGGCCATGGACCGCACGACCCCCGCGTAGAGCCTCCGGCAGGAGGCGTTTGGCCCCCCAAGATTGGGCAGGAGCCGCCCCAAGGCGGCCCCGGCCCGGTCCAGCCTGGGAGCCAAACGACGGAAGTGCTCCATCAAGAGACGCCCTAAAGTTACATTTTATGAAACAGCCTTTGCAAAGACAAGGTTTTTACTAATTTGTGTAGAGAAATCGATATATTTATTTAATACACTCCCAATAGAAATAATCAAACTTTCTCAGGCACATACTTTTTTGTAATTTTGAGGTTAAGTATATCTAAACCATAATCACACGTCAAAAATCGAGTAAAACGCTCAAATTCAAGAAAAATTGTAATAGCCCTCTTAACTATAAAGGGGTAAAAAGAAAAACAATAGGTACCTACATAATAATATTTAAAAAAAACTGTTAATTTTTTTATTACCGATTGTCGGATGACGATTGTGTAGTCGAAAAAGGTGTTACGTATCACGTTTTTGTGACATCAAGTAAATTCAATATACCGCATCATAATAAGTTTCACTGAAAAAATTACACTTAGGCGGAGGGGGCTGGTTTGGATACGTGGGGGTGGGGCCCCCTTTTGCGCTGGGACCGTAGCTGTTGCTACTTTTAGCCTGAGTCGCCCCCATGAGCAGTTAAGAGGCTGTGTCATTGGTGAGAAGGAAGGATTTTCGAAAATTCACCCCATGAAAGGGTTAAATAGGGAATGAAAGTATGTATGGAAGTCCATCATTTTTGCCAATGGGAACTCCCATCGAGGACACACCACTCGGCTATGTGAGGGGCGTGGGGCGTGAGAAGACGTACCTGGAACAGCTCTCCGTTGGAGATGAAGCCATCGTTGTCCATGTCGTAGATGCGGAAGGCGAACCTCAACTTGGACAGCTTGTCGCCCTTCACGCTGAACTGCGACACGCCCTGGATGAACTCCTTGAAGTCCACCTACAACACCAAATCATATCATACTCAAACAACAGCATTTTTTCCAAGGTAAAATTTTTGTCTCTGTGTCAATGCTATGAAATCAAACTCATAAATCATTTATTCAAATGAGGAGGCCGAGCGAGCAGTTTTAGAACTTCGAAACATTACAAAAACAGCCCACAACACGCCCATATTTCATCACGTCGTAGTATTTAAGCTGAGGAGAAAACTCCGCAGCATAAATGACTATGATCAAATATTTTAATGTGGAAAAAATAAAAGTTATAAAACTAAAACCCAACTACGACAAAAAGTCAATCAACTAAAAAGGCATAAACGTAATCTGTTCGTTTTATGTGTCACGTGTGACTCCGGATTTTTTATTTGTCTGTCTGTGTCATGTCTTTTTTATGCCTTCTTAGTTGACTTGCCGTAGTTGGCTTTTAGTTTTATAACTTTTATTATTTTTATAGTAGTCGTAAATCAAATGCCTGCCATGATTATAGTGCGATACGTTCGCGATTACATGAATCAACGTTATCGATCACCGATATCAGAGCTCACAACTGCACTGTTTGTTTATCAACAAATTGTTATATTCTGGCGGTCACGGTGTGACGGTATGAGTATGACGGCAGTAGCGTAACTAGGTTACTACGTCACACTGCTAATATAACTTATATAGTTAATATTCCGCTCATGTTTGCCGGAATTTGCTACACAATCGTGTGCCCACATGATAATGTTAATGTTTTCTGTGCACATTATCCTCTTTTGTTTGTATAACTAATTCAGCGGCTAGCTGTTACATGTATGTACAACTGTAACGCTGTAAGGTCGACTCGTAGGTACACTGAATACGTTTTTCAAGATGATGTCATAGGAGGTAAGGACGCACCTGTTTGCTTAAGTATTGCTTTGCTGAATGTTGTTTAAATATCAACCTAAAGCGCAGTAGGTGATTACTCTCATGTGTATCAGAAGTCGTTGTGAAAGTAGTACGAGACAGTCGGACCAAACAGGTTGCTCTCATCAATCGTTGGGCAGTTGCCCGCCAGACATAACACCCGTCTGGTTGGAGGATCCCCCCTTTTCTATGGTGGATGAGTGAACTTTACACCCTGTTCCTCATACCCCTAAATTGGTGACCCTGAATATGAACGTCAGCGCAGTCTTCGTGCAACTACTCCAGCTTGACGTCATCATCATCACTCCTGCAAGCTTTCGTGAGGCGAGTCACACACCCACGGCTTCAACAGGTATCCTGACCACCAGCATGCAGCGATCGCGTATTCCTGGTCACCACCCTCAGCCACAACCCGGCGCTGTACCACAACCGACTCACTGGATCATCACGCAGCGCCACCGACCCACTGGGCAATCACCGCAAACTATGCGACACCCGGTTCCGACTCGCTGGCACAACTAGTGGCACTGGCAAGAATCGCAAGATACAAGACGTAGCCCACTATCTATCGAATTTCGGTCTCGGGAGGGGAGTGATGTGGCGGTATCTACATCGCCACATGCGAACTACGCATCAAAGACCTTACGTCACATAAATCCTACATCGCGCAATTAAAGTTTACCGTATTGCACGATATACTTTAATTGCCATAATGGACATAAATATACAAGAACCCGACAACAATCGTTGGGCAGTTGCCCGCCAGACACAACACCCGTCTGGTCGGAGGATCCTCCCTTTTCTATGGTGGATGAGTGAACTTAACACCCTGTTTCTCATACAGGTACCGTACTCGTGCCGGTAGTCTATACAATACTTAGGCAATGTAAAGAATACCTAAAACGTTTAGGTAATGTAGTAAACTCCACGCGACGCAAGCGGGAGGACATGCGTAGCGTGCAATCAGCTCATTGCGTAACTAAGTACCTACTATTTTTCTTCTCTTTTGTTCTGTTTCGTGATGGAATTTATAAATGGCGATTAGTACTAGGTATAGAGGAAACATACATCTGACCAATTTAGAAACAAAATATACGTGTCGAATTGAGAATCCTCCCCCTTTATTTTCTTTGGTTAAAAATCACGTGCACACGATGAACACATCTGTTAGCAAGTATTACTATAGCAGCCGTGTGTTGCAAGCAAGATAGCTTACAGTGTATAGATATTCGTTTCTTCCATGGTACTTACATGACATTGATAAATGGCTCAGGCGCAAAACGTCTCTTTCGCAAAATGTCCCCTGGTCGTAAAACGTCTCTTTCGCAGAATGTCTCTTTCGTAAAATGTCTCTTTCGCAGAATGTCTCTTTCGCAGAATGTCTCTTTCGCAAAATGTCGCGCCAGGGACTTAAGAATAAAATTTTGATTTTCAAAACAAAAAATCATTTATTAAAATTATAGTGCAATTATGATGTAAAAATTTTGGTACTTAAATTTACTTAAGAATGTATTCCAAATAAAAAAATATATTTTGATACAGTTAAAAATAATATTTTGGTACAATTTAAAGTTCAGTGATGGCAACATTTATAATAATATGTGAGGGTAGTTAGAAAAAGCCAAGTTTATTCATATTCATAGATAAATTGCGAAAAGAAAGTAAATATTGGTACAGAAAAATAACTGATAATAATATATTTACAGAAACAAAAAACAGACAGAAGAAATATATGGACTTTGACATATACAAAAAACTGTTGAAACAATTTGAGCGTTTTGAAAATTTATTATTTATTAATATTTTTTAAGAATTGTGGAAGCGTCAGATTAAGGAACGCAAAAAAAAATATTATTTTTTTACAAATTTTCAAATAGCTAAATTTTGGTTTTTTGCTGAGTAGGTATCAATGTTTATTTTGATTTACAATACTTCATTAGCAAGTAATGTACATTCCAGAATGAAAATAAGTACATTTATGTTTTTTTCTTCTTAATGAAAGATTTATTTTCATAATCATTGACGAAAATAATAATTTATGTAGCAAATTTTAATTAATAACCAAGGTTTATTTTAGTGCGAAGATTTAATTTTTTTATCTTTTATGAAAATGATAACAAAAGTTAATTTCAGTGCCACAATTAAGATATAATTTCATTTGATATGTCATATATTTATATTTTCTTTTTATCAATAATGTTATGTTAATCATTTATGAATATGTTTTTTTTTTTTATGTAGTACTTGATAATAACTCAAGTAAATTATAATGCCAAAGTTTATTTATTTGACATTTTAATATTAATATATATTTTTTAATCATTTTAAAAATGGTAAAAAATATATTTTCATTTGCAATACTTAGTTAATGTTTAGTTACTATTAGTAATAGCTCCTATTATATTATCTGTGGATATGTTTACTAACAGTATTGATTCTTTTGATCTAAATTTTGAATGTGTGTAAAATGTTTGATACCTATTGATATTGTTTTTATTTGGAATACATTCTTAAGTAAATTTAAGTACCAAAATTTTTACATCATAATTGCACTATAATTTTAATAAATGATTTTTTGTTTTGAAAATCATAATTTTATTCTAAGTCCCTAGCGCGACATTTTGCGAAAGAGACATTCTGCGAAAGAGACATTCTGCGAAAGAGACATTTTACGAAAGAGACATTCTGCGAAAGAGACGTTTTACGACCAGGGGACATTTTGCGAAAGAGTTGTTTTGCGCCTGAGCCTGATAAATATAAACCAAATCTATTTACTTTACCTACACATTGCCGGTGAACCAGCAGGTATTCTATCCAATAATCCCTGGGAAATGTATACATTACCTAGGCAAAGTATGTAACGGACAATAATATTCATAATATTTCATACATTGCCTGGACGCCTCAGGTATTCTATACATTGCCTAGGTATTGTATAGAATACCTGAATTATACAGATTACCGGTAACATATATACAGGATGAAATTGAAAACATGCGACAAATTGAAATGGAAGGTTGTAACTGTTACCTAATCATTTTAAATTGTAAAAAAAAAAACGTGTAATTATCGGCTTAGATAGTGCAAACTAAGTTATTGTCTTCACGTAGACACGACTTTTTGGCGTTCTAGTAAAATAAAATAAATTTAAAACAAACAAAAAAATTTAAGTATCAATTTAGGCCCGTCAGTCGTCAGAAATACAATCCATTCATCGCAGAGTTCATGAACTTCACTTTCACCTCGTGAAGTATGGCAACGCTTTGCGCTTGCGGTCATTTACCTAATTTTGGCAATTTCCACGAAGTAGCGTGCGACGTTGCCAAGCCGCTTACGCATGTATTTTGCATCGCTTCCCTTCCCTGTTGTCGGTCAACCCCCGCTTAAATACGCCTAAAATACAATCCGTGGAGCCGCGGTGGCATTCCGGAATGCCGGCGGATCTTTACGGCAGCGATTAATTTGGAGTGCGCGAGAACCACTCGAGCGCTGACACCAGGTTAGTCACTAACCACACGAAAAGAAGAAGTTACAAAAATAGTCTCGTAATTTTTTTAAAAGTTTATCTTAGTTTATTGTATTTTGATCGTCGTTGTAAAACCAACCAACAACAGGTTGGTTTTACAATGTTTTCATGCGCACGCGGGGTCGCGGTAATCAAAAGCGCGGCAGCTCGGGTCCGGGGTGGTGCGCGGCAACGCGGGTGGAGGGCGGCGCACGGAGCGCGGGCCGGTTGATTCATAGGTACTTTGTAACTACGTAGGTTAGGTACTACTATGCGAAATTTACGATAGCGGTAATACGAGGAATTATTTAGTTGATACTTTTATTGTTTTCATGGTTTTAGCAACTTTTTTATTTTTTAATAATTTTCCGTAATGACATACTCTATATTTTCTTTGTAGCACGTTGAATGATATATTTTAAATTTGTCGCGTCTATTCAATTTCATCCTGTATATATATATATATATAACTATCATAGTTAAGTCACAATAGCAGTTTTTGTGTCTTCAAAAATTAGATCGCCCATAGAAACAAAAGTTGGTTACATGGTATCGTAGTATTAATTCGTATTCAAATAAATAGTTTTATTTATCATTATCACCAAGGGTATTTAAGTAGAAGTAAAATCCTTTTTAATTCATTCGACATTTAATTTCGAAGTTATCACGAGTACTTATAAAAATGCAATACGCGAACCGTTTGACGTTCCCTACTCTACACAAGGTGTAATCTTTCATACACGAAATCTTGTAAGGGGTCATTCATTGTACTTATCATTATCATCATTATGAACAACTTTCAAGACCAACAAAAAACCGCGAAAAAAAAAAAAAAAACTATTTCCTATACAGACAGAGAGTTATGCGAACGTAAATGTAGGAATAGGGAATAGCTGATTCTTTTTTCGAAGATACACCTTATAGAGTGGGCGTTGGCAAGGTGCTGGGAGTGTACGACTGTACGTCTATGAGAAATAACAAAAAAAAAAATATTATTAAAGTTTTTGTCTGTCTTTTTGTTCGGCTAATCTTCGAAAAGGCGGGACCGATTTTCACTGCCAGATAGCTGATGTTATAGGAGTAACTTAGCCTACTATTATTTTAGAAAAAGAGTTAGGTTCCCCGCGGGCGAGCAAGCCTTAGCAACTAGTTAAGTATACGATCATATACAACATTCTAAAAAAAAAAAAACAATTTGGATTGATGATTTCAAGATCTGACGTGGCTAGTTTTAACGTGAGTTGTGAAAAATTTTATAAATTTACTAGCCGCGCCCCGCGGTTTCACCCGCGTAAGTCTCGATCCCGTGGGAATATCGGTATAAAAATCCTATGTCCTATTCCAGGTCATGGTCTACCCCTGTGCCAAATTTCTTTAAAATCGGTTCAGCAGTTTTAGCGCGCAAGCGTAACAAACGAACAAAAAAAATCACTTTTGCATTTACGTTATTATGCTGGGGCTACATTGTCGCGCTTTCGCGAACTAAACTTCGCGCGCTCTCTCTCGCACATCGCTCGACGCACAGTGGGTCGAAACTATGATTTTAGTGACTTAGGGCTCAACTTTGCTTTTTCACTTTTTTTTTTATGCGGACCCATCCGCATAAAAAAAAAAACTGCTTCTATACCTACTATATTATTATATTTGCTCAGCGAGACGTCGACGTCTCGCTGAGCAAAAGAGAGCGCGCGAAGTAAAGTTCGCGATAACGCGACAATGTGGCCCCAGACTTAGGCCGCAATCCCACTGGCGTTTTATGACCGTTGGCGCTTCTCCAAGACTCCAACGTCTGCGCAGCGCCAACGTTGCGCAGGCGCGACGTTAACGTTGTGAGCATAGAGATATAATATAGTAGGTATAGAAGCAGTGGTGGAGTCGATATTTAAAATATTTTTTGAAATGTTTGCTAGGAGAACTACATAATATATTTATGTTTTAATAATCAAAATCTCTTAAATCTTAACCCTATTACCACAAAACCGTGTTTATCAGTTGTTTAGCCTAAACACCTTTTAAACACGAAATTACTGTATGGAGTTTGACATAAAACTGACATTAGACACGCGTTTAACAAGTGTCTAATGTGGTTAGACCCAATAACTTAATTTTGTTTTAAATAATTTTGATGTGAGTTTCGTACGATATACTTTCTAATATTTGTAATGCGAAAGTATTATAGCGTAAACCAACCTTAAGTATGGAATATTACGATATCACATCTAAACTGCTTAATTGATTTGGAACAATTACAAAAACATTAAATTAAATCAAGAATAAAATATTTAAATGAATGATTCATTTAATTGAGTCTATATTTATATGTGTAGGAGATTTCTTCTCAGGGGTGTGTATGTTGGGTCTTAAATGATTTCGAACGCACGTTTGCAGTGAAAAGAGATATTATTGAAGTTTAGTAACACGGTTTAAATGGCACAAACAGGTGAAAACAATCGTTTCCTTAAAACTATCATAAGGCTACGCTCGCGAAACGCTGTAATGTGTGGTAATGTAAATTTAGTAAAAAACTGAATAAACAACAAGAATACTCATGTAAAACTAAAAAAACTGAGTGAGTTTCCTATATAAAATCCTTACTAATATTATAAATGCGAAAGTAACTCTGTCTGTCTGTCTGTCGCGCTTTCACGCTAAAACTCCTGAACCGATTTAAATGGAATTTGATACACAAACAGTCTAGAGCCTGAGAAAGGACATAGGCTACTTTTTATCGACATACCACGCAGGCGAAGCCGCGGGCGGAAGCTAGTACTATATAAATAATATTATAAATTCGAAAGTAACTCAGTCTGTCTGTCTGTATGTTACCTTTTCACGCCTAAATCACTAAACGGATTTCGATAAAAGGCAAGGAGTTAAATGGCATTCTGGGGAAGGAAATAGGCTACTTTTTATCGACATTTCGCGTGGGCGAAGCCGCGGGCGGAAGCTACTAATATATATAAAAATATCTATGAGTAAACACAACCTACAATATAACGATCACACTCACAGCTTATCGACAAAACTTATCGATAGCTCGTTGCCGATTGGCAAGTTATTGCACATCCCTATCTGTCATACACCTATCAATATAAGTATAGCTCACTTGTCTGCGATGCGCACTAAGCTATTTGTGCAATACGCGCACTCTATACTATATTATATCTCTATCGTCGCGAGTTTCTAGTGGAAACCGTTACATCCGCTGAACGCAACGTTAACGTCGCACACATGCACCCGTTGCCAAAAAACGCAAGAAACTTGCGACGTTAGCGCAACGTTGGCGCTTTACCTCTAGAAACTCGCGACGTTAGCGCAACGTTGGCGCTTTACCTCTAAAAACTCGCGACGTTAGCGCAACGTTGGCGCTTTACCTCTAGAAACTCGCGACGTTAGCGCAACGTTGGCGCTTTACCTCTAGAAACTCGCGACGTAAGCGCAACGTTGGCGCTTTACCTCTAGAAACTCGCGACGTTAGCGCAACGTTGGCGCTTTACTTCTAGAAACTCGCGACGTTAGCGCAACGTTGGCGCTTTACCTCTAGAAACTCGCGACGTTAGCGCAACGTTGGCGCTTTACCTCTAGAAACTCGCGACGTTAGCGCAACGTTGGCGCTTTACCTCTAAAAACTCGCGACGTTAGCGCAACGTTGGCGCTTTACCACTAGAAACTCGCGACGTTAACGTTGCGTCTGCGCAACTTTGGCGCGGCGCAGACGTTGGAGAAGCGCCAACACTTTTAAAACGCCAGTGGGATAGCGGCCTTAGTTAGGATAAAAGGAAAGTAACCGACATTGTCCCAGGTGAAAGAATCTGATAAATATATAAAACCGGCCAAGTGCGTGTCAAAACACACACAATGAAGGGTTCCGTAGTTGGGATTAAAAGAGGATTTTGGGGTGGGCTTCCAGTGTAACCGGATGCAGCTGAATACCCGACGTATAAAAGCGAATTGAAGGTATCAAACATCAATACGGAGCGCTACGGTGAAGGGTACAATGAAAAGAAAATAGGGCGAGGGGCTGTAATGTGAAGTGGTAGTTACCTCTCCGTTTCCGTCGGCGTCGAAAATGTCGATGACGCGCTGCACCAGCGGGTTCTGCTGCAGCTCGGGCAGCGACATGAACTCGTCGATGGACAGCGCGCCCGAGTTGTCCAAGTCCAGCTTGCGGAAGCGCTTGCCCAGGCGCCGGATCTCGTCCGCGTCGACTGCACACACAAACACTTTCAGCCGGACCCGCCCTCGCCCGCTCAGGCAAGCACACTCGCTACGTGTATGTACACAATACAAATTGCTCAACAACTCATACTTATTTCAGTCTGTGTGTCATTTCGATCGTCAGCTTTTTATTGCGACCCTGATACAAGTCTATGCATATTAACGTTAAAGCATTCGGTGTGCTGCGTCTACTTACAATAAAATGCACTCTCCGTCTCATGACACTCAGATTAAATATTCAACAACTGAAAGTTTGAAGAGCATTCCTGTTAGATCTAAGACATCTAGCGGAACTTCTATATCGGTCCCGACACTAAAACTTCATACAAAAAATCGATTAATAGTCGCCGGTCGAGGTCATGATACTCATGTGACCTCGACCTGCATCGATACTCTAGGCAAGTCAAACGTGTAGCGTAAGGCATGCAACGCAACACACTCTCCAGATTGTGAAACAGATGCATTAGTATAATACAACAATAATTATTAACGTCTTCTACTTAAAACATTCAATAATGAACTCATAGGTATTGGAAATATTACATTACAGCACACCTACACATTTACTATGCGAGTTTGTTTGTAGGTACTTCCAACAATAGGTCAAGTAGGTAGGTACTCGTAAATGTCCACGTCCAGCCAATCAATGTGGTCTGTCTTCGTTTATGTACAAAGACTTCATTAAGAACAGGCAACAGGTGTTTTGCACTAATGAGGTAGTCACAAGCTCACTCGGAGTCGGAAGGCTGTGCCGAGCTCGCTTGTTATGAAAAATTATAATGCCATTTGCCATGTCCAGTTCATGAATATTCAAACGATGTCTCCAGCTCCCGCCTTACTTATAGCACAATGTGTCATTTCATACAATGTTAACAATGTAGGTACACCAATGTACCTACACAAACATTTGCATAGTTAACCGACGTTCATACAGTCAGCGAGAGAGTCCGCGCGGTCAGGCTGCGAAGACGAGCTGCGAGCGGAGCCGGGTGCGCGGCGTCTGCGTCTGCGCCGCCCGCGCCCGCCAGGCGGCTCGGCTCGCAGCTCGTGTTTCGTGTATCAACAAACGTGAAAAAATGCAAATAACAATACGTGAGCGCACGAGACTCATTATTTTTATAGAGCTTCGTTGTTGGCTGTACCATTCTATGTTATACAAAGCAATAAGGCAATACTAAGGATGCGCACTGATTTCACATTCCTTTGCAATTTACAGTATTAACTCAAATCTATCTATGTGTAATAGGTATGTACTTATATATTTTTTTCCTAAAACGAACATAGAATTCATCAACAAACAGGGACAGTAGTGCAACAAACAGACGGGGATCACGTCCACGACAAACTACCTAGCGCGAGCGATATTATGTCGATTGAGATATCTTGCGGAAATGGGTACTTACATCAGTGAGCACACTGAGCACCCTAGTTTATAATATTATCGGGACACGTGTGAAAAGCGGCTGTGTGAGCCGAATCCCCGTGTGTATGTGACACCGACTGAACTGAACTAACGCACGGCGCTATGCCGTGCACGCCGAGCGGAAGTCGCCTCCCAAACCAAACACAACACTGACTAACACAAGCCACGAGTGCCACGACAAAGGTCAGCATTTATCTTACGGCAATGCAAAGAGAGAGTATATTCTGAGCGCTAAATCGCTAATGGAATGGTTTAGCAATCTGCGACCAAGCAGTAGAAAAAAATGTCGCTGCACACGTAGCGAAGCAAAGCGTAACCGCAGCGAGCGGGCGCCGCGCCGCCGCACGTGGGCTGAAAATTGGCTTTCATAGACTTAAGGATTTCAATTTGCAAGTGCCGGATTTTTTGCTGGATATTGCTTCTATTCGTTATTACTATAAACAAAAATGACACCCGAGTTAGTTCTGCACAAAAACGAAGGAATTATATTTTTTTTACGAAAAAATTGTATGAAGCCAGTATGAAAAATGTAATTATCTCTTAAACGGCAAGGAAAACCGTAATATTCTTACAGGTGGTTATAGTACTAATTATTTATGATGTTTTGGCATACTCCACATCAATTTTATCGACGCCGTTTTTTTTTTAAAAATCATCGAAATATTTTTATTTATTTTTACATATGAAACGGTTCCTTTTAGTGTTTAAGTTGCGGAACACAGACTTTTAACAACATGCTATAAAATTGCATCACCCCTATATCCCCGAAGGAGTAGGCAGAGGTTTATACTACACCCACACTTAGATAAATATGTTTGAGATCGATATTTATCAACACAAAATGAGTTTTAAAACTTTGCATACCTACCTAAAACCAAAATACAAAATAACAAAACCGCTGCTAATGAGTCTGAAAACCAGTCATTAAGTAATTACAATGATTTAGTCTTCTAATAAGTCTGAATAGGTCATTAAATGATTTGAAATATCGCACAACAATGCCAACTATAGACTACATTCACCTTCTCTCTTTCTGATAATTTGTTGATTAGTTGTGCTGAGAGTTCTAAGAAATGTTTTTGACTATTATAAATTTTCATAAAGACAGTCATCTTTTAAAACTCTAATGAGGGTAGTTAACTAATGATCGACGTTTTGCAATAAAAGGGCTAAAATTTTGCCTTAGATTATTCACAACTGTGTAACTGCTAACACTAAATCTTTGCTCTGCGACTTTATAATCTCAGAATGGTTTAATCACCAATTTAGACTTGTTTGTCCTTCTACAAAGTGGAATACTTCATTTAATCACGAAGTATTTTTTGGTGCAGTTGTATCCCGCATAGGCGATTGCCTTTCTGCCGAAGATCGAGTAACTCTCAGAGAATTTTGTTCGAGATTCACGCGAGCTGCTTTACAGAGGTGGCAGAAATCTAAACGATTAATTGATAATTTCAGAAGACTGTACGAAAATTGGCTGCCCTGCAAGCAAATATTGATTGGCCAAGTTGTGTGCAAACTTTCGTTAATCAAGAACCAACTGTTGTTGAGATACCGTCAACATCATCGTCAGTTGCAACAATGACTAAAAGGTCCCAAAAACCTTTCAAAGATCTGAGAAGCAAACAGAAAAAGAGAAGATCTGATGATCATACAGACGAAGATTGTGTGACAGTGTACTTACATTGAATTGGCATGTGAGACAGTGAATTGGCATGCAGCTACAGCACGTTTAAAAGAAGAAGGACATGAGGATATCGCACTTTGTAGAAGGACAAACAAGTCTAAATTGGTGATTAAACCATTCTGAGATTATAAAGTCGCAGAGCAAAGATTTAGTGTTAGCAGTTACACAGTTGTGAATAATCTAAGGCAAAATTTTAGCCCTTTTATTGCAAAACGTCGATCATTAGTTAACTACCCTCATTAGAGTTTTAAAAGATGACTGTCTTTATGAAAATTTATAATAGTCAAAAACATTTCTTAGAACTCTCAGCACAACTAATCAACAAATTATCAGAAAGAGAGAAGGTGAATGTAGTCTATAGTTGGCATTGTTGTGCGATATTTCAAATCATTTAATGACCTATTCAGACTTATTAGAAGACTAAATCATTGTAATTACTGAATGACTTGTTTTCAGACTCATTAGAAGCGGTTTTGTTATTTTGTATTTTGGTTTTAGGTAGGTACCTATGCAAAGTGTTAAAACTCATTGTGTGTTGATAAATATCGATTTCAAACAAATTTATCTAAGTGTGGGTGTACTAAAAACCTCTGCCTACTCCTTCGGGGATATAGGGGTGATGCCATTTTATGGCATGTTGTTAAAATTCTGTGCTCCTCAACTTAAACACTAAAAGGAACCGTTTCATATGTAAAGATAAATAAAAATATTTTGATGATTTAAAAAAAAAAACGTCTTCGACAAAATTAATGTGGAGTATGCCAAAAAATCATAAATAATTAGTACTATAACCACCTGTAAGGATAGTACGGTTTTCCTTGCCGTTTAAGAGATAATTAAATTTTTCATATTGGCTTCATACAAATTTTTCGTAAAAAAAATTATAATTCCTTCGTTTTTGTGCAGAATTAACTCGAGTGTCATTTTTGTTTATAGTAATAACTAATAGAAGCAATATCCAGCAAAAAATCCGGCACTTGTAAATTGAAATCCCTAAGTCTATGAATGCCGATTTTCAGCCAACCGTGCGCCGCCCGTGCTGCGCGCCCGGCGGCCGCGGCCGGGAGGTTATTTAAATCTCCGAAGAGGGCGGCTAGTCGTCCGGCGGGTGACGGGTCGCACATTAACGGCTAACTCAAGCGTTTAGTATTGCCGTTAACATTTTATGACACGAAAGCACGTCGTCACTGTGCGACCTGCCATGTTTTAATATAGGCCACATCTTTTTTGACACATTCACAAGTCGGTAAAGGGAAGTGATCAATTGTATCGCTTTAGATATATTTTTATATTATTATTCATTCAGTAATTTAATGTAAGTAAGTACTTAATATTTACAAGTACATACTTACTTAGTTCATGAATACAAATGAACAAAGCCCAGTGACTTGAGGATGCTGTTATATACATGTAGCTGACCTCTCTCTCCTGCTTGCATAGATTCCTCGCACCTGTGTAGTACATGGTAGCATTCTAACATCCAGAGCTCAAAAATAACTAACTAGAGGCTGGCTGTGACGCGGATGCACTAACAAAACATAACTATGGATCTCATGTAGAATCTCATCCAGAACAATTTTTAACACAATTGCTTTGCATCAAGGTGGAGGAATTATGCAAAAACAGCACAACATTCCTGCCTATTAATAAGAATACTTTATAGGAAGATTGAAACATTTAAATAAAAGAAGAAATATAAAGCAAAATAAAAGAAGGAAAACAATAGAATATTAATTCAAATATTTATTATACTTTAGTTATATTATTTGAATTTAGAATTAAATCAAGTATTATTTCAATTAAATAATTGCTACAATAAAATGAAATGTAAAGAGCCTTGAACAAGTCAGTAGACAATGTTCTGACTTTTGTAGTGGACAGGGGCTGCATTCATCTTCCAATCAATAAAACATGGCAGTACAGAAAAATTGTTCTGGACGCTAATGTGTGTGCGTGCGGTACTCTAACATGTAGATGAACATCGGAGGCGAGTGACTCTACGACACTCACAGTTCTCCACCTTAAAATCAATGCAGTTTACACGCGCTGAAAACAAACCTCTTGTTATGCTTTATTTGCACACCATACATGGTAGTGATACATTAGTACGGACACTAGTGGTCCTTGTTCAGCAGTTGGGGGTGAGCACATGTGTTAGCCACACATACATATTAGTACATAGAAAGCATCTCATTGTTACTATGATAAATGTGGAACAGATAAGTACCAAAATTAACTTTGTCATCAACTTATGATTTTATTGTCAAATGGATTATTATTACTTATCAAATAATATTTAAAGCTACTTATAAATATCTCTAAAACACTTTAGGCAAGAACTAAGCAGTTGATTTAACAGTGTTAAATGAAAAAATAAAAAGAGGAGAATCAGAAAGTAGAGTTATCACAGATGTGTAGCAAGTGCAATACTCACAGTTTGAACATAGTTCCATGGGAATAGAATTCTCGTTACCCTGGAAGAATAAACAGACACAGGGTTACTGGCTTGCTCTGAAAGAGTCTAACAGGCTCCACTCTACACAGAACCGTCACATATAAATATTGCGGGTATCCGGAGTATTGTCGCTCCATGAGAATGAGCACCGGTGCCAGCCTCCAGAACTAGGGGACCCTGTCCCAAAAACTTCTACCTCACATCGTAACGTACACTACACAAAAAAAAAGTATACTAACCATTTTGTTTGTATTTA
Organism: Lithophane ornitopus; assembly: GCA_948473465.1. Taxonomy (NCBI): domain Eukaryota; kingdom Metazoa; phylum Arthropoda; class Insecta; order Lepidoptera; family Noctuidae; genus Lithophane; species Lithophane ornitopus. The sequence goes on along the minus strand of OX419624.1, from coordinate 341,874 downwards.
AATAAACTTTACTAATATCGAAATGAACTGACGACTATCGAAAATTTTGCAAATTCTAATCAGCCGTCGCAAATGAAAACTCACTGCACCTTCGCACCATCCACCATCGATCTAAATAAACGCACAGATTATAAATTTACTACAGACTCTACAATTTCTACAAATAGAGAAGGTCGGGCAAAGCTAATATAATTGTAGATGGCGATGGCGTGTTCTAAACTATAAATAAGGGGGCTGGCTTGTTCCCTGGCCAAAGAATTAGCATTGCCATACAACGTGGCAATGCTGCCAGTCTTCTGGGCACGTTTCCGGATGACAGCGATGCGGACGAATACTTCGACGCCTAAGGGTCCCTTTGTTTAAACCCGACTGCCCCAGAAGGAGTGTAATGTTTTTCGAGAGTGTATGTATGTATGTATATTTGTATGTATGTATGTCTATTTCTTTTCTTTGGCACGCTCTGTACCTTGATGGATTTTAACATACGAGGTGTCGTTAGGTTCGTCTCAATTGTGGGAGTGTATAAAAGTATTAAAAAATATATATATATCTGCAAATAAAAAAAGGAATGTTAATTTAAAAAAAATAAGTTGCCACAATATTGGTATCAAATAAAAGCTAGTAATGAGTTAATTCCAAATATATTATATTTAATAAAACTAAAAAGCTTGAAATAAAACATATTATTTAAAACGTAAAAACCGACTGCAAAAACCTATAACTGAAAAGAGAAAAACAAGCATTGAACTTTGTTTTAAACTCTTTTCAGTTATGTGGTTTTTGCAGTCGGGTTTTTTGTTTTTATTTATGTTTATTGGTATAGTTAGTTAGTCCTTTTTGTTTTAGTTTTTATGTTATGTAAATAGGTAGTTGTGTTATGTATAGAATGGTGCCGATTCTCTTGTCACAAAATTCTCTAAACTAAACTAAAAATCACTAAAATTTAGTTTAGTCCTGTCAAACGATCAAACTCATTCTGAAATAGACTATAAATGACACAATTTAACTATAATTTAGTTTGACAGCACTAAGATGGCACTGAGATTAGTTTAGTGAAAATGCTATTCTGAATTTGACGATTTAACGATCGACGATCTAACTAAATCTATATATATATATAATATTTAATCGCGATTAAAAATGTGTGGAATAAAATTAGATGTCATGAACTAAAATTCAAACCAACACCTCGACTTCAGTTACAAAAAACAGTACTGTATTGTTTTATTTTCTTTTGCTTATATCTCGAAAATGGTGGGTCCTATCGCAAAAATAATGAAAATTTCGACCCCCTGTAAGGTACCCATACACCCTCAACATGCTGGTATTTTTTTTTTGTTTTTGCATATTTTCCATACAAAATGTGAAAAATTCCGCGCGATTGTCAAATTCGATTTTAATTGTGTCCAAATAATTTTTAAATTTAGAGATTTTTTTGTCAGAATAGCGTTAAAATTCTCATAGCCAAAAGTAAGGAATTTTAATGATAGTTTAGTTAGTTTAGTTCGGTGTACAACAGAATCGGTTCCATTGTTTATGTTCTTTCTCCAGAATTAGCTTACCCACTGACAGGTTATATGAGTTCATAAATGTTTTTTTATTTGGACTGTACATTCAATTTATTTTAATATTATTTTTAATTTAATTTTATTTGACATAATCTACTTATTACAATGTTTTATATATGAGTTGTATTGCAGTATGTGGTTAGCTAGCGACCTCGAAAATTGATAATTATTATTTTTGCCCTTGCCGGTATCTCGGTTTTGTTAATGTTATTAGTAATCAACTTTTTATTTAATTATATTCGATGGTCCTAGTTTACCATTTCTATCTTCCAGTTACAGCTATATGTAAGCGGGCACGCCCTTTGTACCTGGAGGCTTTTATTTACTTAATTTATGTTTACATTTACTTTTTATTTCTGCTAGAGTAGTTGTTTTTTTTTAAATATGTCTTTTTTTTTTTGGTTTATTGTTGTGTGCTAGCTGACTTATGGCTTATAATTGGATTTATGTTCTATGTTGTGTAGAGGTAGCGTAATGTAAATGATTTTGCATACTTTTGTATAGAATCAATGTTTTCTAACTGAACAGACAGCTGTGCTGCTGGGGAGTTTGTTGCGCCACTTCTTCTTCCCAGTTAAAGCACTAGGAAGTGGTGAAGGGTGGGCGTTTTGGGGGACTGTCTTACATATGTAATTGTGACGTTCGAAAAGTGGTGATTCTCAGCCTAGTTTGAATAAATTACTTTTGATTTTGATTTTGGTTATCAATATCGATGGTGGATCGGTTTCAAAACAAGAATATTGCAAAAAAACACTGATGTAAACAAAGCGAAACGATTTGACAGCGGTCATCCCACCGCTGGCGACATCCGCATTGAGCTTGGCGTGTGCATCCATATTAAAAAGTGCGTTTCATCAAATAGTTAGTAGCAATCTTTACCGTTTTGTCGTGTAGGTACATGTTTTGTGTTGAATGTTTCACCAGTGCAAACGCACGGTTACAACAAAACATGTTTAATCTCTAGTTCCTGTCAAAAATTGTATGGAATATTGACAGAAAATAGAGATTTCAACATTTTTTGTCTTGAATATTTCGCCAGTGCAAACGCACGGTAATGTTTCGCAAGTGCAAAAGCACCAAAAGCAAGGATTAAAAAAAAAATACGGCGACTGTTGTTAACAAAATGTCATTGTCAATGTCAAAGTCAGCCATCCATCCGAACTCCCCGCTCCGCTCTCTTCCCACCCTCTCTTTCAGAAGTTTCAACCATGGCGGCCGGGGTAGGTTAAAAGTTATCGTGAAAAATCTTGATAATCGAATCGTTATTAATTCAGTTTACATCAAAGAAACACAATATTTAACTTAATTGATGTACGATATCTTTATTTTTATAGGTACTTTACACCTATCCAGAAAACTTCCGTGCTTACAAGGCGTTGATCGCCGCACAGTACTCCGGAGCTGATGTGAAAGTAGCTCCTAACTTTGTGTTCGGTGAAACCAACAAGTCTGCAGAATTCTTGAAAAAGTTCCCAGCCGGAAAAGTGAGTGCCTTTCTGATCGAATTCGTGATAATTTCCGGTCCGTTTTTGGTGTTCATATTTCGTGAGTGTGACGTGTAAATTTTACGATTTATTGTAGGTACCTGCGTACGAAAGTGCTGACGGAAAGGTTCTGCTGTCCGAGAGCAATGCCATCGCCTATTATGGTAAGTTTTTATACCATACTTATTATATCATATAATACATCAAACAGCTGCTAGGAATAACCTACAAAAAGTATCTTGTACGGTCCGGCTTTTACAGCGGAATTCTTATGTGCTGAATAGGCAAACTGCCAGGGACTACATATGGCGAATGATTCACAGAACTTGCAATTGTTTATTAGTTATCCAGCAGATAGTTAATGTTATCCATGATATCTAGGAGACCCCCAATATGTCTAGTTATCTGAAATTATAGTTTTTTTATCGCTCTTATTGATAAACTATTGTTATAATCAATGAATAAATTAAAAATCCCATCCAAGAATAAATGTATCAGGATATGTCACTGACTTGCAACCTGTCAATGTAAGTATATGTATAAATGTAAGAAAAATTCTATTTCGCGGGCTACCCTGAAGCTTTCGCGTTAACAGAAAAGTATTTTTAACCTATAAGGCATTTACTAATGACATAATGATTTCTGTTACAAGACCCTGGGCCACCACAATGTTAGTGATCCATTACACATACTAATATATTGCTCAAAAAAATATGTTGTTAATGTTGGTAACAGTAGCTTATATTAAAATAAAGAAATGTTTAGGTAAGATGAGTGTTAAGATAATTATTTTATAAATTAAATGACCTAACTCATGTGTTACAGTGTCAAGTGCTGCATTGCGTGGTGCGGATGCAGCCACACAGGCACGTGTGTGGCAATGGGCCTCCTGGGCTGACAGTGAGCTGCTGCCTGCCTCATGCGCCTGGGTGTTCCCCTACCTCGGTATCATGCAGTTCAACAAACAGGTTCACAGTCTTCTCTATTCTAGATACCTTTACTATTCTGCATTTATAGTTAACGTTGTGAGAATGAGGCACCTAATCCTTACAGTATTTTATAACACTGGAGAAGGCGTATGCATTCATAAGGCTTCTCCAGTGTTATATACTCTAAGACCTTACCACTTGAAATAGGAAGTCATCAAGTAGATTGTTTGCTAAAGAGAGGAAACATTGGAAGGAGAGTTAGAGGAGCCCTTCATTCAGAACCGAGCCATGGAGGGGATCTTGACATGTAATGGATGGCCACCCATCTATGGATCAACCTCAGCAAACGCAGCCTATTCTGTCAATGAGACCTGTGCGACTGTGATCATTTAGCCAAGAGCCTCCCTACAATCCTACCCTTCAGCATGCACAATGTCAGGAGCTAACTCGCCCCGTTCAACAGCGGTGTGTGACTTGTGTGTGTTGCTTGCCGGGAGATTGATAGATGTGTGTCTTAATGTTTAAAATTCTGCAAGATGATGGATGAAATATAGATACGTAAAAAGTTGTATTTTTCTATTTACTGCAATTTTATCTTAACATTTTTCGATGTTTCTGATTGAGTATACACATTTTACAATTCATTCAATTTATTTTGAATTCACCTTTATTTAATTACTTACATATTATTATACATTATTATTTTTGAATATTAGATTTTAAAAAAATAGTTTTTTTTTAAATTATAAAAACTAATAGCCCACTGGTATCGGGAAGCTACCAGTGGTCAGCGCTCCAGAGAGAGGAACCTCCTAACAAACCTAGCCGTGTCCGCTTTTTGAATCAAGCACTTTATCCAGCTGCCCAACGAGGGCCTCCATAGGTGTTGGTTGAGGCTCTTGGCAATTAAGCCATTGGCTGATACGACAATAGGCACAATGATTGCAGAATCCACATAATTTGAATTTAATTGTCAGTACAAATAATGAAGACTGTTCGACATTCTGTATGTTAATGAGCATAATGTATATTTGCAGAACGTAGAGCGCGCGAAGCAAGACCTGTTGTCGGCGCTGAAGGTGCTGGACGCGCACCTGCTGACGCGCACCTTCCTTGTCACCGAGCGCGTCACGCTGGCCGACATCGTCGTCTTCTGCACGCTCATACACGCATTCCAGGTACGCGCAATCATTACGTACAACTATACTCCATTTGACCTAATATTAGATGTATAGATAAGCCTTTTTTACATTCCGTTCAACCGATTTTGAATTCTATTGTGTTGGTGGCATGACAGATAGCAGCCGCAGTAGATAGTTGGTATTGTGTAACTTTTTTTGCTTTTAATGCTATCCTTATGCCTACGGTATAGAAGTCAAAATCGGTTGAACGGACTGTAAAAGGGTTTGTTTTAATGTCTAATCTTATTTCAAATGGGGTATAGATGCAGAAAATGACGATCAGATTAATCAGGCACTAGTAAACATAGTACTTATAGATTATTTGATTTGTATAAAATCAACTTTTTGAATATTATACACTGTTCTTTACTACTAAATTCTACAGCCACTAGTTAGATCATTTTAATGTTTGCCTTTGCACCTAATTCTGAGAATTCTTTTAAACCAGTAGTCGGCGGCCGTATACGAACTAGGCTATCGTTACCTATAGTGAATATGATAACACATTCCTATAGAACCTGTCCGTGTACCTTTGTAAATAAATAAATTTGGTCAGATATCGTTCTCCTGTCCTTATCCCAATTTATTGGGGGTCGGCGCGACACGTCCGTCTCTTCCATAGACAGACGGTGAATGAATGCAATGTGCGTGTGTCCGCAGCACGTGCTGGAGCCGCGCGCGCGCGCCGAGCTGGCCAACGTGTCGCGCTGGTTCCGCACGCTGGCGGCGCAGGCGCCCGCGCGCGCCGTGCTGGGCGAGCTGCGTCTGTGCGCGGCCGCGCCCGGCGAGCCGCGCGCTGCCGGCAGGAAGGTAAGCGATGTTCCGAAAGAAGCGCACAGATTGGAGTGGACCTATCCAGTCAGTAATTGTGGAGTTCAACACGGAACTTAAGGAGCTCAAAATCTCTACGAACAATGCCAAAGAAAGGACATTAGGGTACGCCGCATAAAGTACTCAAACTGGCAGACCATCATTTAAACTAAGGCCAAGAGCACCAACAAGCAGTCTGGTTTCGCCTCAACTACCCAACGCTAGCAACAAGCTAATGAATCACGGCTTGTAACCATAGTGTGGTTACAAGCCGTGATTCATTAGCTTGTTCGGTGCTCAGTTGAGTACCGTTACGGTCTTTCCAAGTGTAGCATATGAGATTCATCACCGTAGCTTTCAAGAACAGGTAATGTCCAAATACAACCGATTCGTCAGTACTTATAAAAATCAAAACACGATAAACGCAAGTCAACAATTCAGCTTCATGGTCATAGAATCATTTGTTTCCTCTAACAGATATCTACCTACTGATATATTAATAACCATCGCCGGCCGCCATGGCCCACGCACAATGGACCACCTGAAAGACTAAAGGTCGCTGCACACAGCGGGCGGGGCGCGGCGTGACCGGGAGCCACGCGACGGCAGCGTTCACACTGCGGGCGCGATCCCGTCCCGACGCGCCCATTCACGCGACCGTGTCATGTGCGATTCATTCTTCAAAAAGATGTTGAACGATTCAGACGTGGAAACGCTCTTGCTCTTATGTGCGCTAGCTAAGAAAAAACAACGTAAACGGAAATGGGTGTATGAAATAAATCAAAAACGCCCAGCCGCGCCCCGCCGCGCCCCGCCGCGCCGCGCCCGGACTTGTATTCGCGCTCGGCGCGGCGGCTCAGTGTGGCGTCGTCCATAATATCTAGTACATTACAAGTGCTCAGCGCCGCGGCGCCGCCCGGCCACGCCGCGCCCGCTGTGTGCAGCGACCTTAAGTGCGGAAACCAAACCCTATAATAAAATCAACAACCTGTAATAAGAATAATGAATCAATATTTTGATACCTTTGTTTTATTTTATTGTAATCCAATAAACTACGCCGATTACAGATGGGCTAGTTATTAGTGTTGTATGTGTCAAGTGATCAGGTGGTATCACCCAGCTCAATATAACGGAATAATGATAATATGAAATCTTACACGGAATGGCGGGCGTACGTAATTTATTTCATTTAAAGATCGTTATATATCTTTTTTCGAAAATTCATTTCAGCGTTGTCGCCATACAAAGAAATGTTTCTACTAACTAATGCCACCATTCAAATAAAATGTAATTAATTCCTGGTCGCAGCCTTTTTTTTTAAATCCCAAATCGCCTTACAAAATTGAAGCAGCACAATCACACGCCAAGCATTTTTGGCATAGTTTCCACTTTATAACTGACTAGATTTTGCCCGCGGCATCGTCCACGTGGATTTCGGATATCGTCTCACGGGAACGTACTACCGGGATACTTAAGAAATGCTGGGTTTCCTAGACAAACTTTCATCCCCTATATCGCTATAAGATTATTTTTGAAACAAAAAGTAGCCTGTCCTTCCCCAGGATGCCATCTATCTCCTTGCCAAATTTTGTCGAAATCCGTTCAGTGGTTTAGGCGTGAAAACATAACATGCAGACAGACAGAGTTACTTTCGAATTTATGATATTAGTATGGATTTGAATGTATTAAAGCTTCGTTTTTGAATGTGGTTAAGAAGTTTATTAAACGAGCCACCAATTTTTAATGTTGTGACCAGGCATGTTGCGTATGCAGATTTTTCACATCCACGGATACGGATGCGGATCTTAAGATATATCTTTTTCCAAATGTCACTTTGCGCCGGTGGTGGCATTGTAAATTCACTTTTTTAATAATCTTTCAACTGCAGAAATCGCGCTTAGCACATAATAATCACTGCATATTCACAATTTCAACCTACAACTGCTACAATAAGCGTAACTATTATAAACACGGTATGGCTGATTTACGAGAAACAACTGATACACAATAACAGACGTGTCGGATCTTAGCACCGAACGAAATTTTCGCTTTTACTAGTCAATGAGCCAAGTCCAAGTGAATGAGATGTCCAAGTGAGCCAAGTCCAAGTGAATGAGATGTCCAAGTCCATGCGAAAGGTCCGCGGTTGCGGATATCCGTAACATCCTTGGTTGTGACGCCTTGGTGTGACGTCATCAGTTGCGAATCAAATCTATACATTTATGAGAAACTAATTTTTGAACAGTCCGTCCATTCTAGGCATGTCTTAAATGAGTGACCTTTAACTTTCAGGATGCTGGTGACAAAAAGAAGGAAAAGAAAGCTGAAAAGAAGGACCAGCCCAAGAAGAAGGAACCCGAGCCAGAGCCCGCCGACGAACTCGACGAGAAGCCTAAGGAATCCAAGGACCCCTTCGACTCCATGCCTAAAGGGTAACTACCCACCTGAACGCTGACTGCCTCTATTCTCTTATGTTAAAGCCACCATCTTATCCGAATAGTTAATAGAATTTAGGATTAACGACAGCATTAGTATGGATGCGCCTGTTCCCGGGATTTGTTTCTTAGTCGCCGCCTTTGTAACGCCGAAAAAAAAGAATTTGTCAAGCTGAAAGCTGAAGAAGAGCAATATGAAAATATCAAATAAAATTAAACAAATAAATAATAATAAGGAATCGGTTTGAAACAAAATGTCTAATCCATTGCTTGAAAAGTTCGAAAAAAAAAAATTCTGCAACGTTAATAACGCAATGAATGTTGTTGAACAGTCAAAATGAAACGAATTAGGTGTAATCTGTTACGAAAGTAAGTTACGCAATTACAAAAGCTCTAGGACCTAGCGAAGATCTGTTTTCTCCCAAATTAGTCGGAGTCAGTCGCTACGTCATTTCTAATCTTCTAAAATCTTCTAAACTAAGACCCGACTAAATCTGTGACTTTGCGCCTGATTCCGACTAATAAGTGACTAAATTTGGGAGAAAATAGATTTTTGCTAGGTGCCCTAGCTTTTGAGATTCAAATGAGCCAAGCTGGTGAAGGCGCTCCCCAGATCAGCCACCTATAAACCCTTATAACTTTTGAACCAGTGACCGACTAATTCTGATATATGGCGACGAATTAGCGAAAAAAAAATCTGTTATCTAAATTAAAATCCGTGATGGTGGCCATGCCAGTGTCACTCCTGGGAAACGAGATTTAGGAGACGAATTATACAATCTGCCGCAGAAATGTTTTCACCATTGTCTAATTATCTAGTCGCAGGCACGCAGTACGCGGTACGCAAAATACGCGCTTTGACGTGGAGTTGCGGATACCAGCCCGTATTACCTATTACCTAGTCGCAGGCAAATTGTATGATTCGTCATATTGAACTGGGTGAAATCTGCTTCCAAGTTGCTCGCAGAAATGTACCAGTGTCTAATTATCTGTGTCGAAAATTATTTATCAAATCATCCTACGACATATGCGAGACGCGAGTCCCTTCGAGCCACAGTTGTGGTTATGTCCAAATTCTAAACAAGTTCGGTTCGCTGCATCTAGTTTGACGTCTCCGCTTCGGTTCACATTCTCCCCGTTTTCGGCTGGGTTCGCAGTCATGTATGACACTGGCTTAAACGAAATTACTATCGATTGAAAGATAGTTCTTTGTACTTCTGGAATGTCAATATTAAAATGTCGTCATCCACTACCTATTCCGACCTATGGTAATCACACCATTTATATCCATAATTATTATCATGAGTATAAATATTGCAGAACTTTCAATATGGACGACTACAAGCGTTGCTATTCAAATGAAGACGAAGCCAAGTCCATCCCATACTTCTGGGAGAAGTTCGACCCTGAGAACTATTCCATCTGGTACGCCGAGTACAAGTACCCCGAGGAGCTTGCGAAGGTGTTCATGAGCTGCAACCTTATCACCGGTACGTATTCACACCTTGATTTGATTTGATTTATTTATTTACACACTTGGTGGCACATTTATTTACAACTCAGTTTATTCGCTCGCTCACTTTTTAGGGTTCTCTACGTCCTAATGAAAAAAATGAACCCTTAGGATCACTCTTGTGTCTGTCTGTCACAGCCGAATCTACTAGATCAATTAAGTTGAAATTTGATACACATGTGAATTTATGTGACCCAAATACGAACATGTAACGTTAATAAATAAAATTTGAATAATTATGGGATATCACTTTTGGGGGAAAAATAATAAAAAAAGTTAAACTATACCGTATGACATATCATATTAAAAGACTTGAGAGGATTTATAGCATGGGTATAGATAAAATATTAAAGGCAATTGCCCATCCATCCATTATCTCCGAAACTGCCGAATCAAAATATTTGTAAAAAAAGTACAGAGAATAGTTGTGTATATAAATATGAAGCTAAAGCGTAGTAGGTGCCTATGGAGAAGAACGGGCAAGAAACTCCACGGACAATCTTTTTAATAAAAATATTGGTTACATCATTCATGTTGAAATTATAGACATGTGAGAAAAATAGCTGATTTTTTTTCGCGCTTTCAGGGTTGACCCCATAGTGAAAGTTGTTTATAATGATGAGTACAATGACCCCTTAAAATATTTCGTGTATGGAAAGATACACCTTATATATCCTTCTTATTCAGTTTATGAAATATCTTTTTAATTGTTGCTCCAATATTGGAAAAAAGGAAATAGGCGCGGGCCGAACCTCGAATTATGACTTTTTACTTAGGCTAATAGAATAGCGACCGAACGCGAGCGCTCGTGACAGCGTACAGTAGTTTCTTCAAATACCTAATTTTCAAGTCTCCGACCGCATTTCCTCTTAAAAGAGAAAAAAAAGTAATAAATAAAAATAAGCCGTAACCAGCTGAGAGATGACCTCTGACCAGTCTCTACTGACGGCGCCCGTTCACGAACCTGACGCATAGTTTGGCACCATTCAGCTCAACCATTTTGAACGCAGCTAAATGATCCAACACACGCGCCACCATCAGCGATACATCTGATAATATGTATGATACACGTGCGTTACATGATTTCTGAAATCACCTCATATATTATAAATAACTATTTTGAACGACCTGTCCAACAATACCCCGTTGGACAGGCCATTCAAAAAATATATATATACCAAGGGAGAGAAAATAACATATAATATATCATCCCCAATTTACGTAAGTGGAGGTACCCATTTTTAATTTATCGGCGTTGTTAATATTATGTATACCCATACCAAATTACAACTCTAGTACTAAGCTAATCTGAGCTAAGCCGTGGACAGACAGATAGACGGACATGGCATAACTAAAAGGGTTTCTCGTTGACTATAACCCTAAAAAATTAATAGCTTATGGCACATTTAGTGCGATAGATTTGTTGTCCTCTAAAACAGTTACAAAGTGGTCGTGTGTGTAACCGGTTGCGTGTTGCAGGCATGTTCCAACGGCTGGACAAGATGCGCAAGCAAGCCTTCGCGTCCGTGTGTCTGTTCGGCGCCGACAACGACTCCAGCATCTCGGGCGTGTGGGTGTGGCGCGGCCACGAGCTGGCCTTCCCGCTGTCGCCCGACTGGCAGATCGACTACGAGTCGTACGACTGGCGCAAGCTGGACCCGGCCAGCGCCGACACCAAGCAGCTCGTGCACGACTACTTCTCGTGGACTGGCACGGACAAGCAGGGCCGCAAGTTCAACCAGGGCAAGATCTTCAAGTGAAGTCGCATAGCACTATTTATAATATTGTATAAAGTACTTGCATTTATTTTGTATCGCACCGCTGTGTCTGCCCGACCGAAGACTCGTGTCCTTGTAAGCCTAAGCAGGCACTTGAAATAAATTGTTTTTTATTTAAGCACGTGTGTTTTTTTCCTTCCTTGTCATAAACGAGTCCCGAGCTGCGACAGCGTCGACCGGCACTCTCTGTACCTGATCTCTCTTGTTGGCCTTCGTCGTGTCGCGTAAGCTACTATTTTCGCAGAATCCGGATAACATAATAGCTGTAAATGGTTGTTCTATTGTAATGTAAGGATGAATTACTGTGAAGACTGATCTGAATTTTAAGGTTCCGTACCTCAAAAGGAAACAATTAAACCTTTATAGGATCACTTCGTTGTCCATCTGTCTGTCAAGACCCTTTGTCTCAGAAATGCGAGGAGGTATCAACATAACGGGAATAATTAGAGCGTAAGCTGTAAAGTGCGCCAAATAAAATTGTGTGTGCAGTCGTTTTGAAAAAAGAAACCGGCCAAGTGCGTGTCGGACCACCAAGCACAATGCAGGGTTCCGTAGCTGGGATGAATTTATGCCAAGAACAAACTTAAAAATTGTAGTTGAAAAACATGTCGCATACGAGAGAACATTAATTTCCAACGGTTGGTCGATTATTACTCGTTAATCTACTTGGCTATGATAGTTTTCCTTTTAATTTCGTTAGGTATGTATACTACTGCAGTGAATTGTTTCACATATCCAAAAACCAACACTTGACTCCTAACAACAATAGCACTGTGCACAATGACTTGCCTTACCACATAAGGGATAATCACAAGATCGTGTTATTTGCAGATGATACTTACTGATGATGATACCTCATTTATAAAATAAAACGTCAGTTAGTCAACTTTGAACAAGTTAACGATGCACTCTCTAAAGTGGTGCATTGGTTTAATGTAAATAATCTTCTCGTGAATGAGAAAAAGAACTCATTAAATTTTCAACGCCAAATGTCAGACAGCTATCTACCAATGTTAAAGTTAATGGAATAGAGTTGGACCCTGTTGAGTCGACAGTTTTTCTTGGAATAACCATTGACGGTAAATTACAATAGGGCCCACATAGATAAAATTGTCAGGAAGGCTTAGTTCGGCCGCCTACGCCGTTAAAAAAGTTATACAGATAACTGACGTAGATACAGCCAGAATTGTTTATTTTAGTTATTTTCATAGTCTTCTGTCTTATGGGATTCTTCTCTGGGGAGCCTGTGCGGACATTAATGCTATCTTTGTTTTACAGAAAAGGGCTATTCGAGCCATTTACAACCTAGGTCCGAGAGATTCCCTTCGAGAAAAATTCAGAGAAATAGATATTCTGACTGTAGCCTCACAATATTATATTTGAAAACCTATTTATTGTATGTACACAAAAATATATCAAATTTTAAGAAAATGTCCGAAATTCATAGTTTAAGTACCAGGAATAAACACAATCTTGGTGTACATCGCACTCGTCTCCACAGAGTAGGCAACTTGTTCATGGGTCAATGTATACGCTTTTATAACAAACTTCCCGTTGACATTCGAAACTTACCCATTAAATGATTTAAAAGCTGCATTAAAACCAAACTTTGTAGAAAAGGGTACTATAAAATTTCAGATTATTTTAAGACAAAAAAGCATGGGATTGAGCTGCTCGCTCTGCTAAGCATTGTAACATGTTGAATAATATGGAAAATCATCAAAGTATATCAACCAGTTTTATTTACAAATTGACATTGGTGCCGATTCTGTTGTTCACAAACTAAACTAAATTTAAGTTCAGTGCATCTTTTTCTTTCAATTTCATTAAGAAAAGGACAGAGGATACATTTTAGTTTAGTCCTGTCAAACTGTCACACCTCCCTAAATGTTTAGACGCGATTAAAAACTTGCCAACTAAAATTACGTCAATTTACGTCAGGCGCTGATTAATTTGACAGGACTAAACTAAAATTAATCTTCTATCCTTTTCTTTAAGAAATAGAAAGAAAAAGATGCACATAACTTAAATGTAGTTTAATTTGTGAACAACAGAATCGATTATTGAATATTCTATACAAAATGACATGATTACTTTGTAAAGTATTTTATTATTGTGAATGTGAGGACTATGTGAATTTTTATTTTTTTTCGTTCTCAGTTAATTTTATCGATGGTCTGGCAATTTGAGAATTTTATGCGGCCTACCCAAATGTCCTTTTTTTGGTATTGTTCGTCGAGTCGCTGAGCTCCTTAAGTTCTGAGTTGAGCTCCGCCATTACTGACAAATGCTTGCACTGACTGGACAGGTCCACTCAAATCTGTGTGGTTCTTTCCTCAAAAGACCATTTCAGACTCGAATTTACATGGTCCTCATATGGCTTGACCAAGATTATGTCTGGACTTTAAAAGAGACTGTGGCCTCTGAGTTTGTTTCGGCCTTTCTTCTCAGAGTAGTCAGATAGGAAACGCCGACCTCATCTAGCTTATTTTTAATATTTTTTAATATGACGTGTAAAATTGATTCCAATATCCTATTTACAGAATAAACAATTTCATTTCATTTCATTTCACTATAAAGCGTAATATTTCGCAAGCGGATCCCTGAATCCAAATATGGTTTACACAAACTCAATATTTTTGAACGACCTTTCCAACGACACCCCGCACCATGGGGTAGACGAGAAAAAATAAAATCATCCCCACAATAGGTGTAGGGCAGGTGTAAAAAAATGTTTTTTATGGTTATATTTTACCACTTTGTCGGCGTGATTTATATTATGTACTTAGTATACCAATACCAAATTACAGCTTTCTAGTACTAAGAGTCTGAGCGGTCATGGCGAAACTATAAGGACCGAGTCACACCAGAATGGCAGCGGCCCCCGGCGTCGCCGCTTGCAAATAGAACTGTTTAGAAGAAACAAATGAACATATTGGCGCATGAAATGCGGTGGCGGGGGGGTGCGAGGCCGCCCGCGGTGCCGCGAGCGGCCTCGCGTCGCCGCTGCCAGCCACGGGCAGAACCACAGTCTTGCGACCTTTTCAAGCGATACTGGTCTTTTAAGTATGTAGATAAAGTTTTAAATTATTTCACACTTAAAGTGCTCGCCGCGTCGCTGGCGGCCGCTGCCATTCCGGTGTGACTCGGCCCTAAGGGTTCCTTGTTGACTACGGAACCCTAAGAACAAAAAAACGAATCCTGCTGGAGTAGGTAATGTTGCTGGAACAACGCGCACGCGTTAAATGACAACCATAGAACCGGGTTTTGTCGACGGAAGAATAGACAAAAATTACAGATGTCTCACAATCTGTTGAAATTAAATAGAAATGCTAAATATTTATTTGGTACATCGAGTGTCTTAATCATCGTTTAACAACTAATTAACTAACAAACAAACCGACATTTAAAATATTAGTAGGTTCTAACCGTTGTCATAAATAATAAATTTCGTGAGTTCTAAGCTTTAAATGTCTGTTTCGTAACATTTTTTGTCCATCGTATATTAACGGTTGCTAACAGGACGTAACGAATGTAGATCGTTATAAAACTAAATTAAAATACAAACAGTATTATCAGAAACCAATCAAATACTTTTATGCCTTCAGCAGTGTTTAAGTTATGTTTTCTGTGAATATTTCAAGAGTCTACCTGTTGCCGTTATCAATATGGAGCAAAATAAAAAACCGGCCAAGTGCGAGTCGTACTCCCGCACGAAGAGTTCCGTACCATTATCTATAAAAACGGCCAAAAAATCATGTCTGTTGTATGGGAGCCCCCTTAAATATTGATTTTATTCTGTTTTTAGTATTTGGTGTTATAGCGGCAACAGAAATACATCATCTGTAAAAATTTCAACTGTGTAACTATCTCGGTTCATAAGATACAGCGTGGTGACAGACGGACAGACAGACAGCGGAGCCTTAGTAATAGGGTCCCGTTTTACCCTTCGGGTACGGAACCCTAAAAACAGTCTACCTACCTACTTGCGATTCGGCGAACATGCTTCATGCGCTACAGTTACAGAAATCGGACAGCCTCATCAGCACCTTGAACGGTTGAACGTAGGTACCTACAGTTTTGTGTAGTTACAGCTGCGAACGGCAGACGAGGGGCTGCTGCTGCCCGTGTGGAGTTGCTGAATGGGTTTGTGTTTCAGCCGTCGCAATCCAAAGGGGTAAATTAAAGACATTCAATGGAAAGCAAAATTCATATTTTCACGTCTCAGACTTTTGCCTATAACTGATAGATTTTCTTTAACATTATTACATACATTTCTTACATATTATTGCGTTAATGAAATCAACTAACATTACGATAAAATTGCTAAAGTAAAAGTCGCAGATGCAGTCGCCAGGTACTAAAGAGAAGCGGACAAGATAATAATATACAGTATTCTGCACCAACTGTAGCGAGCTATTCAAGAAATACAAGTGAAAATATTAACATATAAAGTACTTACACAATCATAACAGTTATAAATGCATTAGTTGCGCGTGGACTAGCCACCTCAGAGTCGCGTAGATATGCCACGCGTCTCACTGACGATGGCCTGCCGTGCTGCTAGCCAGTTAGTCTTCGCGTTTACATACAAGTAGGTACCTACTCATATAACTTTAACCGAACCGATATTACGTACTTAGCCATTTGGTCGGTTGGTCTTAACTTAACGCGAAATCATTTTATTGTACACACGGCTATATAATACATCAAGCTATACATTTCCAGTAGGTATAGGTACGCTGACCTCGCATTGTAGGTACAGAAATCCTATAAAATGCGAGATCAGCATAAATTTAATAGTCCGGTGAAAGTAGACATGTTATAAGTGCAAAAATTCGCATAGAGCTGAAATAGGCCTATCGGGGAAAGCACGTTAAAAAAAACACGCCAAGTACCTACACTACCTCCCAAGTGGCGTGGAAGCGTGTGCATATTATTATTATGAAGAATACAACTTTTTCAACCATTATATTATCTCAGAAACGGTGACGTTTAGGAGAAAAATTGTACCTACCTAGACAATTATGATAGATAATTGAATAATCAACAATTTTTGTTTGATCTAGTTTTATCATAAAACTTACCGTTTGGCAAAAAACCACAAAAACCCCATATTCGCGAACATTGTAATTTTTTTTTTTTTTTGTAAGTGTGGGTTGGACATTTCATTTATAGTGGTGTTCCGTGCATTCGTACCAATTTTCAGCTCTATGCGAATTTTTGCTAACCTACCCCTATTTTTTGGGCTAACTTACCGGATTAAAACTGGAAATGTAGGTATAGTTTGATGTGTAGCCGTGTGTACCTACATTTTGTGTTACGTCCCAAAAAGCTCAATTTGCTAAAACATTGAATTATGTAGGTAGGAGGCAGTGACAGCAGGCGATGAATCAGATATATATACTTAAGTATATTTTTTTTATCTTTGAGTCGAGGTTTTTGGTCATTTTGGATTGGGTACATATGGTTCATTTATCTACTAGGTACCTACTGGGGTGTGGACCTGGTTACTGTTTACTAAACTAGACCTACCACACTAGTACAAACATATTGGTCCATTTTGTGTTAAACTTACCGTGCAACTTATCGTAACTAAAGGTGGTTGGTTCTATGAGTATCTGATGAAAGTGTAAACTAACCGTGGTCAGGTTAAATTCTTACGCACTAAAGGGAATTAGTAACACATTCATCTGTACCTATTTAGAAGGTTTCAACTTTAGGTAGGTACTTATATCTCACCACTTTACAACAATAAAATTATTGTTTGAATAAGTAGGTAGGTACCTAATAGGTATATTTATATTGAAAAATCATCGACGAAAATTTAGGATAAAAAATGAACCTCAATAATTTGTCAAATGAAAAAGCATCTGGCGATTTCAAATTAATATTTCTGCTATAAGTAGGTATTCAAACAATCAAAACAAAAAGCTCGATTTGTAAGTAATTACAAATTAAAATCCACAGCCGCATTTGTTTACATCTTCATCAGCTACTTACTTTTGGAACAGACTACCTATATAGCTAGCTCTCACTACACTCACGTTGAGCCGCTATAAGAAATACACAAAATATTTATGAGAGGTGGACCCTGTTAAAACAAAGTAAGTAAGGCCCGGTATCCACCAAAGTGGAAAAGAGAGGAGACGAGAGGAGATGTGTTTGAATAAACCAATCCGATTGCTAAGCGGAGAAGAGATGTGGAAATAACGAAATCCGATTGGTTTATTCAAATACATCTTCTCTCGTCTCCTCTCCGCTTTGGTTTTACCGGGCCTAAGTGTAGGTAGGTACTACAGGATCGGTTTGGGACCGATCTTATGTCAGCTATCGAATTGCGTACAATATGATCTAATTTGTTTCATTTTGACAGTTCAACAACATTCATTGCGTTATTTACGTTGCAGAGCAGATAAGCAGATTTTTTTTCGAATTTATCAAGCAATAGTTTAGACATTTGTTTCAAACCGATTCAGTTTCTGATGATCGTGATGTAGGGTGCAGATCAGAGTCCTGGCTTCTTTTCATGATAACGTAAACTAAGGTTAAGTTTTCGCTTAGTGAGCTTTTTGGTATTTCACGAAACATTTAAACACATTAATAAGTAGCTTCTACCTACAGTCGGCTCCAAAAAGATGTATACACGGACAAGGAACCATTTTTGTTGTCTCAAAACATCTATATTTACACCCTTTGACCAAAACAAGGTACCTACCTAAACTGCTTATGTTTCACAAATATATATGTATAACTATCTACAGTAAGCTAATCATTCAATAATAAGGTAGGTAATACCTAATTCTAAAGTCCATTCAAAAGTTCAACTAGGAGAGGAGGTGTTAGAAATAAGTAGTTAAGTTGAAAATGCGATGTCATCAACAATTTGTCATTTACCTACTCTAACACGTCAGACTGACTCATTATTATTGTCATGATAACGATCATATCTTAAGGTACCTAGTCAGTCACCGGGAGCATTTACTTGTAATGAATAATTCGAGTACCTATTTCAACAGTGAGGGCGAGCATTATACAGTGCGCCATGCAGCCCATGCACCATGAATTATACAATTCGTAACATTGCGCCAGTGAGTGCAGAAAACTAAGCATTAGATAGGTACCTACACTTGAATCTATGTTACATGTAGGTAACTCACAGTTCGAGTCAGAGCGGTTACAAAAGCGAATGCTCTAGTCAGTGCGTCGAGCTGGCGTACTTCGGCTGACGACCTAAAAATGCTACTGATGCCTCGATTGGCGAGGCCATCTACTGGGTCCAACTCATCTGAAAACTAAAGCAACATAAGCAAATAAATATAAAGCATACCTACCTACTATTTGTATTTCGAATCCAAAATCTAAAAACGAATGACTGGAAACTCTTCCAGTATTCAGAACCCCAATTAACTAACCCTAACTAAAATATTTTTTTCTGTACATTCTAGTCGGTCATTAGAAATGAGGTACATGCTAATCGGTTTTGGTCGTAGGGGGTCACAGTTCTAACCAAACCTAACCTAACCTTTTTTTGCGATTACAAATATTTGACCTAATCGAACTAGTTCGGTTCCGGGTAGTATATACCTACTTTATTATTCGAATAGAGACATCATTGATTATGGAAAAAAAAATTACATGTTTTTTAAATTATGCCAAATTGACAACCAAAGTCAGCGCCGGCAGCCAATTCAGCGACCGGCGCCGGCAACGGACACACTTCCTAAATTGTAACCTATGTTTTGTACCTAAACGGCGGTACAATGCTATGGAACAAAGGTTATTAACAATAAATGGTTCCTTCTTCGTGTTAAATCGTTTTGGGACTGACTGTAGCGGCAGCGAGGAGGGCAGCAAGCGGGCACGGTGGTTGCTCCTGACGTGAACAGTCACTGAATGATTCTGTAACTTGTACCTATATTATACATAATTAGGCAGGTGCCGCGACTGCAGGTCCTCGTCGTCGCTCTTATACACGCTTAGGGCGGATTCGACCAAACTCGAATTTATACACGAGTAACTTTAAGGGGAATAGTCTATTCCACGATTTTATTCTCGAGTAAAATCAACAGTCGTTTTTCCATGCAATCTAACGTATAACTTACTATACTTTGATTAGCTATGCACGAATAGCGGAGTAAATCTGTGAATGAATGTAATACCCGGCAAAAAAACATTGTTCTCCAAACGGGACGGTGCAGAAGCATAACTCATCTCAACTCTCATTTGCAGTATTGCAGCTTGGGAAAGTAGGTAGCTGTCAATGTCAATGTACAATTTATTGTTTGCCTGTCGTGATTGTCAGCTGGTAATGAAGCGACCGCCATTTTATTATTTTCGGATAACTTGTTTACTCGATGCATTTCGGCGGTATAACGATCTACTGCCGAGATTAAGATTTGGTAAAACGAAAAGTTGTCTAACTCTAGAGTAATTAGTGATTTTATTCCCAGGATAAGACTTATCTAAGTTTGGTCGAATCCGCCCTAAGTAATAATTTTTGGTTCTCATTTTTGAGTGTAGGCTTGCTACACTGTTCGGATCGGCACATTAAATTCGATAGTATTTGTTGAACAACAAAGCCCACCCGAAGTGATTACTTAGATTCGGCTCGGGCCGTTCGGTAAACTCCATTCGGTAGGTCTAGGTATATCTTCACTGAATTGGCATGTTACATTTTTACCGCCCACCTCGGCTCGCGGCATGGCCGCACTCTGCACTGACCGGCCTCTTTCCCGAACCGAAAATCGCATAGGTACATGTATTGTACGTGGATATCCACGTACAATACATGTACCTATGCGATTTTACCGCACGACTCGTGCTAGCGATGTGCAGTCAGTACATTTTGCATAGTTTCGAATAATTGGCGCTCAAAGTTTATCGTCACATTTTTACTTTTTCTGAGTTGTTTATTAACTTATTTAAATTCAGATTTTTGAAATATGTAGCCTAAGTAAAGTATTACTTAATTTGTGCAATCATTAAATATGCGTATTTCTATTAGAATGCTTTTAAATGATTTTTTTATCTAGTACGAGTTTAACATAGGTACTTACGCTATCCTTATTATATTATCCTTATTGAAAATTAAAGGTTCCCCGTTAAGATATTAAAATGGCAGTCACATCAAATTGTACAGCTCATTGCGCTGATTCAAAAATCTATGTTTAACTCAATTTGGCCAAAAATGTACTTACTGCAGTTGCAAGCGCAGCAGAATGCCAAGTTGCCGACCCGAACAAGTGGTTAGAGAAGATAGTGAAGTGCTGCGAAGTGGAGGAATCGACTGTTTCGTTTGGGTGTAAACAGTAGGTAGGTAGGTAGCTGACTGCCACCCACCACGTGTTCAGTTGCACGATTCACATTCTATTAGAAATACAGGAAGTACCTAAATAAGTACAAATCTATTTCATCACAAAGTAGTAAGATACGTACCAGTTAAACGTTCATTACATTACAATGACAAAGACGGTTATACATATATACCACACGCTTGCCCAAGTCCATAGCATGTTACATGTAGTGAGTGTGATCTGATGCAGGAGAACATGCGCGTCAGACGCGCCTCAAGCGTCTTGCTTGCTGTGTGACATGGGCTCGGCAGCTAGCGGCGCGTGGGCCGCTCGTCACTGACGCGGTAAGGCAGCTGTGCTACACAAACTTGCTGTGTGACAAGGGCTCGGCAGCGGCACGTGCGCCTCTCGGCACTGACGCGGTAAGGCAGCTGTGCGACACAAACTCGTTCCGAGTCCAACATTCGTCACCATCGTACTTTTAACATACGACTATCTACCGTACCGTAAAAATCACAATGTACACTTCGAACAATTCAATAAACATCAAAAATGCAAAGATCAACGGTGGCTAATAGGAGAGATATAAACGACGCTATAAATATACATTATATTATAACCTAATGAACCGGGTAAATTTACATCTCAAAAATGATAACATCTGCTGCCAGTCAATAGAGAATATAATTTATAAAACGTTAAAGTTGTAAAGTGTGTCAAGTGTGTGCGCCAGCGCCGCGGCGGGTCAGTGCGAGCGCGACTCCTGAAACATAAAGCGTGCGCCATCAGCGTGACGTTACCCGCCGCCACCGCCACTGTTGTACTGTTGCAGTGGCGGAGTCGTCTGAACGACGGACTTCTGGTATTTTACGGGGTTCATTAGCTGGCGACACTTCACAGACGTGAAGTCGTCGTGATTTATGCTTGACAAAGGTGTCGTAGGTACCTACGGTTTACTAATGTTTGCCATAATTTAAAATGCAATAATTTTATATACCACACTTGTATTTGCCATAATTGCATTAGAAATAACGCTTCAGTTGCCATAATCGTGAAATTACATAAAATCATTTTCACTAATTTCATTGGTCATAGATAATAGTGCAAGTAAATAATTATGAGGGGGGACGATTATGGAAAACATTAATAGTGCAAATAATTTTATGGAAAATAAGACAATACCGATGTTGAAGTCTCCACAGACAACAACTGTTTTATTACTGAAACAAGTCTTTAATAATACCTACATCTTCCATAGAGTTCTAAAAAATATTTTTTAAGCGCATGGGGGCCTGTACACGCTCATTCCAATGAACTGCTCAAGCTCAATGCAAGCTATTTCAATAACTCACTCAACATATAAGCTCACAATATCCTTACGTTTTTTTAAATTTCATATTGCTACGAACAATTATTAAAGAGTCACCACGTATCATATTAACTCTGCTGAATGAGCTGGCAACCTGGTGGTTATAAAAGCTGAACATGAATTGGTGGGCTTTTAACCAATGTTCAGTTACATATAAGATATCAATATAGGTAACCAGTGGCGGATTTACAAGTTTTATTTATTTTATTTATATGCTGTAAAGTTTTTGCCGCCCTTGCCCCAACACAACAATTGTCATGACCTAGATTATTTTTCCAAACCAACAATTTCGTTGAAATTGTAAGTAGGTAAAATAATTTTTGGGTATATTTTTGAGCTAATCAAAGCTCAATCATGTTCGATTAATAAGGCGGGGTAATGCATGCTACTTACACAATAATGTACATTGGTAAACGTGAATAAATAATCTTTTCAACACACTTGCTCGTAAAGTGGCTCTTATTCAACCGCTTTTAGGTTCATAATGCAGTGTATTATAGAAGCGTGCTTTTTAATTTATATTACCGCACTAGTGCGGTAATGTGTGCCACAGATAACTATTTACTCGTCGGAGTAATGACATGGCAGTATGGAATTAGTAAGTACGATCATGGCAGCATGGAATTTGTATCAAATAGAAATTGTTTTTGGTGAAGTTTTTACCAAAAACATGCGCTCAAAAGCAAGTTTTTTTTATTTTAATGAACCATAAACAAACCAGTGGCGTTTAATTATGGTAAAAAAAATCCCATGCATGCCCATGGGATTTTTTTTTACCATAACTAAACGTCGGTGAATACATTGAATTAGTAAGAACTATCCTACTAATAAATGAGCATTCTCTATTTACACCCGAGCAGAGACTTACGCTTTTTTCCGAGACGAGACACTTGACCCGACGAACCGCGCTGGCCTGCCCGAGTGCCACCGCGTTCGCGCGGAATATAATGCTATAATGTTCCCACTGCTGGGACACGGGCCTCCTCTCTGTGAGAGGGAGCGGGCCGTAATCTACCACGCGGGCCCAGTGCGGGTTGGTAGATGTCACATGTCTTCGAATTTTTGGTTCTAGGACATGCCGGTTTCCTCACGATGTTTTCCTTCACCGTTTTGAGAGCAGTGGCGATGAAATAATTTACACTAAGTAAAGCGCCTGTCAGGGTTCGAACCTACGACCTACAACTCGTAAGTCGTGGCCGTTACCACTGGACCACCACTGCTCAAAACTCTATCTATACTATTAAATAAAGGTTTATATCGTCTGTGGCAATTTCAGTCTAGTCAAAGTCAGTATATTGTTCACTACCTTAACCCACCCCATTTGCATATTAAGGCGGTATTACCAGTGTCTTTATTTACACCCGCGCGCGTATCCCTAGCGGAAAAAACAAAACTAGCCGCCATTTTCCATAAATATTTGTTAACTTTTTTGTTGTGTGGTTAAAATCATTATTAATTAAAAATGTCGATTTCGCGTAGGGGAGAAGAGCGTAAATAATAATAAATAGATTTGACTCCGCCATGGTACGATTAGTTATAGTTTTTTTTTTTTTTAATTGTTTGTAAAGTTTTCAATAGAAACTCCGGATAGTCAGTACCTAGCAACAAAGGTCAGTTAAACTTTACAAATCTATCATCTCTATATCTAGTTACGTTATTGTAGCATAAATATTTACATCAAGAATCTGTTTTTTGCCTCGCAAGTGTGTTGAAAAACGTCGTATGAAACGCGTGTGCATTGATTATTACACTCTCGGCTACCTTATCCAAATACCACCTCGACTGTAATATCCAATAGAGCACACTAGTATCACAATGTACTATTATTGCGCGTACAAACAGTTTAAAATAATCAACAACAAACTAGAACATGGAAGTTTGCTACACGGATAGTACAATGATTGAGGAAGAGTAAGAGAATGATTGGGGAAGTTGGCAAAGTTTGTTGCAGTCTTCTATTCTGTAAAACACCAGAAAACAGAAAACCGTCATGCAGAAACCTTTTTGATTTCTATGAGGCAGAAAAAAAAATCCGTCCCCTTTGCCGCCCTAAAAATCTGCCTCCCTTGGCTCAAGCCTACTCATCCTGCTGGTAAATCCGCCACTGTAGGTAACTACAGTTCATGAACAGCTCCAATTCTAATTCCTTACCTATCATACCCTGTATATTTAAAGTAAAATGTTTTGAAAAAATGTTATCAATTATAGTTAGGGTACTTTTTACGATAGTATTCATTCACTAATAATAGGATTTGGATGTTTGGAACACTAATAGTTATAACTAACAAAAAGTACTAGGCTTGCATGAATTCACGTTTAGATTATACTGTCTTTAAATAAAAATCAATTGCCAAATGTATCAAAGATTATCACTAGAAAATGACTCGACCGATTTGGCTGCCTTTTTTTGTTGAATGCTTATTTTTTTATTTTTTATTAATTAAACGGGGTTTTTGTCCAGTAAGGATATGCCAACCCCATCATACCTTATATCAATGTAAGTACACTTAGATATGATACTAAAAAGCTGCTGCTCACTGCTGAATGACTAATACTAAATTACATAGTTTTTTGGCTGGTTCCGATTTTTTTTTTAAAAACGTTGCCCCACACTAAGAATTTCTTCCTGTATCGTGGGTGCGTTTACAAACATAGTAACTCACATACACTAACACCCAGACCCGGAACAACTACTTGCAGATCATACAAATATCTGTTCAGTGCGGGGATCGAACCCGCGACACGTTGCGCAGCCGTCCATCGCTCAGCCACTGCGCTAACCGTGTCGTATTTAGGCTTTGCCAAAATGCTTTGAATCAGACCTACATCCAGCCTATTTAACTTTAATTCGTTCAGCAGCAAGTCGCGTTCATCTTTATTCCGGACACATTCCATCAGCAAGTGCTGAACATCTTCAATTTCATTACAAGTTAAACAATTGGGAGAATCAGACTTTTTCATTAAGAAAGTAAACTTTGCTGATGGATAGTGTCCGGATCTAAGTCTAAAAGCTAGCTTAACATACTTTCTACTCAAATTAATGCCATCAAACCAAGGGACACGAGGAAGCTCACCCTGTATGGTTTTATACCATATACCTTTATCTAAAGATTTACTATCAAATACTTGTTTCGAATCATCATAACATATCGATTTAAATCTAGGTACTAATTCCCAATGATCCGGTAAGTACTCAATTACCCTGCCGTCTACAGCCGCCAACTTAGCTATACCGTCAGCTTCCTCGTTCCCTATCAGACCAATATGTGCTGGGACCCATTGCAGCTTTAATTCTATACCCCTTTCATTAAAAATAATAATATCTTTCAGGATGTCATAAGCTATCGTTGCACCTTTGCGAACAGAGGCGCATCGAGCCACATGTTGCAAGGCACTCTTGATATCTGAAAAAATAACAATTTTGTTCAAGTTATGATTCATTCCGTAGGATAAGGCCTGATATATTGCAATGAGTTCCAGCGTCATTATTGATACTTCACAATCGATTTTACATCCTACTTTATTTTGAAAGGTTTTGTCATAGAATCCAGCTCCCAGACCCAGATTACTTTTGGACCCGTCGGTAAATATTCTATGCCAGCCATTATATCTCTCGTTTAATTCGGCGATGACCTCGTTCACTAATATACTAGGGTCATAACAAATTTTAGAACATTTAATACTATCAAGATTTACACTAATAATTTTTCTAATATCAATTGCGCTAACCCAAACATCTAGATCAAACATACTAAGAATACGAACAGAATTAACATTAAATTGACAAACATCTCTGTAAGTTTTCACAAGCAAAGGTTTCTTCTTGTTTTCCCAATACTTTACATTAAAAAGAGCACTTAGATCCGAAATATTATTAGCAGTTACATTATTGGTCCACGAAATTACTTTCAAACTAAAGGTATTTATATGCCAAGTATTGTCTTCTCAGGTATAACGGTATTATATTTAACTCGCTTTCCATTACGTGAATCGGAGAACTTTTAATAAAACCCCCTATTACCCTCAAGGCCTGATTTTGCACTTTATCTAACTTCAGAGTATGTGTTTTCGCACTGCAATCATAAATAAAACAACCATAATCCAAACGGCTTCTAATTAACGCGATATACATTCTGCGCATGTGCATTGTATGTATTCCAAATGAGCTACCCGCAAGCAATTTTAATATATTTAAAAGTTTTGAGCATTTTTCAATTACTTCATTTATGTGTTTGCCCCAACGTAGACTCCTATCTAACCACATACCCAGGTATTTGACGCATTCAGAGAAACCC
Organism: Lithophane ornitopus; assembly: GCA_948473465.1. Taxonomy (NCBI): domain Eukaryota; kingdom Metazoa; phylum Arthropoda; class Insecta; order Lepidoptera; family Noctuidae; genus Lithophane; species Lithophane ornitopus. The sequence goes on along the minus strand of OX419624.1, from coordinate 315,216 downwards.
AAATTACATCCATATATCTTTAAAGTGGGTAATATTCTTCTGCGACCCCTACTAAAAACACAGTAATTTGACTTCGTCGAGTCGGAGATAATTCTAAGCCCAGTTCACTTAACAACGTAACTATGGAATCGAGAGCACTTTGCATAATATATGTTTCACATTTAAAGATATCCTTGTCTTTAATATACAGTACATAATCGTCTGCATATTGCGACAATACTGCACTTAGTGGCAATTGGCCTATCCGATATGTTATTAAATTAAAAATTAAAGGGGATAGAGGATCTCCCTGAGCTAAGCCTCTATTGGTCCATCTGGTAAGAATTGAGTCAATATTATCATACAATTTAGTCTTTCACTTAAAAATGACCTTATGGTCATTTTTAAGTGTAAAAGTAGGATCAAAGTACTTGCAAAACTTTGATCCTACTTTTAGTTGGTCCAACATGTTCATGGCTACATCAACAGACACATTATTGTAGGCATTTTCAATGTCCAGGAAACATGCTAAAGTTGGAAGGTTGTTAGAGAATCCTATTTGTACATATGTAACCAAACGGGTAATTGCGTCCAAACAGGAATAAGATTTCCTGAAACCAACCGTATGAGAAGAGAGAATACTTTTCTTTTCTGTGTACCACTCCAAACGTTTAAACAACATTAAGTGAAACATTTTACAGAGACATGAAATTAAAGAAATTGGTCGAAGCTTCATTTCAGAACTATTATTATTGGGTTTAGGTATAGGAATTACTTGGATATTTCGCCATTGATGGGGTACAATACCAGAGCTGAAAAATTTATTATATAATGTTAAGTAAGAATAATTTGGCTAGATCAGGTAAATGATAAAGCATGGAATGTGAAATCGCATCCTCGCCCGGTGCTGAATCTTTTTTTTTAAGGCAGCATTCTAGCTCCTGAATACTGAAATTGCCCTCTAAAGTTTCATTAACGGAAGCAAAGTTGGGCATAGAATTTAAAACATAATCGGGAGTAAGTGAATACAATAACTTCTTTTGTTTATCAGGAGGAGGATAACTTTTTGTTTGTCTGTAACCTTTTATCCACCTTACGCGGCGCCACATTTCAGGTGCAGAAACTACTTGCTCAATGGAGTCGCACAATTTTTGCCAACCTAATGACATAGCTTTGCTTATTAATTTTTGTGATTCTTTTGTTTTCACTTCTAGCTTACTTAAATTATCTGGTGTAGGGTTACGGCGAAACTGAGACAGCGCCAATCTCTGTGCAACTACCCTAGACAATTCCGTGTTCCAGTAGTCTTTTGGCTTAAATTTATTTGTGGGATTAAAACAATATTTAATATAAGGAATATGCTTATCTCCCGCATAATTAATTAGGTTTACAAACAAGTCAATAATAATAACCTTCAGGAGATTTACTCCTGAAGGTTATTATTATTGTTATAAGAATGAAAATTGTTTGCTAATGTTTTACGATATTCCACCCAATTAACCTTTTTATAATTTCGTTTTTTAGTAGTACTGAAACTATTTGGAAAATTAATTGACATTTTAATGATTAAGTGATCAGTACCGATATTTTCGTTGAGCACTTGCCAACCGAATTTCACCGCGATATCGGATGATACAAATGTAACATCTGGTGAAGTTTGTTGCAGATTCCCATTAACCAATTTCACCCGCGTAGCCATTCCGTTATTAAGATAAACGAATGAATTATCTAGAGCTGAATCCATAATTTGTATACCTCTTGTATCGGTTTTTACCGACCAGTTGGTGTGATGACCGTTAAAATCTCCCGCTATTATATATAGTTAGTATATATTAGTATGTATTAGTATGTATTAGTATGTATTAGTATGTATTAGTATGTATTAGTATGTATTAGTATGTATTAGTATGTATTAGTATATATATAGTTGATTTGGTGAACGATGTAAAAATGTCATCCCAATGGGATTGTTGGGTGTGCACCGAGGAAGGACAATAAACACTTACAACACATTCCACGTCTTTACAATTAACTAATTTTACACAAACAATTTCTATTCCCGAATTAGAAACATAAATTGGATTCAAACAAGACTGAATGGACTTATGCACCAATATAGCAACGCCCCCATATGAATCTACTCTATCTGATCTATAAACATTATAACCATTAATATTAAGGTGAAATTCATTATCCAGCCATTTTTCACTTAAAATAGCAATATGTATACTTTCTTGATTTAAAAGCTCCCTAAATGATATTAATTTTGGCCGTAAACTTTGTGCGTTCCATTGAAATATGTTTATGAGTATATTATCTGGAGCATTATTACCCATTTATAAAGCTAAAAAACTTTTCAATAAGCTCACCTTTAGAAATCAGTAATATCTTCAAAAATTCCTCCCACATCATTTTAAAAACCGAGACAACTTTAACTTCTAATTTATCTTCCGACATAAAAATGCACTTCATTTAAAACAATTGTTAAGTAAATTCAAATCTATACCGTAAATGTTCATTTTGTTGTTTATCCTTATCTCCCCCTTCTTTCTGCGTTATTTCCATTTCTTCTTCCACTGCATGTTCCGACACAGGTTGAGCTACTTCTGTTCTGTGCTGCGCCTTCCGGTTTTTATTAGACTGTGAAGATGTGGACTTACTAAATCTTGGTTCTACCGTCGCCTCGTTAGTGCCTTCCATTGAGTATATAATCAATGGCGATGGTTCTCGATGCACTGTCGACTTAGCAACTATGTCACTATACGTTTCCACACCTCTTGCTGCACATGTTGTGAAAGCAGGTCTATGTGAATTTTGAGATAAACTCACAGACTTTTTGCGATTCTCCATAAATGATTGAAGAGCTCTTCGGTAAGGTACCTGTTCCTTACTCATAATTAAGGCTCGTGCAACAGACGCGAAATGGCGGGCGCGACAGGCAGCGGTACCTTTGTTGACAAAGGTACCGCTGCCTGTCGCGCCCGCGATTTCGCGTCTGTTTGCACGAGCCTTTATTCTAATTTGCTTTTCTTTGAAATATAACGGGCATGTTTTATCTAAAGCAAAATGTGGACCTTTGCAATTTAGACATTTAAATTATTTCATGTCGCAGTTTTCATGGTTACCTCCACATTTTGGACGTAACTTCTTTTTTGTTGGGCAAAACATAACAACATGCCCGAACTGCCAACACCCTGAACATTTAGTCACAGGGAACACGTACGCCTCAACTTTAAAGCGACAGTCGTATGCGTATATGTGTGGTGGTAAGACATTTCCCTTAAAACAAACCCTTACGGTCTCACTGTCGGACCATTTACTCTCAGCGTCCAATCTTTTGAGTCGTTTCACAGAAATAATTTCGGTCTCACTTTCTAATACATTCTGAAGCTCTGTTTCACTTAATTCCATGTCTACTCCTTTTACAATTCCATAGGATAATGCCAGATCATTCACCTTCTGACATCTGAAACACATCTCTTTAAATTTCTGACAATCCAGTAATTTATTGGCCTCCTCCTCTTCATTAAACTGAAGTAGTACTTTGTTCATACTTTTATATTTAATTCTGATGATCCCCTTGATGTTCTCAGTTGTGTTTCTTCACGTTCTCGTTGATAACTAGCTTAAACCTCCGAATCACTGACATCTTCATCATCAATAATTTCCTCCATTAAACACGAATAATGTAGGTACTCGTAAAATATTTAATCACTCGGCAGAAACAACAACAAGCGTGCGCTTCGCGCGCGATTCACCGGGTGAGTGGTTGAATGCTTATCTGGACAAGGTTTGTATGAATGAAAATTTCGACACCCCCCTCACGTCTGTGGAGTTTCGCTAGCTAATTTAATTTTACCCTTCATAGGCAGCTATGTATATTTACCCCGTCGACGTGTGCGTCGGGGTGCAGGTCCAGGTCAGCGGTGAAAGGCGACACCTGCACGCGCAGCTGCACGCGCGCCTCCTGCTCGCACTCCAGCGACGACGAGCTACAACACATGAATGTTGCTGAGCAAGTTCACTGCCCTCAGAGCTGCCAGTAGAGCCAGTTTATATCATACCGCTGGGTCCCAGAAATGGTCCCAGAATTATACGAAATCAAATCTGATTAAATATACAAAAAATACCGCAGAACTAGTTTTTTTTTATTCGAACCAGCGTCCAACAATACAACCATCCATGTTAAGGGTACGTACTTCCCCTCCAGGTCTTGGTTCTGCTTTCCATCGTTTACAATTGAGGCTAAACGTTGTGTACTGTAGTATGAATTCGAATCATGCTGTTTCGAATAATGTTCCGAATCTCATAATACTTTGGTAGTGGAAACATGGAATGCGCAGAAGGGTAGGTAGGTACCTGACTTGCAGCGGCTGCATGTCGTCCTGCAGCAGCGGCAGCTGATCGTCGTCGCGCGCGTGCGCGTGGCACTCGCAGCGGCAGTGCTCGGGCTCCACGTAGCTGAATACGACGCCGGCACCGCCTGTGCCGCCCGCCGCGCCGTCCGCGCCGTCCGCGCTCGCTGCTGCCGCTGGCAATGTCTGAATGCGTTTCGGCTGTTTTCGTCGCTCTGGCACCTCCTCAAAATCTATCCACTCTGTTTTCGGACGCGAGTCGAAACCTGATGGTAAGATGTGTAACAACTCATAAATTTTTCAACATCTGTTTTTAGGATTTCGAACCGAAATGGTAATCATAACCCTCCTTTTTGCTTCGCAGTAATCGAGTAAAAAGAAACCCTAAGGGCCTGCGCCCGCAGGCGGCGCGCTACGGCAACATTGAAACTATGACACGGTATGCATATGCATTATACCGTGCTTAGGCATACCGTGTCATTGAAATTTCAATTGTATTGTCATATTATTAAGCTATATAGCACGGCACGGCAGCCAGTGGGTGCAGGCCCTTATGTTGTGACTTGGTTTGTCTGTCTATCTGTATGTCGCAACTGTTTATTTCAGAAACTAGAGCTACCGACATGAATTGTGGAATCATTATGAATAATTATGCTTACCTATGCAGTAGGGCGCACGTCTGTGGAAACCCTGACCTGGCATAGCTTACACCTAAACCTAAGTAAATAGCAATGGAAATAATTTTTGTTAAGTACGAGCCGGAAAGATTGAAAATTAAATTGCAAATTGCCGGCGTTTCAGCATTTATGGCAGCCTTAAGGCGCTGACAACAGCCAAACGGTAAAATTAGGCTTGACTTAAACAAAAAAATTGCGAAATCTATATAGTTTGTGATAGCGGAAAAAAAAAAAGTGTAACTTGAACATATTTCTCAGAACTTCGTTGTTTCCAAAACATGTTTTGAAAAAAAAACTCGACACAAATTAACGGTAAACTAACCTCTTACCTTGAGTTTAATCCAAAATATCTGTATTAAATATCAACCTACGTTAGTGTTTTAATTAATAAACAAGAACGTCTTATTTGAATGTAGAACTTGGTTGTTGTTGCTTTCGATTATTCAACTCCATTTTTGAATAAATCGATAATTGCTTCATATTTTGCAATAAATTCCAAGCGTCATCGCGCTTCTCTTTCTTTTCTATGCAATCCGACAGTGACCGCGGTTTATTTGTTGTCAGCGTCTTAACTTACTTTCACTTCCGCTGCGTGTGCGCGGTCGGTCAGGACGCCGCGGGGCGGGCGCTGCCGTGCTGGGCCGGCGCGGCAGGCGAATGCGCAGCTTGTCCTGCGGCGCGGCGGGCGGCGGCGCGGAGAGCGGGGCGGGGCGCGGCAGGCGGGGAGCGGGCGGTGCGGCGCGCGGCCGCGACACGCCCGACACTAGCACGCCGCCGCGCTCGCGCACCGGCACCATGGGCAGCGCCACCGAGCGCTCCTGCGGCAGCGTTGTGGGCACGTACGGCAGCTCCTCCTCGAACGACTGCTGCACCACCAGTCCGCGCTTCTCCACCTCGTCTCCGGCGGGCGGCGGCGCTGACTCCGAGCTCGGCTCCGACTCGGACGAGTCCCGCACCGGCTCTGGGGGTGACGCCGGGCTGGGTGCCGCGGCCGTGCCGCACGCCGACGTGCCGGCCGAGCGGCGGGCGTCCGACTCTCCCGGGCTGCAGGTGGCGGCGAGAGCGATGTCGCGTATCGTCGTCGTCTTCATCTCGTCGCCGTCGACGAAGCTCGGGAAGGAACCTGATATCTCACTCGTCATGCTCGGAGTCTTGGTGATGCTGAATTGAGTGCTAAACACCTGCTCACGGCTGCCGACGTGGGTAGTGAACACAAGTCGCTCCTTGCGCCGTCTACGGCCATCGTCTGCAGTCGGCGCAGACTCGAACCTCTCCGCTTCCGCAGGTGGTGCTTCCGCGCTGTCTTCCTGAGGAGATGTATAAGCAGTGGCGGCAGGTGCGCCGGCGGGTGCTTCGCTTTGCGTTTCCACCGCGACAGCGTGAGTCGCCTTCAGTGGCGATGAGACTATGACCGGTGGACTTGGCAAACGAGCGTCAGACGGTCGCTCCGTGGGTGATCGAAGAGGTATTATAATGCTCCCGTCAGGTAGAACAGTTCGATGCATAGGTTTATGAGAGACGGTAGGCGCAAACTCGCGCTCAGAAACAGGCCGAGATTGCGGAGCGGATGCTGGGCGAGGAGGCTCGCGATGTGTTGTCACATCTGTCGTGGTCTTATTGGTCTCGGGCTCACGACGCGCGCCGCTCGAGCCGGCTGGTTCGTCTGGTGGTGTCCTCAATGGGATGTGAATGATGCCATCCTTCGTATCCTCGTAGTACTTGAGTTTGTCGCCGCGCCGGATCCGCTCAAGGGGCTGTGATGGGACGACAGCGGCCTGTCGTTGCGGCTGGACTACCGGAGAACCTTCGCGTGAACTCGGCGAGGGTGATGCAGCGCTCTTCCGTGGTGTTCGAAATAGCGACAATACTGAGCCTCTTATCTTTCCAGCAGAGGTGGGGGTCGCGGAGCGGTCGCGACTTTTGCTACGCGACCGACCCTCTGTGAGACTTCTCTTGCGGCGGAGTGCGTCTGACGGCGAGTCGGGTGACGCAATTGTCTCGCGTGACTTGAACAGCGAGCAAAAAGAAGATTTCCGCGAGACTGCGACCCCGGCGGGGGAGGGCGTGCGGCTGTCGCGTGTGGGTCGGCGCGAGCCGGGCGAGGGCGACGCGGGTGGTTCAGTGCGGCCCACCAGCTCCGTGGGCCGCACGGCGCGCTCACTGCGCTCCCCACGCTCTCCGCGCGCCGACAGTTCCAGGGTCGCGGGCTTGCGCGCTACTTCTTCGGTTGCATCCGCGCCGATGTCGGCGGCTTTCGTCCCCACACTTTCATCTTCCTCTTCTTCGTAGTCGTCGTCGGGCTTCAGTTTTATTCGGATGATGTCTTTAGAAAGATTTGCGCTCTTATAAACTTCGGGTTCGGACGGTACGCGGCGCACGCGTGGTCGCGCTCGCCTCTCTTGAGCTCGGGCACGGTTTTGAGTTTCCTTCTGAAGTTTGTCATCGTCGCGTGCAGAAGTCAGGGCTGGTACTGGACTAAGTACTGGGGTAGGAGTTATTATTGGTGTAGAAGTTATTACTGACGCTGTTGTCAGTACTGGGCTAGGAGCCAGCGCTGCGGCAGAAACCGGTACTGGAGGCACTATTGAACGCGCTAGAGTCGGTGTGGGGTCGGGCGGAGACGGCAGGGTGGGCACGGAGACGGGCAGTGGGGAGGGGGGAGGCGCGCGGGCGATGCGTTCCACGGTCGCCTCGGTGCGCACCTCGCGCCGGTCGCGCGCGTCTAGCGGTGGCGGCACGGCACCCGGGGGAGACGCTGCGGTCAGCTTTGCGATCTCCAGCAGGCGCTCTTCCACGGCGGCCGCGCAGATCTCTGGGTCGGTCTCGATAGGTTTCGGCCCGCAAAAAGATGTCTCGAGCAGCATCCTGTGCGGCGATGGAGACCGCGAGATGCCCGACACGACCGAGAGACGACCAACCGAGTGTCGGCTTTGGTGACTGAAAGCCGATAGCGCCGAGTGCGCAGAGCACTGTGAGCCGACACTGGACAGCCTGCTGGTGCGTCCGGACACGGCCAGCAGCGCCGCCTCCGAGCCCTGGCTGTCCTTGCGCGAGTGGCGACGCGACGCGGGTGGCGGGGGCGCGGCGGGTCGCGGCTCACCGGGCGCGCCCTCCAGGAAGGCCAGCTCCTCGGTGGACGAGCGCAGCTCGAGCGCGCCGTCCTCGCGGAAACCGAGTTCGAGGCGGCCGCGCGTGTCGTCGCCTGTGCCCGCGAACAGCGCCAGCTCAGGCGAGCTATCGCGCGAGTCGTGGTGGCTGGAGCTAGATGCGCGCGAGATGTCGATGCGCGGCGCGGCCGGCGTGTGTAGGCCGGCGGCCGGCGTGGAGTGCGAGCGCACGCGCTGCTCGGGGGGTGCCAGCGCCGCGCTCGCCGCGCTTGCCGTGCCAGATGGATCCTCTTGAATCTCTGGTAGCCGAAATGTTTGCTTCGTTTCTGGACTCGACTGTAAAAAGGACGGGGATATTATTGTGGAGGTGGAACGTGGATGGTACTCGCAAAGAGCCGAGATGCTCGGTCGGCACCGCTTTGATACCGGTCTGGTTGGGGTTGAGCGAAAAGTCGCCGCGAGAATACCGACGGCACACCTCAGGCACATAATAGCTAAAGTCAAAAAAAGCAGGAAGAGGAAGAACGTGAGAGATACATACTGGCGGTCTCACCTCATCAGAGACGTCGTGGTCGAAGGAGGCGATAGGCGCGGGCCCGCGGCGCAGCTGGCGCACGGGCGCGCCGCTGGCCGCCATCGGCCGCGGCCGGCGACCGGGCGCCGCTCACTGCCGCATGGCCCCCGGCCCCCGCGCGCTCAACAAGCACGAGCGGCCGCGCCGTCCGTGACGTGCCCGATGCTTATCATTAACAATAAGTATAAATATTAATATTTTAGTATTATACTTAATGTTATTAATGTATGCTATCTGATTCCCTTCCTTTCTTTTACTTCCTTCAAGGATTTGCTAAGATGCAAACGATGAAGACAATGTTTGCACCGTAATTTTTTCAGAAGAAGAAGAATCTTATCTTTTTTTCGTTAACTAATTATTTTCTTCTTTGACACATTGACACACACACACACACACACACACACACACACCCAAAATATGCAAGTTACTTTGAATTATTTTTTTACAGAATCTATTTTCTTACACTGAATAACTACCTAGGTATGTTTAATTAAGCACTTTGGATCCATCAAACCGGATGCAAGTAGTGATAACTGTAGGTTCATTTCATGACACATATATTTCCGACACAGGATCGTCGAAGTTCACATTAAACATTCAGAGTTCACGTTCGGTGTTCATACGCGGCGCGCGGCCTCGCTCGATACCGTAGGCGTGCGGGTGACGGGCCACGCTGGTGGGCGGAGGCGCTCGGATGCAGCGGGTGCCCAGCGGCCGGCGGGGCCTGGGGCCGGGCGCGAGGTGCTGGCGGCACGGCGGAGCGTTCGCACGGACGGAGCGAGTCGTGCACAGCCCGCGTCCGTCCTCGTGCGGACATCGAGCGCCGCGCCGCGCATGCGCCCACCCCGCGCACGCGTCCTGCTCGCCCTACTTCCGCCGGTGCATCACGGGCCCTCCGCGCGTCACGTCACTCGCGGTACGGGCCCTGTTGCGGCACCGCCGTCACCGACTCACCTGCCGCCTGCGATCTGTTGCACTGGTCGTTATAACGCTGCCCTTATTTGACTTGTTGTCGTTCGGGTCGGCGCTCAGTAACCTTCTGTTGTTGGATCGATTGCTCGTTCAGTCGACCCTCATAAATGCCGTAAAGAATTTGAGTATAATCGTTTTGCAGGTCCTTGGTATATAATTATAGTTAGGTAAGTATATATAAGATGGTATTCTATTCACGACACCTTGTGAACAATTTCTGAACTACTGTTCACCAAATAAAAAGTACTAGGCTTGCATGAATTCACGAAAGTATTTCAATCATTAATTAGTACATGCCTCTAGTAGGATTTGGATGAAATTTGGCATACAGATAGTTGATTAACACATAGGATACTTTTTATCCCAGTATTACGTTTCCGTGGGAAAATTTCTACCTCCACAGGGGCGAAGCCGCGAGCCAATGGTAGCAATTAATATTTTAGTATTATTTTTGAATCATTAATTTATTTATTGAAAACAAAATCATAAACAAATTTCTTTCATTCTTAAATTAGGTACAAGGCTAAAGTATGGTATAAATAAGGCAAAGGCACAAAAACAAAACTAACGAATTTACGTAGGTATTGAAATACACGCTTTCATCCAAATCCTTTTTTGTTTTAGAAGCATAGGTACCTACTACTTACTAATAATTGAAATACTATCCTGAATTCATGCAAGCCTAGTACCTACTTTTTGGTAGGTTAGGAGGTACTGCTCATAAATTGTGCACAAAGTGTTTTGCACAGAATACCGTCTTGTATGCATGCAACGTACTACAGAGATAAAAAGCACCTATCCTATGTAACCTACCCAGGTCATGGTCTACCCATGTGCCAAATTGCTTCTAAATCATTCCAACCAGATTTTTTGCAAAAAGAGCCATGTCGATATCTCTATTTATCACGGAAATATTAGCCGTCAAATGCAGTCATGTCTACAAATGTATGTAAAAAACAGTCATCATTCATGTAAAATGCAGCCAATTTTTACAAAAATTAAAATACCTATTTTGCAGAAGTCAGCCTAACTATATGGCCGTTTTTTACAAATTTAAACATGTTAGGAGTTATCGGTGTTCGAGTTACGTAAAAGGCAGCCACTCTATGATGGCTGTTTACTGTAAATTATTTATTTGTTGTTAATCAGTTGACTTTTTTTATTTATTTGATTGTTTATAAGACCTAAAGGAAGTGTAGGTACTTAGTTATAGACAGTAAAAAACAGTATGAATACATTATACAACAGCCGGATTATTTTAGTGAACTACTTAAACATTTTTGGTCAATAGCTGCTACTCTTAGTACTTTCTTGTCTGTTTTTTTATTTTTTAAATGGTTACAGATCACATTTACTTTTTAAAATATGCTATTTAAGCTATTTTGTATAAAACAGCCACGTCTAAAATCGCAATTATTAATATAAAAGCCACGTTTCGAAATTCTGGATATATAAAGATTGGGAAAGCAAGTTTATTGTCAAATATGGTATGACAAAAGGCGGTTGATGATACAAAAAAAAAGCTAGAATTCTCTTTTTAAATTACATGTAATTTGACAGTAAACTGTTTACTTAGAAATAATTGGTATCCTTTTCAAATCTGGTTGTTATTTTCGTTAACTAAACAAAAATAAATTGTTAGTATTATTAGGTATAATAAATAGGTTAAAGTATAAGTATAAGTATAAGTATAAGTATATTTATTTGCATAAAAACACGGTATATAAAGGTGGTAAAATAGTACAATTTAGAACAAAGCATGTTTTGCCAATATAATAATCAGCATGCAAATTTTTCTGTTATTATCTTACATTAACATTTTTTGTCAATGAAATCTTTAACACTATAGAAACTATTAACACTTAACCATTCGTAAACTTTATTTTTAAATAATCTAGTATTTAAATTTTTGAGATCATTTGGTAACTTATTATATAAACGTACACACATTGCAAGGCAACTTTTATTATATTTAGTGAGTCTTGGAATCTCGCTTAGTACGAGCCTGTTGGGGTCTCGTCGGTTTCGGACATTAATATCATCTGCTTTAAGAAATAAGTCCTGATTTTTCCTTACAAACATACATATCTCATAGATATAAAGAGACGGTAGCGGTAACAAACCAAGTTTTTTGAATACAGGTCTACATGATTCGTCTGGTTGGAGCCCGTAAATTGCTCTAATGCACTTTTTTTGAGCGACGAATGCTCTGTAATGGTCGGTGCTGTTACCCCACATGATCAAGCCATATCGTAACAACGACTCGACATATGCGTGGTATGATGTTATAGCCGTTTTGATGTTAGTGATGTTTCTGACCTGTTTGAGGGCATATACAAACTTATTTATTCTTTTAGATACACTATCAACATGTGTTTTCCAATCAACATCTTGGTCTATAAATACGCCTAGAAATTTTGTTTGTGTTACTTCTTCAACATGAAAAATGGCTTACAACCAATGTGTACCGCATTAATCACAATTAAACGCTATGTGCTGTATAAGAATTCACTCGTGGTACATAAATCCGTAACAAGCTGACACGAGCAGTTTTTGTGTTTAACAAGTCAGCCATAGATCCATTTAAAGCTTAATAGTGGGACACAGGGCCGTAGGCAGGGTGGGGGGTTTGGAGGTTCAAACCCCCCCCGAAATGCGAGAAACTAGAATCTCAATCCAGAGATCGACCCCCTAGGGTACCTCCATATACAGATAATTGTAATCTATTTGGCATAGGCGTACCTATTTTATAATCTACAGTACCAGTAAGAGTAAGCTTAAATACTGTATTTTTATCGACTCTGACTTTGTATTGAATAAATTCCTGCAACTTCAGCATTCTCTGAAATATTTTAACCTCCCCCAGCCTCTCCCAGGCGGGGTGCGAAAATTTTTGAGCTCGCTTCGCTCGCTTTTGCATCCTTTTTTTTTTCATCCTTCTCAAACTTTTCTGCATATTAAGTCGATAAAGTTACTTCTATTTCTGTATGATCGGTCAAAGAGAAAGAAAACCTAACTTATTTGAAGCTGGATGCTAAAAATTTCGAGCTCGCTTCGCTCGCAGTTTTTTTTTTTTGATTTCCGCTAAAGAGTAAAATACTCTTTTTTTTAATCTGTATTAACTATTTTTCTTCCCTCTCTGAAATCAGAAATAGGTAAGTACGTAATTTCTTTAAAAAAAAGTTCGCAATAACCCCCCCCGAAATGAATTCCTGGCTACGGCCCTGGTGGGACATGTGCGTATTGTGGTATTGTATTTAGAAATGTGGAAATTACCTTTCCACATTTCTAAATACAATACCACAATATCGCGATGATGGCCGTGGCGATTAACTGTTATGAAATACGTACTGGGCGCTAATGATAGTCTTTCAGGATCTCATATAACACCATGAGTCCAATAATGGCCTATGCTAGTACAAGTATTCAGCCTCAAGCAGGATCAAAGGTCACATGTCACCTAATTTATAGCATTTTGCTGTATTATAGCATCATATAAATTCACCCATAGTGATCATGTGGGCTAGATAAGTGCTATTATAAGACTGCGAGTAGCAAGCTGATTAACACTGTAAAAGTTCAACTATGTTCAACAAGATACATTATATCATTGTTAATTGATGTCACAGAATAATTGATTGCAATAAAGCAGTCCACATGTTCTTTTTAAATGCAAGCATTTTATGAATACGTTTGTGGCCTTCAATTCAGAATACCTATAGCTGCTTTCAGGTCAACAAAAATGCTATTGTCAGACAATGCGAGCTTTAAAAGAGGTGGTCGTCTATACGACCACCTCTTTTAAAGCAATACTTACTATAACATAAAGTTTCGTGCGTGTGCGTTCAATCGTGTTTATTATTTCGCATGTCTCAGGCGTGCGCCGCGGCACTTGCGCGTAATAAGTGCTGTGATTTTCCGCCAAAAACGTAAGTATCATCTTGGGTGGCACGGGGGACAAGAATTGTTCAATTTTTGATGGATCGATTTGCTATTGATTTTAAAGTGTTTTAATAGTAAGCTACACGTTATAGGTAGTAATTTGGGTTACGCATAAATCAGTTATATTAATTTATTTGTAACTTAAAATTAAGAGTTTATCAGACAAATCATTATAAAAATATGTTTTAACAATAGAGAGTTTTATTAACCTATGAAAGTTATTGATAAATCCCGAGAATTTGTGAGATTGGTTACATTGAGCTTTATTAATTAGTGAGATTGAGGTTTGTGACAGAGAAATCCAATTTTGGTGCCACTGATTTTCAATTTTGGTGGCTACACTAGACTTTAAACTAAAATATCTCAAAAAGTTATCGAGATATTCTCAGACCTCTTGAAGATCCTTCTCGCTTGGACTTTCTACTCTTATACCAGGTCTTTATTTACCACGAAAACAGAAGAAAAAATTTCACCACCAAAATTGAAGAAAAATGCACTTTGCTGATATTTAACCATAAGGCTATTAAACTTTCGCCGCTTGAGGTTTTCCGCGCTGCAGCGGCAGCGCCAGCACAGCACGCCGAGTCAGGAAGATGGGATGGCGCAAGAGTATCGACGCACGTTGCGTCCCACACTAAAGGCCTACCCATCTTCCAAGGGAATAAGGACATGCCGTCCGGTCTTTTGCTATCGTCGCGTTCCAAGCCATTGGGTTCTAATACAGCTGGAACGCTGACGGTGACAAGAGCTCGTCGGATGTCATTAATGTTGGCGTGCCGCGCTAAGCGACCCGCACTTCGGCTGCAAGACAGGCCGTGGTGTCGGAGGCTGTTGACAACTTCGCCACAATGACAGCGATGAGGAGTACAGCACGGAGCCCCTAGGCGCAGGGAAGCAGCGATGCGGAACGTAGTGTCGTCGAACAAAGTTCCTAGGTTCGACGACGGTAGTGCATGAAGCCACAGACCCGACTCCCACTTACCCACAGCCAGCAGGCGCGCGCGCTTCGCAGTAGTAGCAGACGTGTCGAGCAAGTTGTTCTGTACTACTCTGCAGAGCGGCTCATCCCACCGGCACCGTCTCTGGGAAGATGGATTATCGGGCGGATCTGAATTCGGGCAAGCGAGTTTCCAGGCATCCATAGCCTCGGTGAGGCATGGCACGTCAAAATTAATCAGTGTGGAGGCTAGGATTTTCCTGATTAATTTTTCAATACCGTGATCCGAGGATATGAATTCCGGTAAACTAATACTAGAAATTTTGCGGACGCCGAGGCCTCCCATACGGATGGGAAGAGTAGCTTGTGCCCAAGTTCGGTCGCCCATGGCCACATTTAGGATCAAAGTTAATGTATGACGGATAATTTGGTCCATTTTCTCTAAAAGATTAGTGTGCTTCCATAAATGCGAAGCGCGGAGAAAATATGTTAATTTAGGGTCAAAACAGCAGTAACGGATTAAGGTTATGACCGAATGCATGTTAATTTGGAACAATCTTTCCGAAATGTCATTGAAAATTTGAATTTTTTCCTCAATGAAAATGGGAAAGGAATCCTCAAAGATTGGAGACCCAAGGAGACGAATAGAGCTTTTTTCAATAATTTTGATTTCTGGGGCTATTGCGCTAAATTTAGGAAGTGTCAGATGTCTGTCAGTACTGTTCGCTAAGTATAGTTCACATTTGAAAGGTTGAGATCAAGGCCAATGGAATGAAGTAAATTTTTTAGGAATTGAAGGTCATTTATAACAGTTTTTACGTAGCCTCCCAAGGTTCCAGCATCGAGGTTTATTATTACAACAATTTACAACAAATTGTATGGTGAGGATGTTTCTATTATTGATGGCTGTTTGATTTACGACGGTAGGTAGTTCCCACAGCAATGGGACGAATACCGCCATCCCTCTTACTTAGGGCGCATAGATTGGCCCCATAAAGAACGTCTATGACGGACTCATTCACCTTGCCGGAGAGCATAAGGTTTATCAGAGCCGGAAGCTCCTTCACAAGCGGCTCACCAGCTGTCCAAATGAGGTCCTTAAGGTGCTGAGGACTCAGGCCGTCGAGGCCGCCAGCGGAGCCGCTCCGAAAGGACCTGGGCTGGGCTGTGACCAACTCTCGACCTGTAATGGTGAGGGAGTGATTATCCAGATCAGGGGGGTCGGGAAAAGAAAGACCATCCGCTGGAACAGGGTGTTTGCTCTCCAGAGCTGCGAGTGTTCTGGAAAACATGGTGCCACTTCATCACTACTAAAGAGAATCCTGGCTGCTCCGCTAATGTCACCTTCCTCTACCTTAGATTCTACCAGATGGGATATACCTCTTGAAGCGGTATACATCTGTGTCGGGAATTTTGAATCTAAATTAAAAGCAATATAACATAACGAAACCGAAATATATCAATTTTCTTAAATTTGAGTGGTTAAGGGTCTTTTTGGTTGCCAAATTCGTTTGCACATGTAGAATCCTGTAAGGGAAGGTGAGCAGCTGTTCCCAAGCACTTTGCGAGTTCTCCCGGGCGGCAAGACGAACGCAGCTTGCTAGCTGTTGTGCCATTAGAGGTCTAGCGCCGCGGGGAACTCGCTTCAAAACAGGAACAGAGTTTTTGAATTTTGAAAGGGTTTTCCAAAATGGTTCATAAGCGGGTGTATCTGGTGTTGTAGAGCTCGAATAACCCTTCTCTGTAAAACAAAGATAGCATTAATGTCCGCACAGGCTCCCCAGAGAAAAATCCCATACGTCAGAAGACTATTATGAAAATAACTAAAATAAACAATTCTGGCTGTATCTACGTCACTTATCTGTCTATTTTATTTCACTGCATAGGCGGCCGAAGCCTTCCTGACCTTATTATAATGAGGAGTATAAAGTTAATGTTAAAAACAAGTACAACACACGTAGGGTTAGAGAAAATAAATTGGTTCAACCACAGATAACAAATTATTATGGTAAGAGAACATCTAAGTGTTTGGTACCTAAAGTATTTAACAAATTAGATTTATTAAGAGAAAAAGTAAAAATTAGTAAAGGATCACTTAAGAATAAATTAAAAAACATTATACAAGATAGCAAATAGAAGTAAAAACATTGTTAATATATAAGTAGTTGGTATGTGTGCGTAAGGTGGTGCATTGTTATGTAAAAGAGCGCCTCTCGCCATCAAACGTAAAAGTTTGGCGAGTTTAGAGTTATGTAACACCTCTGTAATATAATATCATTTATTAAATAAATAAAAAAAAAAAAAAAACAATTTTTCTATGTGTGGGTCCCATTGTAATTTACCGTCAATAAACCAAGAAAAACTGTCGATTCAACGGGGTCCAACTCTATTCCATTAAATTTTACATAGCTGTAGATAGCTATAGCTATAGCATAGTGGTAGATAGCCGCCTGACATTTGATATTGAAAATTTAATGAGTTTAGTCTTTTTTTCATTCAGGAGAAGATTATTTACATTAAACCAATGCACAACTTTAGAGAATGCATCGTTAACTTGTTCAAAGTTGACTAACTGACGTTTGATTTTAAAAATGAGGGAAGTGTCATCTGCGAATAATACGATCTTGTGATTATCCCTTATGTGGTAAGGCAAGTCATTAATATAAGAAAGAGAAATAAAAAAGGACCTAGAATTGAACCTTGCGGAACGCCCATGGTGACCGAAGATCCTGCAGATCTCTTGTCATTAACATCGACCCTCTGAATTCTGTTGTTCATATAAGAAATCAGAAGGTCGAGAGCCTTGTCCCTCATACCACAGCGGTACAGTTTCCTGATGAGGGTATCATGATGTATGCAATCGAAAGCCTTGGAAAAGTCGCAGAAAATGCCAAAAGCATTCTGCGACTCCTCCCAGGCCTCGAATATGCTCTTCAGTAATGCCACAGCCGCATCTGTAGTTGAACGACCCTTTTGTAAAGCCAAACTGTTTCAGATGAAGTAAATTATGTGCATTGAAATATGCTAACATTTGTATTAAAATTAATTTTACAAAGATTTTGACTCAACGTAGGTAATATCGAAATAGGCCGAAAATTCGAGGGATGAGTTGTCCTGCCACACTTGAATAGTGGAATCACTTTGCTAAGTTTAATCCGATCAGGAAATACACCAGATGAGTTACAATACAAGAGTTAAAAACAATTGCTAAAAGGGTGAAATAACATCAATTATTGAAGCCATGGTATGTGCTGATAATCCCCAAAGGTCAGCAGTATTTTTTACATCGAGTTCTTTAATAGTAATTTAGGCAACTGTCATATAGAGTGTTTTAATACCTAATTATTTATAGTTGCATACAAGACTTTATCTACACCCATGATATGAATCCTCTATAAAAGGTACTTAGCAATACTAATATCGAACAAAAATGGAGGGATACGACGTACGTGTATTCGAATTTTTCGAATTCGAATAACATAGATTTTTTTTGTTTTAAATTACGGTGGTTTGTTAGTGAAACGTGCCTGCATGACAATGTTATTTTTTTTAAATGAGTTGTATTATGAAATTTAGTACAACATTATAACACCCGTTTGGATGATATTATGGTTACTATGACAACATTAAAACAACCAGTGTTTTAAAGTTCGCAATAAGCTAACTGCTGCATGTGAAACTCCAGCCGGAGGGACGTTAAAGACTTATTCCGCATTAAAACTAAAGACCCGGCCAATAAACCTATTATTGTGGACTTCACCTCCGTCCTCCGTAAAGAAGAATTTCTGTTAAAGTTTCGAAACCACAATAAAAATTTCTTCAAATTAACTACGTAACACCTTAAATTAGGGGGCCCTGCGAAGCCAATCTACATATCAGAAAACCTATCGGCCAAGAACAAACGATTTTTCTTCCTAGCTCGAGATGCCGCTAAATCAAACGAATTCCAGTTTTGCTGGATCTCGCACGGGAAAATATTTGTTCGTGAAAAAGTTGCCAAACCCCATTTCCATGTAAAAAATGAGGCGGATCTTGCTTGTATTAAGAAGTCACCGTGACTAATTGTTTACCCCTCAAGAAACTCGAATCTATTGTTCCCCTTTTTAACCTGTATTAAATGTTCTGTTAGCATAAATATATTTAAAAATTGCGTTAGTCGCCTTATATTTCAGTAATTTGCCGCCGAAAACACACACACACACCACGCGTTTCATATCTACACACCTTTCCACCACACGACACTATATTCCACAAGTCCCTTGCATCAATTCAATATTTTAGGCCCTACAAAATTCACTCATTTAAATACTGTCCAAAACTCCTTTATTCCTGTTATCTGACCACAACCTTTTACCTTTCTACGTTTATCTACCCAATTCATCTTTTTTTGTTCCCTGGTTGCTCCAAAAATAGAAGATGGGTGATTTATCCACGATAAACAATGAGGTAGAAAATGTATCTGTCTCAAACTACTATATTTGCTCACCTGAAAATAGTGCAAACTATCTGAATAAATCCATACACGACTTTAAAATATTACACACCAACATACATAGCCTTAACTGTAATTTTGTCAATCTTGGGTTATTTATGAGTAGACTGTCGTACTTGCCTGACGTTGTTATTCTTACGGAGTGCTGGCTGAGTAAATGTCAAACAATCCCTTACTTAAACAGTTACAACTCCCATATTTCGTCGTATAAAAATGAAAATGATGGCGTAGTTGCATATATAAGAGATTGCTATAATCCTACCATTGAAATACCAAATTTCAGCGATGCAAATTGCCTCATTCTTAAATTCTCAGATAAAGTGGCTCTGGTCGCCCTATATCGCTCTCCATCATCCAGAGATCTGACACAGTTTCTCTACAGCCTTGACAGCATACTTGGGACTCTTGCTCAATACAAAACCGCTGCAATCGTTGGTGATCTTAATATAAACATTGTACCTGAGAGTTCTGACCCTAATGCCGATGAATACTTAAACCTCACAGCGTCTCATGCGATGCTTTCTGCTCACACTCTTCCCACTAGACTAACAAGCTGTCTTGATCATGTGTTTATCCGTAGTCAATCCCCTGCAACAACTCTAGTACTCGACTCACTCATAACGGATCACTCTCCTGTCATGCTTTTCTGTAACATGCACATGAAAATCAAAGTAAACCGAAGTTACTGTAACGCTAAGATTGATGTCCTTGGAGTTGTTGATTGCACCAGAAACACGGACTTCTCATCAATTCTTAACTGTAATTATCAAATGAAGCTGCAGAGTCTCTTGTTTCTACAATATCTTCAGCTATTAAGGCGCACACTCATACATCCGTTACCCCAAGTAGACGACGCATTATTAAACCTTGGATAACCCCGGGCCTCTTAAGGTGTATACGGCATAGAGATAAATTATACAGAACATTTAAAAAATACCCAGACAATGAAACACACAAGCTTCATCGATACCGAAATTTCTGTAATAACTTACAAAAAAAAGTCAAAACCGAGTACGAACGCGCAGAGTTTCAGATGGCCAGAAACAACCCGAAAGCTACATGGGCTCTTATTGAACAGATAGCTAACTTAAACCAAAGTAGAACATCGTCTTCAGATCTCCTAAAGTGCTGTGACAATTCCTCTCAATCAGCTGACACGGTAAACCACTACTTTGCCAATGTGGGCAGCTTATTGGCATCCAAAATCAGGCTCCTCAACCCCAAAACATCCAATAAATTTGATAACGATTGCTCAAAACCTGCCCCTGTGCATTCAATGGCTCTCCACAGCGTTGATAACTCCGAGCTTAATACTATTAGTCTTGGTCTAAAGGACAAATGCGCCGTCGGTATTGACGGTATCCCCGCTTCTGTTGTGAAAGTAACTAGACATACTATCATACCGGTGCTGGTCCACGTTTTTAATTTGTGCCTTTCCTTAGGCACCTTTCCTGACATCTTCAAAACCGCAATTGTCCACCCAATTTAAAAATCTGGTGACAAAGGCAGTGTCACAAATTACAGACCCATATCGGTACTTACGACTATCTCAAAAATCTTAGAAAAAGTTATTAACATTAGATTAACAAAATTTCTTACAAAATTGGACATTTTAGCTAATAACCAATTTGGCTTCAGAAGTGAAAAAACCACCGAAGAAGCTGTATTGGAACTAACAGATACTATAATTGATAATATTTATAGCAAAAGGAAAACACTGGCTATCTTTTTAGACCTATCCAAGGCATTCGACACTGTCTCTGTCCCCATATTACTCTCGAAGCTGGAAAAAGTTGGTATCTGCGGCATTGCCCAAGACATCTTCAGAAGTTACCTGACGGGTCGTGGACAGTACGTAAAAATTGATAACCACCTAAGCTGAAAGGAATTGGTTAGCTTTGGGGTGCCACAGGGTAGTGTGCTTGGGCCGAGCCTCTTCCTATTATATGTGAATGAGCTTTGTCGCTTGTCTCTCCCTAACTGTAAAATAGTATCTTACGCGGACGATACGGCTCTAATAATTCAAGGCCGCGATTGGAGTGAAACTCATAAAAACGCTGAACTAGCCCTTGGTACTGTGATGAATTGGCTAGTCACAAATTTTCTTACACTGAATGTCAATAAAACTAAGTTCATCTGTTTTTTCTTAAATAAGTCAGGTCAACCCCTAACACCAATTGCCCTTCACGCTCACTCTTGTATAAACGCTAGTTCTGCCTCAAACTGTGACTGCCCTCAACTAGAAGGCTCCCAGACTATTACATATCTTGGTGTTGTAGTTGACTGCTACCTTAAATGCCATCAGCAAGTTGGCTCTGTCGGGTCACGCTTGGGAAATCTCTTGTATATTTTTAAGAAACTGAGAAGCTCAGCGGATTTTAAGACCTTAATTGGTATATATTATGCACTTGCTCAGTCAGTATTTGGTTATTGCCTGACGGTCTGGGGTGGTACATAAAACAACAATGTTGCGGATTGAAAGAGCTCAGAGAGCAGTTTTGAAGGTTCTTTCGAGAAAACCAATCCGGTATCCTACGTCATCACTTTACTCTCTTTTCCAGGTACCTACTAACGGTCAGACAGTTGTTCATTTCTCAGGCAGTACTCCGTAAGCATGTCCAACTGATTTATGAACCAGGTAGATCTAATAGTAGACGCCGTTCCGATCGAATTTGTGAGGAAAAGCCTTGTAAAACCATAGCAGCACGTCACCATCTTTCCTACATGAGCTCAAAAATATATAATAAAATCAATAAAAATATCTACATTTATTCTGTTACCAGAAACGAATGTAAGAGAAAACTGGCGACTTTACTAAAATCACTGACTTATGATGCAACAGAAAAACTTGTGGACATTTTACGCCTTGGAAAATACACACACGTCACACATCACACCATCACTCCCTTACTCTACATCAGGTACTCATACACACGGCATATTATTATCTCAGTTTTAATTTTATTTAATTTAATTTTTTATTCTTTATTATATTATCTTAGGATTATGGTCATGTTTAAATACCTTTGTTATGTATTAGTCTTGGAACAACCTACCTTCTCACTAGGAGTCGGGCGTTGGTAGCTGCGCCACAGTTTTTAACTTTTGCAGCTATCATCGTTTATTAATTCACGTGAAATGCCTCTAATTATTGAGACAAGTTAAAAACACCAAACTAATTAATTGTTCTATATTCAATCGCTGACTTAGTTGTGAATTAGTTAATTGTCGAACGTAGTTAGTGATTTTTCTCTCAGTTCTAAATTACTTTGAAGAAAAATAACTAGACTTAAGTAAAGTGGAACTAATTGTTAGATGTACGAAATGTGTATTGTAAATACTACTGAATATTCGAAGCTTGTGTTGTAAGTTTTGTTTTAAATATGACATGAATAAGTAATGAAACTAATTCAATCAAGTTTTATTGAAGGAATTATTCGAAAAAATCAACAAAATAGGTATTATACTATTAGTACTAAACAAAAATAAAATGCAACATCCTCACGCACACAAGCTAAAAATAAATGAACGAATAGAACATTGTTATTTCAATTAAAATTCAGACCACTACTTAATTTCCCTCCTATGTGATGTCTAGCTCCAAAATTCTGTTTATTACGGCTTTACTTGTTGGTAAAGACTGGTACCACAAGTGGAGCTCTTGTGGGATTATCCCCTTTGCTCTTAAATTATTGAGGTCCTTCTTTTTTGCCTCCGAAATAGGCAGTGGCGAGGAGTAAGCTAGTGGTATTTTATAATTTGGCAATTCTTGCATCAGTTCTTCTGTCCCTTGTCCATCCGTTTGTTCGTCTTGTTTACTCCTCTTTCTAGTAATTAAGTGGAGTTTAGGTCGGACATTCTAAAATGTTAAATTTTAGTTAGGGACCATAGTGTTCATGTCTAAACTTAACGAGACCCGGGCACTTTTTCTCTCCGGTACGCGGTCGCCACTGCAGAAACTTTTGGCCCCATCGGCCTCTGTTCTGCTAGCAATGTGCCCTGCTGCCCCCTGCCACTTAAGTTAGGCAATACTTCGGGCTATGTCGGTTACCTTGGGTCTCCTGCGGATCTCTTTATTTCTGATTCGATCACGCAGGCAAACTCCGAGCATAGCCCTGTAGTGACCTACACTCTTAAATCTAATCAAAATTAAAGTAAACAAATTAAATATAAATTATATATTTCTTAAATAAAATGAATTATAATTTATATTCAGATATTTACAAAAGAACTTAAAACTAAACTTAATTACAGTCAACATTTATAATAAAACTATTTACAATAATTCAGTAACTTAATATTCAACGAACAAACAAACAAGTACAAATATTATATTAGTAGCTAATTGCTTATCAGCTGGCCGACGTAGCTATGACGCGACCATTGTTCTAGCGGGCGCGCGCGCTACGTCATGCGAATCGTGTGCGTGAAAGGGACAGCATCATCGTGCGTGTCACTCATGCACCCGCGCAGTACGGCGACGCGCGCGCGCCGTGCCTTGCTAAGCAGTATGCCCACTGCTCGCATAGCCTTATGTTGTGATACCTTGCTAGCCTAGCTTCGTCGTGCTAACCTAGAATCTTGTGCTTTCGTCTAACTATCTATCCGTGCTGTTCTCTGCTTCCTATATTTCTACCACTCCTTCTGAACTAAGTGGAACTCTTGTGTGTGTGTGAACTGTAACCTGTGTCTGTGTACTTAATAAACTTTCATTCTTCTTCTTGTGTACGTGTGACTTATTTCTTCGCTTCCTACTCGTATCTCCACACATACACATCACTCCTACAGCCCTCTCCATTGCCCTTTGGGTGACTTTTAATGAGGCCCATTTTTAGCGATCACGTTTCAGTACACACACACACACAGTAGGTCTTCATGGCACACACAATGGTCAAAAACTTTTGCCTTGAGAGACTGTGGTATATGAGACGAGAAGATAGCACGCAGCTTCCCGAGCGCCGCCCAGCCGAATCGGATTCCACGATTGACTTCTTTCTCAAAGTTGGACCTACCTAACTGGACAGTTTGTCCTCGGTAAACGTAATCGTCTACAATTTCGAGTGTAGTCTCCGATCTTCATGTTGGTGGGTGTGACGTGGGCATTCGCGCCCCGCTTCACCATGAGTACCTCATTGAAGGTAAACCGCTGCAGCGTGTCATGGAGGTCAAAGATCTGGGCATTCGATTCACCGCTGATTTGCATTTTCGGAAACATATAGTAGAGGTTTGCAAAAAGGCATACCGTAACCTAGGTTTTGTTTTGCGACAGGCAAATCAATTTTCAAATATGAGTGCTCTAAGAGCCTTGTATGAAGCACTGGTAAAGAACCACTTGGAGTACAACGCTGCTATTTGGAGTCCTAGTGAAGCCAAATACAGTACGATGCTAGAGCGGATACAAAATAAGTTTATAAGGTTTATGTATTTGAGGTTACATGGAGTATATCCGGGATACCCATTGCTGTATCCAACCGTGTTCGTTTTGGGAATGGTGGGTTACTATAAGTTAGAAATTAAGCGAGAACTAGCACTAGCCACATACCTGTTCCATGTACTAAGGGGTAATCTTTCTAATTTAGATATACTACAGTCAATTCGACTGTGCGTACCAGACGAGTATGTGAGCAGGCGGCGGCGGCCGCGGCTTTTGGTCGTGCCCACCGCGCGCACAAATCTGCTTCAGCGCGCACCCCTGACGCGCGCGCTGCGCACGCTCAACGCGGTAGCCGATAAAATAGACTTGTTTTCTTGTACAATGAGCGACTTTACTCTGGCCACCTCTAGGGTGTTATGTTATAATTAAGTTAAATTTAGGTGCTGTGTTGTTTATTTTATTGTGAATTTACTGTATAGTGTACTTAACTATCGCATTAAGGCAACCTGTAAAGATAGATCTAAGGAGTTGTATAAATAAATAAATAAATAAATGAACTTCGTTTTTGTCATGTTCATTTCCGTGTATTTTAATTCCATGTAAGGAGGTGCAAAATCTCTGTTTCTTTTAGAGCGAGCACGTTCCATGAATGACATCCAGTCAAGTTGTGCAAAACAGGCATATAGGTACATCGAGGTGCTGAAGTGTTTGTATGAAACCGCTACTATGTCAGTCCGACTCCAGGATCAGACCTCGAACACTAGTGGCCGCAGCAGACGCCCTGAGCGTCGGGAATCCCAGGTCGATTCCCGGCCATTGTAGGCGCGGGCTTGCGGTCAGTGAGCAATGGGTATCTATCCGATAAGGACTAGGCCCAGGTCGACAGTGCGCGCGTTGTGTTCCACCTGCGCCTCAAAAAAATGTCAGCACAACTGACGAGGTCCACTAGGGCCGATGACGATGATGAGTTACCGTGGCCACCAGCAACACACAGGCAACTGAAGGAACACGGGTGGGTTTTTACTCAGTAAGAGCCTTCTACCGCTCCGTCCAGAGCGGGAGAAGTTAAAGGGAAGAAAGGCATCATCATCAAAGGCGAGTACTCACCTTTGGTTTACCGACGATATAGTAGTCATGGCTGAGACTATGGCGGAGCTCAGTACAATGCTCGATGACCTCAGTAGAGATTCCGAAAAAGTGGGTCTTAAAATGAACATGAACAAAACGAAGGTCATGTCGAATGCCCACGTCACACCCAGATCGGAGACTCTACACTCGAAGTTGTAGACGATTATATTTATCTAGGACAAACTGTCCAGTTAGGTAGGTCCAAGTTCGAGAAAGAAGTCTCATATACCACAGTGTCTCAAGATAAAGTTTTGGTCCAGTGTGTGTGCCAGTGATGACCTATGGCACTGAAACGTGATCGCTCACAATGGGCCTCATTAGAAGGCTGAAAGTCACGGGTAATGGAGCAGGCTATGCTCAGAGTTTCTTTATATGGATCTCTTCATTTCTGATCGATAGAAGATCCATAGGAGAACCAAGGTAACCGACATAGCCCGAAGTATTACCAAACATAGGTGGCGGTGGGCAGAGTACATTGCTCGCAGAGCAGATGGCCGATGGGGCCGAAAGGTTCTGCAGTGGCAACCACGTACCGGAAGACGTTAGAAGGCAACAATAATTAAAAGACTTTAATTATTATTCGCAATATATCTCATGGCCCACTTTTAAAATAAATTAAAACATTAAAATGGGTTGATGATTTTTCGCTTTTATAGTATCATAGAAATCCTTTAAAAATAAGAAAAGCGAAGCGAAACCAGGTGTGTTCTCCTAATTGGACGGAGAAACATCAACCCCAAACACTCCTGGGTGATCTTGGATGGTTAGAGAGGGAAGAAAGCAATACCGGATCCAGTTGCGGGAGGTACGGAGGTAGGAGTACCAATCAGCAGCAAGCAAGTTGCAGGCGACTAAGGTCGTAAGGAAATCAGTGATAGTGCCGAAAAATCTAGCACGGGCTGTTCCAGTGAAGTGTTAGTGAAATCAGGTGTTTTCCTAATTGCACGGGGAAGTACTAAGAGTACTTTGTGATTTCTTATGTTCCAAGCAAAGGTGAACTAACTTTATTGCCTAGAGGATTTAAACTTTAACTTTCTACTAGTAAAATTTGGTCTTAGAATAATTTCATGTGTGCATGTTTAGACTTAGTTAGATTTAAGCCAATTTGTGTTCAGACGGGGAACCTATGCCTAATTTTGTTGTTGTGAATTGTTTGGATTACTAACATCAAAATGTCTTTGCAATCACATCTTAAAGTACAGGATGATATGTACAATCGGTTGTTAAGAGCTAAAAGTAATTTTAAAAAGACTCCAAAGGATAGGATTACCAAGCAATATTTAGAAACCAGGTTAGAAAATGTTGAAGAGTTGTGGGCGCAATTTAGTTTAACACATACACAAATTGTGAAGGATTTTGAACCTACAGAATTAATATCTTCACCCTACACTGTAAATGAAGTTTATTTTAATACTGAAGAACTATATTTACATTTAAAATGTGAGTTAAAAAGTACATTAAATAACATTAAGGTTAGTGAAGTTTCTCCGGCTGCGTAATCATAAAATCATCATCAAATAATGTTTCTGAAGGTAAAAGCACATACATGAAGTTACCCAGAATTACTATCCCAACATTTTCCGGTAAATATACGGAATGGCCGACTTTCCGAGATTTGTTCGTATCGACAATACATAAAAATAGCACTATTGATAATGTTCAAAAGTTACACTATTTAAAAAGTTATTTGTCTGGGGAAGCTGAGCAGCTCTTACGTCATATACCAATTTCGGAATCAAATTATGATAGATGCTGGACTCAATTAGAGACCAGGTATAATAATAAGAAATATTTGTCACACTGTATTTTGAAAAGATTGTTCAGTCAAAAGAACATAGGTCAAGAGTCAGTTAGTGCTTTAAAGGAGTTAATGGATACAACGTCCGACTGCCTAAATGCACTTTCTAATTTAAAAATTGATGTTATTTCATGGGATATTTTGATTATTCATATCATAACGTTGAAACTAGATTCAGGCACTAGAAAGGATTGGGAACTAAAGGAAACTAGCAACACTGATTCAGATAAACTGCCTACATTTGAACAGTTCAAAGAATTTTTTACAAGCCGGTATAGGGCATTTGAATTCCTAGAAACTAAGTCAAGTAAAAATAATGTTAATGTTAGTAAGGCAAAGGTTTTTCACACGGCAAACAATGCTGATGCGGCCATGGTTTGTCCGCTTTCTAAGAACGATCATAAGCTAAGAAATTGCAAGGAATTTGTTAGCCAGGATGTGGATACTTGGCGTAAGTTTGTGCAAGATCACAACTTATGTTTTAATTGTTTGGGGCACAACCTCTCTGCCAGGGTGTGTAAGTGTACAGCCTCTTGTCAAGTATGTAAGCGGAGACATCATTCCTTGTTGCACCCTAAACGTGAGCAGGAGTCTAAGGGAGAGAAGGGAAATTCATCTAGCGATAGTGTTTTGCAGACAAAAGAACATACACACACGGTTGGAGTAGAAGCTGAAAATAAGGTGGTAACTTGTTTTTCGAAAGGTACAGCTAATTGCTAAATCCTATTAACCACGGCTCTAGTGAGGGCTGTATCGAAAAATGGGGCTACGTATACACTCAGGGCCTTGTTAGATCAAGGCTCACAGGCATCTTTTGTTACAGAACATACAGTCCAGAGTTTAGGGTTACAGAAAAAACCAGCTAAAGGTTTAATAACGGGTATAGATGCGAATAACAAATTAAGCTTAAATTCGGTTGTCGAGGTTAAAATTCAGTCTAGAGTAGATCCTTCGTTTGAACTTATAGTCAAAGCATACGTTCTCAAATCGATTATCTCATTATTACCTAGTAGGGAAACGGTATATTTAGATTGGGCACAAGTTAATGATATACAATTAGCGGAACCTAGATATAATACACCGGATAAAGTAGACATGTTGTTAGGAGCTGAAACGATATTGACCGATTTGGACCAAATGCTGCCCAGACATGGGAGAGCTTCCAAATGGTTCCATGCATCAAATAATACAAAAAAAAAAAAAAAACAAGGGTTAAAAAGTTATTGCCTGAGAGTGGTTAATGTTTTTCAGGTACCTACCTAGTTTTATTTACATAATTATTAGAAATCTATAAGATAGCGTCGTTGAGTTTGAACTCACGACATGGTGTCCAGGGTCCGATGATGGAGCCGGAAGGTGGCCATAGGAACTCCTCAACCAAACAAGATAGCGCCATCGTGTTTGGACTCGTTGGCTTTGTCTTGACAAGTACCTAGTATAGCCCAGGGTCAGTGGCGTTCTTTCCATAGAAGCCCAAAAGCCCGGCTTGCCTTCAAAATTAAGCCTATCAATAAAAAATAAAAAATAACACTATATAATAATGGTGTTACCATGAACAACATAGAAAATCCTCAAATCGCTCACATGGCTATTTTTTTTTATCGTAAAAAACCTGTTTGTTTGCCCTGATTTTGACCCCTAGGCACGCCACTGCCCAGGGTAATATCCAGGGTCTGATGATAGAGCCGGAAGGTACCCATAGGAACTCCTCAACCAAACAAGATAGCGTCATCGTGTGTGGACTCGTTAGCTTTGTCTTGACTAGTACCTAGTATTGCCCACGGTTGTATCCAAGGTCTGGTGATTGGCCATAAGAATTCCTCAACCAAACAAAATAGCACCATCGTGTTTGGACTCGTTGGCTTTGTCTTGACAAGTACCTTGTATAGCCCAAGGTTGTATCCAGGGTCTGATGATGGAGCCGGAAGGTACCCATAGGAACTCCTCAACTCATCCTCCTCCTCCTTCGCCATTGGTTGGTTGTTATTCATAAATAAAAAATAGTTTTTTTCAAAACTCCTCGGATAGATTTTATTGAGCTTTGGTTTACAGACTAGTATAGGCCCAAGAAACATAATGCACTATGTGTCCATTCTGGGCAGCACTTGGCCCAACTTCCATTTATGAATGGTCAGTAAAAAATATCTAACATGTAAATGATATGTATACAAATGAAATAATAATGTGTTGTTTAACATAATTACTGCCATTATTTAATAAAATGCGCCATCGGTTGGTTGGTATTCATCAATAAAAAATATTCGCCAAAAAATAGTTTTTCTAAAAAATCCGCGGATAGATTTTATTCAGCTTTGGTTTACCTACACACTAGTATAGGCCCAAGGAACATAATGCACTATGTGTCCATTCTGGGCAGCACTTTAAAATGCGCCATCATTTGGTTGGTATTTATCAATAAAAAATAGTTTTTCTTAAAACTCCTCGGATAGATTTTATTGAGCTTTGGTTTACAGACTAGTATAGGCCCAAGGAACATAATGCACTATGTGTCCATTCAGGGCAGCACTTGGCCCAACTTCTATTTATGAATGCTCAGTAAATAATATCTAACATGTAAATGATATGTATACAAATGAAATAATAATTTGTTGTTTAACATAATGACTGCCTTTATTTTATAAAATGCGCCATCGGTTGGTTGGTATTCATCAATAAAAAATATTCAACAAAAAATAGTTTTTCTCAAAACTCCTCGGATAGATTTGATTGAGCTTTGGTTTACAGACTAGTCTAAGCCCAAGGAACATAATGCACTATGTGTCCATTCTGGGCAGCACTTGGTCCAACTCCCATATATGGATGGTCAATGTCCTTTATAGTCAGATTTTACAAAACGGATTAAAGAAAGCTCCTGGTGGCAGCACTGTAGCTCAGTGTACCTCATTGGGATGGATTTTATTAGGAACAGTAGCTTCAGCTGCTCTGAGTACATCAAATATTCCTGTGATGCATGCTCAAATTGGTGATGATGAAGTCCTGAAAAAAATCTGGGAATTAGAAAGGTAACCACAAAATAAGAAACCTATACTTACCGAAGAAGAAACAAGATGCGAAGAGATATTTAAGGCTACAACTGTAAGATACAGTAACGGTCGTTATGTAGTTAACTTACCATTTAGAAGTCAAGATCCGAGATGTAAATATGGCGATGCAAGAAAGGTAGCAATTAACAGATTTTACGCATTGGAAGCGAAACTTAGTAAAAAAACAGATTTAAAAGCAAAATATGAGGAAGGTATCAACGAATACTTACAGCTGGGACACATGAGGTCAATAACCAAAGCAGAAGAAAAAAATCAATATGCAGTGTATTTACCTCATCATGCTGTTATATGGGACGATAAAGACACAACCAAGGTCCGGATTGTCTTTGATGCTTCCTGTAAGGGGAAAAATGGAATATCGCTCAACGATGACCTAATGATTGGTCCAGGGCTGCAACCAGATCTGCGACATTTGCTGATTCGTTCGAGAACTTACCGCATATGTCTAGTTTCAGATATTATCAAAATGTACAGAATGGTGCGCGTGGCTTACCATCATACAGATTTTCAACGCATCGTGTGAAGGAACAGCAAACAATCTGCAATTAAGGATTATAAATTACTCACTGTTACTTTTAGTACTTCCTCAGCGCCCTACTTAGCAGTTCGATCGATGCAGCAAGCAGCGCACGATGAAGGAGTGAATTATCCAGGCAGGCAGCCAGGCAGCTGAAAAAGTACTTAAACTTTTTTACATGGATGATCTGATGACTGGGTGTGACTCGATAGAAGAAGGCATGCAAATCTATAGTCAAATGAACGAGTTATTAGCAAAAGCAGGATTCACTTTACAGAAATGGTCAAGCAACAGCACTGAATTACTTGATAGGATCATCGGTGAAAGGCACTCGTACAAGCAACAGGATGGTGTAGAAAGGGAGATCAACATAAAACAGGATGAAATATTTAAAACGTTGGGACTTACCTGGAACCGAAGCTACGACACCTTCCAGTATTCTGTTCAGTTGCTGCAGGAACCTGTAACTAAAGGAAAAATGTTATCAGATATAGTAAGACTATTTGATCCTTTAGGATGGGTCACTCCTGTGATCGTATTAGCAAAAATGATAATTAAAAAACTGGG
The DNA here is from genome assembly GCA_948473465.1 of Lithophane ornitopus. Taxonomy (NCBI): domain Eukaryota; kingdom Metazoa; phylum Arthropoda; class Insecta; order Lepidoptera; family Noctuidae; genus Lithophane; species Lithophane ornitopus. The sequence goes on along the minus strand of OX419624.1, from coordinate 283,732 downwards.
ACGTGGAAATTCCGTATGAAATAAAAAAGGAATGGTTAACTTACAGGCAGGAGTTGACAGGTTTAACGGAATTTTCCATACCTCGATGGTTGAACATGAAACCCGATGACAAGTAGGTCGACTTGCATGGATTTTGCGACGCGTCAAAATCAGCATACGCTGCGGTAGTTTATGCACGGGTAGTCGATACTGACTGACTGTAGGGTTCATGTAACTTTGCTCACGGCGAAAACCAATGTCGTACCGATAAAAACTGTGTCAGTGCCTCGATTAGAGTTGTGCGGAGCAGTCCTGTTAGCAAAGCTGCTTTCTGAAATCTCCGAAGTGATGGGAATCGGTAAATCTAATTTGTGACCTTCGTTGCAAATCGCGTTTTTGAAATTTTAAGCATCAGTGTACCACAGCAATGGAATCATGTTCAGTCGAAAAGCAATCCTGCTGATTGCGCATCATATGGTTTATATGGGTCAGAATTTGTAAATTTTAAGTTGGGTAGAAGGTTTCTGAAGGATAAAAATAATTTATTTGGCAAACGCAAGGCGGTATCAACAACTAATATAGAAGAAATAAAAGTACATATTTCTTCTATATTAGTTGCAACAGACGATAATTTTATTTGGAATAAATATTCATCACTTACCCAACTAGTCAGAATAGTAGCATATTTAAGACATCCTTTAGAGTTGAGAAAACCGAAATCTGAAAGAAATAGACATACATTTTTAATTGCAGAAGAATTAAGATTAGCGTTGGAGACATGCATAAGGGTATGTCAAGGTCAAAGGTTCGATGCCGGAGCTCTGGATCTGCAAAAAGAAAGACCTAAAAGAAGGATGTTTAAGTCTTTAAATCTTTACCTTGATTCCGTTAAAATCCTGAGGGTGGGCGGTAGATTGGAACGTTCGGATCTTGACAGGGATCGTAAAAATCCAATATTCATTCCAAGTGATACTCATTTTACCAATCTTCTAATCGCTGACGCACATCATAGGAATCTTTATGGCGGTTCTCAACTAATGATTAATTACTTAAGCACAAAGTATTTTATTCAGGGAGCTAAGCGGTTGGTTACTGCATACGTGCGAAAATGTGTAATTTGTTTGCGTTATGCAGCATCTACAAAACCTCAACTAGTGTGGCAATTACCACCTGCACGGGTTACACCAAATAGGCCGTTTAGGAACAGTGGGGTAGATTATGCTGGTCCTATTCAGTTAAGGGCATCAAAGGGCAGGGGGCACCATGCGTATAAAGGATACACTTGTTTATTTTATCTGTATGGCAACTAAAGCGGTTCACATTGAGGTTGTAAGCGACCTAACAACAACGGGGTTTCTTGCCGCTTTTAAAAGGTTTGTGGCAAGACGCGGTCTATGCAAAGATATATGGAGTGATAACGGTACAAATTTTCAAGGTGCTTCTAAGGAATTAGACACATTACTTCGTTCGGAAAATTCCGGTATAGCTAAGGAAATTGCTGCGGCTATAGCTACGGAGGGTACCACATGGCATTTTATCCCACCACATGCTCCGAACTTTGGCGGACTATGGGAGGCCGGAATAAAGTCATGTAAGAAACATTTAAACAGGGTAATAGAAAGCTCCACTTTAACTTTTGAAGAGATGTCCACCTTATTAAGCCAAGTAGAGGCATGTTTGAATTCACGTCCCTTGTGTAGACTGACTGATTCGAACACTTTTAACGCATTAACGCCAGGGCATTTTCTTGTGGGCGAACCAATTGTAAATGCACCTGATCATAACAACGAAAAGGCGAATATTTCTAGTTTGAAGAGGTGGCAATTAGTCCAACAGATGAAACAACATTTCTGGCGTCGCTGGTCCGACGAATACTTGACCAAAATACTCCATCGCTATAAATGGTCTAAAAAAAATCCTGAACCAAACGTAGGGGATATAGTTTAAATTAAAGAAGACAACTTACCACCTTGTCGATGGCTTCTTGGCAGGGTGGTTGAAAAACATCCGGGGTTAGATACGAGTGGTCACGCTTCGCAGTAATGGTTCCATATTTAAAAAACCGACATCAAAACTGTGTGTCTTGCCTATTGCCTAAGAATGTTGTTAGTAGTTAAAGTGTAATTTTAAGCATTGTTTAGACATATTGTTTTTAATAAAGTTAGATTGTAGTTGCATATTATTGTAAGAGTAATTGAAACTGTTTGATTTACAAAATATAAATAGCTATGTAAGATGTAACATTGGAATGGAACGACTTATTGTTGCACAAAATGTCCTTGGTGTGCGGAATGTTTAGCCGCACAGAGACAATGTTGAAAGGTTGTTGATTATTTGTCACTAGATGGCGTTGTACGATTTCGATCGATTGCTCAATTCCCGCCAATAGTTTTTTTTTTTGACATTGACAGCCAACTTTTTGTAACAGTGTAGGTAATCACTACACTAGATATTTTTTTATGGAAATATACTTCAATTCTGTTTAATTGAATACTTTTTTTTAATTTCAAACCCCGATATCTAACCCACTAAAGCGAGGTTATTCAGTAGTCGTTCTATCGAGTTAGTGAACTTTCGCTTTTGTGTGTTTTAGTAAACTACTGACTTCAAAAACTCACTAAATCATTTTAGTGATTTAAAAAACTACCTAAAGCGTACGTATGCATTGATATTCAAGTGAAAAAGTAATTAAGTCGTTTTAATTTCGGGTGATGTAAATTTTCGATAAATGTATAATAATTTACTAAATTAGTTATTTCTCCCATTACACTGTGGGGTCCAAAGGGTAGACTTAAATACTTTTCACATTTCGTAAAACAAAAGCGGGGGCAGCTACAAAAATTACGGTTAGACAGATATTTAGAGAAGAAAATGTTGATTTTAGTGACATTGATAAGTCATTTTGGCCATTTTTCGACTTAGTGACTTTTCGCTCTACGTTTGTTACTGTTTTGGTTAAAATAATTAATAGTTATTTTATTAAAGTAATAGCTTGTAGTAATAAACAACGTACTCTTTCGGAACATAGATTTTTGTTTGGCCGGCACTTTCATCAATATAGCCTAAAAATATATGGACGGTGAATGATCTCCTTTGTAAAAATATTATCTTTTACTTCGTCTGAGTATACAGGTAACACTAGTGGAAGTTATTCTAGTCGGCTCAAAGAATTGTACAAGTTATATGACTGATGTTATAGAGTTATACGTGAACATGACCATTTTTGCCCTAATCAATTCCAACCAATTCATATTTTTAAGTAGGTATCCCTCAGACGAAGTAAAAAATCTAGACAGAGCGCTGCGAACAATAAAGTGAAGCATGCCATACTACACCAAGCTCTGTGCATACACTCTCGAACGCACACATTTACACCCAAACTACACCAAATCGATTATTTACAGCTAGTCTGTCAATGAAGCGTCACGCTGAAACAAATTAAATTATTTTATCGCGAAAATGCCGACTTGTGCGGTGAAAGGGTGCAAAACCATTCTTCAACAAATAAAAAGCCAGATGGCATCACATTTCATACGAAGTAAACATAAAAACTATATGAAAATCCATAAATATAAATTATAAGTAGTATCACCAAACACTTCACGTTAGTCACGTTGATCAAGCTTCGACATAATTATATGAATACTTTATTTATTGTAGTCTGTGAGCGTCGGCTAAAACGCAAGCGCAATCCAGTTTCTCACTCATGACGGTAAGTCGCGTGACGCGTCGCCTGACCTCACAGGACTCGTGCGTGAGCCGCGCGCATCGATGCGCCGCGCCGCCGCGGCCGGGCAGCGCCATGCGCGCCGCGCCGCAGCTGGTCGCGCGGCTCACAACAACGCAGTACGTCATCACGCGCATAGACGCAATAGGGGAATGCCACAGAGTAAATTATACTATGGGAATGCATGCAACTATGCTTTTTATATTGAGTTGTGAGCGCGTGCGCTGGTGATGGCGACGACGCGAAGATAGGGTGGGAGCGAGACAGAACACTATTATTCTCATGTAGAATAATGTACATACCCTCATTATTTATTTATTTTCGTTACCTATTTAATAATATTTGTTCATTGAATTCGTTTAGCTTAAAGTTATATTATATTCTAAGTATTGTATATGTTTATTTTATTCTTTACCTATTTAATATGTACAAATCTTTTGAACCTGATTTCCGTACGTCTTTTTCGGGTGACCACTGAAAATCAGCGCTGAGCTGTGAGTCCCCCATAGCGCAGCATCATGCTGAGTGGAAGCCTTCTTGTCACAGTCATGACGTGCCAATTATTTATATTTATACTCGTGTTCTCATATTTGTACTTAGACCAATTTTGTTTTTGTTTTGTTTGTTTAATATTGTTGATTACTGTTATCTCTTTTTAAGCACGTGTTTCTGTGACAAATAAACCTATTTTTCTTTCTTTCTTTCTAATTTTAATAAATCAAAATATGACAGCTTGGAACACAAAATCTTAACCAAGTGTTTTCCCTGTTTATTGGGTAAATAATTCATGTGATGCGAAACGTAACATTACAGGTTCACTTTTCACATTTCGAAATGGAGCCATACTGCCGCCACATTGCTTTTTTTTAAGCCTAATTATTAATTTTAAGCCTATGTCACTCGGGATGATGTAAGGATTCTATCGATACCCCATACATCCAAATCCGTTCAGGCATTTAAAAGTTATGGTGGACTAAAGAAACTCACATACATACAGGTACATTAAAAACATTACACTCCTTTTTGCAGTCATATAATAATAAAAATGTAGTTACTTTTAACTACGTATTGTTTTATTTTCTTGTCGGAATAAAGCGAGGTACCTATAAACAATTTAATAAATATATAAGTAACGCTAACCTATCTATTTACTCGTCCAGTCCCCCAGTACTTAAGACAAAATATTAGGGTAATGAGTTTTTACTGCGCGGCAACACTCACTAATTGCACACATGTTTACGAAACCGGCTTCATGTCACTGTTGACAGCGCTCTGTCTAGATTTTTTACTTCGTCTGAGAGGTATCCTTCATTTAGTCAAACTAGATTTAAGATAATAGTCTAGAGTCAATCAAAGGCCATGCTTAAAATTGAATAAAAATAAATATTATTTGTAGTTCCGGTTTACTGTACCAGATTTACTAGTATATTGATGTTGAAGGCTCCATAGACAACAACTGTTTTATTACTGCTATAAGTCTTTAATAATACATCTTCCATAGATTTCTCAAAAATATCATATGAAGCTCATGGGGGCCTGTACACGCTTAATACAATGAACTGCTCAAGCTCAATGCAAGCTATTTCAATAACTCGCTCAACAGAGAGGCTAAGAATATCCTTACGTTCTTTAAATTTCATATTGTTTCGAACAATTATTAAAGAGTCACCACGTATCATATTAACTCTGCTGAATGAGCTGGCAACCTGGTGGTTGTTAAAGCTGAACATGAACTGGTGGGCTTTTAGCTAATGTTCAGTTACACATAAGATATCAATATAACGACAGTTCAGTTGTATATTTTTATTAACAATTTTTAGAGAATTATTATACCAGTATTTTATATCTTCATTTTTTTTTTTTTTTTTTTTTAATATTAGTTTTTTAATTTTAATATTTATAAATATAACTTATATGTACAATTTTAAATAAAATATACAATCTAATTCTAATGATACTAATAACAAATAAAGGGGAGGGGCTCATTGGGCATCAAAGAATTCGTCCGCATCGCTGTCAATGGGAAAAGTGCCCAAAAGGCTGGCAGCATTGCCACGTTGAATGGTAATGCTGATTCTTTGGGCTAAAAATAGGCCAGCCTTCTGGTCACGTGAAGAGTCGACCAATCGCTTAGCGATGTCCCGAAATACTCGATGAGCACTCGGACCCCACGGCCCTAGTGTTTCAACCCCAAACGGCTCAAACATGTAGCTCCCAATAAGGTTGTTATATTTGCGCCGTTTGAGGTTTTCTGCTCCTGCAGCAGCTGCTCCAGCACGGCACGCCGTGCTAGGAAGATGGGATGGCGCGAGGGTGTCGACACAGGTTGCGTCCCACACCAAAGGTCTACCCAACTTCCAAGGCATTGTGGTCATTCCGTCTGGCCTCTTCCCATCGTCTCGTGCCAAGCCGTTGGGTTCTAAAACAGCTGGCACCCCGGCGGTGACAAGAGCCCGACGGATAATGTCGTTAATGCTGGCGTGGCGTGCCATCCTACCAGCGCTCTTGCTGCAGGATAGGCCGTGGTGTCCGAGGCAGTCGACTCCTTCACCGCATTGACAATGATGTGGAGCACCGCAAGGAGCGCCCAGACGCAAACATGTAGCGAGCCGGAATGTGGTGTCACCCAGCATAGTGCCTACGTTGGGTGACGGTAGCGCCTGAAGCCAGAGGCCCGACTCCCATTCTCCCACAGCCAGCAGGCGCGCACGCTCAGCAGTATTGGTGGACGTATTAATAAGTTTATTCCGTACCAACCTGCAGAGCGGCTCATCCCACTGTCTTTGGGAAGACGGGTTCTCGGGCTGAACCGTGTCTGGGCAAGCCACTTTCCAGGCATTCATTGCATCGGTCAAACACGGCACTTCAGAGTCAACCCGAGAAGAGGCTAAAATTCTTGCGGTTAGCTTTTCGGTGCTGTGGACCGAGGAAAGGAACGCCGGTAGGCTTACACTGGAAATTTTGCGGACGCCGAGCCTACCAAAACGAATGGGTAGTGTTGCTTGAAGCTACGCGCGGTCGTCCAGTGCCACATTTAAAATGGATGTTAAAGTGCTTCGAATGATATGATCGATTTTTTCTAAAAGGTTGGGCTGCTTCCATTAAGAGGAAGAGCGGAGAAAATACATAAAATTTGGACCGAAACAGCAATGTCTGATAAGGGTGAATGCCGAATGTAAATTAATTTTAGAGAGTCTGTCCGAAATATCGTTAAAATGTTTGATTTTTGCCTCGACGAATGGTGAAAAACTATCTTCTAGGATTGGGGAACCTAGGAGGTGCAGTGAACTTTTTTCCAAAACTTTGATATCCGGGGCTATTGAGTTAAATTTCTGTATGGTCGATTGTCTGTCGGTGTCGTCACAAAGGTAAATTTCACATTTGGAATTGTTTGGGTCAAGTCCGATGGATTGGAACTGCTGCTTTAGGAATTGTAGATCTTTTAGAACGGTGTCTACGTCACCTCCTAGTGTACCATCGTCTAAATACCACACATTAAATTTTGAATTTAGTTGTTGTATTATGGGATGGATAGCCAGGCTGATAATGACTGGCCCGAGAGGATCACCTTGTTGGCATCCGACTGCCGATTCCAAAACGTTGTCTTTATATAATAATTTTGATGGGTGCCTGTAGCACTGCCACATAAAACCGTAAATTTCTGGTAACTCCTTTTTTACTTCGGCCAACAAAGTGTCCCTGTTAACGGAGTTGAAGGCGTTCTTAACGTCAACCTTGAGGATGACCTCACCTTTACTAGCATTTAAAAAGCTTGAAAGGGCGTGTACGGCAGCCTCACAGCCCCCTTTGGATCCAAAGCCAAGCTGTAGGGGCTGGAACTTGTTGGTCAGGATTTCGCCATACAATTTGCAGCATATTTTGGCTGCCGTACGCCTGTAGGTGCACCCGACGGCGATGGGACGAATGCCGCCGTCCTTCTTGCGCAGGGCACACAAGTTGGCCCCATATAAGACATCGACAACGGCATTATTCACACCGCCGTTGAGCATCAGGTTAATTAGAGCCGCAAGCTCCTTCAAAAGCGACTCACCACATTCCCCGGCGCCTGAGCTCAGTAAATCTTTTAAGTGCTGGGGAGTCAGGCCGTCGAGGCCACCGGCGGAGCCACTTCGAAAGGAGCTCACGGCTGCAATCAGCTGAGGGGCAGTAACATTAAAAGGAGTTGAATCCGGATCGGGAAGGACGGGGGGGTCGGGGAAGGTGAGACCACCCGCAGGCGCTGGATGTTTGCTCTCCAGGGCTGAAAGTGTTTCTGAAGAGTAGGGCGCCACCACATCGCTGCTGAACAGTAGCCTGGCCGCACCCCTGATATCACCTTCACTCAATTTGGATTCCACATGCGAACATAAGCCTCTTCGTGAGAGGTTGCTGAAGTCGGGTGATTTTGGATCTAAAATAAGAGTCGAATTATTGCAGTTGTCTTTAATTTGGTTTGTCAATGTTTTTTTAGTTGCCAAATTTTTTTGGACATGCAGAATCCTGTATGGGAAGGTGAGTAGTTGCTCCCAGGCGCTGTAGAAATTCTCCTGGGTCGCAAGGCGGAGACATCGCGTTAAACTTAGAGCAACAGACCGCCTCGCGCCCCGGGGAATTCTCTTCAAAACGGGAGTAGAATTTTTTAATTTTGAAAGGGTTTTCCAGAGTGTTTGGTCCGAGAGTGTTGGAGTTGTGGCTGGGGGGCACAGAGGTACACTATGGGGTTTGTGGACCTTGCCATAATGTATCCGCAGCCCCCGTTCACCTTTAAAGAAACGTGGCTGGGAGCAGTGGGTACATCTCACCTGGACTTCGAGCGATGTGGCAGGTTGACTGGCACTAATTCCGGCGACGCTACTGGTGGCATTCAACATAAATGTAGAATAAAAAACCCCCGACAAAAACAAAGCATTTAAAAAGTAAAAAAATAATATGTATTGGCCCTTTAAGTTTAATATAAAAGTTGTAGGTAATATTTTGATCCAAGCGTCGTCGCGTCGGGGGACGGCTCATACATCAAAAAAGTAAAAAAGCAAAGTTGAGCCCTAAGTCACTAAAATCATAGTTTCGACCCACTGTGCGACGCTTGGATCAAAATATTACCTACAACTTTTATATTAAACTTAAAGGGCCAATACATATTATTTTTTTACTTTTTAAATGCTTTGTTTTTGTCGGGGGTTTTTTAAATTTTTAATTTAACTTTTATTTCCAGCTTTTTAAATTTCATATTATATTACTAGTAGAAACGCTATGATCAACCCGCGGCTCGCCGATATCTGCGTAGCTCTACTTTTGCCACAGTGAAGCTAGTTTCTAATTTAGTCTCATTACTCTTTCCTACTCCATCATCAGACCCTGATCACCATCCATTTGTAACCTATTTTTGAGACCTTTCCAATGAGCCCAAACACGATACCTCTGCTGTAAGTTGGTGAGGGAGTTGGGTATCCTGCATCCAGGTGATGCTGCAGCATCAGTTCAAGGTTACTACTATATTCTTCTAATATCATTGAAGTAACAGAATTCTAAATTTCCAATCGATTAGACCTGTGAAAGATGCTCACATCCATTCATCAACTAGAAAAGAGCTGATAATCTTCAAATGGCTGAACCGATTTTCTTGAATAATAGCTAAGAACACTCTCGATCAAGTCACCTTTCAAACAAAACAAAAAAAAACAAAATCGGTTCAGCGGTTTGGCAGCTACGATGGAACAGACAGACACACAGATACACAGATACACACGTTAAACTTATAACACCCCTCTTTTTCAGTCGGGGGTTAAAAATGCGGCACAACGCACGGGCCTAGGGCGCCGTCGCGCCGTGCGTGCAGAACGCAGCCTTTGCGCCTCCTTGATGACTTTCGCCAGAGAACGCTTCGCGGTGCGTTGTTGAGCAGGGGTCGGCCTTCTTTAAAATCTTTGTATACTTGAATGAAATATATTTCACAGAAGCACAATTCAATGAATTTTATAATGACATTTTTTTTTTTTTTTCAACACTCTTGCTGAAATAGAAAAAAAAATATGATAGCGACACAGCTATCTGTCTTTTATAATAGTTAGAAAGATAGTACATAAGAATATTATATCTATCTCTTGTCAAATATAAATTATTACCAACATAATTGTTAGTATCAACTAGATGGAACAGATGGACAATTATGTAATGTCATATTTTTTTCAAATCTTATGTTATTTTCTTTCTGTGTCAAGCTGTTACCATAGGATAGTCAATAAATAATATACGGATAGTCAATAGCTGGCAACAAAGGTCAGTTGAACTTTATAAATCTAAATGCATTATCTCTATACCTAATTACATTATTGTAGCTTATGTTCTTACAACAAGTCTGTTTTTAACCGACTTCTTCAAAAAGGAGGAGGTTCTCAATTCGTCTGTATGTTTTTTTTTTTTTTTTTTTTTTGTTTTTATGTTACGCGATTACTCCGCCAATTATTAATCGATTTTAATGATTCTTTTTTTGGTTGGTAGGTCATACTTCAGAGGTGGTCCCATATAAATTGTATTAACTTTGCTTGCGTAGTTTTTGAGTTAGCTTCAATAATTATGTATTTTTCCCACTTAGTGTATGTAGACGATATATTGTTTGACTCCTTCACTGTTATTTACATACCAGGTAGTGGTATTCGAATTTGTGTGGGGTAGGTACCACAACTAAAAAGTGAAAAATAAAAACTTTTTACAAAAAAAAAAAACAACCGACTTCCAAAAAAACCACTAAAAACGTGAAAAATAACTTTAATTTCGGAAGTCGGTGGCAAAAAACGAAAATTGAAAAGCAAAGACACCGACTTCCGAAATTAAAGTTATTTTTCACGTTTTTAGTGGTTTTTTTGGAAGTCGGTTGTTTTTTTTTTTTTGTAAAAAGTTTTTTTTCTCTCAAGTGCGTTGAAAAACGTCTTATGAAAAGCGTATGCATTGACACACTCCGCTACCTTATCACGCTCGCCTGCGGATCGCGCGAATAATACCGCCTCGAGTGCACTAACCAATACTGCACACTTGTATCACAATGTATTTACTATTATTATTCTCGAAGGAAATCAGGAAACTCCGCCACTACGGAATCCGGAACACCGCTCTGGATCTTCTTACTTCATACTTGAGTAATAGGATTCCGAGCGTTGACGTTAATGGGAAAAAATCTCCCGGATAACAATGGGGGTCCCCCAGGGCTCGATTCTTGGTCCTTTCTTGTTTCTTATTTATATTAAAGACTTGCCTCATAAAGGATAATCATGAAATAGTGTTGTTTGCGGATGACACTTCACTTTTGTTTAAACTTAAACGTCAGCAGCTGGTTACTGACGATGTAAATAGCGCGATCTCAAAAGTAGTTCACTAGTTTAATGTTAACAATTTACTCCTTAATGAAAAAAAAACCAAATGCGTTTAAGTTTACGCTACCTCACGTTAGGCAGGTGAAAACTAATTTGTTGATAAAGGGCGAAGAATTGAATCCTGAAGATAGCACAATATTCTTAGGCTTAACTTTAGATGCTAAGCTTCAGTGGGGCCCGCATATAGATAAATTGTCAAAAAAAATAAGCTCCGCGGCATATGCTGTTAGAAAAAATCGTAAATTAACTGACATAGAGACAGCCCGTTTAGTGTACTTTAGCTATTTTCATAGTGTAATGTCATACGGTATTCTATTGTGGGGAAATGTCGCCGACATTCAGACTATCTTTGTTTTGCAAAAAAGAGCTGTTCTATCAATTTATAAATTAAATCCGAGACACTCTCTCAGAGAGAAATTTAAGGAGATAAATATAATGACAGTGCCTTCTCAGTATATTTTTCAAAATCATTTATATGCCCATAAAAATATAAAATTGTTTAAAAAATACAGTGATATCCATAATATTAATACTAGGAACAAAGACAAATTTGTTGTACCTACAACTAGGCTCAAGAAAATAGGTGGCTCGTTCAGATGTCAATGTATACGCTTTTACAATAAGCTTCCAAGCCACGTACAAGATCTTAACCTTAATAAATTCAAAACATTTATTTAAAGTAGGTATAAGTTGTGCCAAAAAGCGTTTTATACCATTAAAGATTACATTGAGGACAAAAAGGCTTGGGATTGAGCTGCTCCAATTTTTTTTTTAATTTACTTATTGAATTTTGTTATTTTTGATAACTTTGTATTTTATTATATACATATATAGTGACATGAATATTTACTTTGTGAAGTATATATATTATTATTATTTTAATTATTGTGAATTTGAGGACTATGTGGATTATATATTTTATTTATCTGGCAGTTTGAGTACTACAGGCGGCCTACCCAAATGTCCTTTCTTTGGTATTGTTCGTCGAGTCGTTGAGCGCGTGCACTGACTGGACAGGTCCACTCAAATCTGTATGGTTCTTTCCTCAAAAGACCATCTCAGACAAATCTACATGGTCCTCAAATGATCTGACCAAGATTATTTCTGGATTTTATATTCACATTGACATTTTATGTATACCTACAATGACATGAATTATTTACTTTGTAAAGTATTATATTATTTTAATTATTGTGAATGTGAAGACTATGTGGATCATTCTTTTCTTTTTATTATTTATTTTTCCTTAGTTTTAATTAATCATGGTCTGGCAGTTTGAGTAATTTATGCGGCCTACCCAAATGTCTGTTTTTGGTATTGTTCGTCAAATCGTTGAGCTCCTTAAATTCTGAGTTGAGCTGCACGATCACTGACAAATGCGTGCACTGACTGGACAGGTCCACTCAATCTGTGTGGTTCTTTCCTCAAAATACCATTTCAGACACCAATCTACATGGTCTTCACATGATCTGACCAAGATTATGTCTGGACTTTAAAAGAGACTGTGACCTCTGAGTTTGTTTCGGCCTTTCTTTTCAAAGTAGTCAGATAGGAAACGCCGACCTCATCTAGTTTTAAAAATGTGTTTGACGTGTAAAAGTGTCTGTACAAACCTACTTACAGAAATAAATAATTTATCATTTATTCCATGAGATATATTAACTTCCCAAGGCATAAATATTCTCCAACCTAATTTTTCAAATTCCTGCTTCACATGATTCTTCAGGAAAATGCCCATTTATCTACGGAGCGCCGTTGCGCATCAAACAATTTTGTATGACAGCATAAATTGGATATAAAAGAGGGGTGATGTCGTAGTCTCAAAGAAAATCAAAACAATCCATTTATTTTGCGGGGTTCTCTTTGGGTTCTTTGATTTTCTGTTCAGTTTTAAGGTTAGTTTTGTAACAAATCTTCCACTAAAAAACGCATTCCTTTACATCATTATGATTTGAATTTATATAGATATGCAACAGAAAATAGTTCTAACAAATCAATTAATGATCCCAAATAAATAATATTATATAGGTAGGTGCCAAATGTAGTTTTGTACTTGTAGGAAGTAGAAAATAAAACTGATTGAATATAGGAATGAAATAGTTTTATTAATCTATTATTTACATATAAATTATATTTTTTAGATTATAAAAATATAAAATACCTAAAAAATATAAAAAATAGTAGCCCACCGGTATCGGGAACAGGGTCCAAGCTACCGGCCAATACGGACCGTGTCCAGGAGTATCGCTTTCTGAATCAGGCCCTTAACCCAGCTTATATAGGTGTTGGTAGAGGCTCTTAGCAATTAAGCCATTGGCTGATACAACTATCGGCACAATGATCGCAGAGTCCACATCTCACATGTCGACAACCTCGTGAGCCAAGTCAAGATACTTGGATTTGTTTATCTTTTTCGGCCTTCTGGAGTTTTCCGTCATGCGGGACCGTTATGTCAATGATCATTGCGCACCGCTCTGTTCGATCCACCACCACTATATCAGGCTTATTGGTAACAATAGTCCTGTCAGTGATGATGGATCGATCCCAGTACAATGTGATATTTCCATTTTCGAGAACTGGGTCGGGCACATACCTGTAGTACGGCACTTCCGATTCCACAAGGCTGTATTTCAGAGCAAGTTGGTGATGGATAATCCTGGCTACAAGGTTGTGTCTATGCAAGTACTCTCCGTTAGCTAGACGAGAACACCCGGAGATAATGTGTCGGATTGAGTCTCCCGGTCGGTGGAATGCCCAACAGATGTTTATTATTCTATTATTTATTAGTCTATATTACTATCATATTCATAAAATATGTCGTCTAAAAACGGAGCCGGCGGCTCAACATACCTAAATTGAGCCCAACTAAGATACCACAAAATGGTCATAACGTGAGCACAGCATCCCACTGTCCGATTACCCACCAAACAATTGCAATAATAGGTTGTAATATCAGCTACAGAGTTACATGTAGCCCTATTAACTAAAATGTAGGGGAACTAACCGTTGCTGGAGTAATCCAGGATCGTAAAATTCTGACGATTACATCCGTTGTCTCCCCGACTTGGCGACGGGGTAGAGGATGTACCAAAGAAAGGGAACAGTTCACACAGCGTGACATTTTAACGAAATCGTTGTTGATTTACTGCACAGAGAGACACTCACACAACGCAATTATAAATTATTTATTAGCACAACAACAACACGATGATTTATTTGACAGTGACGCTTTTGACAGTTTACCTTTCACATTTCCCGCGATAGTGTTATCAACAATTAATTTAAATCATCCTGACCATAAGTGATTTGTTTGCCACCTAAAGAAAGATTTGAATAAGTAGAGTAGTATTATTTTAATAAAAAGTTAGAATATTAATAACGAGGTAAAATGTCATAGTTGAAATTATTATTAAAACTCATCATCCGCTCGTGATCCGATAAGACCGATTAGGGAAGTTCTAAAAATTGGCAACACAGCTTTCACCAAAATACGCCATATAATCGAATAACTAACTAATTAAATACAAAATATTAACCCTACATACTATTTTGATCAAATTAACTAAGAAAAGATAAAAAATATTTTATAATTTATGAGTATATTTTTATGGCCATACTCTTACACTGTAAAGCGGTTTTGATTCTGGGCAATCTCCTCACACAATTGATTCCAGAAATCTATATAGAGGGTGTGACGTAAATAATGGTCCAACGCTAAAGGGTCGACACGCGATATATTCAGCTATCACATACCACAATTTGAACAATTTTTTACCATAGGTTTCAGAATAAAACATTTTTTAATTTTTTTTTGAAAAATTAACACCTCCCGTTACTAATTTGGCTCTAATTTCAACAAAAAACATTATATTCCTATTTGGTTTTTTGTTTGTAACTGCTGAATACATGTGCTATCATATGCAAATAAATTGTTTACTGTAAACTTAAAGAGATTAAATGAAAAATGTTTTTATTTCAAATTTTAACTATAATCTTCAGATAATCATAAAACATTGGGCGCGAATGGTGTAAAATAAATGTACTACTCTGTGAGTGCCCATTATTGAAATAAATTGTCCACTGAATGCAGATTCTAAACTGGTATATTAATAACTGACGCCATAATAAAAAAAAAAGTTATTGCCATTTATATTGAAAAGGAGCTTCAACAGTGATGTAACTTATGCCATGTGAAAGCTTTTGGGGTTTTATTTAATTCATACAATGGCATAGCCGCTTAGTCGAAGTCAAGCGCGAACAGGATGTTTTTGAACATTCACGTGCAAATGTTGTTGCCATGTCTGGCGCTGGCTTTCAAATAAGGATAAAGTTTCTTTCTTTTTATAATTATTATGAATCTGTTGAACCTAACCTAACCTAATTTTCGAAATGTTCGAATGTTAAAATTTTTGAAAGGAAAATGCCCATTTATCTATGGAGCGCCGTTGCGCATCAAACAATTTTGTATGACAGCATAAATTGGATATAAAAGAGGGGTGATGTCGTAGTCTCAAAGAAAATAAAAACAATCCATTTATTTTGTGGGGTTCTCTATGGGTTCTTTGATTTTCTGTTCAGTTTTAAGGTTAGTTTTGTAACAAAGCTTCCACCAAAAAACGCATTCCTTTACATCATTATGATTTGAATTTATATAGATATGCAACAGAAAATAGTTCTAACAAATCAATTAATGAACCCTGTACTTGTAGGGAGTAGAAAATAAAAATAATTGAATATAGGAATGAAATAGTTTTATTAATCTATTATTTACATATAATATATATTTTTTGGATTATTAGATTATAAAAATATAAAAACACTAAAAAATATAAAAAAAATAGTAGCCCACCGGTATCGGGAACAGGGTCCAAGCTACCGGCCAATACGGACCGTGTCCAGGAGTATCGCTTTCTGAATCAGGCCCTTAACCCAGCTGCCCAACGACAGCCTATATAGGTGTTGGTAGATGCTCTTAGCAATTAAACCATTGGCTGATACGACTATCGGCACAATGATCGCAGAGTCCACATCTCACATGTCGACAACCTCGTGAGCCAAGTCAAGATACTTGGATTTGTTTATCTTTTTCGGCCTTCTGGAGGTTTCCGTCATGCGGGACCGTTATGTCAATGATCATTGCGCACCGCTCTGTTCGATCCACCACCACTATATCAGGCTTATTGGTAACAATAGTCCTGTCAGTGATGATGGATCGATCCCAGTACAATGTGATATTTCCATTTTCGAGAACTGGGTCGGGCACATACCTGTAGTACCTACGGCACTTCCGATTCCACAAGGCTGTTTTTAAGAGCAAGTTGGTGATGGATAATCCTGGCTACAAGGTTGTGTCTATGCAAGTACTCTCCGTTAGCTAGACGAGAACACCCGGAGATAATGTGTCGGATTGATTCTCCCGGTCGGTGGCATGCCCGACAGATGTTTATTATTCTATTATTTATTAGTCTATATTACTATCATATCTATACATATAATAAATCTGTAGACGAGGCGTTTCTGTACAATGAAAAAAAAAAAAAAAAGTAGGTGGAGTGTCCAAGAATAACCAACAGATGCCATTTCTACCATTTTTGGAATTTTTGTCTGTTTGTCTGTGTGTCTGTTTGTCTGTTTGTCTGTTCGTTTGTTTGATTGTTCCAGTATCACGTAAAAAGTACGAAATCAATATGGTTAACTTATACACTCAAATATTGTGTGTAACTCGATGTTTCATTTAGTCTTTGTTTCATCGCAATCGCTTCAAAATATCAAAAGATATAAGAGTTTAAAGTATTCAAGAAGAAATTTTCATTAGGTACGTAATGTAGATACACGTAACGACATCTATTGTCGTAAAATGACACTAGCGTAAAATCAGGTAGGTTTGTGAGAACGTGTGTAACACACGATCATAATCATCATATGTTCACATACTTCGCGCGGAAACATAACGCGATACATTGTGAATTCACCCAATCTAAAGTTTGGTTAATTCAAGTTTTCCAAATCTATTGTTTGGTAGTAGTGCCATAGGTGGCGCTATCTATCTTTTAAATCATGATACAAATATTAATCATGAAAAAATGGTGACAAATTTTAATTTCTTAAAAAATGTAGATTCTTACATCGAGCAAAAAGTGAGTAATTAAGGCACGAATGCGCTTACTAAATAAACACGAGTAATCTACTTTTCTTTCAACTACCATTGTACCTGCTGCGATAAAATATACCTGCTCAAGGTTAACTCAACTCAATCCAAGTCAGTCATGGAACCCTACGTCTTTTCTACATAGCTTACAGAGTGTTCGAACGTTTTCCCATATATTTTGACAGTATCACTTCGTGCTCGATAGATGGCGTTGTTCATTTAACGTCATTTTCTGAATCGCGGTGTTAAGAGTCTCCGTAGAAGAATGACTTTCGCCGAATTCATGACTAAGGAGTATTTGGCTCATTTTGAATTGAACACATAATCCATACTAATCGATGCTTAAAAGTATAAATTCGATAGTAACTCCTAAATTTTAAATAAATTTAAAAATAAAATTTGGAGAGATAGATGGCATCCCGGCGAAGAACATAGGAAATTATTTTCTCAAAAAAAAATTTAAGGGGGGGGGGGATATAGGGGATGAAAGTTTTTATGGGAAACCTATCATTTTTAGAGTTCCGTAGTCAACAAGGAACCTTTATAGTTTCGCCATGTCCGTCTGTCTGTCTGTCTGTCCGCGACTTAGCTCAAAAACTTTTATTCGACCAACTTACATGTGCAGTTGCAAAAACCCAAACATTCTGTATGCGAGAACAAGTTTTTTAACACTTTGAGGGACAGTAAACGCCCATAGACGTAATAACAATAAAACTTTGCGAAAGTTTGTTTGATAAAATAATTCATCCCAACTACGGAACCCTTCATTGTGCATGGTTCGACACGCACTTGGCCGGTCTTTTTTTAAGTTAGGGCTGTGAAAATTTATGCTTTTTGTAACTAACAAAGAGTTACGTTTTTCTAAAATCATCCCTCATGAGGGTAAAAACCCTTCTTTACCCTCTTGATTTTAAAATTCACATGTAAGTACTTATTATTGACATTTTTGGGGGACTCTCTTCAAGAGCGTTAAGGGATTGAGAATATAGTCATAGTCCGTATCTTGAGAATCTGTCCACTCAATCAAAAGTTATTACTACTTGGCTCTTGGCTTGGAACGAAGAGTTTGAGTTTACCAGTGAGTACTTACTCGATAGATGGCGTTTTGCAAATGATGCGATTTTCTTAAGGGGGATGCGCCGGTAGCCCGCGAAATTCAAATCTTAAGTTTTTTGCAATTTGCAAGTCAGTGTCAGGCAGGTTGTATGTTAAAATGAAATTATTTATTCTGTAAATAGGTTATTGGAATCACTTTTACACGTCGTAATAATATAAAAAAATTGTAAAATTAAGCTAGATGAGGTCGGCGTTTCCTATCTGACTACTCTGAGAAGAAAGGCCGAAACCAACTCACAGTCTCTTTTAAAGTCCGGACATACCTAGGTCAGATATTGGCATATTGGTCAGGCCCTATGAGGGCCATGTAGATTAGAGTCTGAAATGGTCTTTTGAGGAATGAACCACACAGATTTGAGTGAACCTGTCCTGTCACTGCAAGCATTTGTCAGTAATAGTGGAGCTCAGCTCAGAACTTAAGGAGCTCAACGACTCGACGAACAATACCAAAGAAAGGACATTTGTGTAGGTCGCATCAAGTTCTCAAATTGCCAGACCATTGTTAAAACTAACTGAGAACGAAAAAATATAAGAATAAAACAAAATAAACATCCACATAGTCCTCACATTCACAATAATACAATACTTTACAAAGCAATCATGTCATTTTGTCAATATCCTACATATAATATTCAATAATGTGAATTTGTATATAAAACTGGTAGGTATATTATGATGATTTTCACTTATTCAAAATGTCACAATGCCAAAATGTTAGCAGAGCGAGCAGCTCAATCCCATGCTTTTTGTCTTCTAACTAATCTGAAATTGTATAGTACCCTTTTTTACAAAGTTTGGTTTTAATACAGCTTTTAAATCGTTTAATGGGTAAGTTTCGAATGTCAATATGATTAAAATATGATTCGCGATCGTAGCAAATAGTAGCTTTACAGAATAATAACCATTAGATACAGGAATACAACTCCTGCCATATTAGTTAGATTAGATAAATAAATATTTGAAACAACTGCGACTCATTATTTAGATCAACATAAAACTTGATACTGACCTGTAAAAAGCAAAATCATAAGAAAATTTGAATATCGCAGGCTCCCCCAAAGCTTTCGCCTTAGTTTCCATCGTCCATACAATATGCCATAGTTTTTTCATTAATCTTTATACAATATTTTTTCATTAATCTTTCCGACAGTTTCATACTGCTGTCCAAACTATCCACACTATCACCACAATATAGATATGGACTACCACTAATATATAAAGTTACTGGCTGTCTCATGTCTGTTACTTTTACGCCGTAACGCCTAGGTCGCCTAGACAGACCACGTGGGTTATGGGACATAGGATACTTTTATCCCGGTAGCACATTCCCGTGGGATAATTTCCGACATCCACGCGGGCGAAGCCGCGGGCAAAAGCTAGTTCATAAAATATGTCGTCTAAAAACGGAGCCGGCGGCTCAACAGACCTAAATCGAGCCCAACTAAGATACCACAAAGCGGTCATAACGTGAGCACAGCATCCCACTGTCCGATTACCCACCAAACAATTGCAATAATAGGCTGTAATATCAGCTACAGAGTTACATGTAGCCCTATTAACTAAAATGTAGGGGAACTAACCGTTGCTGGAGTAATCCAGGATCGTAAAATTCTGACGATTACATCCGTTGCCTCCCCGACTTGGCGACGGGGTAGAGGATGTACCAAAGAAAGGGAACAGTTCACACAGCGTGACATTTTAACGAAATCGTTGTTGATTTACTGCACAGAGGACCGTAGTCGTAAAAACGTTCTACACAGTCCACAATCCACTGGACACTCACACAACGCAATTATAAATTATTTATTATCACAACAACAACACGATGATTTGTTTGACAGTGACGCTTTTGACAGTTTACCTTTCACATTTCCCGCGATAGTGTTATCAACAATTAATTTAAATCATCCTGACCATAAGTGATTTGTTTGCCACCTAAAGAAAGATATGAATAAGTAGAGTAGTATTATTTTAATAAAAAGTTAGAATATTAATAACGAGGAAAAATGTCATAGTTGAAATTATTATTAAAACTCATCATCCGCTCGTGATCCGATAAGACCGATTAGGGAAGTTCTAAAAATTGGCAACACAGCTTTCGCCAAAATACGCCATATAATCGAATAACTAACTAATTAAATACAAAATATTAACCCCACATACGATTTTGATCAAATTAACTAAGAAAAGCTAAAAAAATATTTTATAATTTATGAGTATATTTTTATGGCCATACTCTTACACTATAAAGCGGTTTTGATTTTGGGCAATCTCCTTTGTCATTTTTTGTTTTTATAAACTACCCCCTAAACGGGGATTGGGTTGTGTCAAAGTTTCTATAGAAGAATTTTTACGCGCTGTCCGATTAACTCGAAACTCAGTATTTATACTTAAAACCAAAAATAAAGAATAATGTGTATCGGTGAAAATGGGTAGTCTACGTCACAGCTTAAACCACAGAACGGATTGGGCTGAAATTTGGCACATAGATAGTAATTAGGACCTAGACGTCCTAAGAAAGGGTTTTTGGAAATTCGACCTTAAAAGGGGTGAAAAAAAAAAACTTATTCCTTAAGTTAATAGACTTGAAACTTGTCTCGAATACTTATTTAAGTAAATGATACAGTTTTTCATTTTTTGTTTTTATAAATTACCCCCTAAACGGGGATTGGGGTGTATCAAAGTTTGTATAGAAGAATTTTAACGCACGGTTTAATTAACTCGAAAATCAATGTTAGTATCATGTTTAACATGGATTTTCGAAAATTCATCCCGGAGTAGGACATAGGCTACTTTTTATCGACATACCACGCGGGCGAAGCCGCGGGCGGAAGCTAATTCTTTATATTTTGGCCAACGCTGTTTTGGTAATTTATCTTTGTATCAATTTTGTTGACCTTGGTGTTTTTCTGAAGTCCCACTACCGTCCACTGTCCACCTTGTTCATCTCCACCGTTCACATCCTCGGTCGTTTCTATCTCATTCACATCCTCAATCACGTCAATCTCGGTATCAACGGTTCAACTTCAGTTCTACTTCTACCGTCCATATCGATCTGAATATGTCTATCTAGATTTATCATTATTATATCCTCACAACACGAATGTTGGCAATGGGTGATACGCACACGTGCGTGCCGCCGGTAGCCGGATAGAATATACTATCGCAACGTCTCATACCGATCATGAGTGTGCGATAAACACATCTTAATCACACCGCTAGCGATAGACACTCCTTGTAAAAACTTCCTTGAAAAGTTTAACTTGTGAACATGTAGAATTGTAACTTTTGATAAACAGGGCACAGGGCGTACAGGTATAGACGAAAGGCTACTTGCGTCATAAGGCAATCAATATTGCATACGCTTGACGCGAAACCAATTAAAAGTTGAAGACGCAAGATGAAGATAAAAGCGCACTGGTGTGGACACACCTATACGGGTTAAATAACGTAGCATGTGCACGAGCTACGAGCTACGAACTGTAGCGAACGCTACGAGAGTGCGTAGCTACGAATTGTATCGAACGCTACGAGAGTGCGTACCTCGCGGTTACGTCACTCGTCAAGCTCATTTCAGACTACGCTATAATACAGGGTGTAAGGAAAAGCCCTCCAGACTGATGGGATGAATTCAGCATATCATACTAAGACAACTGCTACATGAAATTATTTCTGAAACGTTATGGGAATCCAATAAACCTGATTTGTATTATTACCTCACGCGCAATGTATCGTTACCGTGGCAAAATCCGCATAACCGCACTCCCCGTGTCGGGGGGGGCGCGCTCGAGTATTTTAACATCCAGTGCTGGTTTTTTTATTTTAGAAGTTTTATTTACATAAATGGAGTGCTGCTTACAGAGAATGTCATTTTACATTGAAATAAAGGAATAGTAACTGAAAAAATCAATAAAAAAATGATAACTTTCCTGACAAAATTTCCGGTGAAATATGATTCAAAATAAGGAGCTGAATGCCCCCTGTTAATTTGTGGAGGGCTGTCCCTTACACAATATAGTTCATAGCACAACAATATCGCTCGCCATACATTTCCAATAATAGTTATAGTTTAGCAAAGTGTGAACGTGTTCTAAATAAATGTATGGCGAGCGATATTGTTGGGCTAATTATGCTATATGATGTTATATAATAGCGTAGTCTGAAATGAGCTTCAGTATGGGGGAGGGGTTTGTAATAAGGAATAACGCTTACGCTCATATTTAAATTTTATTCACAACAGAACATAGGGTCCGCGATGAAGTCGGCAGGTACTAAGTACTTACAACACTTCAAACAGCGCCTAGAACACCTTGATTATAATTATCCATGTTTAATTATGTCATATATTATATATGTTGATTTGTGTATAACGCGACTAGCAGTAAGGAGTAAGTACATAAATAATCATTTGTATTTAACTTTTTACATTGCGCTCTAAATAGTGTCACTATGAGTAAGAGTAGTACACACGAGTTGCACAGATAGCCTTACAAACGTTATCATCTAAGTATGAGTTGTAACTAGTGAGGCGTACACGAGATCACAAGAATATACATAATGTTCCTTCTAACAGCGTAACATCTAACTACTCTGTATACATGTTCCAAGTAAATATCGCACTAACTACCGCAAACATTATATTTCACAAGATATCCTTTATATGGGAATAATACTTTATGTTTATTTATTGTTGCATTTTTCTAAAACAATACGAGATCGACAAACATGAAAGCTAACGTTAGCTCGCTCAAGACACGACTGCACTGGCGAGCAGCCGCCCCGCCGGCCCCGGGAGTCTCTAGGGCGCACGCCTGCAGTGTCGCACGCGCACACAACGTGATTCACTCCTTGGCATTACATTATTGCTTACATCCTAATACACATGTCAACAAAAGAGCCAGGCCCGAGCCCACAGATACCAATCTAGGGCCCCAAGCTTATACATTTCAAGGCCTCATTTTATAAGGAGACATAATCCCTTATTTAACTTTCGACTTGTTCCCGTCGGTAGCGGCGTCTTTTGACTCGTGGCGCGACGGCCTCGCCCGCCGCGTCCGGGGCCGCCGGCAGCGGCCGGGTTACCCAACTAAGTGATCTGGCTAGCTAGGTACTTGCACAGCACCGTACGGTGGGGTTGCGTCCGCAGTCGTTTACGACCATTATCCTAAACCATTATTTATCACATTATATACAATAATATTTATGAACCTCATTCGACACCGAGTCGCTCCGCCACTCACACCGCCGCGCTTTCTACCGAGCACGTCTCTGATCTTGTGCCCTTCTTACTTATATGTTATAGATAACTCTATGAATAATATGGAATGTACGATGAGAGCGTTCCAATATAAATACATTAACCTTCTTTACATTTGTTTGATTGTAAATATATATTATGTATATGCACGTAGGTACTTACTAGAAATATTTACCCGAGTGATAAGTCGAATATATTGATACCTACTAAAATTATTTTACCATGTTTAAGTAAGTAGGTCATTCTGGCAAATAAATTAATTTCATTTCATTAATTCTAGTTTCACAGGTTCACGTGTTCAGGTTCACGGTAATATCGTCCAGTGCTTGCACACACTTCATGATATAATAAATACTATTAGTATATTCCAAGATTCCTAGTGGATTTCGAGGGCAAAGCGGTCTTAGCTTTACTAATAACAATATTCAGCAATTTACTAAAGAAAGAGAGTCATTGCATCGCGTACCTATTGCGTCCCACGCGGCCGATGTGATCCGAGAGCCCTGCCGCGGCCGCCTACGATCATCTTTATACATATTTTCATTTTCTTAAATGAGTATTATGTTTTAAGTAAGTATAACTCCAGCTCACTCGGCAGTTTCATTACCACCACGACGGACATTCGACGAGTCTGTATCTCGCTCTTCGTGGATCGCAGTCGTATACGACCCTGCTTCATATCTAATCCGAGTCGGATTCGCTGGAGGGCGGCTGAGGGAGCGGCGCGGGCGCGGGCGCGGCGGGCGCCGGCGCCGGCTCGGCGTGGCGCCCGGCGGTCGCCAGCGCGTACGCCGGCGCCGACTGCCCCGACGTGCGCTCGATGCCCACGCTGCAACATGACGCTTCGGGTGAGACACCGCGTAGGCACTAACATTCGCAAGCCTGCGAGTGAGTGTGTCATACTCACATGTACTCGTGGCGTGCCAGGTAGCGCACGTACTTCTCGGGCGGGTCGGCGTCGTGCTCCTGCAGCGACACGGACCGCACCGTCATGTGCGACACCTGCGTGGCTGGCATCGTGAACTCCACGAAGGCGTGGCTGGCGAGTTCGGCCGGCACCTGGTCGTAAGACGTCAGCGCCATGCGGCACACAAGGTTGTGCGTCGTGTAAGCACCTGTACAAAACAAACAATCGTAGGATGGACTTCGCTCTAACTGCATGTAATCATTTCACCAAAGTAAACGCGAAGCGCCAGTCGTGCCTCATTTTGTTATTATAGTAAATGTCTATAACTATCTTTATTTTCTGCTACGTATAAGCGCTTTAGAAGACGTTCTTGTGCGCGACACGTGGAGCTGATGTGCTCACCCTGGCCCTCCTTGGGCAGACGCGGCATGCGCCACACGATGGCGCGGTGCTGGTGCTCGTACTTGGCCTGGCCTGACGTCACTTCGATTAGCGACTCCTGCAGCGTGTCCACCGCGCCCAGGAATCGCTCGATGCCTTTTATCTTGCCCGTGCGCCTGAAGGTGATCGTGGTAAAGTCAACACTTTTAAGTAATAAGATTATTGGACCTTATTAGGAGTACCTTCTCACTCCTATGCAGAGAGTTTTTTTAAGTGGGCCATTATGATACAGTACTGTTGGTGTTTTCACAGATTGAGACTGACTTACAATGCAAAAATTCTCAAAAATACGAGAATTGCTCCCAGATTTCTTATAGTTACATAAACTGAATGAAATAATACTTTATCTACTCACATATCGTAAAAATCGAATTATAAAGGAACTTGAAAACAAGTTTAAATTGACTATATATTTTTGCAACACACTTGCTCGTAAAGTGGCTCTTATTGAACCGCTTTTAGGTTCATAATGCAGTGTATTATGGAAGCGTGCTTTTTACCTTAGAACCATAAGCAAACCAGTGGCGTTAAGTTATAAAAAACAAAACCCATGGGCAATATGGGCATGCATGGGTTTTTTTTTTACCACATCTAAACGCCACTGGTTTGCTTATGGTTCTTTTATTTAAATAAAAACTTACTTTAGAGCGCTTGTCTTTGGTAAAAAGTTTCACCAAAAACAATTTCTATTGGATACAAATTCCATGCTGCCATGATAGTAGTTACAAACTCCATACTCCCATGTCATTACTCCGACTAGTAAATAGTAATCTGTGGCGCACATTACCGCACTATAGCGGTAATATTATAAGGTAAAAAGCACGCATACATTGAATTAGTATGAAATATCCTACTAATAAATGAGCAGCCTTTCGATCGGTATGATAAACCTACAGGTTTTTCTTTTCTTTTGTAATGGGTTCGATTCCCGGTTCAACCATGTAATTATTTAAATATCTATGAATGCAGTTTAAATCGTTTTTTAAATTCAAATAATGTCTTCTTTCAGTAAAATGTTCCATCTACAATATTCAAGGTACGTTCCCTCCAAGTGGCATATCCGTGGGACGCCTTCTATAGTTACGTTATTGTAGTGTAAGTTCTTACAACAAGTCTGTTTTTTCCTCGCAAGTGTGTTGAAAACGTCGTATGAAACGCGTGTGCATTGATTATTACACTCTCGGCTACCTTATCGAATATCATGAATGTCGAAATAGGTACCGCCTTGACTGTAATATCCAAAAGAGCACACTCGTATCCATTCGTATCACAATGCACTATTATACACAATACCGAAAATAAATAAAATCTTATTAAGTAAGTTTAACAGTTTTTCCCTAACAAAATAATGTTAAAAAACATTTTTTTTACCAATACGATACAGGGCAAATCCAAGAAGTTAATAATATCATATCAAGATCATTATCACCAAGGAGTTTTCATCAATTATTTTTTTCTAGTGGAACGCTTATGCGTGCACAAAATAAATAAGAGCAGACTGTAAGCTACTAAGCTTCATACTAACGTCTCGCGCGGGAACACTACTACACGCACAGGGATGTGTGCGTGGCCTGTCACGGACAAGGCGCGCGGAGCCCCCGCGCGCCGGCGCCCGCTAGAGTGCAAACCGGCTCGAGCCAGCTCAGTGAGAAGGCAAAGCGCAGGGGTATGCCGTGTGCCAGCGGCACACGAGCGATACGTACGACGCGGAAGTTTCATTTTTTATTTTAAAAATGCCAAATCGGTGTAGTGTGTGTTTTAATAATAGTAGGAAAACCAAAGAAGTTTCTTTACGCAGTCGGTAGCAAAAAACGAAAATTCAAAACCAGAGTTTTTATTTTTAACCGAGAGGTTATCAATTCGTCTGTACCTACTTATATTTTTTTTTTTTTTTTTAGTTGTGACCCCACACTAATTCGAATATGTACCACTACCTGCTATGTAAATAACAGTGAGAGGAACTTAAAACATCATCCTTATACATAGACTATGTGAGAAAAATACGTATAATTGAAGCTAACTCAAAAACTACGCAAGCAAAGATAATATTTATATGAAACCAACCACGTCTGTAGCATGACCTACCCCAAAAAAAAAGAATCATCAAAATCAATTTATAATTAGCGGAACACTCGCGTAACAAACATAAAAAAAAATATACAGTGGAATTGAGAACCTCCTCCTTTTATAAGTCGGTTAAAAATAAAAAATACGACGATTATTTTGCTTCTGTGAAGTCTGACGATCTGTTCTGTAAAAATCTCATCGTGAAAAGTTAGGTGTAGTGAACTGTCGATAGTATAAAGTATCTGGGTGGATTGACAGCTCACTTCACCTAAGTTTTCACGGTGTGTTTGCACCTGTGGGCGGACTTCACGGATCCGTATCGGAAATGCTTCTCGACGCGGAATAGGTAGATCCAGCAGTCGGGGATGGGGAAGCGGATGGCGACGTCCTCGCACGGCACCTGGCCCAGCTTGCGCGACGCGAACCCCGGTACTAGCACGTCGGCGCGCAGTTCCACCTGCGCACACTAGCTCCGATCAGCCCGTGTATAATTCCCGTTCGTCCCACTAGATCCGATTTTTATAGTGGGACGAACGGGAACAATTTAGTAATTTTGGGTTTAATTCCCATTGGTCCCTAAGTATGGTTGTTCAATGGTAAAAAAACACTTATTTATCCTAACTAACCTATTTATCTTCTAACAATTTATATAAAAAAGGAAACCGTGACTGACTGAGATCTATCAACCCACAGCCGAAACTAATGTAGAAACGTGAAATTTTACACACGGCTTCCTTTTATAATGTAGAGGAGCAACTAAGAAGAGACTTTTGGAAATTCGACCTTTAGGGGTATTTTGTTTGTATGAAATATCTTATTTTCTTGAGTTAATAAACAAGAAACTTGGCACAAAAAGTACTTGGCTTGCATGAACTGACGATAGTATTTCATTCATTAGTATTATCCTATTAAAAGGATTTGAATGAAATTCTGCACACAGATAGTTTAGAAACTGAATTTAACACAATACATAGGATAGTTCTTATCTTGGTGGTACGTTGCATGTATACAAAACGGTATTCTGTTCACGATACGTTGTGCACAATTTCTGAGTTAACTAATTAAAAAAATATTGACGATAGTATTTCAATCGTTGGTTAAACTACCGGGATAAGAAGTATTCTATGTGTTCAGGTTATAAACTATCTGTGTGCCAATATTCATTTTAATCCTATTATTACTAATGATTGAAACACTATCGTTAGTTCATGCAAGCCTAGTACTTTTTATAGGTTACTATTCAAAAATTGTGCACATCATGTCAAGCCTAGTCCTTTTTCCTCCTGTACATTATAAAAGGAAGCTATGTGCAAAACTTCACGATCCTAGTCCCAGTAGTTTCGGCTACGCATTGATAGATCTCAGTCATTCACGGATTCTAATTTAAATAAAAAATTGCTAGAAGATACAGATATTTTTCGTGTATTCCCGAAATTCCCGAAAACCCACCAGTGGGACGAACGGGAATTTCATCAATTATAGAGGAGGGAGGGAATTTAATCAATTATATTAAAGGATGATGCTTATTTTGGTACCCTGCTCCAATAGCCATGTGTAATACATCGTTGGATAGCCCTTTTTAAACTGAATCGAATTTACTATGGCGCCTACTTCGAAATCCTTGTCCGTTCGGAGTTATACCAAAATAAGGTATTTTTTTAGATACTTTATTATTCACTGCCCTTTTGAGCATCATTAGAGAGGTTTCGACATCACACGCTACCCAGTAACCGATCATGGGTTCACTACTCCCCCCCCCCCTTTCTTTCTAACGGTTAATCCTGGATTTCTATCGTTATGAGGTGTTGCCTAATAAAGCTTGCATAGCATTTCAGCTTGGCACCGAATTGGCATCACCATGAAACTTCATTCATAACTACTGCCTGATTGGCGGCGTGTTGATGAGGTGAGGTGGTGCAGATCCAATGCTGGACTTATAGATGACCTTAAGGACTGCAAAATAACAGTAATTGTCTCCATTTACACCAATGTTTATTATGGTTTCAACAAATATAAAATGACTGGAAACAAAGTAAGTCGATCGTTTGTATCGGGTGTGACTGCGCTGGTTCTTACTATTCAGCTGTTTAAGTATTCACACTCTGGACTCCGGTTACAGTTTTTCTTGTTCACTCCGGCTATCTATTGGATTTTCCTATCTGTTTAGTATGAATAGTAGAAGAACTTTTAGGTTTCAGGCAAACGATTTCTTTTTTCTGAATTATCACACGGAACAAAAACTGGTGGTATGTATCTATTTAGAAAATACTTAATGAAGGCAGGGGGGTAAGGTTTTTGCGCAGCGACCATTAACACAACGGTATAATTATCCTAGTTTAAATAGAAAGTGCACTGGAGATGTACCTGATTACGGGAATAGTGAAGATGCTTGGCTCTTACGTGGGCGCATGCCATGTAATAGCTAAACAGTACTATTGTTATTTGTTACTTATTCATTAATAATGATAACAAAACACAGTTACTGGTACTCATACAATATCAATTGTTTGGCACTAAGGGTACTCCAGGCATGCGGGATTTACCATCTTCTGTCTTATTTCTTAAAGATTCTATCGCAGACGATGTTTGAAAAATGTTTTATTTAAATGGATGAATACATTTCATGTAAGTATATGGTTCATAGCTAATTAATAATAGACGCACGGGTCAATCGAAGGGTACGTTACACTTTCTGAGATCGGTCCGTGGATGGGTGATTCATTACTTACCAAGACCTCCGTGCCTCCAAAAGCACGTTAAGCCGTTTGTCCTGGTTGTCGTTTTTAGATGTTCAACAGTAGTTACGGGTGGTCAGAAGCCCGAAAGTAGGACAACCATTCTTACCAAGGGGTATCGTGTTTAGATAGGGAATCGCTCCATGTAAAATACTGATATTCAACTGCATCTAGTTAGATTGTATGATGACCCTTATATAGATGGGAAAAGGCTAGGCAGATGATGAATGTACAACATAACATAACATCACGCCTGTAATCTCCGATGGGTTAAAGGCAGAGGTGTACCTATAGTAAATCCACATTTCGCCAGTTATGTTTTTAGTAGTTGTTCAGTCCCATGATGAATGAAGGAATACATTACATAAATAATATTACTCCTTTATTTTAATTAATAGCAAACGTCATATAAGATGGTGATTAGATGATCGATCACTACGAAAGCGTACGAAATATAGGTACGTATGGGATTTTTTTTTTTGCGATTTCTTACTTTTCTAGTAAGTAGGTACTCTAACCTCAGTTGGTCCAAATTAGTGTTTGAATCCTTATACAAAACTGCATTGATTGTCATCATAAAAATAAAATGTTATAATTGACGTTTTTCTAGCCGACTACCATATTTCCAAAATCTGTGAATGCAGTTACCAATTACTCAAGAAGTTAAGGACAGTCTCCTAAGAACATTTTTCTGTAGTTACAACGGTTAAGTTAGCTTCCCTTGCTGCTTCGTCTCAACTTCCACCATATATTACTCCGATCGGACAAGGAATCAAGACAAAGGCCTTTGGAATTCTTGTACTAAATCTGAATACCTTTCTAATTATATATAATTTATTCCTATTGGAGCGGGTACCAGCTTCCATACATTTCGTGGCATCATTCTTTATTCCCGCTTGTCCCACTGACTTTTTCAGTGGGAATGATTTAGTAATTTTATTTTGAATTCCAATTGGTCCCACTGAACAAGTCTGGGTCTGGGTCTTGAGTCTGGTTGTTTATTTATTTATTTAACAATTTATGTACACACATAATAAACAGACAAGAAGAAAAGAACAGAAAAAAACGTACAAAGCTGATGCTTATTTCTAAAGAAATCTCTTCCAGCACACCTGCGATAGGAAAGTAGATAAGAGATGTAGACATGTGTGTAAAATTCTTGAGAAAGTAAAATACATATAATCAAAACAAATTACATAATAAACTAAAACAAATAATATAATCTTACACTTACATACAAATATACATACATACCTAAATATGATGTAATTTAAGAATTAAATACATATGCAACTATGACGAAGTGGAAAGATAGTGTCCTTTCACTCTTCTTAAAAACACTGCAACAGGTAGTAGTCCCTAATGTCAGGCGGAAGGGATTTCCGTAACCGCACCGCGTGCACAGTGAAGGAGTAGGAGTAGAAGTCAGTGGAATGGGGAGGGGACTTAAGGAGATTTCTAAGATGCGACCTGCTAGGCGCATCAGAAGGACTAGCGAAGGAAAAACGATCCCACAAATAGGATGGAGTTTGAGGATTGTGAAGGAGGTTGTTATTCAATTAAACACTTATTTATCCTAACTAATACTATAAATGCGAAAGTGAGTTAATTTGTTTATTTGTTAGGTACACTTTCATGCTAAAACGGCTGAAATCATTTCTAAATCATTTCTTTTTTTTTACAATAATTCAAAGTTCCTGGGTTAATACATAGGATACTTTTTATTTCTATAGTAAGTTGCATGCATACAAGACGGTACTTATTCTGTGCAAAACACTTTGTGCACAATTAATGAAAATTTAATATAATTTATTAAATTCCCGTTCGTCCCGCCAGTGGGACGACGCAAGTGGGACGAACGGGAATATACGATTTATTTAAGGATAAATAAGTGTTTCTTTTTTAATACACTCAAATTATTTAGTGGGACCAACGGGAATTAGAAATAAATTACAAAATTATTCCCGCTCGTCTAACTAACAAAATCAGTGGGACGAACGGGAATAAATTTAATATTATTTATTAATTTCCCGTTCGTCCCACCAGTGGGACGAAGGCAGTGGGACGAACGGGAATACACGGGTCAGCTACACGAGTCACAGAACTCACAGCACTGTGTCGCAATATGCAGGACACGCACCTTGTTCCCGGTGACGCACCACACGGCCTTCAGCTGCAGCGGCAGCTCACGGTTCTTGGGCGGCCGCACGCGGAACCGCATCAGCTCAATGTAGCACGCGTCTGGTGGCTTGAACCTGCGACAAAACCACGCACTCATGCCGACACTATTGTAAATTAGGTATAATTATACTGCTTCGTGTGATAGTGCATGGTTACTCTGTCAAGGCTTGTGATTGGAAATTCGGGAGTACAACATAAATACTTACTGTATGTTAGGACAAAAGTTATATACAAAACTCGAACTTCGAAGGAGATAAATCTCATTAGCAAAGACCTTAGAATGAATTCATAAAATAGGAATATTTGCTCAAAATGTAGGTAGGTATAAAAATAATAATAATAAGCCCCTAAAATCCTACCTTACGTCCAAGCTGAACACCTAGCTACGTGGGGGTCGGACACGCGTACTGCACAACTGTACAAAAAACTTACGCGGCTAACAAGGAAAGGTAACCCTTTATGGAGATGAGTAATAAGATAGTATATAATTTACGGTCGCTTCCCGGGGAGCGCCAGGGCGCATCTGGAGCCGATGCTAGATGCCACAGCATGCGAACCATCGGCGGTGAGGAGTTGAGCAAGCGGGCTCCTACCAAAAAAAATGTTACAGCTGGTCGTAGTGAGTTGAACAGGCGGGCTCACTGCGTAGAAGCCACAGCCGATTCCACGGGCGATGATACTATTTCATTATTTTCATCCATCCCTTCGACTCGCCCCTCCTACATGACAAGAAGAACAGCTAGCTTGTCCACCACCAGCACGCTTGATAGTGTTGTGCAGGAAGTCAACCTTGACTCTGAGCTTGCACCCACTACAAGTACTTCAAGTACGCGCAGACGATGGACACCTGAAATGAATAAGTTCATACTGCGCACTTATCTTCAATTGACTGCACTAGACACAGACAGAAAAACTTATCTTGGACCGCTCCACCTACAATTTTTAGAAAAATATCCGAACATGCAGGTTAGTCGACAGAGAATAGGGGACCAACGAGAGCTATAATAAACAATAATTTATTACCACAAAAAACTAGAGAGGAGATACGAAAAGACGTAAAAAAAAATTTTGGTCGTCTACATTTAAATCACTCCACCCATAAGTCACAAAACCCACACAATCTACCCAAATGCAGCATAGAACCCCAGAAACACATAGTACTAAAAATAAAACACAGACTCAAATGAGATGGACCAGTGAACAAAATGAAGCTATAATGCGGTTTTATTATCGAGTTACAGATTTAGGTAGAAACGAAACAGTATATAGAAGACGCATGTATGAAAATTTTATTAACAGCTTTCCTGCACTTGCCCATCTAAGCGAACAACGAATTGCTGATCAGAGGCGAGCAATTATAAATAATCAATACATCACTAGTGACAGATTAAATTCAACAAAACTAGAAATATCTGAAGAATTACGACTAGATACTGTTATCTTTAGCAACTTCACAAGCGAAACGACGATAGTAAACCCAATTCACAATAGTGATTCTGAAACTCAATTTATAAACAGCATTGACATTAACTCCACACAAGAATGCCCACTTACTTTAAATCATACTGAAATAAACATTGCAGAAGAAATTGTACCTGACCAACAAATTAACCTAGATAGGGATTCACTAATAGATGAGACGTTCCAACAAGCATTCCAATATTATAAAGAATATAGCCCTACAAATAGAATTTTTATTCCCAAACAAAAATCTTCTAAAAAACTTGCCCGTATAGTTAGCTACCTAAACAAAATAATTTTACCTGAAAACGTTAATAAAGAAACTGATTTCTATATTTTACAGACTACCATATATAGTGCGGCATGGACAGCGGCTAAAGTTAACGGAGCTAAGATAACCCTTCAACCAAGCGTAGTAACCCAAAGGCCAAAAAAAGAATATAAACCTAAATGGGAGACACGACTAGAAAGAAAATTAAATGATTTACGATCAAAGATTGCTAAAATGACCCAATTCATCAATGATATTAGAAGTAGGAAAATAATTAAACACGTTAACAATGTAATAGAACAGTATAGAATTCACACTGTTCATGAAGAACCAAATACTCAAGCAGCTCACACTTTAGACACACTTAAACAAAAACTGTCAGTCGTAAAAGGCCGACTACAATGATACAAAGCACCCTAAGGAAAATACAAAACATTCAATTCACCAACAATGAAAAACTTTTCTACCGCAATATTAGACAGGCGACATCTAACGTTCAGGATAACAACCCAAATGATGATGATCATAACAACCCTGACTCAGAGACGTTACAAAACTTCTGGGCAGGAATTTGGGAACAACCAATCGAACATAATGACCAAGCAGATTGGATACAAACAGAACTGACCAACAGCAACACAAATATTCAGGCAATGATATTTGAGCACATATCCCCAGAAATTTTCCATAAAGTACTTTCTCGTTTACATAACTGGAAAGCACCCGGTTCAGATAACATTCATAGTTATTGGTACAAAAAAATTACATCTCTCCATGGTTTTCTATATAATCACATAAATACATTCATTCAGGACCCAAACCCAATACCATCCTATGTAACTTCAGGTACAACTTTTATGATACCTAAAGATCGGAATGATCTCTCTAATCCAGCAAAATATCGACCTATAACATGTTTGCACACCTTGTACAAGATTATCACATCTTGTATATCAACACATCGACACTAATAACATCTTAGCTGAACAACAGAAGGGATGCAGGAAATTCGGCCAAAGCTGCAAGGAACAATTAATTATAGACTCAGTAATCCTAAAAAAAGTTCAAAAGACCAAACTCATCTGTTTAGCATGTATATTGACTACAAAAAGGCCTACGATTCTGTTCCCCATTCGGGGCTTCTTAAAATTTTAGAGATATACAAAATACATCCAACAATAGTAACATTCCTGAAGGTCACGATGGCAACCTGGACCACTGTACTTAGGCTAACTTCCCCTACTAAAACAGTAGATACCAGTCCAATACAAATTTAAAGAGGTATTTTTCAGGGAGATGCTTTAAGCCCACTGTGGTTCTGTCTTGTTCTAAATCCCCTATCTAATATATTAAACGCAACTACTTTAGGAATCCCATTAAAAAATACAACTACCGAAGAACATATTGAGGTTCCAAAAAATAGAATTAAATCATCTGCTGCACATGGATGATTTCAAATTATACGCCAAAAGTGAGACTCAACTCTATGAATTAGCAAACTTGACAGAACAATTCTCAAACGATATTAAAATGGAATTCGGCATAGATAAATGCAAAATAAATTCAATTAGAGCAGGACAGAATTACCAACACCAATACACTTTAGGAACAGGAGAACATATAAAACCATTGGAGGAACAAGATAGTTATAAATACCTAGGCTATACACAATCCCGACAGATACACTATAAAGAAACTAAACAAAAATTAACACTACAATTTCAACACAGACTAAATACAATTCTGAAAACGCAACTATATTTTCGAAATACTATCAAAGCGATTAACACCTTTGCTATACCGGTTCTCTTTTGGGATAATTAATTGGACCAAAACCGACCTGAAAAACCTTCAACGAAAAATTAATACCACAATGACCAAATTCCGCAAACACCATCCACGATCTTGTCTACAGAGATTAACACTGCCGCCGAAAGAAGGAGGTAGAGGACATTCTAATCCTACACAATAGACAGATAAAATCACTGAGACAATTCTTTTTTACAAAAACCGAAACTTCTATTCTTCACAAAATTATAACACATAACGACCAACCGTTAACACCCCTAAATTTAAAAGATACATCTGAACAGAGAAATGAGAAAGTAATCGACGACAAACTTAAGCTTTTAGATTGGACCCAGAAATCTCTACATGGAAGACATCGCCAAGACTTATGCCACATAAATGTCGACAAAGAGGCGTCGAACGCGTGGTTAAATCGAGGCTAAGTCTTCCCGGAGACTGAAGGGTTCATGCTTGCTATACGTATACAGGACCAGGTAGTTGAAACCAAAAATTACAGAAAGTTCATCATTAAGAATTTTAATAATGACACATTTAGGAAATGTAATAGTTCTCCAGAAACGATTCAGCATATCACAGGCGCGTGCAAGTCAATAGCTCAAACAGATTACAAACACAGACCCGATCAAGTAGCCAACATCATACACCAAAAATTAGCACACCAGTACAAACTTATATATTCCGTGACACCGTACTATAAATACAATCCAGAAACTGTTTTAGAGAACCCTTCAACGAAACTATATTTTGACCGCGCAATTCTTACCGATCGTACAATCCATTTCAATAGACCAGATATTACACTTATAAACAAGATAAACAATACCGGATATTTAATAGTTATTGCTATAATGCCTAATACACATAACTTGCAGACAACAATAGCAGAGAAACTGAGCAAATACACTGAATTAAAAGACGAAGTAGCCCGACATTGGAATCTGCAAAAAGTTATAATAGTATTATCTTCAACAGAAGTTAATACCGAAACAACTTCACCAGTCCCTTAATTCTCTTAATTTACCTCCAAATACCTACCATTTGCTGCAGAAGGCAGCGATACTAAACACATGCAGACTCGTGAGAAAGTTTCTGCAATGTGAATCAGAAAACCCACATCGAAACACAAATATGCTACCATCTTCTGCACGTGATCGCACTTAACCCAACTGATAATCACTTGGCTTAGGCCCGTGTTATCAGCTCTTGCCGGCTAGCTGAGAATATAAAATAAATTTCAAAAATAATAATTTAAAAAAATATATATATATATATATATATATATACATCATCACTACACACACACACACACACGCTACATTGACTTGGCTTGAGCCCGTTAATGTAGCTTAAACTAGCCAAAGAGCTAAGAAACAAAATTTGTTTACCAAAAATAATAATAAATTTATTCATCAAAAAGTAACAGTACAATATGACATAATTATTCGGTGAGCAACAAACTAAGCATCACTTGTATCTTGTGGCTCTGGAGTGCGAATTTTCCAAAGTTATAAAGGTTACATTACTGTTTGAGGATTTAAGATAATTATTAGGTACACATTTAGAAAACAAAATTTTAAGTGAACATACAGTAAAATATTCTTACGATTCTGAACACAGAAAAAAAAAATAGTTATTTGTGCAACAAGAGAGCAAAGTTGTTTTTTGGTGCGAGTGTTGATTTTGAATCCCGAGTTAACGAAGGATTCTATAATTGAATCACGAGCGTAGCGAGTGATTCTAGGTTAGAATCCTGAGCACAACGAAGGATTCAAAGGCACGAGATGCAAATAACTTTGGTCTCGTGTAACACATACAACTTTTCACCTCAGCAGCGAGAACATATTAGGGGTTTAAATATGAATTTGCCGTTTTGTACTGAATAACGGTAACTATTTTTTCTGAAGTAAAATATGTATATTTATTTAATCAGAGTATTTTCTCCATTGTCTACATATTACTGCCATCTCCTTGGAAGGTCATTTATGCCTTTGCGGTAGAACTCTGGGGACCTGGACTCAACAAACTGAGTGAAGGCATTTTGTATTGAAACCCCTTCATTTCTGTACAGGTTCAACACGCGGTTCTCTCTGCAGTTTAGTCAAATCATGGGGCACCTATTTAGCAAGCTTTTTGTCTCACCGATTGATGCAAATTGGTCATTATTTTGGTTAAGCTTAAGCTAACATCAAACCGTGCCGCTAGTTCCTTGGTAGTTTGATATGGAGCGGCTTCTACCATCGCATCTAATTCATCGTTATTTACCTTAGAGGCTGGTATTTCTCGATGTTCATTCTTCAAATCGAAGTTTCCACTACGAAAGCGATAAAACCAAAAACGCACGATGCGTTCATTAGCCGTATCCTCTCCAAACACAACATTGATATTGCGAGCTGTTTCCGCTGCGTTACTCCACGTCGGAACTCGTATTCAAAAATTACTCTAATTTTCAATTTAAGTACAGTACGACACAACTTACATGTAGCATCGGCATAATTCGTAAAACCGATCACAATCCGACCTGAATGCGCCTTCAAAATCACCAATCTTAATTACTGCTTTAGGTGAAAATGATCTTTACGCAAACGCAATAACTTGTAAAGTTATATAACCAAGTACATCCGTAAAATTGAAATTAATCAATGCAAATTTTCACATTTATGCTACGTCTAAGTTGTGTCGTACTGTATTTGTCTTTACTGTTAAGAGCTGAATGCAAAAACAAAAATCGAATCTTGTGAAAAAAGTTTCACTCTGGAATCTCACACCGTGATGCAAGTTTAATTTTAATTCAAAGTGTCCAGTGCGTTTAAACGCCTAAAGGTAAAAAATACAACATGGTAAACAAACCACATGTATATTTGTAAAACGAACAATATAAAAAAAAAAGTAAAATTACTTATTACATTTAAAACTTGTATGTGTATCCGAACGTTTTATTCTTTGTTTCTTT
The DNA here is from genome assembly GCA_948473465.1 of Lithophane ornitopus. Lineage (NCBI taxonomy): Eukaryota > Metazoa > Arthropoda > Insecta > Lepidoptera > Noctuidae > Lithophane > Lithophane ornitopus. The sequence continues at coordinate 245,316 of OX419624.1, read as the reverse complement.
TTTGGGCCTACTAGATATCGAAATTAAAATCGAACTTCGAATCGACTTATTTCTATCTCTCGCTTTTTTCGTATCGAAGTAAAAGTGACAGAACAAAGTGAAATTCAAATATTTCGAATTTTGTGAGTAGTCCCATGACATGTTATCGGAACTTACAAAAAAAAACAATTAAAAAGTTACTTTGTCTCACGCTCGCACCAAAATTGAATTTTGCACACTGTCACTGTGTGTAGACAGCAAAACCTGCTTGTTTGAGGTGCTGAGGTGAAAATATAATAAAAAAATTGCAATGGTTAACGCTGGGGTTGCGCTTTGGGTGCGTGATTGTGTGTAATTGATACGATAAGATTTTTTATAATTAGGTAGTCCTGTTACATTTTACCTAACGGCATATATATAAATAATAATCTAAATTGACTTGAATTAACACTAACAAAGAATAAATAAAACAGAAAAAGCACTTTCAGTTTTCCCAAATTTTCCAAACCCGACGAAAACTTTACAACTTTTAAAATTTTTCTTTACGTAAAAACCTGATTTAGACTTTTACAAACATTTTAAAAGAAAAGTTTATGCGCTTACTGAACAGTATTTCATATTTATTTTATAAACTAGCAAGAGTAACCCACCCTAGCTTCGCACGGGTAGCAAGAGTAACCCACCCAGCTTCGCACGGGTAGCAAAGCATAACATATACTTATCTGTTAGTCTGTGTAGAGCGGTATTGTCTTGTTTTCCAAAAGATGCTTTGCACTAGTATTGTTTTCCATAATAGTCCTCATAAAATTTACTTGCACTATTATCAATTAACTATTATCAGCATAAACCATTTTTCTATGAATATGTTAATAGCAAAATTATTCATTAACATAACATCAAAATTGCAGGCGCTTGTACTGAACTAGCATTGTTGTGCTAATGTGGGCAAATGTCATGGTGAATAAATGTCATGGAAAACGACATTATTGAAAATGAAAAATATTGCATGCCCATGGGTTTTTTTTTACAATAACTCCGCCCGCTGGCCTGCCCGTGTGCCACTGCGTTCGCGCGTAATAAAACTCTATCTGTACTATTAAATAAGGGTAACGTTTATATCGCCTGTGGCAATTTCAGTCTATATTGTTCACTACCCTAACCCCATTTGCGTATTATGTATTATTAAAATGATTATATTTTTATATAGGCTGTTCAGCGGTATTACCAGTGCCTTTATTTACACCCGCACGCGCATCGCTAGCGGAAAAACTAAACCAGCCGCCATTTTAAACCGACTTCTTCAAAAAAAAAAAAAGATTTTTTTTTGTGGTGTCGATTCTGACTAGTTTAGGAGCAGACACGTTTCCTGCTGTACTAAGTCAATTAAAATTTCTTGTATAGAACACTACCCCTTACTAAGCTTACAATAATTACTAAAACTGAGTGACCAAGCAAGAAAAACACAGTGATAACAATCAACAGCTATCGTGCGCCGAGGTTGCCCCCGCTCCGCCTCGGGTAAAAGAGACGGGCTGCGAGTTTTAAAATAATTCATCTCTGTCTAGCCCAGCGGACAGGATCTGCAGCGCGTGAGTCACAACAACATAACATAACAACTTCAAATTGTCTTGTGTTTATTACCTGGCTACCTGCTTTATTACACAAAATGACAAATAATTGCGTAACAGGATCATTAGATTGGCTCAACAAATAAAATGCTCGAAATGCGCCGGTCACTATCACACAGTGTGTGTTAACGTGTCCGATATCCGTAAATTGACGGAAGAGTCGAAAGCTAACTGGGTTTGACCGCAATGCCTATGTAAAGAGCCTAAAACCGACAATTCAAACACGCCTGTCAGGTTGTCCGCCTCTCACAGTGTCAGCGGAAGTGTGCCTCCTGAATCCACGCGGCAGGACGCCACCTCTCAATCTCAAACCCAAGTCATCGTGCCTAACTCCAACGCGCCCATCTCATGCCCCGCTCCTACGCGAAACATCGAGGCAATAAGTGGCCTGGCCGTCGAGATAAAATTGCTCCGCGAAGATGTAGAATGTTTCTCGCGTCTTGACCAACAAGAATCAAGTTTAAAGCGCGCAGAGGAAAGATTAATATCCCTCGAACGGCGTGAATCGGAAATCGCAATCCTACAGACTACAGTCGTTCAACTTCGCGAGCAATTGAACCTACGAGATCAAGCTAGTTTGAGGAACGAGGTAGAAATCTCCGGCATAAACGAGAATGCCAACGAGAGCACAATGCATATGGTACGCGTTATTGGCACTAAGATTGGAGTCCCGCTGGCTGATCATGATTTAGACTTTATAAAACGTCCAGGTCCACGTCGTCAGGAAGTCGGAGAAACTCAATCAGCAGTTGAGAAACTTTCGCGCCCATTGGTTATCCGATTCGTCCGTCAGCACAAAAGAGACGAATTCCTTCGTGCGGGTAAAAGTAGACGCAACATCACATGCTCCGACGTCGAAGTCGCAGGCACCCAACGGAAAATTTACTTTAATGAGCGTCTTACGACAGTGAACCGTCAGTTATTTCGAGAAACCAAAATTCGCTTCAAGGAGGCTGGCTTCACTTTCTGCTGGATCAAAAGTGGGCTCATCTACATCAAAAAACAAGAAGGAAATCCTGCTATCGCTATCAAATCATTGGAAGACCTCCGTTCCCACACTGGGCCTGATTCCATACCGACTCAAAATTTCGAAGACCCTCGATCTCTCACCCCTTCGAATGATAACACGACCGTCAACTGCCCACATGCTCACTCCATGCCAGTGGATAATATTCTTATATAACTACTGTGACTTCCAATTTCTATTACTGCCGTTATGTTTAAGTGTCTCACTTTTACTTTTTGTATTTAATTTGTCTATAACCTTTTTTATCACGCCTCTTCAATACTATCACACAATCACTCGCCACATATCACAGACCTTCTCAATCATAATCCATCTAACGAGCTCACCTGGCAAGCACACACAACACACAAGCAACACATACACTAACGAAACTAACTGTCTTAGCTTCGACTCCGTAGAAACATGCAAGTGCTACCTTAGCGGTTCAAAATTTAACTTTAAAATCTTGTCACTTAATATAAGAAGTATACAGCGCAACTTTGATAACTTCTTGGTCACATTGAAGCGCCTGGACTCTGCCGTGGACATTGTGGTACTGACAGAATGCTGGCTGGCGGACGGTCTCATACTAAGCACCCTACCCGGCTACAAAGTGTTTCGCTCCTCAACTCCCTTAAACAAAAGTGGCGGCGTAGCAATTTATGTCAAGTCATGTCACCAAACTGAGATACCGAAGTCAACAATAGTAAATGCAGACAATATAGTAATTAATATCAATGACAAATTAACTTTACTGGGTATCTACCGCTCCCCGTCCATATCTAATATTAACCCCTTTCTGGATTCCCTAGACTGTACTTTAACAAACTTAAAACATAGCTCTTCCGTCATTCTCACCGGTAACATTAATATTGACATATGTTCTGCTCTTGATGGCTGCAATAGTGAATCCTATCTTTAATGGCTTCGCACGGTCTGATACCGGCCTGGGGATTTGTGAACTCTTGTCCGCAAATCCCTACTGATGGGGATTTGTGGACAAAAAAGTTCACAAATCCCCCTTGGTGGGAATTTTCAGTGGGGAATAGTGGAATAACCCCCATAAACATACCTACTAGGGGCAAAGCATGTCTGGACCACATCTTTATAAAATCCAAATCTAAAACTTCGAGTATGGCATGCAAGTCATCAGTGACAGACCATGACATTGTAGTCGCGGGTCTGCGTTTACCAAAACGCGTCACGGCAAATAGAAACTCCCGTTTGAAACAGAAAACCGACGTCGAGGCTGCCTCTGCCGAAATTAATAACGCAGACTGATCTCCAATGACCAACAGCCTTTCGTTAAACACAGCAATCGACAACTTTGTTACAATAACGTCTGCGGCATGTGAGAAGCATACTCGGACAACTAATGTAAGCCGAACAATGATAAATATCAAGCCATGGATAACTCCTGGGCTAATTAGATGCGCACATCACAGAGATAAACTCCACAGTTACTCAAGGGCACACCCGGACGACGCTATAAGTAGGAACGTTTACAGTCGTTACCATAACTTCTACATCTCTCTTCTACGCAAAATAAAGGGAGATTATAACGCTAGCCTAATAACAGAAAACAGTTCAGACCCAAAAAAGCTTTGGAAATCAATCAAATCCGTAAGCGGAACCGCTAACCGTAACAATGACAATACAGAATTTCTATACAGCTGGCAAAATACGGATTCTTCATTAAGTAACTGCAACATCCACTTTGCATCGGTAAGGAAAAAACTTGTCGACAAAATACTCTCTAAAACATCAGAGACACAAGAATCAGTAGTACTTAAATACAAACCTCGTAACACGGTGGAGCACACGCTCTTTCTACACCCTACTGACCCATATGAAATAAGCACTATAATCACTCAGCTCAAAGATGACAGTTCACCAGGCCCGGACCTGCTTACTGTCCCTCTGATTAAGAAAACACTTAATTCCATAGCTGCACCTCTTCAACCTGAGCTTAGAGACAGGCTCATTCCCTGAATGCTGGAAAGTAGCGGCCGTTAACCCAATTTATAAAAATGGCTCCAAAAAAAAATCCAGAAAACTACAGGCCAATTGCTCTGCTTAACATCTTGTCCAAGTTACTGGAAAAAGTTGTTAACACTCGTCTGGTTAACTTTCTGGAAAAATATCGATTGGTCTCAGACAGGCAGTTTGGTTTTCGCAGGGGTAAGTCCACCAAGGATGCCGTGACAGCTCTGGTTAATGGAATAGCGTCTCGCACGGATACCAGAAATAAGTGCTTCGCGGTCTTCCTTGACCTAGCAAAGGCGTTCGTCGCGGTGTACATCGGGTTTTCGAGGAGTAACTTACGACTGGTTCAAAAGCTACCTCACATACCGCACGCAATTTATAAAAATAGATAATAATTGTAGCCAACAGCATACTAGGCCCCACCCTTTTTACGCTATACATAAACGACATCTCTAACTTAGAATTAAATAACGCCGAAATAATAATCTATGCAGATGACACAGTGATACTATTTCATGACAAGTCATGAGACCTTGTTTACAGTCGTGCACAGGAGGGCATGATCTACATTACAAAGGCACTCGATAACAACTTACTCTCACTCAATACTGATAAAACTAAATACATCGCCTTCTCGAAAACCTCATCCTCTACTCCTCCTAACGACCAGCTATTGACAATACAGTCCTGCCCTCCTTTGTCAAGTCCACAACCTGCAAATTGCACATGCTGCCCAATCGAACGCACCTCGTCAGTCAGATATCTGGGCGTCATCATTGACTCGAGGCTTTCCTTCTGGCCACATATCGCCGCTTTAGCCAGCAGAACAAGGAAATTAATTTTCATAATGAAGAATCTTCTTGACTGCCTGCCTCTAGAACTCTTAAGAAAGGTCTACCTTGCCATCTGTCAGCCCATAATACAATACTGCGTCTCTGTCTGGGAAAGTGCCGGAAAAAGCCATATGATTTACGTTGAGAGAGCTCAGAGGGCACTTCTGAAAGTCACATTTAGGAAACCATTCCGATTCTCAACTGACAAGCTCTACAGGGAAATCCAAGTCCTCCGCGCGAGGCAACTTTTCATTGTAACTGCAACCGTTCGCACTCACAAGTCCCTTCCCAAAAGAGATGATTATAGCGAAATTATGTCAAAGCGAGTGTTTAGAATTCCAACTCCACCTGCGAAGTCCCTTATGGCCAAACGGAGTCCAGCTTACTCTCATCCACACACATTTAACAAGGTCTCTAAATCACTGAACATCAAAGACTTGCCACCCACTCGCCTAAAATTAGTGCTAAAGAAATGGCTTCTGGAATTGACATACACCGAGACAGAATCATTTCTCTAACTATTTATCGACAAGTCAAAGCGCCAGCAAACATCTATCTCTCACACTTTCACCTTCACATACTCTCACACACACACATACACAAAATAACACACACTTTACTTTGACGCATCTACACTCCATTTGAAATAAGATTAGACGTATAGATAAGCCTTTTTTACATTCCGTTCAATCGATTTTGAATTATAGCAGTAGATAGTTGGTATTGTTTAACATTTTTTGCTTTTAATGCTATCCTTATGCCTACGGTATAGAAGTCAAAATCGGTTGAACGGACTGTAAAAGGGTTTGTTTTAATGTCTAATCTTATTTCAAACTAGCTTTTGCCCGCGGCTTCACCCGCGTGGATATCGGAAATTATCCCACGGGAATGTGCTACCGGGATAAAAGTATCCTATGTCCCATAACCCACGTGGTGTGTCTAGGCGACCTAGGCGTTACGGCGTAAAAGTAACAGACATGAGACAGCCAGTAACTTTATATTAGTGGTAGTCCATATCTATATTGTGGTGATAGTGTGGATAGTATGGACAGCAGTATGAAACTGTTGGAAAGATTAATGAAAAAGTATTGTATAAAGATTAATGAAAAAACTATGGCATATTGTATGGACGATGGAAACTAAGGCGAAAGCTTTGGGGGAGCCTGCGAAATTCAAATTTTCTTATGTTTTTTGCTTTTTACAGGTCAGTATCAAGTTTTATGTTGATCTAAATAATGAGTCGCAGTTGTATCACATATTTATTTATCTAATCTAACTAATATTGCAGGAGTTGTATTCCTGTATCTAATGGTTATTATTCTGTAAAGCTACTATGTGCTACGATCGCGAATCATATTTTAATCATATTGACATTCGAAACTTACCCATTAAACGATTTAAAAGCTGTATTAAAAACAAACTTTGTAAAAAAGGGTACTATACAATTTCAGATTATTTTGAAGACAAAAAGCATGGGATTGAGTTGCTCGCTCTGCTTACATTTTGTCATTTTGGCATTGTGACATTTTGAATAAGTACTATGGAAAATCATCAAAATATACCTACCAGTTTTATATACAAATTCACATTATTGAATATTATATGTAGGATATTGACAAAATGACATTATTACTTTGTAAAGTATTGTATTATTGTGAATGTGAGGACTATGTGGATGTTTATTTTGTTTTTATTCTTATATTTTTTCGTTCTCAGTTAGTTTTAACAATGGTCTGGCAATTTGAGAACTTTATGCGGCCTACACAAATGTCCTTTCTTTGGTATTGTTCGTCGAGTCGTTGAGCTCCTTAAGTTCTGAGCTGAGCTCCACTATTACTGACAAATGCTTGCAGTGACAGGACAGGTTCACTCAAATCTGTGTGGTTCATTCCTCAAAAGACCATTTCAGACTCTAATCTACATGGTCCTCATAGGGCCTGACCAATATGCCAATATCTGACCTAGGTATGTCCGGACTTTAAAAGAGACTGTGAGTTTGTTTCGGCCTTTCTTGTCAGAGTAGTCAGATAGGAAACGCCGACCTCATCTAGCTTAATTTTACAATTTTTTGATATTATTACGACGTGTAAAAGTGATTCCAATAACCTTTTTACAGAATAAAGAATTTTATTTCATTTCATTTCAACATACAACCTGCCTGACACTGACTTGCAAATTACAAAAAACTTAAGATTTGAATTGCGCGGGCTGCCGGCGCATCCCCCTTAAGAAAATCGCATCATTTGCACAACAATAAGTGAAATGTCAATAATAAGTGAATTTTAAAATCAAGCGGGTAAAGAAGGATTTTTACCCTCATGAGGGATGATTTTAGAAAAACGTAACTCTTTGTTAGTTACAAAAAGCACAAATTTTCACAGCCCTAAGTTAAAAAAAAACCGGCCAAGTGCGTGTCGAACCATGCACAATGAAGGGTTCCGTAGTTGGGATGAATTAATTTATCAAACAAACTTTCGCAAAGTTTTATTGTTATTACGTCTATGGACGTTTACTGTCCCTCAAAGTGTTAACATTGTAGCTAAAAAACTTGTTGTCGCATACAGAATGTTTGGGTTTTTGCAACTGCACATGTAAGTTGGTCGATTAAAAGTTTTTGAGCTAAGTCGCGGAAAGACAGACAGACAGACGGACATGGCGAAACTATAAAGCTTCCTTGTTGACTACGGAACTCTAAAAATGATAGGTTTCCCATAAAAACTTTCACCCCCCCCCCCTTAAATTTGTTTTTGAGAAAATAATTGCCTATGTTCTTCCCCGGGATGCCATCTATCTCTTTACCAAATTTTATCGAGATCCGTTCAAAGGATCAGGCGTGAAAAGGTAACATACAGAATTACTGACGGACAGACAGACAGAGTTACTATCGAATTTATACTTTTAAGCATCGATTAGTATGGATTATGTGTTCCATTCAAAATGAGCCAAATGCTCGATAATTATGAATTCGGCGAAAGTCATTCTTCTACGGAGACTCTTAACACCGCGATTCAGAAAATGACGTTAAATGAACAACGCCATCTATCGAGCACGAAGTGATACTGTCAAAATATATGCGAAAACGTTCGAACACTCTGTAAGCTATGTAGAAAAGACTGTTTTTAGGGTTCCATGACTGACTTGACCTGACTTGACTTGACTTGACCTGACTTGACCTGACTTGACCTGACTTGACCTGACTTGACCTGACTTGACCTGACTTGACCTAACTTGACCTAACTTGATTTGGATTGAGTTGAGTTAACCTTGAGCAGGTATATTTTATCGCAGCAGGTACATTGGTAGTTGAAAGAAAAGTAGATTACGTACCTTGCTAAAGTGAGTAATTAATGCACTCGTGTTAATTTATTAAGCGCACTCGTGCCTTAATTACTCACTTTTTGCTCGATGTAACAATCTAAAATTTTTAAGAAATTAAAATTTATCACCATTTTTCATGATTAATTTGTATCATGATTTAAAAGATAGATAGCGCCACCTATGGCACTACTACCAAACAATAGATTTGGAAAACTTGAATTAACCAAACTTTAGATTGGGTAAATTCACAATGTATCGCGTTATGTTTCCGCGCGAAGTATGTGAACATATGATGATTATGATCGTGTGTTACACACGTTCTCACAAACCTACCTGATTTTACGCTAATGTCATTTTACGACAATAGATGTCGTTACGTGTATCTACATTACGTACCTAATGAAAATTTCTTCTTGAATACTTTAAACTCTTATATCTTTGGATATTTTGAAGCGATTGCGATGAAACAAAGACCAAAAGAAACATCGAGTTACACACAATATTTGAGTTTATAAGTTAACCATATTAATTTCGTACTTTTTACGTGATACTGGAACAATCAAACAAACGAACAAAAATTCCAAAAATGGTAGAAATGGCATCTGTTGGTTATTCTTGGACACTCCACCTACGTTTTTTTTTTTTTTTTCATTGTACAGAAACGCCTCGTCTACAGATTTATTATATGTATAGATATAGATGGGGTATAGTTCTGTAAACTGACATATTATTTCTGCTCAATCGCACTCCGACCCCCAAGATACAAGCCCTGCTTAGTTTGGGGGGCCATGGTACGTTTAGTTATAGTATTTTTTTTTTTGTATTTTTTTTTCTTATTCAAATCATAATTTTTTATAGGCTGTCTAACGGTTTTGCCAGTACCTTTATTTACACCTATGCAAAAACAAAACCAGCGAGCGCGCCATTTTCCTTAAATATTTATTTATTATCATTTCGTTGTGTATGTGTTTGGATAATTATCAAAAATACAAAAGTATAGTCACCAACCGACATAGAAGTTTTTAAAAGAAACTCCGGATAGTCAGTTCCTGGCAACAAAGGTCAGTTAAACTTTATAAATCTATCATCTCTATAGTTAGGACCTACGTTATTGTAGCATAAGTTCTTACAAGAAATCTGTTTTTTTCCTCGCAAGTGTGTTGAAAAACGTCGTATGAAACGCGAGTGCATTGATTATTACAGTTACACTCTCGGCTACCTTATCGCCTCGACTGTAATATCCAAAAGAGCACACTCGTATCACAATGTACTACTATCTATACTCATGCTATAAATCCTCTATAAAAGTTTCTGAAACAGTTAGCTTATTGCCAACATTAAAACACTGGTTATTTTAATGTTGTCATAGTAACCATAATATCATCCAAACGGGTGTTATTATGTTGTACTAAACTATTAAGCCGCTGTTTTACATAGCAGCACCGTTATGCAATTCAGCTGGTTTACGTTTAACAAAACTGCTACCCACGCCACGTAGCTGTAGTAAAGTCGTATCAGGTCGAAAATTATTAAAAAATCAGAAAAAAGTTTATAACTCGAAACCTATGAAAAATCGCGGAACATACATGGGGTGATTCGGATACCGTACACGAGGGACCAAAATTAATTTTTTTTTGGACTTCAATGTTCCGGCTCCCCTTACATTACATCTTGAGACATTAATTATATCACTCACCGCACTTTTAAATGGAACCGTTTACTGAGATGTAATATGTCTTTGTTATCTCGTGATATACTAGGTATATAAATATTATATCTTATAGTGGGAAGTCAGCTTTAGCGTTTGGCACAGTTATGCTAAACACCCGGACCAATTGGTTTAGGTTAGGTTGGGTTGGAACTGTGATCAACCGCTACTTCCAAGTTTGTCGCGGTTACATGAACATTTAATATTTTTAGGACTGACTTTCATAAAACTCGTTTATCATAGGTGGCAGCACAGTTGGCCGTCGAGAAACCGCCATTGTTGTTTATGTATACTTTTGTTTCGATCACACATTGTAGGAAAACTAGATGAATATGAATGTGACTTGGAGTGTAGCACTATTAAAAAACGAGCTAAGGACAGGGGAAGCGCCTACCAGTGGTAAAAAAGCAGCTTTAGTGGAAAAGTCAATACATTTTGAACGTTTTATAATTTGAAAGGTTATTTTGTGTTTGTTGACTTTTAAGTTCTTTTTAGGGTTCCTCACCTCAAAAGTAAAAAACCGAACCCATATGGGAACACTTGTGTGTCTGTCTATCCATCTGTCACACCCAATTTGCTCCGAATCCAATGCACCGATTACGTTGAAAGGTACACATAGGTATTTCTGTGATCCAAACACGAACGTGTAACGTAAATAAATGAATTTTGAATATGGGGGTCACTTTAGGGGGGCTTTAGAAAAAAAAAAAAAGTTTTGCAAACCCTAGCGAGTGAGTTAACAAGGGCTTGTTGCGAGAACCTCAATTTTTTTATAATTTTTAAATAAATACTTTTAAAGATATACAGAGTGTTAGGGTAATCACCGCTATCCTTGCAACCAGTGGTTTGGTTTCATTTATAGAACGTAAAATTAATGGAAAATTACAACTTTTTTTTTTTGTGAATCTACATTTTACCACAAGAGACGCAAGTTCGTTGCCCTATGCACTAGGGCAACGAACTTGCGTCTCAACACGGGCAGGGGGTGCGGGACGTGGCCTGACCGGCCGCGAGCGCGACCCCTCCCTCAGTTTGTCAGCTATTTCGCTAGCAAACACGGTGTCGGATAAAAACTTTTTAAAATCTTTTAATGAAAATAACGTTTTTTTTTTGTTGTTTTCGGTTATTTTACTTAAGGTGGATGCGCTAGGGTAGCCCGCGAAATTCAAAATTTCTTACGTGTTTTGCAATTTGCAGGTCAGTATCAGAGGGGCAATTCCCTTAATTTTAAAAACGTTCACATTCGCATCTCATTCGCAATCTGTCAAAAAAACCACCAATTTACCAACATTTTTGACAAGTTTGACAGATTGCGACTTGAATGTGAACGTTTTTCAAGTAAGAGAATTGGCCCCCAGGTTGTATGTTGATCTAAATATTATTAGCGGCGTTGATCTAAATATTATTAGGGAATTATAAACATTAGAATCAGCAATACTACTCTCTAAGTTCATGTGCATTGACAGACGATTTCATTCAATGCACTTCCATGAACATTTGTTGTTTTGAAAAGTACCAGGGTGACAGAAATGAAAAGAAAATAGGCGCCTAAACGATCTCACTAAGTTGCACAACAACCAACGATTAAACACAAAGAGGATTATAAAGTATTCGTTATTATTCACTATATCGATAGAAGTCTTAAAATTGTCTTATACCTTACCTATAACTGTAATGTCCTATACCTATTATAACTATCAGTAAAACAGAAATTAACTGGAAGTAGTTGCTTATGAAAAACACCTGTTATTCTGGTAGGCATCTTTCGGAAAAGCCCCGGAAGTCTATAAAGGCCCCATATTTATCAAGAATTGGACTTTTTTCATTATCACATAATATATTGTTCGTAAAGTTTCCCAACTCATAAGTAGATTGATCGTTCACATCTTCGAAAAATGAAATTATATACAAAGCATTTCTACTGACTGTACCTTATATCTTCGAAATTGTTTTGGTATTCGTTTAAACAATAAAAAATAAACATGAGTTGAAACAAACACTAGTGGTATTAGTTTTTGGTATTAGAATGGAATGACTCCATTGAACAAGCATTTTGGTATTGAAGGCAGGACAAACCAATAACCTGAAAAATGGTGTAACTTTTTTTTGTCCCGCCTTCGATACCAAAATTCTATATAATTATAATATGCTTGTTTATCACTTTTCAGTTAAGTACTTATTTTTGCAGTCGCGTTAAAACGGGACCCTATTAATAAGACTCCGCTGTCCGTCCATCCGTCCGTCTGTCACCAGGCTTTTTTTCATGAACCGTGATAGTTAGACAGTTGAAATTTTCTGTATTGCTGTTGCCGCTATAACAACAAATACCTACCTACAAAAAAACAGAATAAAGTACATATTTTAAGGGTCTATAAAAAATATAATAAAAAATAATCACGTTTGTTGTATGGGAGCCCCCATACAACAAACGTGATTATTTTTTGCTCGTTTTTGTAGATAACTAGCTTCCGTATGTCGATGAAAAGTACCCTATGTCCTACCTCAGGATGCCATCTATCTCCTTGCCAAATTTTATCGAAATCCGTTCAGTGGTTTAGGCGTGAAAAGGTAACATACAGACAGACAGACGGAGTTACTTTCGAATTTATAATATATTTTTTTTCTCGTCAATTCCATGTGTATCGTTGGAAAGGTCGTTTAAAAATAATGGGAGTTTGTGTAAGCCATTTTTGGATTCCGGGATCCGTTTGCGAAATATTAAGCTTTAAAGTGCTAATTTTTGTTAGAGTCAAGTGTCCCCCTTCCCTGCCAGCTAAATGGTTGGTTTCGGAAATGTTAAATATTCACGGCAGTCGTACCTATATATAACGAAATTAAAAGGAAGACTATCACAGCTAAGTAGGTTCCATAAGTTACCGAGTAATAATCTGCAGTTGCAAAAACATTTCTGTAAGGGACATTCGGTTATTCAACTACAATATTAAGTTTGTTGGATAAATTCACCCCAACTACGGAACCCTTCATTGTGCGTGTTTCGACATGTACTTGGCCGGTTTTTTAAATTAATATTATATTCAGCTTTTTAGTTTATTGTAAAGCTTGTGCAAGGCTTCGCAGGCGATCTACGAGGTCCGACACAAACATGGCCCATTTTTACGCTATCAAAAACTTAACCAATATATTATTTAAAAAAAAAAAAAACCCTTTTAATTTCCTTTATTTTGATACCCTAGTCGACAGGCTTGGTTAAAAAAAAAATTAACTTATTACTATTTCGCTCCAAAAATCCGCCATTTGTTTTTTTTACCGATTAATTTAAAAAGGAGGAGGTTCTTAATTCGCCTGTATATTGTTTTTGTGTGTTTGTTACGCGATTACTCCGTCAATTATGAATCGATTTTGAAGATTCTTTTTTTGTTTGGTAGGTCAAAAACTACACAAGCAAAGTTAATAAAATTTATATTGGACCACCTCTGGGTCCAATATAAATTTTATTAACTTTGCTTGCGTAGTTTTTGAGTTAGTTTCAATAATTACGTATTTTTCCCACTTAGGGCGGATTCGACCAAACTTAGAGTTTAGAGTAAGACAACTTTTCGTTTTACCAAATCTTAATCTCAGATTATCTGTCTATCTGAGAGTAAATCGTTAAGGCTCGTACAACCAGGCGCGATATCGCAGGCGCGACAGGCAGCGGTACCTTTGTCGACAAAGGTACTGCGCCTGCGATATCGCGCCTGTTTGCACGAGCCTTTATACCGCCGAAATGCATCGAGTAAACAAGTTATCCGAGAATAAATTAATGGCGGCCGCTTCATTACCAGCTGTCAATCACGACAAGCAAACAATAAATTGTCTCATTTGCCGTATTATAGCTTGGGAAAGTATACCTACTTAACTTACTAATAAAGTTAATAGGGGCGGTAATAGAGTTGAGATGAGTTATGCTTCTGCACCGTCCCGTTTGGGGAACGACGTTTTCATGCCGGGTATTACATTCGTACACATTCATTCCGCTATTTCTAATCCAAGTATAGGTATGCGTTAGATTGCATGGAAAAACGACTGTTGATTTTACTCGAGAATAAAATCGTGGAATAGATTATTCCTCGAATAGTTACTCGTGTATAAATTCGAGTTTGGTCGAATGCGCCCTTAGTCTATGTAGATGATATATTATTTGACTCCGTCACTGTTATTTACATAAAAGATAGTGGTATTCGAATTTGGGTGGGGTAGGTACCACAACCAAAAAGTGAAAAATAAAACCTTTTTACTTTTTTAGTGTTTTTTTTTGGAAGACGGTTGTTTTTTTTTTCTAAAAAGTTTTTATTTCATACACCTATCGAAGGACACTTGGGTATTTAAGACGAATATAACGATAACTGTCGAAATCCATCCAGCCGTTTGGAAAATACATACAAACAAACAAAAATACATACATACAAGATACGCGCGAAAAACATTCTTCCTTGGCAGTCCGGGTAATAAAAACTGTCGGTGACATGTATGACAAGTTGATTCGCTATAAAACTGTAACTCTAACTTTTTTTAATAATATGTTCATAATTGCATGCTTTAATAGTTGACACTATAGCTTGTGCAATATGCGCATACGCACTTGATGATCTGCGTGGCGGCAAACTCCTCGGGCTGTACGCAGGCGTGGAACTCGGCCTCCTCTACGCGGATCCACTCCTCGGTGACCACGGGGATGATGTCATGGCGCCCCACCACCTCCTTGCCCTGCCGCCGCAGGTCGTTGACCCCCAGCTCCACGTCCGGCATGCCTGAGTACACGGTCAGCTGTAACGTCTGCTCGATGCTGAATGACTCGTGAACTCGAGTGTTAGTAAAATTACCGCTGAGAAAGCCGAGGAAGAATAGGCGCACGCGCGCGATCTGCTTCAGCACGGAGCCTTCCGCGTCCTGCTCCACGTACAGCTCGTCGACCGCCGTGATTTGAACCTGACACAGCAGATATCTATGTTCACACACATTCACTTAGGTTCTTATTATAATGTATCTGTCATACCACAAGATTCTCGTCCCTACACATCGATAGAAAGTAGAAAAAAAACTTTTGTAAACGAATGTCTCGTTTACAAAAGCGTTTTTTTTAAAGAGCTGAATGTATTTTGGTTGTGACATTGTAGTGCGCGGTAGTGCCTAGAGTCAGAGGCGCAGGGTTATCGGTGTCGGAGCATACCTCCTCCATCTTGTAGGTGAGCGCGCGGTCGCGGTGCGCTGACAGCCGGAACAGCGATTCCTCCACGCAGCAGCTGAACTGTTTCACATCCTCGTAGGTCAGCGAGCCGATCTTGAACAGCTGCGACACCTGCGACACCACGCATTCAAAGAAACGAGAAAGATTTAGATAGACTTCATACAAACACGCAATGGTATGAGCACTACTACACAAAGGGCGGCACGGCAGAACAAAAATTAGAAGCTTTGCCTCTGTGGAGTATTACTCTGACGCGCGAGGTTCACGTGCCAATTATCATATAATCAGATAACATAAATCAGAAACACGAAGATTACCGAAGCTTTTTCTGGTTTAACAGTATGTGTAAGCACTGACCTGCGGCGCATGCTCGACGGGCAGGCCGAGCTTGCGCAGGTCGCTGCCGAACTCCTTTACGCCCTGGTAGTCGCCCTGGATGGCGTATGCCGCGAACTGCGACAGCTTGTTGGTGATGCGCTCCGCCTTCGTGACCTGACCCGGCCTGCGGGACGGAACACACATGTCGCTGTGTTACTGCGACCAACAATCCGTTAGGATCTATGATTGCTGCATGTTGCTATATCTGGAACTCCTTATATGTTTTCTCCTTGTGAAGTTTGTCTTTTTAATGTTCTAATCCTTATAAGATTTTATCTTTAATTAAACTAACCTGACGCCAGGGCGCTCCTTATAGAAGACGTACTGCAGTTTGACAGTGAAGATCTTGCCAAACTGATCGAACTGCTGCGCGCCGATGTCGGACACGGAATAGCAAGCCTGCAGCGGTAGCTCCTGGAAGGGCTCCTTGTCGCTCGCCGCGTTCAGCAGTTGCACCACCGGGTTGTCGCCCGCCAGCGCCACACGCACCCAGATTTTCTTCCAGAACCTGCGCACACCCGCCAACCCTTATCGTCAATACTTACACTAGTACTGTAACTACTGTGCTGTTTAGAGATTGAAGACGTTTCGATACTGAAACTTTCTTTGTGATTTTGTATTTTATTTGAAGCACAGAGACATACATTTTTGTGAAATCATTTTACAATTGGCACTTACCTAATAGCTAAGCTTGATGAAGTATGTAAGTTTAGAACTTCCCCTAATAAATCTAAAATATGTATTTTTACCAGTGGTCGAAAAAGGAACAAAATGGATCTTAAAATCAATGAGCATAATATAATTAGCACAGTCGAAAATTTTAAGTACGTACGTATGTACTTAGGTATGTGGCTTGATCGATCCTTATTGTGGGGTAAACATGTTGAAGTAGCTGAGAAAGTCTTGAAATTCTTACTACCTATTTTTTAAAGTCTTAAAGAGTTCTAAATGGGGTAGGTATCAGTGGCACAGCGTGGAAATATGAGAGAGGTCAGCTGGAGCAAAAAAAAACTTGTTATGTGGCCGCGAAAAGCTACTTCTTGTTTACCTAACAAAATAACGGTGTCAGTACGCCGAGTCGAACCGAACCTAACCTAACCATTTTTTTTTTGTTTTTTTTGTTTTTGGGGTGAAAAATCCACATAGATGTCCTCCCCCCTGCGGCACTGCGGCACTGCGTCCTGGGGCGGGCGGAGGGGTCTGTCAGACTCTTACTGACTGAAAACCACACCGGTGTTCCAACTCACACCTACGCCGGGGGTCGCGGGAACGTAAGAATCTTTCGCAACCCCCGACTGGTGCCGGCCCGCGACTGCGGTCCTCCTCGGGTCAGGCTCGGGTCAGGGGAGTGAGGTGTTTGACACTCCCCGCGACGTCTAAGAGGGGCGCGCGTGGAACACAACGCGCCGCCACCTCGGGTCCTGATGTGTGGGGGGTGACTGACGTCCCCGAGTCCGTTACCCCTGGACCCATTTAGGGGGGCTGGAAGAGGGCGTTGTCTGCCCTCCGCCGACGCCCGGTGCGCCGGCTGCGGGCCGGGTGAGTGGACGAGATCTCCCTCTCCCTTTCCGCAGCCATCGCCATCTCTCGATTCGTGCCTCCTCTAGAGGCAGCGCTCGATCACCGGCCGGACCGCCTCGATGATGTCGAGGCCGGCGGTAGGGCGTGAAAGCCTTTCCCGCCATCCCGCCACCAGGACCTCGCGAAACTAACGCAGCTCCATGTGTCGCTGTATCGTTCGGTCGCCCCGAGCCGTGGCTTCCTCGCGCCACCGAAATACAAAAAAAACCTAACCTAACATTTTCAGAACTGAATAACCCTGGGACAGATTTTGATGCGCCTTGGCCTGAGTTAAGGGACAAGTAATGTCTTCAAAACTACAGTGTTTTTATCTGTGCCGCCACAGATAAAAACACTGTAGTGAGACCAGCTCCTATATACAATTGCCCGCCATATTATTAAGAAAAAAAATACTACTGTACTTACTCGAAACACGCCTACGATTCCTAAAAATGTATTGATTTCAAATCTTACAGCTACTATATGCATCATTTAAGTCGCAACATCGAGTGTATTGTACTGGCCTCTGTCCGGTGATTTTCTTTTTGTTCGGCTGCCTCAGATGCATCTCCCAGCCAGGCCCCGTATACTTGGTGCGAGGGAAGTCCTCCAGCGGCTGCGACACGTCGTCGTCGAACAGCGGCGTGGGCGGGCTCTCGCCGCCGCTACCCGCGTCTTCGTCTCCTCGCTCTGACACCACACACTATTATTAGTATCAACGAGGCCGAGCAAGTGAATGTTTGGGGTTGGGTTGCTCCAACAGAGATTCATACCGAACTGAGGCTCGATGCGCGGCTGCTCGAAGCCGCTCTTGTCGAAGGGGTTGAGGCGCGGCGAGTCGGGGAGCGCGTGCGGTCGCGGCGGCGGCGCCAGCACCGGCACGGCCGCCTCCTCGCCGCTCGTCTCGCTGTCTTTCGGTCTAGTCAACAGTCATCCGGTCAATAAAGGAGTTACATATATAGCACAATTTATTTATTTGCAAAATACGAGGCAAATAAGTTGACATCGAATGACATTAAATATACATCGTTTTCCAGCATATTCTACCAAGAATCTGGTGTGAAAATCTTAATTAAATGTTGCACTTATACAGAAAAAATTACAATGACACAAAAATTACAAATACTTATTACACTAGAAAAAAATATTTAAGTATAAAAATCAAAAACTTAACATCAATAATGAATTCAATCAATTAAATTAATGTCACTATTAAAGAGGTACGCTGTATAAAAAAACACTCCTTATCAAATTGTTGCAACTTTTGACTCTTTTTGTTTCTGTTTTTGTTTTCACATTTATTTCTTGATCGATGAATTTCGACTAAAAAGCCAAGATGTCAAAAACCAAAAAAATAAAGCGTAAAACTGTAGTTATAAATGTTGTTTACGTTTTTTGCCAGTAAGTAACAAATTTTTATTTTTTGGTTCAAGTTGAAAACGTTACATTAGTATAATAAACTATAATTTCCAAGAAAGCTGATGAAATTTGCTATAAAACGTTTTTTATTTCAAACCTCTGGCTTCTACAGTTTCGCAGAAATTGCAATTTTAAAAGTGTGGTTTTTAACTAAGTTTTGAAGGCCAGTGTATTATTTATAGCTTTTGTTCTTATTTTTTTAAATACTTACTTGTAAGTTAGTAAGTTAACATTTAATTTGTGTGGCGGAATTTAAATTGATAATCAGGATATTTAAATGACATTTATTTATTATTATTACTCTCCCTCATGGTAATTACGTGGCATGTAATTTTTGTATTTTTTTTTAAATTTTAAATCTTTAACATTCGACACAAATTGTTATGAAGAAATGAAAGACATTCAAGTAATTTGATCAAACAGGCTGGTTCAAACAGTTTGATCAAATTGAGGGGTTGCAAAAAAACTAAGTGCTAAGTTTCAAGTCTATAACTCAAGGAATAAGATTTTTCATACAAACGAAATCCCCCCTTTTCACACCCTTAAAGGTCGAATTTCCAAAAACCCGTTCTAAGTGGATGCCTACGTCAAAAAAAAATCAAAATATTTTATTTCACAGAAACCTACATGGGCACTTATGAAACTTCAGAAGCTAGATGCACGGTTCCAATTGAAGTGCCATCTACGATATCATGTACTTTTTCTTTATTGAATATGTACTTTTACTTTTTTTTATTTGGAATTAAATGGGTAAATATCGAAAAACCCTTAAAATTCAAATATCTCGAAAACTATTGAATTTCGGCGATACATATGGGGGGTTCAATTTGTTGCATTCTGGCCCTATCAGCTCCTGACGGATATAGGTCGAATTACAAGTAACCCTAGAGAGATTCGGATTTAATCTTTGAATCTATCTTCGATTTTTTTAGTCAGTAGGTAGTGGTTCATTATTTATTTAAATTTTAACAAACTTGTGCTTCATAAACTAAAAACTATACTAGCTATTTACATTATATCCTAAATTAAATTACCTACTGAATAAAACTAACTAACTATACAAATAAACAATCTTAATTGATTCCTATTTATTAAATACAGCTTCTGCCCGCGGCTTCGCCCGCGCGTTATACAAGCGCGCGCGATAAAAAGGAGCCCATGTCCTTCCCCAGGGTGCCATCTACCTATCTCCTCCGCCAAATTTTGTCGAAATCCGTTCAGTGGTTTAGGCGTGAAAAGGTAACATACAGAATGACAGACAGACAGAGAGTTTCTTTCGAATGTATAATATTAGTATGGATAGTATGGATGATTCTATCAAATTATTCCTTGAATTCAAAATTACAAAAAATGTAAGAAAATTTGAATTTCGCGAGCTACACTGACAGTTCGCCTTAAGCAAAATCTTATGGTGTACGTAGTCCAAGGCTTGGGTCATATCGCATTATGTACGGAACACACGGGTACTTTGCTGTCAACATTTGTGATGACTATAATCAACAAACCGTAGTCAGCCATGATAGTTTAGGTTTTTTTTTTCTGAAGCATTTTTGTTCCTCAGATGATATCTGTACCTCAGAGGTATACAACATTATGTGATAAAACCGGAATTTTATAGGAGAGACAAAAATACGCAGAGTGAAACTTTGAATGCAATTTTGACATAGTTGTTTTAAAGATATTGAAACAAACTCAACAGTATGTTTTATTATTATAGGATGGAAATATTATGTATTACACATAATTACAATAAAGTTAATTCTTATCATTTTTAACTTTTACGCGGATAGTTTTGCACACACAGTACGGTACGACGGCGAACGCACCGACGCGACGCATTAACTCCAATTAACAACATTAAATTCGTGCAAAGCTTAGAGGTAAATAATCTTATCGTCATACATTATATTAATCTTCTCGTCATTTGAGGTCCTATACCCATTAGACGTTAGTGGATTTAATGTCATATACGATTGGATATTTCTTTTCATAGATGTCATAGGACTTAATATTGTATACCATTTTGTAGAACTGGTTCTTGCGATTTGAATGGTGCAAGAAACATATTTTCAAAAAAAGTGGAGTTACGGAGTATACCTCTGAGGTACAGAAAAGTAAAATGTTTTTTTTTTTTTAACTTTGTTTATTTCAAAAATCTGCATATCTGCCTAGCCTTTTCCCAACTATATTGGGGTCGGCGTCCAGTCTAACCGGATGCAGCTGAAACTTTGTAACTTGGTTTACTTATTTCAAACATCTATGCAACAACATGTAGGTACGCATGTTCAAAAAAATATGGATGTCACGTGATCAAAATCTCGGAAACGTGACGCTATAATATTCGGTTTGGTTTTATTATGTTTTCTGTTTGCATTGATGTCAGCTATCGATTTTTATAGGTTTCATGTGTGGCAATGATATCATATTAACAAATATGTTATACACTCACAAAACAACCGAAAAAAGTGTACCGCGCAGCAGCGGCAGCACCAGCACACAAACCCACTTTTCATTCATTTTACATTTCACTACAAGTAAAAATGATAGAAAAGAGATGGCTTGAACAACAAGAAATAAAAACCGGCCAAGTGCATGTCGTACCATGCACAATGAAGGGTTCCGTAGTTGGGATGAATTTATAAAACAAACTTATAAATTCATAGTTGAAAAACTTGATTGATGCATGGCCACCATTTTGAAAAAATATATCATTATGGCGGACAACAGGTAGGCTCTATAAAAAATCTTCAATCCCCTTTGAATAAATGACACAATGGCATCTAGCCAAAGAAAAAGGAGGACGCATAGTATATTTTTCAGAAAAAACACTGTTAACTTTAGAATAATAAATATATGAGGTAACCTGATGAAGACAGAGAAGGTGTCGTCGGTAGACTCCCTGGAGGCCTGGTGGTCTAGCCGCGGCGTGGCAGCCGGCGGCGGCGGTGCACCCATGCTCAGGAACGGATCGAAGGCCTCCGCCTCGAACCCGCTCGCCGCCGCCTCCGCTCCGCCGTCCTCACCCCAAGCTCCTGCGACACATTTATAGTTCCATGTCCAGGCATTAAAAAAACAAAGTCACAGATTTCACTAGTGTTTTAAGAATCTTACCCGAGTTCAAGTTATTCGCAGCTGTAGCATCGAACTTAGCAGAGAAGGCGTCAAAAGCGTCCTGGCTGCTGGGGAAAGCATCGTGCAACATAGCCTCGGATTGCGCGCCCCAACCAGGATCCGCGGAAGGCGACGGCCCACTCGTATCGAAGACGTCTTCTGCTCCCATGTCGAACGGTTGTGAGACGTGCGAACCGTCATCGAAAGCTTCAGTCGGACCCGATGTGAACAGATCAGCCTGCGTTTCCCCCATTCCACTCATGGGCGTCGAATCAAAAATATTTTCGTTAACTTTATTGAACACGTCACTGCTGCCGCCCATAACTACGTCATCCGATTTCATGTCAAATATATTGACAGCAGTGTCAGAAAACTGAGCTGTTGCGTCCACTGGTTCGATTAAATTCTCAAACGGATTTAGCTCGACGTCTAGACCGGCAGGCTGAGCTGGGAACTCATCTTTCATAACGTCCGCAAATGGAGAGGTGTTAGATGGCGCAGAGGCAACCTCTGTCTGTGGCTCCGAGCAATCCATGGGCGCCACCGTATCTGTAATCATTGCCGAAGGAAACTCACTGTCAGACGCCACGCTCACGGCACTTGGCTCTTCCGGCTGGAAGCTGGTTTGCGCAGTTACCGCATTCGGCGTCGGGATTTCTCCCATGGATTGTGGATTGTCATGACTTGCTTCAGTGACAATGTCATCTACTATGTCGTCGCTCAAGAAATCGATCTGTTTTTCCTCTTTTCTTGGTGCCGAGTATAAGCTCATAATAGCCTCCTTAGTAGGCTTGATAGGGGTAGGCACGGGTGCATCGAATAGATTGATGTCATCGGCGTGCTGCTCGGGCCGCTCGGCAGTGGGAGGCGCGGTGGGCGGCCGCGGCGGCTGTGGGCGAGGCGGCGGCGGCCGGCCGGCAGGCGGGGGCCGCGCGGGCGGCGGCCGCATCGGCTTGTTGCGGTTGATGTCGAAGCTTTCACTGGGTGGCTCTTCGGCTGGCTCGGGCTCCGGCGTGGGGCTGGGCGAGTGGATATCACGCACCGAGACTGGGCTCGGAGTGCGTGTTGGTGGGATCCGGTCCAGCAGGTGAGAGCTCGTAAATTCCATTTGACCGGTTACACTCAAGATCAAATTTTGAGTTTCGGGTGGCAAAGGTCTGGCTGGCAGCTGAGACCCTTGCGTTTCCTCCTCGTGCAAAAATGAGTGATCTATCGTGGTAGAGACTAAATCAAGTTCGGTTGGCTTGGTTATTCGGTCGTGGTCCACCGGGCTACTTGTAAAAATATCCAGCGGGCAAGACTTGTTTTCAGAAAACTCTTCATAGTGTTTCGCCCCAATCCCAGTTGGTTCTGCACCACCAAATATATCCACGGGCACAGTATCTCCGGCTTGAGGTTCGTATCCGCCGCCGAAGTCCGAAAAAGGATTGCTAGTGGCGAAAGGATTATCACCAATGAAGGCCTGCGGTTCCGCTTCTGCCATCATAAATGGATTGAGAACATCCTCAGTTACTGGCACCGTTGGCTCATTCATACTTAGGAATGGATTGTAAGCCATTGCGATTGCTTATTTAGTTTATTAATTTAAAAACTCTGATTCCAACAACTTTAATTCTGTTTTTCCCGGATTTAGATCACCCGCAAAGGATGTATCAAATGGATCAAAATCTGCCTCTGGCAATCGGTTAGCGTTTGAGGGCTCCGGAGTCAATGCTTTCCTTTGAAATATGTCGTCAGAAGGATCCAGTAAGTCGTGTTTGTTTTCTTCTGAGTTATCAGTTTCTTCACAAGAAAACTCTTTAGCTAACAGTTTCAGTTCAGTTTTGCAAGGTGCGATATTGCTCGCGAATGACGTATCAAAAGGATCAGGTACCTTCGAAGATAGCTGTGGCTCTGATGGTGTTAGTACTTTAGCCTTTATTTCAGTTTGAGCACTGTGCAATAAATCACTAGTTTTCACATTCACTTTTATGTTACTCGTTTGTGAATATTCTGAATGTCTTCTCTTATTTTGGTAGTTAACTTTCGGAGCCAATTCTTCGTCAGATCGCGTGCGAGTTAAAGTATCTGGTACGTTATCGGCGGCTTCTGCTTCTTCACTAGCGTCTTCAGTGATGGAAAGTTCTCGTGAATAGTAAGGTGTGACTGGTTTATTTGACTTAACTTTTGCGTCCAAACCAAGAGATTCGTCTGCCTCAACGTTGAAAATAACACTCTTGCTAACAGTAAGGTTTTCAGGACGTGATGCCCGTCGCTCTGTTTTCTTGGGTTCGTCTGATCTGGGATCAAAGTCTGGATCACTTGGTACTCTGTATATCAGAGAAGAATTGGAAGTTATTAATTCTTGTTCCAATAGTTTCAATTCTACTTTACCAGGCGCTACAATCCTATCAACAATTGTAGTGTCGAACGGATCTATCTCACAATTATTTACATCCACTGGGTCCAAAGGCGAGTCGCCTAATTGAGTTAAATCTGTGGTACTTCCGCTCAGTAAATCACGGACCGCTTGAGTATCCTCCTTGACGATTATATCATCAGACGTTATGGATTCTCGTACACCTGAAGGATCAGTTAAATGAATACGAACTGAAGATTTACGCCTATTGTTTAATCTTCCGCGTACTTCTTCAGACCGTGGATCAAAATCGTCGTCGTCTTCTAAAATTATTGTCTCTTTATTTGCCTGAAATTTTGTACCGGGTACCACAGCATCCGCGAAACTTGTATCAAATGGATCGTCTTGATCTAAATAGGGATTTACGACATCAATCTGATCTTCAATAATGCTTTCTGCGAATACAAACTCATTTTTATCAGCTTCAAAAGCTGACCACGATTCTTGTAAAACAGGTTCCGCCTTTATTTCAGTTTGTCCTAATTTCGTAACTTCTGCGCTAACCTCAAGTGATTTTGCAGCAAGTAGTGTAAATTCATCAAATTCCTCATCTATTGACTGGTGGTCAGTGAAAAAAATATCTTTCGTGGGTGCTTCTGCATGGTCAGAACTCTTATTTTGCCGATTCAACGATGTGTGAAGAGATACACTTAAGTCTATAGGTGTCGTTATGGGAATATCTGTATCAAGGTCCAATATACTCTTTTCAATGGGTACGCTCGCAACATTCGATTCGATTGGTCGTTCGTCGTATTTGTCAGTGCTTTCCAATAATAAATCACCGGGAATTACTCGTTTGGGGCGCTTACTGGTAACCGTTACATTATCTATTCTACCAGTAAGAACACCAACTGCTAATCCGATGTCTAATGCCTTTTTCCCTTTAGAAGTTTTGACGTCTGGACCTTGTATTAATGCATCAACATGGGAAGTGTCAAATATATCATCGTCTTGAAATTCTTCCGGTGAGTCAGGGACATACCCAAGCTTCACTTCCCCCCGCTCGACGGCGTCCACATAGGAGGTGTCGAATATGTCGTCTTGGTCGTCTTCCTCGGACTCGTCGTCTGTTACGCCGTATTCGCTTTTATCAGCCTCTTCAGCTTCTGCCTGTGCTTGAACAAGCTGTGGAAAGTCTGCTTCTGTTACTTCGACTACTGGCCTATGAGGAGCCTCCTTTTTTTCAGGTTCAACCTGCTTTGGAGGTATACGTTGGAAAAAGGAAGTCGATTTGATGCGGTCTAGATCGCCTTGTGTCTTTTTAAGTACAGTATCTATGCCGGTAGTCAAATCTTTAAATTTAGACCACTCTTCATTTTCTTTGGCAGTTCCTTCCCCGTTTTCAGCGCTTTGCTGTTGATGCTCTCTTCTATACTTTTCTAGTTCCTCTTCTGTAAAAAGTTCTTCTTCCCCTTTACGTTTAGATTTTTTCCCCTTTTTCTTCTTTTTAAGACCTTTGGGTAGTTTTAGCATTATACGATTTTCTGAGTAATGCTTTATGTTGCTGAAACCAATAAATATCAAGTTTTATTGCTTGACCTATATAACGTAATGAGCTTCGATAAAACAAATACCTTGCTATCTAAATAAAAGTACAACTAAATTTTTTATTATTTTTACTGTGGTTTTTGTGTCAAACCAAATTCAATTGAATTGTGTAAAGATGTGCACACAATCTGCTGACACACCATGTGAAATTAGTACGAGTGACCCAATCCAAGGCCAGTCCTATTTTTCGTCGCAAATAAGAGAGACGACCCGATGCAGAGAAT
This sequence comes from Lithophane ornitopus, assembly GCA_948473465.1. Classification (NCBI taxonomy): domain Eukaryota; kingdom Metazoa; phylum Arthropoda; class Insecta; order Lepidoptera; family Noctuidae; genus Lithophane; species Lithophane ornitopus. The sequence goes on along the minus strand of OX419624.1, from coordinate 219,032 downwards.
TAGATCACAGTTTATGGAAATACCTAAATTTAGCCATATTCAAACATTTAAATAAATATAGCTCAACAGGATTTACATACAACATCCCTGTGTCGGGATATATTAATGAAATTTGGTCATTTGAGAGATCAGTGAGTAATATTATTATTGATCGGATGGCCTTTGTCACAAGTAAAGGACTACTCAAGTGCCTCTACTCATTTAGTTATTTAGTGCTAATCTATTAATTGCTCCATCCTAACAGTGCCTATTTGTTCGCGAAACTACAGGTGTGGGGTGTCATAGAGATAGAAAATTATGTACCTAATACGTAGCTAATATTTAGACATAATATGTAGGTAAATGCAATGCAAACAGAAACAATAAGTAATAAAGTGACGAAAATGTAATCATTACGATGTAAGGGCGTGCGGGTGAGTTGTGAAACGGATGCATTGTAATGGAGCTCCTCGGGGAGCCACGGACAGTGAGCGGGCGAGGCCGAGGCGGCGGAGCCCGGCTGTGACACGTACCGGGTCGGCGCCGCTACTTACAGCTAAGGCATACACTACCGCGCTACGGAGGGGCCTCTATACCTTCATCGCAACACTCGGACAGTCGCGGCGGGCTCGGATCGCGCGAGCGGGTGCGCTCGGGGGCGCTGCTGGGCGCTGGAGGCCGACTGGATGCGACTGGACTAACCGCCGCGCCGCGAGTCCCATCGACCCGCGCAGCCGCGCAGCGCCGCGCACCGCCCACGCCCTCCCCGCGCCTTTCGATACAAAGTTCAAGCGTCACCGTCTCACCGCTCACGCTTAGCTTCCGAGCTGTGCTTTACGTAATTTAACCTCGCAGGACATCCAACCAATAGAACTAAAAAAAAAGCAAAAATATTCCAAGCTTACTTTAAATTATAAGTATGGGCTAGATAAGGAATGGAATATAACACCTACCTACGATTTAAAATCAACATTACCAGTTGACTTCTCCTACAATATGAGCCACAGTGGCGAAGATGTATTATAATAATGATAGTTAGATCAATACTTGGGTGGCAGTCCCACCCAAGGGTTTACAATCTAGATACGAAAAGACATCATTCGCCGTCCATACATTTGGGCTATAATATTATGAAAGTGCCGGCCAAACAAAAAAAATGCTATATTCCGAAAGAGTACGTTTTTCTCTTCATTTTTTATGACTACAAGTTATTACTATAATTAGACTACTATTAATTTATTTTAACTAAAACATACTGAACACAGTATTTTTCAAAATCGTATAACAGCCCAGGGAATTGCCCTACAGATTTGGTCTGATAGTGAAAAGTGAAGAGAATAACATGTTCTCACGGAATATATATATTTTTTTGTTTGGCCGGCAATTTCATAATTTAGCCCAAAATGATTTTTTTCCTTTGATAATGTCTAAGCTAGGCACGAAACGTAATTGGGATAGGTACTTCGACCTCCACATAGGTAGGTAGGTACCTACCCAATGCATTTGTTTGTTATATAAGTAGGTAAGGAAGTACCTCCACTGCCGGCGCCGTTTGCTGAATCAGTTGCAAGCGCCTGGTAGCTGAACTGGCTGCAAGCGATGACTTTGAAAAAAAAAAGCGTTTTAAAAATGGGGTTGGCAATTTGGCATAATATGGTAGATAGATAGGCGGGGTAGGCATAATTACAAAAACAGGTCGTGTAAATAAATATTTCTGCCGGCAGTAATGTCACTACCGGTGGCGTTATTTTTAGGAGCCGGCGCCGGCAGCGGAGGCACTTCCTTATTTAACTGACTGCCCCGGTAATGTTTTTACCCGACTGCCCCAGACGGAGGGTAATGTTTTTCGAGTGTATGTAATGTTTGTATGTGTGTGTTTGTTTGTATATTTGTGTGTTTGTATGTTTGTTTGTTTGTATGTTATTATGTTTGTATGTATGTATGTATGTATGTCTATTTCTTTGGCACGCTCTGTAGCCTAAACGGCTTGATGGTTTTTGAGATACGAGGTGTCGTTCGTCTTAATTGTGGGAGTGACATAGGCTATAATTTTTTTATATATTTCATCGGCAAAAAGGGCGGAAAGATTTTTACCCGACTGCCCCAGAAGGAGGGTAATTTTTTTCGTGAGTATGTATGTATGTTTGTGTGTTTGTATGTTAGTGTGTTTGTATGTTTGTTTGTTCGTATGGTTGTATGTTTATACGTTTGTATGTTTGTATGTTTCGTATGTTTGTAAGCTTGTATGTTTGTATGTTTTTATGTTTGTTTGTTTGTATTTTTGTATGTATGTATGTTTGTATGTTTGTATGTTAGTATGTTTGTACGTTTGTACGTTTGTATGTTTGTATATTAGTATGTTCGTATGATTGAATGTTTGTATGTTCGTATGTTCGTATGTTCGTATGTTTGTATGTTTGTAAGTTTGTATGCACGCTCTGTAGTCTAAACGGCTTGATGGATTTTAACATACGAGATGTCATTAGTTTCGTCTTAATTGTGGGAGTGACAGGCTATGATTTCTCTTTATATTCCATCAGCACACAAAAAAAAAGTTAGGGGAAGGTATAAAAAAAATACAGTATTGGTTCAAATAAAAGCTAGTAATGAGTTAATTCCAAATAAATAAATTAATAAAACTAAAAAGCTTCAAATAAAATAATTTTAACAAAAAACTAAAAACCGGATTATGTTGCTTGTTTTTCTCTTTTAAGTTATACGTTTATGCAGGCGGGTTTTAAGTTTTTTTAATAATTTGTTTTATTTTTTTCATTATTTATATTCCATAATCAATCATTTTCATGAAGAGCTCATGGTTAAGTAATAAAAGCCGCACATGACGTGCCGTGTGCCAACACCTTATGCTACACTTGCTGGGGTGGTTGGGTGGTATGGGTGACCATCTTTACATACCAAGGCTCTCCGTGCCTCGGAAAGCACGTTAAGCTGTTGGTCCCGGCTGTCATTTGTGGATCTTTGACAGTCGTTTCGGGTCGCCAGAAGCCCGAAAGTCTGACAACCAGTCTAAACAAAGGGTATCGTATTACCCAGTTACTGAGTTGTGAAGGTCAGATAGGCAGTCGCTCCATGTAAAATACTGGTATTCAGCTGCATCCGGTTAGACTGGAAGCCGATCCCAACATAGTTAGGAAAAGGCTAGGCAGATTGATTGATTGCACTGATTATGTCCTATGACCGATCTTCATAACATTAATAGTACATAACTACTTGTCGAAACAAATCCAAATGGCCGAAACAAAACAGGGCTATATAACTTGTTTGATTGAGGAGTGCCCGTGACTACCTTGCAACTCCATCATCAGACCCTGGACACCACTGTTCGCTCCATCAACAGACCCAGGATACTACCTTGGGCTATAGTCCTTGTCAAGAACTCAACATAACGCCAACGAGTTGAAACACGATGGTGTAATCTTGTTTTTTTTAGAAGTTCCTATTTATTTATTTATTTTATTTTATTTTATTTTATTTTATTTTACAGTTTTTGGAAAACTTACAGCTAAACACCTCGCCATGCGCGGCTATGCCCGCCTTCAGGCTCCATCATCGGACCCTGGATATTACCTTGGGCTATTGAACTTGTTGTCTTTCAAGACAAAGCCAACGAGTCCAAACACGATTGTGCTATCTTGTTTGATTGAGGAGTTCCAATGACCACTTTCCTGCTCCATCATCGGACCCTGGCCACTCATCTTTGGTTATAATTCTTGTCAAGATCGAACTGGATGACGCTATCTTATTTAGTCGAGGAGTTCCTATGGCCATCTTCGGGCTTCATCATCAGACCAGCTCCATGGTAACTGTCGTGTTCTTTAAATGTCCCCGTAGTTATATAAGTACGCCGAGTTTCAGCTCAATCGGATGCCACGATGTGCTTGAAAAATTGATGATATTGTAGTAACTGGCAACACATGACGAAGCAAGCTAATATAAAGCTTGTAAAATTCTTACGAAACTGTCGTAGACATTGTATTTAATCGACAGTGGAGTTAGTAGGCTCATTGCATTTGTTATGAAGTAACCTTTCACCGTATGTGATATTTTTCAGTTCTGAGCATAAGTATAATTACAGCCAATAAGAGATAACATTAAACTTTTTTGCTTCTTGCTGCATATATTTTTTCGGTTTCTGATACTACCGTAGCTATTGTATTAGCTCGGCAGTCGGCACTGGACTTTTCATTGATTCTCATTGCATTTATTATGATGCAAGCTTACTCCGGTTTTTTTTTTTTTAGTTTTTGTCCTGATTTATGGGGGTTATGAGATGACGGTTACGTACCGTGAACTATGCCAACTTTGCCCCCAAGGGAAACTTTGTCCGTAGAACGATTTCTAAGCATATTATGTTTGATTTGCAAAAATATCTTAATATTATGGCAACATTGATTGTCTTTGGTGGAAAATAGGTTATATGTATGGCAATACTGACTATCGTGTTTGTTGCTAACTTCGCTTAGTAACTTGTTGGAACTCGTCGAGTAAAAAGGCGTGCTTTTGCGGGCAAATTTTTGTGCAAATTTGAAAGTATATTCTGTGAGATGGCGAAAACACAGGGTAGTTTACTTTATAACATGTAATAGAAAATTATTTGTAGAGTATAATACTGTAAGTGTCATGGCTCAGGGTCTTAAAACTAAAGTTATGATGATGGGCAAAGTTATCCAGTAATGTTCCGACCTACGATTGACAACATTGCCCGCCATCAAAAAAGGCTTAGGGTTGGCACGTTACGAAAGCTTGTATTTTATTTATTTTTTAATTTATGGCTACTGCTGAGCTTATTAACTTTTAAACATATATTAGGTATTTAATGGTGTTTTTTATTTATTCGATCCAAACATCTACTTTCTTTATTTGAAAGTAAAAGAAAGAAAGAAAGTAAATTTATAGAACACTACTAACTATTTACATAAAAAACTAAAGCTAAAGGGACTAACTAAATAAATATAAAAACAAAGGGACCTTTAGGCGTCGAAGTATTCGTCCGTATCGCTGTCATCCGGAAACGTGCCCAGAAGACTGCCAGTCTTCTGGGCACGTTTCCGGCATTGCCACGTTGAATGGCAATGCTAATTATTTGGCCAAAGAACAAGCCAGCCCTCTGGTCACGTGAAATGTCGACCAGTCGGTGGGAGATTTCCTTAAAAAGGAGAGGCGCACTCGGGCCCCATGACCCGAGCGTTTCGACCCCAAACGGCTCAAAACTGTATTTGCCTATAAGGTTACAGTATTTTCGCCACTTGAGGGTCTCAGCAGCCGCAGCAGCGGCGCCAGCACAGCCCGCCGTGCTAGGAACGGGATGGGATGGCGCAAGGGTGTCGACACAGGTTGCGTCCCATACCAGAGGCCTGCCCACCTTCCAAGGCAACAACGTCATGCCATCTGGTCTCTTCCAGTCGTCACGTACCAAGCCGTTTGGTTCTAATACCGCTGGTATACTGGCGGTGACAAGGGCTTGACGAATAATATCGTTGATGCTGGCGTGCCGTGCTATGGGCAGCCTGCACTCCTGTAGCACGACAGGCCACAGTGCCCGAGACTGTCGACAGCTTCGCCGCAGTGACACCGATGCGGAGCAACACAAGGTGCGCCTAAGTGGAGACATGTAGCGAGCCGAAACGATGAGTCATCCATCATAGTGCCTATGGTGAATGACGGGAGCGCCTGAAGATACAAGCCCGACTCCCATTCTCCCACAGCTAGCAGCTGGGCACGCTCAACAGTATTAGGTGACGTGTTTACCAGGTTATTCCGTATAATACTGCAGAGCGGCACGTCCCACCGTCTCTGGGAGGACGGGTTGTCGGTCAAATCCGTATTGGGACAAACCATTTTCCACGACAGCGATACGGACGAATACTTCGACGCCTAAAGGTCCCTTTGTTTTTATATTTATTTAGTTAGTCCCTTTAGCTTTAGTTTTTTATGTAAATAGTTAGTAGTGTTCTATAAATTTACTTTCTTTCTTTCTTTTACTTTCAAATAAAGAAAGTAGATGTTTGGATCGAATAAATAAAAAACACCATTAAATACCTAATATATGTTTAAAAGTTAATAAGCTCAGCAGTAGCCATAAATTAAAAAATAAATAAAATACAAGCTTTCGTAACGTGCCAACCCTAAGCCTTTTTTGATGGCGGGCAATGTTGTCAATCGTAGGTCGGAACATTACTGGATAACTTTGCCCATCATCATAACTTTAGTTTTAAGACCCTGAGCCATGACACTTACAGTATTATACTCTACAAATAATTTTCTATTACATGTTATAAAGTAAACTACCCTGTGTTTTCGCCATCTCACAGAATATACTTTCAAATTTGCACAAAAATTTGCCCGCAAAAGCACGCCTTTTTACTCGACGAGTTCCAACAAGTTACTAAGCGAAGTTAGCAACAAACACGATAGTCAGTATTGCCATACATATAACCTATTTTCCACCAAAGACAATCAATGTTGCCATAATATTAAGATATTTTTGCAAATCAAACATAATATGCTTAGAAATCGTTCTACGGACAAAGTTTCCCTTGGGGGCAAAGTTGGCATAGTTCACGGTACGTAACCGTCATCTCATAACCCCCATAAATCAGGACAAAAACTAAAAAAAAAAAAACCGGAGTAAGCTTGCATCATAATAAATGCAATGAGAATCAATGAAAAGTCCAGTGCCGACTGCCGAGCTAATACAATAGCTACGGTAGTATCAGAAACCGAAAAAATATATGCAGCAAGAAGCAAAAAAGTTTAATGTTATCTCTTATTGGCTGTAATTATACTTATGCTCAGAACTGAAAAATATCACATACGGTGAAAGGTTACTTCATAACAAATGCAATGAGCCTACTAACTCCACTGTCGATTAAATACAATGTCTACGACAGTTTCGTAAGAATTTTACAAGCTTTATATTAGCTTGCTTCGTCATGTGTTGCCAGTTACTACAATATCATCAATTTTTCAAGCACATCGTGGCATCCGATTGAGCTGAAACTCGGCGTACTTATATAACTACGGGGACATTTAAAGAACACGACAGTTACCATGGAGCTGGTCTGATGATGAAGCCCGAAGATGGCCATAGGAACTCCTCGACTAAATAAGATAGCGTCATCCAGTTCGATCTTGACAAGAATTATAACCAAAGATGAGTGGCCAGGGTCCGATGATGGAGCAGGAAAGTGGTCATTGGAACTCCTCAATCAAACAAGATAGCACAATCGTGTTTGGACTCGTTGGCTTTGTCTTGAAAGACAACAAGTTCAATAGCCCAAGGTAATATCCAGGGTCCGATGATGGAGCCTGAAGGCGGGCATAGCCGCGCATGGCGAGGTGTTTAGCTGTAAGTTTTCCAAAAACTGTAAAATAAAATAAAATAAAATAAAATAAAATAAATAAATAAATAGGAACTTCTAAAAAAAACAAGATTACACCATCGTGTTTCAACTCGTTGGCGTTATGTTGAGTTCTTGACAAGGACTATAGCCCAAGGTAGTATCCTGGGTCTGTTGATGGAGCGAACAGTGGTGTCCAGGGTCTGATGATGGAGTTGCAAGGTAGTCACGGGCACTCCTCAATCAAACAAGTTATATAGCCCTGTTTTGTTTCGGCCATTTGGATTTGTTTCGACAAGTAGTTATGTACTATTAATGTTATGAAGATCGGTCATAGGACATAATCAGTGCAATCAATCAATCTGCCTAGCCTTTTCCTAACTATGTTGGGATCGGCTTCCAGTCTAACCGGATGCAGCTGAATACCAGTATTTTACATGGAGCGACTGCCTATCTGACCTTCACAACTCAGTAACTGGGTAATACGATACCCTTTGTTTAGACTGGTTGTCAGACTTTCGGGCTTCTGGCGACCCGAAACGACTGTCAAAGATCCACAAATGACAGCCGGGACCAACAGCTTAACGTGCTTTCCGAGGCACGGAGAGCCTTGGTATGTAAAGATGGTCACCCATACCACCCAACCACCCCAGCAAGTGTAGCATAAGGTGTTGGCACACGGCACGTCATGTGCGGCTTTTATTACTTAACCATGAGCTCTTCATGAAAATGATTGATTATGGAATATAAATAATGAAAAAAATAAAACAAATTATTAAAAAAACTTAAAACCCGCCTGCATAAACGTATAACTTAAAAGAGAAAAACAAGCAACATAATCCGGTTTTTAGTTTTTTGTTAAAATTATTTTATTTGAAGCTTTTTAGTTTTATTAATTTATTTATTTGGAATTAACTCATTACTAGCTTTTATTTGAACCAATACTGTATTTTTTTTATACCTTCCCCTAACTTTTTTTTTGTGTGCTGATGGAATATAAAGAGAAATCATAGCCTATGTCACTCCCACAATTAAGACGAAACTAATGACATCTCGTATGTTAAAATCCATCAAGCCGTTTAGACTACAGAGCGTGCATACAAACTTACAAACATACAAACATACGAACATACGAACATACGAACATACAAACATTCAATCATACGAACATACGAACATACAAACATACAAACGTACAAACATACTAACATACAAACATACAAACATACAAACATACATACATACAAAAATACAAACAAACAAACATAAAAACATACAAACATACAAGCTTACAAACATACGAAACATACAAACATACAAACGTATAAACATACAACCATACGAACAAACAAACATACAAACACACTAACATACAAACACACAAACATACATACATACTCACGAAAAAAATTACCCTCCTTCTGGGGCAGTCGGGTAAAAATCTTTCCGCCCTTTTTGCCGATGAAATATATAAAAAAATTATAGCCTATGTCACTCCCACAATTAAGACGAACGACACCTCGTATCTCAAAAACCATCAAGCCGTTTAGGCTACAGAGCGTGCCAAAGAAATAGACATACATACATACATACATACAAACATAATAACATACAAACAAACAAACATACAAACACACAAATATACAAACAAACACACACATACAAACATTACATACACTCGAAAAACAAAGGGACCTTTTCAAGCGTTCAACGCATCAGCCAAACACGGTACCTCAAAATCAACCAGGGAGGAAGATAAAATGTTCCTGGTTAATTTATCGGCACTATGGACTGAAGAGAGGAAGGCCGGTAAACTTATACTTAAAATTTTGCGAACGCCGAGACCGACTGGGGAGTGTGGCTTGCTGCCACGCTCGATCGTCCAGAGCCACATTTAGGATTGAGGTTAGTGTGTTTCTAATAATTTGGTATAGTTTTTCTAAAAGTTGTGGATGTTTCCAGAGGTTCCTCACACCTCTGGAAACATCCACAACTTTTAAGGCTGGGAAGCTGGGAAGCTGCGAAGGCTATACGTAAATTTTGGTCCAAAGCAACAATACCGGATGAGGGTGAATGCCGAATGAATGTTAATTTTGAAAAGACCTTCCGAGACATCATTGAAATTTTGTATCTCCTCAATGAACGTTGGAAAGGATTCGTCGAAAATTGGGGACCCCAGGAGGCGAAGTGAGTTTCTTTCGGTAATTTTGATGTTTGGTGCTATTGTGTTAAATTTTGCGATGGTAATCTATCTGCCAGTGGTTTGGGGAAGGTAAATTTCACATTTTGAGAGGTTAAGGTTTAGGCCAATGGAACTGAATTTTTCTTTTAAAAAGGTGAAATCTTTTAAGCCTGTGTCTACGTCACCTCCTAGGGTTCCGTCATCCAGATACCATACGTTGAATTTAGAATTTAGTTGTCGAATGATTGGATTTATTGCTAAACTAAAAATGACTGGCCCAAGAGGGTCACCCTGTTGACAACCATCGGCTGATTCCAAAAGGTTGTCTTTATAAAGTAATTTAAAAGGGTGCCTGTAACATTGATAGAGAAAACTGTAGATTTTGGGTATTTCTTTTTGAACTTCTGTCAACAAGGTGTCCCTGTTTACGGAATTGAAGGCATTCTTTATGTCAACCTTGAGGATGATTTTCCCTTTATTGCTATTGAGTTGAGTGGATAGTGCATGTACCGCAGCCTCACAGCCCCTTTTGGACCCGAAGCCTAGCTGTAGGGGCTGGAATTTGCTGGCCAGTGGTTCACTGTAGAAAGCACAGCAAATTTTGGCTGCGATACACCGATAAGTGAATCCTACGGCAATGGGACGAATGCCGCCGTCCTTCTTGCGCAGGGCACATAGGTTTGCCCCATACAAGATATCAATGACGGCTTCGTTCACATTGCCGGAGAGCATCAGATTGATGAGGGCTGTCAGCTCCTTCAAAAGTGACTCACCAGCCTCCCCGGCGCCTGAACACAATAAGTCCTTCAGATGTTGAGGTGTCAGGCTGTCGAGGCCGCCAGCGGAGCCACTTCAAAAGGAGCACACGGCGGCACTTACTTGTTGAGCTGTAATTTAAAGTGAGTTGGATTCCGGATCGGGTGGGTCAGGGAAGGAGAGGTGATGTGTAAGCGCTTGCTACTCACACATAGTTGATTATTGTGAATGTGTGAGTGGACCCCTGTGAGTTCAGTAATAAACCAGCGTTCAATCAAGACACTCGTTTCATTATCTCCGCACCCTCAGTTAGAAATATATCATTGGCGACAAGGACGATCTTACCCGCTAAAAGAAAAAAAAATGGCGAAGTCGTTTTTAGGAAATTTAACTACGTTTGATTATAAATCATGTGAGTGGTTAATTTATAAAGGCCGGTTGACTCAATTCTTCAAAGTCAACGATGTGAAAGAAGAGAATATTAATAACATATCTAAAGTGCAATATTAATAACACATCTATCAGATGATTCGTATCGGTTGGTAATTTAGCATATCCAGTTGAATTGGAGGTACTGGACTATAAGAAGCTAGTGGAGTTGCTTGATAATCATTTTAAACAGAAGCAATGCTCATTTTCGGACAAGGCAAAATTTTACGGGGCGAAAAGGAACTCGGGCGAATCGTTGAGCGAGTGGGCTGCACGACTGCGAGGATTGGCGAGCTACTGTGACTTCGGCACTGCCTTAGACACGAACCTTACGGATCGTTTCGTCCTCGGCCTAGGAGCGGGGCCCGAGCGTGACAAATTGTTTGAGCAGAATGCTTCTACCTTAAGTTTGTCGAGAGCACAGGAGATAGCAGAACGAGCGGAAAGCGCTAGGGAAGCCAGGAACGTAACATCCACTGATATGGCTGTGATAAAAGAGGAAGCGGTGAACAATATATCATGCAAAGGTAGATGCAAGCGGTCGAACAATGGAAGCGGTAAACAAGGGGGAAATGGCGGCGGTGGTGCAGGCGGCGCTCGTACGGTCTCGCGAGAAGGGCGCGAATCAACGTCGATTTTCAATCGTGATCAGCGTTACGAAGATTTCCGTTGTTCGGTACGCGGTTTAAAAAGTCACAATAAAGACAAGTGTCGCTACAAAAATTATAAATGCCAAAAATGTGGAAACGTAGGACATTTGAAGAAAGTGTGTAATAAAAACAATAATAAAAATGGCCGTGTGCGCGATAATAAAATCGGTAGTGATAATAGCGAGGACACAGATGGCAGCTGTGATGAATGTAATAATTTCAATATAAAGTATGTAACTGATAAACCGTTGAACTTAATGATTAAAGTGGGTGATGTGTCAGTAACTATGGAGTTAGATTCAGGGTCGGGTGTTTCAGTTATGTCAAAAAGATTGTACTCTGAACTATTTGCACATTACGAATTAAAAGATTGCAAAATCAAAATGTGTTTGTATAACGGACATAAAATTTCAACGTTCGGGTATTTCAGCCTACCGTCGAATTTAATGACGTTAAGAAGAACATTAAATTATTTGTAGTGGATTCAAATGGCCCACCTCTTCTCGGTCGCGATTGTATGTCCACCTTCGGTTTGATTTTAACCAATGTATATAAAATAAGCCAAGACGATGACGTTAATACATTATTGGAACAGTATCCGAATTTATGGAAGGACGAACTAGGTTGTTTTAATAAATTTGAAGTCCATTTGCAATTAAAGGAAAATGCAGTACCAAAATTTTTTAAAGCACGACCAATTCCGTTTGCCTTGAAAGACAAAGTAGAAACAGAATTAAATAGATTAGTTAGTTTAGGTATACTAATTCCTGTTAGTAATTCTAGTTACGCGACACCCATAGTGCCGGTCCTGAAAGATAATGGCACGGTTAAGATTGCAGGTGATTTTTCAATCACACTTAATAGGGATATGGTTATAGATAAACTGTATCCGCTACCAAGAATTGAAGAAGTGTTTGCGAAACTAGGCGGCGGCAAACATTAAAAATTTTTAAAATTAAAAAATGCGTATAATCAATTTACACTCTCAGACGACTCCCAAGTGCTGACTACCATTAACACACCGAAGGGTTTATTTAAATATACACGCTTAGTCTACGGCCTCGCAAATGCCCCAGCTTTGTTCAAAAAGGCGATGGAAGTACTACTGTCTGGTATTGAGGGTGTCAGTATATGGTTAGACGACATTTGTTTGACTGCGCCAACGAAAACGCTTCATATGACGAGGTTAGCTCAGGTTTTAAGCAGGTTGGATGAAGCAGGTTTGCGACTTCAAAAGGAAAAATGTGAGTTTTTTAAGGAGAACGTAACCTAAGTAAGGTTATGTTATCGATAAGAATGGATTACGTACTAATCGCAATAAAGTAAAAGCCATATTAAACGCTCCGGAACCAACAAACATAAAAGAAGTAAAAAGGTTCCTTGGGGTTGTCAACTACTACAGAAATTTTATTCCAAATGCCTCAAGCATTATGAGCCCGCTCCACGAGCTGCTGCGTGGCGGCACACGGTGGGAGTGGGGCCCGCGTCGCGCAGTACGTCGCGTGTGTGCTGAGCTCGCCTCCGAGCGTGTGCTGGCGCATTTCGAGCCCAGTGCACAGCTAGTGCTGTCGGTGGACGCGGGCCCGCACGGTCACGGAGCAGTTTTGACTCAGCGTGGTAGTGATAGCTGCGAACGACCGCTAGCATATGCCTCACGCTCGCTCTCGGCGAGTGAACGCAATTATAGCCAAATTCAGAAAGAGGCGACGGCAATCATTTTTCGAGTCAAACATTTTCATCAATACCTATACGGTAGAAGTGAACCATTTGTTCTTAAAACAGATCACCGTCCCTTAGTGTCAATATCTATATCTTTACATATAATAAATCTGTAGACGAGGCGTTTCTGTACAATGAAAAAAAAAAAAAAACGTAGGTGGAGTGTCCAAGAATAACCAACAGATGCCATTTCTACCATTTTTGGAATTTTTGTCTGTTTGTCTGTTCGTTTGTTTGATTGTTCCAGTATCACGTAAAAAGTACGAAATCAATATGGTTAACTTATACACTCAAATATTGTGTGTAACTCGATGTTTCATTTAGTCTTTGTTTCATCGCAATCGCTTCAAAATATCAAAAGATATAAGAGTTTAAAGTATTCAAGAAGAAATTTTCATTAGGTACGTAATGTAGATACACGTAACGACATCTATTGTCGTAAAATGACACTAGCGTAAAATCAGGTAGGTTTGTGAGAACGTGTGTAACACACGATCATAATCATCATAAATGTTCACATAGTTCGCGCGGAAACAACACGGAAACATAACGCGATACATTGTGAATTTACCCAATCTAAAGATTGGTTAATTCAAGTTTTCCAAATCCATTGTTTGGTAGTAGTGCCATAGTGGCGCTATCTATCTTTTAAATCATGATACAAATATTAATCATGAAAAAATGGTGATAAATTTTAATTTCTTAAAAATTGTAGATTGTTACATCGAGCAAAAAGTGAGTAATTAAGGCACGAATGCGCTTACTAAATAAACACGATTGCATTAATTACTCACTTTAGCAAGGTATGTAATCTACTTTTCTTTCAACTACCAATGTACCTGCTGCGATAAAATATACCTGCTCAAGGTTAACTCAACTCAATCCAAATCAAGTTAGGTCAAGTTAGGTCAAGTCAGGTCAAGTCAGGTCAAGTCAGGTCAAGTCAGGTCAAGTCAGGTCAAGTCAGGTCAAGTCAGGTCAAGTCAGGTCAAGTCAGGTCAAGTCAGGTCAAGTCAGGTCAAGTCAGGTCAAGTCAGGTCAAGTCAGGTCAAGTCAGGTCAAGTCAGGTCGAGTCAGGTCAAGTCAGGTCAAGTCAGGTCAAGTCAGGTCAAGTCAGGTCAAGTCAGGTCAAGTCAAGTCAAGTCAAGTCAAGTCAAGTCCAGTCAGGTCAAGTCAGTCATGGAACCCTACGTCTTTTCTACATAGCTTGCAGAGTGTTCGAACGTTTTCCCATATATTTTGACAGTATCACTTCGTGCTCGATAGATGGCGTTGTTCATTTAACATCATTTTCTGAATCGCGGTGTTAAAGTCTCCGTAGAAGAATGACTTTCGCCGAATTCATAATTATCGAACATTTGGCTCATTTTGAATTGAACACATACTAATCGATGCTTAAAAGTATAAATTCGATAGTAACTCTGTCTGTCTGTCCGTCTGTAATTCTGTATGTTACCTTTTCACGCCTGATCCACTGAACGGATCTCGATAAAATTTGGTAAAGAGATAGATGGCATCCCGGCGAAGAACATAGGCAATTATTTTCTCAAAAACAAATTTAAGGGGGGGGGGGGGTATAGGGGATGAAAGTTTTTATGGGAAACCTATCATTTTTAGAGTTCCGTAGTCAACAAGGAAGCTTTATAGTTTCGCCATGTCCGTCTGTCTGTCTGTCTGTCCGCGACTTAGCTCAAAAACTTTTAATCGACCAACATACATGTGCAGTTGCAAAAACCCAAACATTCTGTATGCGAGAACAAGTATTTTAACACTTTGAGGGACAGTAAACGCCCATAGACGTAATAACAATAAAACTTTGCGAAAGTTTGTTTGATAAAATAATTCATCCCAACTACGGAACCCTTCATTGTGCATGGTTCGACACGCACTTGGCCGGTTTTTTTTTTACTTAGGGCTGTGAAAATTTATGCTTTTTGTAACTAACAAAGAGTTACGTTTTTCTAAAATCATCCCTCATGAGGGTAAAAACCCTTCTTTACCCTCTTGATTTTAAAATTCACATGTAAGTACTTATTATTGACATTTTTGCGGGACTCTCTTCAAGAGCGTTAAGGGATTGAGAATATAGTCATAGTCCGTATCTTGAGAATCTGTCCACTCAATCAAAAGTTATTGCTACTTGGCTCTTGGCTTGGAACGAAGAGTTTGAGTTCACCAGTGAGTACTTACTCGATAGATGGCGTTGTGCAAATGATGCGATTTTCTTAAGGGGGATGCGCCGGTAGCCCGCGAAATTCAAATCTTAAGTTTTTTGCAATTTGCAAGTCAGTGTCAAGCAGGTTGTATGTTAAAATGAAATTGTTTATTCTGTAAATAGGTTATTGGAATCACTTTTACACGTCGTAATAATATCAAAAAATTGTAAAATTAAGCTAGATGAGGTCGGCGTTTCCTATCTGACTACTCTGAGAAGAAAGGCCGAAACAAATTCAGTCTCTTTTAAAGTCCGGACATACCTAGGTCAGATATTGGCATATTGGTCAGGCCCTATGAGGGCCATGTAGATTAGAGTCTGAAATGGTGAACCACACAGATTTGAGTGAACCTGTCCTGTCACTGCAAGCATTTGTCAGTAATAGTGGAGCTCAGCTCAGAACTTAAGGAGCTCAACGACTCGACGAACAATACCAAACAAAGGACATTTGTGTAGGCCGCATCAAGTTCTCAAATTGCCAGACCATTGTTAAAACTAACTGAGAACGAAAAAATATAAGAATAAAAACAAAATAAACATCCACATAGTCCTCACATTCACAATAATACAATACTTTACAAAGCAATCATGTCATTTTGTCAATATCCTACATATAATATTCATTAATGTGAATTTGTATATAAAACTGGTAGGTATATTTTGATGATTTTCACTTATTCAAAATGTCACAATGCCAAAATGACAAAATGTTAGCAGAGCGAGCAGCTCAATCCCAGCATGGGATTGAGCTGCTCGCTCTGCTATCATTTTTTTGTCTTCTAAATAATCTGAAATTGTATAGTACCCTTTTTTACAAAGTTTGGTTTTAATACAGCTTTTAAATCGTTTAATGAGTAAGTTTCGAATGTCAATATGATTAAAATATGATTCGCGATCGTAGCAAATAGTAGCTTTACAGAATAATAACCATTAGATACAGGAATACAACTCCTGCAATATTAGTTAGATTAGATAAATAAATATTTGAAACAACTGCGACTCATTATTTAGATCAACATAAAACATGATACTGACCTGTAAAAAGCAAAAAACATAAGAAAATTTGAATATCGCAGGCTCCCCCAAAGCTTTCGCTTTAGTTTCCATCGTCCATACAATATGCCATAGTTTTTTCATTAATCTTTATACAATATTTTATCATTAATCTTTCCGACAGTTTCATACTGCTGTCCATACTATCCACACTATCACCACAATATAGATATGGACTACCACTAATATATAAAGTTACTGGCTGTCTCATGTCTGTTACTTTTACGCCGTAACGCCTAGGTCGCCTAGACAGACCACGTGGGTTATGGGACATAGGATACTTTTATCCCGGTAGCACATTCCCGTGGGATAATTTCCGACATCCACGCGGGCGAAGCCGCGGGCAAAAGCTAGTTTAATAATAAAACGGGCATATCGACAACCACAGCGTTACGTTTGCAAAGATAGGCTATTATATTATCTGCATATAATTATATTGTTAAGTATATATCTAGTGAGAATAACCTGGTCGCCGATTATTTTTCCCGTGCACCGGCAGACTGTGTGTGAAGGTGATGGCGAATATGACGCATATTGTTCACAAAATTTTTTAGATACGACAGCGCCAGCTGTTTTGTTCACAGATGTGAAGAGTGCGACTTGTACTGATAAAACTATACAAACTGTTGTTAAATATACAAATGTAGGTTGGCCGCGAAAAATAGCTTGCGAGTCTATCCACCCATATTTTTATGTCGAACGGATTTGCAATATGAAAATGGAATATTAATGCGAGGTCATAAGGTGGTAATTCCGATAACATTGCGTGAACGAATGTTGCGGGAACTACATAGCACGCATTTAGGCATCGTCAAAATGAAATGTAATGCGCGTAGTAGGATGTGGTGGCCCGGAATAGATGATGATATTGAGAGGTGGATCGGAGCATGCGATGTATGCGCGAGCTTGAGGCCCGCTCCACCACGGGTCGCACCGTCGCCGTGGCCCAGTCCAGCGGCACCGTGGGAGCGAATTCATATCGACTATTTATCTATACGGCAACAAACTTACTTAGAAGTGATTGATGCCTAATCTAAATGGTTAGAGTGTATTTTTATGCGGAATGATGTAACCACACAATCCTTAATAAAAAAGTTGAAGCAAATTTTTTCTGTATTTGGTTTACCTGCTACCTTAGTCTCTGATAATGACGTTAAAATAAATTCAAAGGAGTTTAATTTGTTCTGTTCCAATAATGGTATTAACTATATGACGTCACCGATTTACCACCCATGTAGCAACAGACAAGCAGAAAACTCAGTGAGAAAGAGAGAGAAATGAGAAATGAGAAAGAGAGATGAGAAAGCGAAAGTACAGCACAAAATGATAAATTATTAGGATATTTGTTTGAATATAGAAACACAGTACATTGTTCTACAGGGCATTCACCCGCTAAGTTAATGTTTGGCAGAGATTTAAAATCACGACTTGACTTAATACTGCCAAAAAGTTATAAATCACGCAACACACTGTCAAGGGAGAATGAGAGTTGCAAAAGAGTTTTCAAAGCAGGTGACAGGGTATGGGTCCGTTGGTACAGTGGTAAAAAGGAGACATGGAAATTTGGGGTGATAAAGGGTAAAGGGGAAGGGGAAAGGGAAAAGAATGTATAAAGCGTTAGTTGTAGATCAAGGATTAATTTGTGTCAGACATATTGATCAGCTGTTAAACCGTAAGAGTGAAAAAGGTATTAATACACATAAGGAAATTGATTGTGCCGAATCAATACTTTCGGATGCTCAGCTTGTTCCTCGTCCTTCAGCTTCACCGGTTCCGATCACCTCTCAAATAATGGCAGGCCCGGCCGGTGATTCAGTAAGCACCGGAATGAGTGCTGTTTCAAATAAACAGGTGGAGTTGGAAGCGAGTATAGCACCGGTCACTATAGCTGAAACTAGCGTTTCAGCTGACATAAATCGGTCTGTTATAGCAGATATTGTGAGCCATGAAAATGCATGGCAGTCTATAGGTGACGCATCAGAGACTCAGGCTCCTCAAGCCTCGGCCGCCGCGCACAATCCAATAGCCGTGCAAGACACACGTGAACGTTCTAAGCGCGCAAGGAAGGATATTGATTATTCTGTATTTTACAAATAGATTTATGTATTAAGTAATGTTAATCAAAGTTTAATGGGTACCTACTTACTGATTCTGTTAAGTTAATGTTATTGTGTTTTGTTGTCAACAGGTTCCAAAATTAGTGTGGAGGAATGATGTGTATGCGCTTGCTACTCACACATAGTTGATTATTGTGAATGTGTGAGTGGACCCCTGTGAGTTCAGTAATAAACCAGCGTTCAATCAAGACACTCGTTTCATTATCTCCGCA
This sequence comes from Lithophane ornitopus, assembly GCA_948473465.1. NCBI lineage: Eukaryota > Metazoa > Arthropoda > Insecta > Lepidoptera > Noctuidae > Lithophane > Lithophane ornitopus. Next base: position 200,362 of record OX419624.1, on the reverse strand, counting down.
CCCTCAGTTAGAAACATATCAAGAGGTCATCTGCTGGGGTGGGGTGTTTGCTCTCCAGAGCTGTAAGTGTCTCTGGAAAGTACGGCGCAACCACATCGCTGCTGAAGATGATCCTAGCTGCGCCTCTTATATCACCCTCGCCTAGTTTGGACTCCACATGGTGCAATAGACCTCTTTGGGGGAGGCGCGTTGTTAATTTAGGGTCGAAACTTTGGGCCGAAATGTTACAATTATCCTTAATTTGTGTTGTTGTGTTGTTTTTTTATTTGCCAATTTTTTTTGCACAATGTAGAATTCTAAACGGGAAGGTGAGTAATTGCTCCCAGGCACTGAGAGAGTTCTCTCTGGCAGCGAAACGGATACAACGCGCCAAATTCAGTGCAACAGACCGTCTCGCGCCCCGGGGAACTCTCTTTAAAACTGGGGTAGTTTTATTTTTATTTTGCAAGCGTTTTCCAAAGTCTTTGTTCTGGAGGTGTTGGTGATGGAGATGTGGCTGGGGGGCACAATGATACACTATGTGATTTGTGGATCTTGCCATAGTGTATCCTCAGCCCCCGTTCGCCTTAAAAAAAGCGTGCCTGGGAGCAATGTGGACATCTCACCAGCTGGACATCAAGCGATGTGGCAGGTTCCGGCCGCGCTACAGCCGGCATTAAACATGTATATAAAAACACTCTTACAATTAAACTTACCTAGTTATATAGATACCTAAGTCGTTGGTTTACTTACAGTGACAATCCTCGAACAATTCAAGCCCTACAAGAAAATATCCGCTGTGAAGTTGCTGCCATTGATCTTTTTGTTTTGCTCTCGCGTGTTCGCTTTAAGAGTCCGATTGCAAGAGATATATTGATATATTGATATTGATATCTTGGGAGAAATAGAAGGCATTTAGACGCCACATTGTCAAACTCCATCTTGTTTAAATAAAAATTAACAAAGTCGGGTTTGTTCAATTTATAACTCGAGAACTGCTGGACCGATTTTGATGATTGATTTGTTGGATTTTTCTCCGCCCAGAATAAATAACCTAGTTCTCAATGCCAAGAAAACGAAATGTGTAAAGTTCGCCTTACCAAATGTCAGAAATCTAGGGCCCAACATCATCTTAAATAAAGAGGTGCTTGAAACTGTAAACTCAGCAGTTTTTCTGGGGATAACAGTAGATGCCAAACTTCAGTGGGGCCCACATATATCGAGCCTAGCGGGGAGGCTCAATTCGGCCGCTTACGCCGTCAGAAAAGTAAGACAATACACTGACGTTGATACTGCTCGGTTAGTCTATTTTAGTTATTTTCATAGCGTTATGTCCTACGGTATTATGCTGGGGGCAAAGCTGCTGACATTCAAAATATATTTGTCTTGCAAAAACGGCTGTTCGAGCAATTTACCAGCTAGGTGCCAGAGTTTCTATGAGAGATTTTTTTAAAGATATTGGTATTCTCACGGTGGCATCACAGTTCATCTTCGCCAACATCTTATATATTAGGCAAAATATTCACTTATACACTAAAAACAGTGATATTCACAGTAGGAATAAGGACAAACTACGAGTTCCCTTTCACCGGCTTCATAAGGTTCATAACTCATTTGTTGGGCTTGGTATACCTTTTATAACAAGCTACCCTCTTGTTTGCTAGATTTGCCTTATAATGCGTTTAAAGCTAAAGTAAAATGCAACCTTTGTTCAAAGGCGTACTACTCTATTAACGACTACTTAAATGATAAGAGTAGTTGGTCGCAGGTTCGTCATGCTCACTGCTTGCGGTAGCGTCGGGGATCGGGTTGTCTCCTTCCCTCAAATATGGCGAGAGGGGTAATGGCTGATCTTTGCGTTATGCTCGTGAACGGGTGCTGCTTGCGGTGACTGGTCGTCTTGCTGATCTCGGTTTTGTTAATGTTATTAGTAATTAACTTTTTATTTATTTTACTTCGATGGTCCTAGTTTATCATTTATAACTTCCAGTTACGGCTATATGTAAGCGGGCACGCCCTTTGTGCCTGGAGGCTTTTATTTAGGTAATTTATGTTTAACTTTTATTTCTGCTTGAGTAGTTATCGTTTTTTTTTAATTTTATCTTTTTTTTTTGTGGTTGGTATATCGGCGTGTGCTAGCTGACAATCATTTACATTACATACATAAAACTTAAATCTAATTATTAGCCATAGCTAATAATTAGATTAGCCATAGCCATAGCTATGGCTAATAATTAGATTTAAGTTTTATGTATGTAATGTAAATGATTTTGTATACTTTTGTATAGAATCAATTTTGCTCTAACTGAACAGACAGCTGTGCTGCTGGGGAGTTTGTTGCGCCGCGCGTTTGTGGTGAAGGGTGGGCGTTTTGGGGGACTGTCTTATGTAATTTTGACGTTCGAAAAGTGCTGATTCTCAGCCTAGTTTGAATAAATGACTTTTGATTTTGATTTTGAATAGCAGAATAACTATTAAAAAATGGGAAAAATTCAAGAAAAAAAAAAAGAAAATTCGTTTTCTCATACATTCCGTATAGAATGGATTTTTTGATGATATCTCGGTAGAAAGGTAGGTAGGTAGGGTAGGTAGGTAGGGTGGGTAGGTAGGGTAGGTAGGTAGGTAGGGTAGGTAGGGTAGGTAGGTAGGGTAGGTAGGTAGGGTAGGTAGGTAGGGTAGGTTAGGTAGGTAGGGTAGGTAGGTAAGGTAGGGTAGGTAGGTAAGGTAGGTAAGGTAGGTAGATATGTAGGTAGGTGTAGGTAGGTAGGGTATGTATGTAGAGTAGGTAGGTAGGGTAGGTAGGTAAGGTAGGGTAGGTAGGTAGATAGGGCAGGGTAGGTAGGGCAGGGTAGGTAGGTAGGGTAAGTGCGCCGTAGATAAGTACTTAGTGCTACCCGTGCGAAGCCGGGGCGGGCAGCTAGTATACCATAATTTCACTGCAGTAACATGTATGAGGAGGCTTTATGTAAGGTTAGGGACCTAGAGGAAGAATTAGTTCATGCAAATACACAAATTACTAAGTTACAGAAACAAAAAGAATGTACTCAGGCTAAGGAAACTAATAATTTGTAAAGTGAATTATTAAACACTAATTGCAACCAGCACTCATTAATAACAATAGACCTCACTGAAGATTCTTTAATGAAACATAATAATAGTAGTTATAAATTAAGTCAAATTAAAATTAAAAAATATGCAAAGCTAAATAGAATCATAAATAAATGCAATAAATATAGGAAACAACAACAGTTCCAATAATATTAAGTTAAGGAACGAACGTGGTTTTCTTATAAATAAATAAAATAACTACCAAATTAAATTAGAAGACAGTAAGAACATTTATGAGTTTGACACTCAACACTTACAGTCTGAAATTCAGGTACTAGAAGCTTCACTTCATTCACTCTATACTAAGTATGTGAGGTCTGAAAAACAAATTCAGGAGCACATCCTTGCAGCTAATGAGTTAGTGGACATGTGCAACTCTAATGCAGACAAAGTGGACCCGCTGACTACCAGCACCCCTGAAACTTCACTGCAAAGTAAATCGAATCTTGGCACTCACCAACCGGAGGCAACAGAGGACCCATACCAGTCAGGAAGTGCTCAGATCTCGATTCCCAGTGAGGTTACACCAGGTGCTGAACAAGGTCCATTGCAAGTAGTTCAGACAGAAGCTAGTTCTCTCACTTGTAGTAGTAAAGTTTGTTGCTGCTCCATTATGTGTTCTGATAGTTTTGGAAAAGGGTTAGGAAAATTACTTAGTAACAACCTGAGTCATTCTTCTCAAAACGATTGCATGCCTCAGACTTCTTATAATCAAATAATGTCTACAATAACTAGGAATGAATATGACCCTAATGCCATTATAACTGTACTTATAGGTAATAGTTTAAATGTTAAAAAAGATGATATCACTGATAGTGTCACCGAGCTACTGAAGTTAAATTGTAAGAAAATAATTTTGTGTGCTTTTCCATACTTTGAGCACTTGTCAAGTAGGCAAAATAACTTCATTCATATATTAAATAATTACATGCATTTTTTAGTTAGTCACCATAGTCACAAGTTTATATTTTTTGACACCAATATTTTTGAATAGAACAGAATAGAATAGATTTATTTATTTGCAATGAATGTAGGTACATATTATTAGGTGTTTTGTTTTGTTGATAAGCTTAGGTCGACTAGGGATACTGTGTATCTGCCCATTAGTTTTAGACGTCAAATAGCTAGGCTATTAGCTTTTAATATTAACCCAGACATAATTAGTATGTGGAAGTCATGTTTAATTAGCACCACAATTAGTAATAGTACGAATGATAAGGTGCTTCAAATTAGTAATTTAAACTAGTTTGTAAGACAACAGAAGGTACCAATAGCAGTATAGTTGCACTTAATAACAAAAAGGTATTTTCTAGCACTAACAAAGTTAACTGCACAAAAGGGGCTAAGCAATCCTTGAAATTATTTCATCAAAATATTCAAGGTTTTTCTTCCAAACAATTGGAAATTGAATTGTTTTTAGAAAAAACAATGTTTGACATTATTTTTTTTACTGAGCATTGCTTAAAATACTATTAAATGTTAATTAATTATGAGAATTATAGTGTGGCCAGTTGTTTTAACCGAAAATCAATGCTGTGTGGTGGTTCACTAATCTTAATTAAAAGTTGTATTAAATCAAAAACCCGTAAAGACATAGTTGAACTATCGGTTGAACATAGCATTGACCTGTCTTGTGTTGAGCTAGATAAGCATGTTATAGTGTGCGTTTACAGACCCCCAAATTATCAAAACTACTCTTTATTTGAGTCAGTAATGGAAGATGTTTTGTCAAAACTTGCAACTGGGAATAAATCGGTAATTATCTGCGGGGACTTTAATATTAACATTTTAGAAAATAATTCTAATACCAGTAGATTATTAAATTTGTTTAAATCCTTCAATTTGTCAAATGTGTTTGTAGAGCCAACCCGAATAACTACGACTACTGCTACATGTATTGATAATGTGTTTTGTTCCTGCGAGTATTTAGATAAAGCCATCGTTAATTATCTCCCTTCTGATCACAGTGGGCAAACAGTAACTTTTAAATCCAACTTACCCATAAAAAAAGTGCAGATACAATTCAGACCAGTTACCGCTGTTAATTTAAATAAATTTAATAGCACTTTAGTTTGTAAATTAAGTAATCAGGACCTTTCAATAAACAATGTCAATATTCTGTATAAAGAATTATTTTCGGTAGTCCAAACCGAGTTCAATAATACTTTTAAGAAAAACACTAAAACTATCAGCCCTAAGTTTTTATTTAGTGATTGGGCAACTAAAGGACTCAGGAAAAGTAGGGAAAGACTTTTCGAACTGTATGGCCTTAAGCCTTATATTAACACGGAAAGTTTTAATAAATATGTTGCTACTTATTCTAGAACTTTTAAGAGCACTTGTAAGGCAGCTAAAGCCTTATGCATTAGCAACAAAGTTAAATCAGCGGACAATAAAATACAGACGGTTTGGAAAATGATCAATAATGAAACGAATAGGAACAAAAAGCATAATTCCGATTACACACTGGAGACGTCAAGTGGTGGTCTCATTTGCGATAGCAAAGAATTGGCTCAAGAATTTGTACATCTCTTTACCAGTATCCCACTTAAAACTACTGAAACCTTAAACTCCTCGCCATTGCATTTTACCTATACGTTTGTGAGTGAGGCACACGGGGGCGGCGATGGCTCGATCACTGCGTAGTGACAAATGCGGCGCGGCGCACGGTTGCCGATGCGCGCGTACTGTACGATACATACTGGTCTGATCACTATCCGTTATTGATTGAATGTAATTTGAATATTATTTTACCAAGACACTTACACAAAACTACAACCAATGCTAACCCTGTCAGTGATGTCAAATGGGGAATTAAAGATCATGATCAAACACGAAATTATACTAATTATTGTAACTCAAGATTAAAGCTTCAGCTTCTTCTTCAGCAGCTTTCAGATTGACTTTCCATCAGAGTGTAGTTATTGCGCAGATGGAATGTGTAGTGATCAGAGCCACAAAATGACAATAAATTCAATGTATACATGCTTGTAAATATGTTGACTGAAGCCGCTAAGAGTAGCTGCACTGTACCTAAACGAAACAATTTTAAATATGGGTCAATATCAACAAAGTGTATTTTTCTTCAATTTTGGTGGCGAAATTTTTGCTTCTGTTTTTGTGAAAAATAAGGACCTGGTATAAGAGTAGAAAGTCCAAGCTTGAAGGATCTTCAAGAGGTCTGAGAATATCTCGATAACTTTTTGAGATATTTTAGTTCAAAGTCTAGTGTGGCCACCAAAATTGAAAATTGACCACCAAAAACGAAAGAGCCCACCAAAATTGAAAATCAGTGGCACCAAAATTGAATTTCTCTGTCACAAACCTAAATCTCACTAATTAATAAAGCTTAATGTAACCAATCTCACACATTCTCGGGATTTATCAATAACTTTCATAGGTTAATAAAACTCTCTATTGTTAAAAAATACTTATTATTATTTATCTGATCAACTCATAATGATAATGATGAGTTTATGACACAAAACACGAAATCAAAAAAACCTAAATATTTTTGTTGTTAACAATAGTTATTTGTTATGCAAGGCTGTAAAGTTGAATCCTGAGCGTTGCGAGGGTTTCAAAGGTACGAGACGCAGAATAACTTTGCTGCCGAGCGAAACACACAACTTTTCACCTCACTACAGCGAGGAAAATGCTAGGTGTCTCCATGCATTGAACAAATATTGTACGCTTTTATGTACTTTTTGCGTAATTTCTCCCGAAGAAAGCTCAATTCGGCATTATGTACCGCTTGCACTAACTCTGCAATGCTAAACAACTCCAAATGATGGAAAGTAAATTGATTAAACAGACGAAAATTATATTATAAAGTTTTTGAAGCGAAAAATTCTTTAGGCGCGTTGTGCGATTCTTTTTCGTGCTGGCCAGTGCGATTATTCTACAAATGAGGTTGGCACACTGACATGAAATAATTATTAATGCATTATCAGTGGACTCGGCGGTATAGAAAATTATTGAATGGGAAGGTCGAATTTTAAAACTTTACTTTACACGCTAGCGGATAAAATGCACTTTTGCACTCAGAATTCAAATGATAAACAGAATCTTTCCGAGCTTGGGAGGTGAAAAATTACTTGCTAACAACGAAAGTTTCCCAAATAAAACATAATTAACCCTAAAATAAAATATGATTTAAAAAACAATAACAATTAAATCCAAGGTGGAGACACAGTGAAATAGCAAACAGGGGGCCTTAACCGGCCACATTAGCAATTCCTCTAAAAGCAGTTCATATCCTGGGGGCTTAAAACGGTCACTTTAGCAGAATCATAATATGAAAATATTATGAATCATCGTGTAATGCCATTGGTGACATTACAATTCAATGACAATTCATAATATGATCTGCGTCTATTTCATATTACGAAGTAATTCATCTGTTTGACAGACTATGGAGATTCGTAAAATGGTCCACAAATTATGAATTGCTCTTGTGTCAATTTAGAGGAATTTCTTATGATAGCTGGGATTCAGAAAATGAACTGCTTTTAGAGGAATTGCTAATCATATCTATTTCACCAACGCTCTAGTTAGTTGTTACATTTAATGTGTTATATTGCTATTCTTCTTCTTTCTGCTATTCTCTTTTTAAGCAGCCTCTCTTCGCTGGTCTGTTTTGGCATTCTAAAAAGCAACAAATCAAAAATGTATGAATAAGAAACTTGATCATTAGTATGCCACCCTTATTATAAATTATTAATAGGTCTTACTTACTGCCAAGTACCTACATATCATTGAGTTAGCTAATCAAACTGTCTTGCAACGTAAAAACTGGCTATATATGTACGAACAATACACAACAGTACATATTTAAAATTTGGTGGCTGGTTTTCAATTTTGGTGGCGTGAAACCGCCACCAAAGCCACCAAAATTGACACACCAAAATTGGACCCGGCATAAAAAAAATCTTTAAAAATAGGGGTTTTAAGTTAATATTACTGATTTATGCGTAACCCAAATCACTACCTTTAACGTGTAGCTTACTATTAAAACACTTTAACATCAACAGCCGTGCCACCCAAGATGATACTTACCTTTTTGGCAGGAAATCACAGGACTAATCACGCACCTGTTACGCGCAAGTGCAAGTGCACGACTGAGACATGCGAAATAATAAAACGCGATTGAACGCACACGCACGAAACTTTATGTTATAATAAGTTGAAAAAGTGCCACCAAAATTTTGATTTTTACTTGGACAAACTTTGATCAAGTATCCTGTGCTTTTAAATTAGATTTTCTAATATGGTTTAATTGTTTTTAGATTATGTGTCTTATGCATATACTAAAGAAATTGTTTATTTTTTATTTTACCTTAAATTGATAATTTGATGAACGCAATTATATCAAAAAATGGAGCTGGGACAAGCCACCCAACTTGAATTTTTAGGCGATTTTTTTCCCCCTTATTACTAACATACACTTATTATATTTAAAAAAAAATGTGGCCCTAATTGAAGCAAGTTATGTAGAACACTATAAAAAAAATAAGAAACATCCTATCATTTAACACCTCGATTCTCAACGTGGACACGTAGGTATAATTTACCGCCGGGATATTCACCCATATGGAACAGGCATGTCAGTGATGCTCACCGGAGGGCGAGACTTAGTTATCAGACTTGGGTGTCTTATGGGCGACCTAGATCTGGTTATGGGTATATTAAAATGTGTGAATGTAGGAAATTATTTAAAGCTAAATTAAAGTACTGTCAAGATAATGAAACTCAGATAAAGATGGATATTATTGCTGAACATCATGCGAATAAAAAATTTGGTGACTTTTGGAAAAACACTCATAAACTGAATCTAAGGTCGGGCTCACCGGTGAGTGTAGGCGGCGCGAATGAGCCGCGGGACATAGCCTGCGCTTTTCAGCGTCATTTTAATGTGGTGTCACCGCTCGGGTCTGCGTCTCAGATGCTCGCTGCTGAGGATCGCTCTGGGGATATTAACGTGATTCTCTGCCAAGGATGTGGCTAGCGTGATAAAGAACATGCTGAGAGGTAAGTCCCCGGGTCATGACAGTCTGAGCATCGAGCATTTGAAGTACGCGGGCGTACACCTGCCAAGAGTCCTTGCATTGTTTTTTAACTTGTGTATTAGTCATAGTTATTTGCCCGATGATTTAATGTACACGGTTGTAGTGCCAATCGTGACTCCTCTGATCTTGCGAATTACAGACCGATCTCGCTTGCGACTGTCATAGCTAAGGTGCTGGACAGTTTGCTTGACCGACAGTTAGAGAAGCACCTCCAATTGCATGACGCGCAGTTTGGGTTTAGATCCGGTTTGTCAACTGAGAGTGCTATCCTCTGTCTTAAGCAAAGTCTTAAGCAAACTGTTCAGTACTACACAGACAGAAGCACACCAGTATATGCATGCTATTTAGATTTGTCAAAAGCTTTTGATCTGGTGTGAAACGGATCTGCCACATGAGATTGTATCTTTATTCAGGAGTACCTGAATAAAGATACAATCTCATGTGTGTACAATAAATAGCTGAATAGCGTCAGATGGGCTGGTGCACGGTCAGACGTGTACAGGCTGGATTGCGGAGTGAGGCAAGGGGGTTTATCTTCTCCTCGCCTCTTTAACCTGTATATGAACCGGCTGATCGGTGAGCTCAGCAGCACTAATATTGGGTGTTCCATAGATGGGGTTTGCATAAACAACATTAGCTACGCGGATGATATGGTGTTGCTGAGCCCATCGATCGGTGCGTTACGTAAACTTCTGTGCTTATGAGAAACATATGCGGGGAGTGAATTTATGATTTTTAAAGCCGGTACCAAATACCACTCTTCTGTACCTCCTGTCACTCTTTGCGGCATTCCTTTAAACAGGGTAAAGCATTTCAAGTATTTGGACCACTGGGTCTCTGATGACCTCTGTGACAATCACGGCGCTGTCTGTCCGGTGTATTATGTTGGCTCGCAGGTTCGCGCGCTGTACTAGACCAGTAAAGGTGACTTTATTTAAGGCATATTGTCAGTCGTTTTACACGTGCAGCCTGTGGACCAAGTTTACGCAACGTAGAGCGCACTGCGCGTGCAGTATAACAATGCTTTCAGGATGCTGTTAGGGTTTCCGCGGTGTTGTAGTGCCTCGAGTATGTTTGCTGAGGCGCGTACTGATGATTTTTTCGCGATCATAAGGAAACGGAGCGCTTCGCTACTAAGTCGTCTGCAAAACAGCTCGAACAGCTTCCTGAAGGTATTGTCCGAGCGGTGGGATCTACCCCTGATGCAGAGGTGGATGCAGCTTCATAGTAGCGCATCCCCTCGTATGATGTATTAATTTGTGTTGTGTTTTATTTTTATTGTATTTATTTTGGTTGACATGTGTATGTAGTTCAAATTTATTTTATTTTATATTTTATTTTATTTATTTGTTTGAATGACATGTAATTAATGAATTTAATCTTTTGAGTATATTTTAATCGTAATGAAATGGAATGGACTTTGTCTGAAATAAATAAATATTATTATTATTATTGCTCTCTTTTGATTTAGTAAGGGCGAACGTTCCAGCCTGCCCGATTGATTTTAATTTTAAGCATATTAACCCCGTTACAGTAATAAAAGATTTTAAGCAAATCAAGATCAAATTGACCGAGGATCTTTGGGGAATGTCTATTAAAGTCTGTACCTCCATAATTGAGACCATAGCGCCTTACTTAGCCTTAATATTTAATTTGTGTGTGGATCAAGGAGTCTTCCCGGATTTAATTAAATACAGTAAGGTACCACTTTTCAAATCCGGGGACAGTAAATACTCCAATAATTATAGGCCCGTATCCGTGCTGCCGGTTTTCAGCAAGGTGTTTGAAAAGGTAATGCTGAATCAAATGCTCAATCATTTTAACACAAATAAAATCCTTCACGACCAACAGCACGGTTTCACCAAAGGACGTTGTACGACTGACGCCGGTGTAACCTTATTAAGACACATTTTTAACGCGTGGGAAGAAGCCCAAGACGCCATAGGAATCTTTTGTGACCTCTCCAAGGCATTTGATTGCGTCGATCACGAAACTTGAGCATTACGGACTAGGAAAATTTGCGCTCAGTTTAGTATAATCTTATTTAAATGATAGACAACAGCAAGTTCAAATAAACGGTATCAACTCACTAGGTTTAAAAGTAAAAATGGGTGTTCCACAAGGCTCGATTTTGGGTCCTATCCTTTTTTTAGTGTACATTAATGATCTACTCCATTTATTAAAAAATATGCCACACATGGTGTTATTTGCTGACGATACTTCCTTAATTTTTAAGGTAGATAGACGTGTTACAAATTTTGACGAAGTAAATAACGCCCTACTGCAGGTCCAAAATTGGTTCACTGCTAATAATTTAGTATTAAATGGAAAAAAGACTAAGTGCATAAAATTTTCTTCACCAAATGTCAAAAGTAGGGATTGTGAGATTATATTGAATCAAGAGAAACTAGAATTCGTCGATAAAACTGTTTTCCTGGGGATCACGCTCGACTCAAGGCTACAATGGGGTCCTCATTTAACATCTCTTGCAGGAAGGCTGAGTTCAGCAGCATATGCTGTCAGAAAAATCCGTCAATTTACTGATGTAGATACCGCGAGGCTAGTCTATTTTAGTTTCTTTCATAGAAAAATTGTCAGTAAAGCGTATCAACTATACGGATTTGTAATGCGTTCTACAATAGATTTTAAAAAGACTTCCTCTTACATTTGTTTATATAAATCCCTAGTACGCTCTCAACTGGAATAAGCCGTGACCGTCTGGAGTTCTTACTACAAAAAGTATATTGAAATGATTGAGCGTGTTCAATATAAATTTCTACGTACCATGCATTATAGATGCTATGGGTATTATTTATCATATTCAGATTTACTAACTAAGTACAAGCTTGCAACACTCGAAAATAGACGTAAATACCTAGAAGCTATGAATCTTTATAATATTGTAAGGAATCAATTTGACTGCATTGAATTGTCTAACATGCTATGTTATGCAGTTCCTAGGACAGTCCATAGGCGAGAGGTGCGCGCAGGCAGACTATTTTCAGTGGGCTCTTGTAAGTCCAACTCTGGTCTGCGTTCACCTGTTCGCCGTATGGTAGACTCCTACAATGGGACTTTTGAACATATAGACATTTTTGTAACTGCTGCCTATAGGTTCAAAAGTCTTATACTTAAGGAGCTCTCCTGAATGGTTTGATAGTTTTATTGTACTTCTTTCTTTCTCTTCATTCTACTTCGTTGGCCTATTCTATCTTCTTATAATTTAATTTAAACTCGATAGTTAAGTATAACTTATCATTATAGATCTGTATTGTGTAACCTAGTGATTATTTTATTGTATTTATCCCACAGCTAATCTGTGAACAGCGTTGTGGGCTGCAATATTGTCATAAGTTTTGTATATTCTTTTATTCTATGTTTTATATTGTAGCTGTTAGTTGTTCCTATTGAATAAAATAAAAATAAAATAAAATAGCATAATGTCTTACGGTATTTTACTATGGGGACGGGCTGCAGACATCGAGTCTATCTTTATTCTGCAGAAAAGAGCGATCAGAGCCATTTATAATCTACGCAGGCGCGATTCTTTAAGGGAACTGTTTAAGGATATTAACATCATGACGGTACCTTGTCAATATATTATATATATGAAAACATCTTGCACGTAAGAAAAAAATTACATCTTTTTAGTAAAAGAGGCGATAGACATAATTATAGTACTAGAAATAGGGAACTATTAGTTCAACCAGGTTTCAGACTTGCTAAAGTAGACTCATCTTTCATGGGGTACTGTTTAAAATGTTACAATAAAATCCCTCCCCACATTCTTCAACTGAATGAAACGAAATTCAAAACTTGTATAAAACGCACACTATGTAGGCAGGCATATTATAAGTTGGAGGAATACATCTCTGATAAAAATGCTTGACTTATTGCTGGTCCTGCTCCACAACCACAACTAACTAATTAACATTCGAAAATACTGTTGCAGCTGCTGAAGATTGTAAGACTATCTTTGCATTGTATAAACTCAAGCTCTCCTTTGTATTATATAATTGCACATGTGTGAGATCTATGTACTATAGAGCTACCATTTACCAGATATTTTGTCTTTCATTGACTTGAATGTGCCCTGGCGGCTGGGAATGTCATGCTCACTCAAATGTCTCGCTGATGGTGGCGTATGTGTTGGATCATTTAGCTCCCTTCAAAATGGTTGAGCTGAATGGCGCTGATCCATGCGTCATGTTCGTGAACGGGCGCCGTCAGTTGTGACTGGTCATTTCTTAGCTGCCATAGCTTATTTTAATTTTTGAATTGTTCTTATTTTATAATTGCGGACGCTTTTAACGTGCTTTCTACATTGTTCTCACATGTATAATTTCAACACGAATGATGTAACCATTATATTGTAACAATATTTTGATTTCAAAGAGTGTCCATGGAGTTTCTTGCCCGTTCTTCTCCATAGGTACCTACTACGCTTTGGAATGGGCAACTAGCTTCATATTTCTGACTGACTGACTCCTTGACAATTCAAAAGTGCCTGTAAATGGTTAAATTGAAATAAATGCTTTGAGTTTGAGTTTGAGTTTTCATGTACACTATCTACACTAATCTACATCTACACTTCTACACTAATCTACATCTACACTTATCTACATCTACACTTCTACACTAATATTATAAAGAGGAAAGATTTGTATTTTTATATTTTTGTATGTTTGTATTTTTCTGTGTATGTTTGTAATGAATAAACACAAAAACCACTGTGCCGATTTCAAAAATTCTTTCACCATTAGAAAGTTCCATTCACCCTGAGTAACTTAAGCTATATTTATTGCTAGAAAAGATTAGGGATCCTAACTAAAACTGCATTAATGTAACCCAAGATGTAAAAAAAATACCTAGAATATTCTTTATAACGCGTGCGCTGCGAAAACTATTGAGGATAGAATAAAATAATGTACTACGACTTTGCAGAACACATTATTATTTACAAAAAGTGTCGCGACAGCATATGTCTAGCTATTATAGTTATGCTACAATAAGTGTTCTTTTATTTTGAAATTTTTATTGAAATGACGCCGCTAGAAAAGGCTCTTTATTTGTATCTTCGTATTAATCCTTATCAAAATAAATACCTTCATATTAAAGACTGCTTCAATACCTTTATATAACTGAATTATTCAATTCGGACATTCTATTCGAAAAATATCACGAGTTTAAAAATGTAACTATATCTCCAAAAAATACCGGCTCATACATTCGTATACAATGGCTTTTTTGATGATATCTCGGTAGATAGGTAGGTAGGTAGGGTAGGTAGGTAGGGTAGGTAGTTAGGGTAGGTAGGTAGGGTAGGTAGGGTAGGTAGGGTAGGTAGGGTAGGTAGGGTAGGTAGGGTAGGTAAGGTAGGTAGGGTAGGTAGGTAGGGTAGGTAGGAGGGTAGGTAGGTAGGGTAGGTAGGTAGGTAGGGTAGGTAGGTAGGTAGGGTAGGTAGGTAGGGTAGGTAGGGTAGGTAGTTTAAAAATGTAACTATATCTCCAAAAAATACCGGCTCATACATTCGTATACAATGGCTTTTTTGATGATATCTCGGTAGATAGGTAGGTAGGTAGGGTAGGTAGGTAGGGTAGGTAGTTAGGGTAGGTAGGTAGGGTAGGTAGGGTAGGTAGGGTAGGTAGGGTAGGTAGGGTAGGTAGGGTAGGTAGGGTAGGTAGGGTAGGTAGGGTAGGTAGGGTAGGTAGGGTAGGTAGGGTAGGTAGGGTAGGTAGGGTAGGTAGGGTAGGTAGGGTAGGTAGGGTAGGTAGGGTAGGTAGGGTAGGTAGGGTAGGTAGGGTAGGTAGGGTAGGTAGGGTAGGTAGGGTAGGTAGGGTAGGTAGGGTAGGTAGGGTAGGTAGGGTAGGTAGGGTAGGTAGGGTAGGTAGGGTAGGTAGGGTAGGTAGGGTAGGTAGGGTAGGTAGGGTAGGTAGGGTAGGTAGGTATGTAGATCGGGTAAGTAGGTAGGTAGGGTAGGTAGGTATGTAGATCGGGTAGGTAGGTAGGTAGGGTAGATGCTCTGTAGATAAGTACTTAGTGCTACCCGTGCGAAGCCTGGGCGGGCAGCTAGTATGACATAAAATCATTTTCACTAATTTCATTGTTCAAATCAAAATCGATCAAGTGTCATAATAAGTGGAGTCGGATTTACAGCGATGCGTTTCTGTCACTAAAACGTAATTTTTAGCAAATGTTTAGGACTAACAATCTATACATAGCTAGCCTACAAAAAAATAGGTACTCCCTACAAATTTGTTGCTCGCCGTCCGCAAGCCTGCGCCTACGGTGGTCGGGAATCCGCCTGGGATTCCCGATGCCCAGGGCGTCTCCTGCTGCGGCGGTTAGGGGCGCGAGACGCAAACTTTGCCTCTCCCTCACGCGTTCCGCCTCCTCCTTCGCGAGCATTACTGCTCCGCATAAGGAGGTGACGGCTTTCCATGCCCTCTCGCTCCGTACCATGGCCTGGACCAGGGCCGGGCGCCAATCGCATTCACGAGGACACGGCGGCAGGGCCGTAGCTAGACTTGAATTTAAGGTAGGGCAGCTGTTGTTACAAGTAGGGCGGAGGTAAAAATTTTACTTCCGTACTTGCGTAATTACGTAATTGCGAAAATACGTAATTGCGTACTTAACTTATTTTCGTAACCGACTAAGACTACTTAATCTGTTTCCTTTTGATAGTTCAAAAACATTCATTGCGTTATTTACGTTATTGCAGATTTTTTTTCGAACTTATGAAGCAATGTATTACCAATTTGTTTCAAACCGATTCAGATTCTTATTGATCGTGTATTACGCAATTAGGGTGCCGGTCAATCGGTTTTTGGCTATCTTGACTTGTGAACAGGTGTGAGTCAGTTAATACTTAATTGTCGGTGGTGATATAGGTAGGTATGTATAGATAAAAATACAAAAGTAATAAGTTACTCTGACTTATATTATTATTGCTCCAATCATATTCAATACAACAAATAAAAAGTCCTTCCATTATTCGATTCGCAATGTTATTATTAAAAATGCGAAGGACTTTATCAACTGACTTGGTTGCTTTTTTTTTCAAACGCCAATTATTCTTTCGTGACCCCTTGATAGCCTCTGAGGCCTATTGATTGCAGTTAAAGTTGAAAATGTAGATGATTGAGAGATTCGGATACAGCATATTTTTTCAATGCTTTTTCTAGACTAATTTAGCTTCATAGTAGGCACTTAGCTTATTATTAGTTGATGGTATTTAATTAAGGTTTTGGTTGCGCATTGGTATTTTAAGGTAGGTCATTGCCCCCTTAGCTACGGCCCTGCACGGCAGTGCTCCACCCAGGCAGGGCATACGTTCCACCGTGTCTCCGGGCGATCCACACAATGGTGACACCCGGGCGTTTCCTCCCACCTAATCCTACACAGGAACCTCCCGAAGCTGCCATGTCCGGTGAGGACCTGCGTCAGGCGGAAGGGGAGGGCGCCCTGACTGTCCTCTCTATCCACTCCTCAAAGAGGGGACCCTAGAGTTCATACAAGCATCAAAAATTTACGCGTACTTTTGAAGAGTAATAGTACAAATCTGACGAATAGTGGTACAAATCGCCCTTTTTTTTTATTTATTTATTTATTTATTAAAATTCGGACAACAATATGGTCCAGTTTGTTAGTAATAATACCTTATCACTAGTGTTAGTAGTACACAAAACATGAACAACAAAAGCTGGTGACTGCGACAGGATGTGCAGAGAATGATAACCAAGGAATATGCTACCTAACCATTCTCCCCACATAGTGCCTCAGAAAAGGGGAGTAAGGGCTCTCCACCACTGTTTTCAGGATGCTATTGTCACTGACCCGCGTTCTACGCATCAGTGATGCGATTTTTTTGCGAACCACTGCATGGAAGCCATCGGTTTGGTACTGAGCAAACATCTCCGATGCGCTACAGAAACGGTGCAGTTTCAACAGCATCCTAAAAACATTATTGTATTGGATGCGTAAGACATCTAGTAGTAGTAGGTAAGTATGTGCCCCAAGTACTTAAATTGGTGTACTTTATTTATGCTCATACCATTTAGAGTAAAACTAGGTTCATAATTAGGGCACCTACCGGCGGCCTTAAAGACCATGTATTCACATTTACGGACGTTGTAAACAAGGCCGTGCACGGCAGCATAATCCTCGCAGACCTTCAGCATTTCTCCGATGGATCCCTCAGTCGGGCCCAGCAGAACCATGTCGTCTGCGTAGCTAATGCTGTTAATACTAACACCACCAACCCGGCAGCCGACACGCATACTACTGAGCTCAACTATGAGATCATTAACATAAAGGTTGAAGAGCCGTGGAGACGTCAACCCCCCCTGTCTCACACCGCACTCCAACCCATATGACTCAGAGAACGTTCCGGCCCACTTTACATAGTTCATTTGGTTTGCATACCAATACTGCATGAGCTTAAGCATTGATGCCGGTACATTCCTGTCACCCAGCTTTCTCCAGAGTACATCATATGACACCAGGTCGAACGCTCTGGAGAGATCCAGGAAACAGGCATACACCGGCGTTTTTCGGTCTGTGTAGTATTGGACAGTATTCTTCAAACTCAGCACAGCACTTTCGGTTGAAAGCTCAGGTTGAAAACCAAACTGTGCATCGTGCAAACACAAATAGCTTTTCAGGCATAAATCAAGCATACTGTCCAAAACTTTAGCCGCTGTGGTTGCAAGGGAGATTGGACGGTAGTTAGCCTTGTCCGAGATATCCCCTGTCCTGTTTTTGACTATAGGTACTACAATAGTTTGCATCAGCTCAGCAGGTAAATGAGAGTGACTGATGCACATTGTATAAAACCAGGACAAGACCCTCGGCAGGTGACCTCCCGCATGTTTGAAATGCTCGATGCTGAGTCCGTCGTGGCCGGGCGATTTACCTCTGCTCATGCCTTGCCTTTTTACATTTGCCTAAATAAGTATTTATTTATATTAATTATAGAAATTGACTACTTAGGTAAGTACTTAGATTATCGGATACATTTTCTATTTGGTTATGCAAAAAGTTTCATTCTTAATGAAATCGACATTGGAAAGGTTAATATGAATTATAAAATGATTTCTATAAAACCTTAACTTAACGAGATAGGTGTCGCTTTAGCAAAAAAAAATCGAAATTAAAAAAGTTACAGTACCTTAGGTACCTAATCAATAATTGCCAATATCCAGAAAACTTGCTTACTCCATAAAATTAAATAAGTATGCTTACTGTAAGAATTACATTATTTTTAGAAATCTGAGATAATGCACTTTAAAATAATAGAGTGAAAAAAAAAATCTTACGAGCGAAATAAAGAGGAACTAAAACTAGCTGAAGAGCGAATAAATTAATGGATATATCATGGGAATGAGGCATAACTTCTAAAAGGTGTAATAAAACAAATTATTTAAAAAATAAAAAACCCGCCTGCTAAAACGCATAACTAACTTAAAAGAGAAAAACAAGCATATAATCTGTAAAATTTTGTTGTTACCTTTTGTTACTGTTAACTTTTGTTTTTTAAATAATTTGTTTTATTTCAAGCTTTTTAGTTTTATTAATTTATATATTTGGAATTAACTCATTACTAGCTTTTATTTGATACCAATATTGTAATTTTTTTATTTTTTAAGAACCTACCCCTCATTCTTTTTTGTGTGCAGATGAAATATAAAAAAATTATATCCTATGTCACTCCCACAATTAAGACGAACCTCACGACACCTCGTAATCCATCAATCCGTTTAGACTACAGAGCGTGCCAAAGAAATACACATACATACATACATACATACCTACCTACCTATCTACCGAGATATCATCAAAAAAGCCATTGTATACTATGACCAATGTATGAGCCGGTATTTTTTGGAGCTATAGTTACATTTTTAAACTCGTAATATCTTTCGAATAGAATGTCCGAATTGAATAACTCAGTTATATAAAGGTATTGAAGCAGTCTTTAATATGAAGGTATTTATTATGATAAGGATTAATACCAAGATACAAATAAAGAGCCTTTTCTAGCGGCGTCATTTCAATAAAATTTTCAAAATAAAAAAACACTTATTGTGGCATAACTATAATAGCTAGACATTATGCTGTCGCGACACTTTTTGTAAATAATAATGTGTTCTGCAAAGTCGTAGTACATTACTTTATTCTATCCTCAATAGTTTTCGCAACGCACGCGATGTAAAGAATATTTTTGCTAATTTTTTTACACCTTGGGTTACATTATTGGAGTTTGAGTAAGGATCCCTAAAAATCCCTAGCAATAAATATAGCCTATGTTACTCAGGGTGAATGTAGCGCAGTTGAAATCGGCGCAGTAGTTTTTGGGTTTATTCGTTACAAACATACACACAAAAATACAAATATTTCCTCTTTATAATATTAGTGTAGATGTAGATATACAGTTTTTGTCAATAGATTATTTAGTTTATGAGGCTTTAGCATCAATCTGTAACCTCAATCAATCTATACCAGGGATGTTGCGGATGCAGATTTTTTCACATCCGCGGATGTTTAGATATTTTTAAGTTTTTTTTTATTTGTGAGGGTGGTAAGTAATAAAAAAAGGATAGTATTTTTTATTACATATTTAGTAAGTAAAGTAAACAATTTGAGAATTATATTAAATAAAAAGTAATATTGCCGCCTTTTCGGAGTCAAGTCTGTTAGAAAGAAAGAAAAGTATTATAATATTAAATTTTATATTAGGTCTTTACTTATGAAATTGCCGTTCTGCAGTACTGGCCATTTCAAATCAAAATAATTTTTGTTTGGCAAAGAATTCTAATTTCAAATTAATTTTATTTTAAAAACATGGATTTTTTTTTCCAAAAGTAGTCATTTCTTTATTGATTAGTGTTACATTTTCATCGCATTTCAATCTTTTTCGTCATCATGGATACGTTAAAAATTCGAGTAATTATGGAATATGAGTACCGTCGTGGCAGCAACGCGGCACAAGCGGCACGCAACATCAACGACGTTTACGGAGCTAACACTACAAACCAACGCACCACCTGTTATTGGTTTGCTCGCTTCCGTTCTGGAAATTTCGACCTGAAAAATGAACCTCGCGGTCGTCCGAAGACTTTGGTCGACAATGACGAATTAAAGGCGATTGCGGAAGCTGATGATACACAATCTACGGCTGAATTAGCAGCAGCTTTCGACGTTAGCGTCAAAACAATATTGGTCGATTTGCGTCAAATTGGCAAGGTAAAAAAGCTTGACAAATGGGTGCCCCACGAACTCAATGATCGCCAGCGCGAAGTACGCGTCGAGACGTGCCTTGCACTGCTCAACAGACACACAAATGAAGGAATTTTGAACCGCATTGTTACCTGCGATGAAAAATGGATTCTGTTTGATAACCGCAAGCGCTCAGCAAGTTGGTTGGATCCTGGTTCAGCACCTAAACAATGCCCTAAACGAAAACTTACCCCTAGAAAAGTGATGGTCACTGTTTGGTGGTCTAGCGCCGGTGTGATTCATCACAGCTTCTTACCAAACGGGGTGAGCATTACTGCAGATGTGTACTGTGAAGAACTGAACACAATGATGGAGAAGCTGGCGCATCTCCAACCAGCATTGGTCAATCGCTCGTCTCCGCTGCTCCTGCACGACAACGCGCGACCTCATACTGCACAGCAAACGGTCTCCAAGTTGCAAGAACTGGGGTTGGAAGCTCTCCGTCATCCGCCCTACTCACCAGACCTTGCGCCTACAGACTACTACTTTTTCCAGAATTTGGATAACTTCTTGGCGGGAAAAAAATTCAATACCCGAGAGGCAGTACAAAATGCCTTTGAAGAATTTGTTGCCTCCCGTCCAGCTGATTTCTTTAAGAAGGGCATCAATAAACTGCCACTGCGATGGCAAAGATGCATTGATTGCATGGGTGATTACTTCGATTAATACAAATAAAAAATTCATGAAAAAAATTCGTTTAAATTTTTTCATACAAAACGGCAATTTCATAGGTAAAGACCTATTATTAAACCCGCGCTACTGAACAATAATTGTTCGCTAGGAACACTGGCTGGTGGTGTTGATAAAAATCTGCGTGCTATTGTCAATGAGAAGTCCTCATTGACCAATAGGACCGAAGGTTTCGGTCGCATACGGCACGCGCCAGTCGCCGGCCCCGCTCATCTTTCTTGTCGCAACCTGTGCTACATCCGCATCCGCATAAACATCCGCATTCATTATTGTGGATGCGGATGTCCAAATCGATGCGGAAGCTCCGCGGTTGCGGATGCGGATGCCGATGTCCGCAACATCCCTGATCTGTACTATACTCCATTTGAAATAAGATTAGACATTTAAATAAGCCGTTTTTACACTCCGTTCAACCGAGTTTGACTTCTATTGCGATGGTGGCATGACAAATGGCAGCTGCAATATACAGTTGATATTGTGTAACCAGTGCATTGAATGACGATTTCATGAAATTTTCATTAAATGCACTTACATGAACTTGGGTTGAGAGAGTTGTATTGCTGATTCTAATGTTTATAATTCTGTATATCCATATTTTTTACGGTCGCAAATAATATTTAGATCAACCTGATACTGCAAAGAACGTAAGAAAATTTGAATTTCGCGGGCTACCTTAGCGCATCCACCATCCATGTTTTGACCTCGGTAAAGTTAGCCGCACGATTTCATTAATAGGAAATTTTGATAATGCTAATCGTTAGAGAGGTTAGAGAGAAAAGAAAAATCGTTAGAGAGTAATTAGTTTTTATGTAAAAGCAATTTTAATTTTTCGTGTGAAGTTGGCCCCCCTTCCCGCAAAAATGGACTTAGACGTATTTTTTTTTTTTTTGTCGTTTTAGAATCGTTACAGAGATATTGAGAGATACATATAATCGTTAGAGAGTTAATATTTTATTTGTTATTAAATCATTTCTAAGAGCGTGAAGTTAGCCCACCTCTGTGAATTTAGCCCCTGATTTAATTATTCTGAATTTTTGTTAATGCTAATCGTTAGAGAATTGTTAGAGAGAGTTAGAGAGAAAAGAAAAATCGTTAGAGAGTAATTAGTTTTATTTATCAAAGATTTTTATTTTTTTTGTGAAGTTGGCCCCCATTCCCGCAAAAATGGACTAAGATGTAATTTTTTTTTAAATATATTTTGAGAATCGTTAGAGAAAGATTGAGGGTTAAAAAAAATCATTAGAGAGTAAATATTTTAATTGATATTAAATTATTTCTGAGAACGCGTTTTACCCTAGGACCTGATCAAGATAAACTTTAAAAACGTGCCGCCTCGATACAGTTAGGAGAGGTCTACTAACCCTTCCCGGGTTAGTAGATCCCCCCAATCCCACCGGAGATACAAAGTTTTTATTAAATGATTTTTAAATATGACAAATCTCATATGCTGGGGCCACACCAACGGGAAACGCCGTTGATTATCGCGATAATGGACGTCAACCGTAGCCACAACTTACCTCGAGTATTTGTCAATGGCATTCACATTGGCGTTTAACGTTGGGTGATAACTCTAGAGGCGGTATTTTAGGCAGATCAAAGAGATTTACCGCGAGAATTATTGCATTGAGTGAAGCGGTGCACAATGAGAAACGTAAGTTTGATTAGGTTTCTCATTGTGCACCGTGAGCGCGACGGGATCTCACGGGTACATAATTATTTAGCGGAGCCGATCAGCCCATTATGGAATGGAATGGACTAACGAGAAAGCCATTGAGCTTCTCGAAGTTCTGAACTGAAATTGATACTAAATGACCAGATCAGGGCCACTAACAATACCTATTATTTATTTATTTATATGTGTGGAGTCGCGTCGTCCGCGTATATTCTTCTTACAAATAAATAATATTATTAGACGATGAGATCGTAATAATAATCGTGAATGTCGATGTTACGAGTTACGACCGGCCGGACGAACTGCGGACGGCGTTCGGTCCGGGTGGTTGCGGCGGGGCACGGCTACTGCGGATAGGCGTCCGCGGGAGCGATAAACGTTTTTTCTTTGAACTTCCTTATTCAAAACTTTACCAAGTACTTAAAATTAAGTTTACAAAAACTTACGTTTTTGGATGATAGATTTATTTTTATAGACAATCCATTTTATTGTCTAAACTGGTTATGATTAGAAAATATTTCAAGGGCGTGGATAAAGCAGCGCGCACCGGGCGCATAAAAGGCTAATTACGGCACTGAATAAAAGTAAATTATTCCAAAAAAAAAATAAGATCATCACTACATAGGAAGCCCTTCCATTTGATATGTCACACTCACTCGCGGTTAACGTCAAATAATTTATAAGTAGGTATTTATTTACGTTTTACGACCCATGTTTGGGTCACAGTAATACATAATTAAGTGTATCTAATTACCAAATTTCAACTTAATCGGTCCAATAGATTCAGAGCAAATTGGCTATGGCAGAAGGACCGACACCAGCGTCGGCGCTGACCTCGCCGCCAGTGCCTTTGCTGCCTGGCCATCCCGTTAGCAGGCGCGGTCCGAGGGAGGGGTCGTGGGGATCATGACCCCCCCCCCCCCAAATCATTCAAGCTGTCGAGAGACTGAATGATTTACGTGCGCTTTACTTACTAAAAACTGTAGGTACTTGAGCCACAGTGACCCCGATGGACATGTTAGTATAAAAAAAAAGATTTTAGAGTACTTATCAATTAGGTAACCATTTCTCTAAATATATTCCTCGGGACCTCCCCACAAAATCTTGGGCTGCGACCGCACCTGCCCGGTAGGATGTTGCGCTAGCTCCCAAATGTGGACTATAGAAGCCTTGCGGTAGGTGGCTAGGCAAGTGACCAGTGGACGGCATAATGTTGTTGTACCTACATGTATGCAGACTTTTGTAGTTGTAAGTACGGCGTGCGGTACGGCGGCGGCGGGCAGTAAATTTTTTAGCGTTTCGTAGTCAACAAGGAACCCTTATAGTTTCCCATGTCTGTCTGTCCGCGGCTTAGCTCAGAGACTGTTGGTACTAGAAAAATCCAATTTGGTATGGGTATATATAATATCATTTAAAAATCATGCATACATTTTTTTAGGGTACTTATCTCCCCTACATTTAAAGTGGAAACTTTTTTTTTCTCGCCTATCCTTTTGTGTGGGCTGTCGTTGGAAAGATCATTCAAAAATATTGTGAGTTTGTTTACAAAAACCATTTTTGGATTCAGGGATCCGTTTGCGTAATATTAAGCTATATAGTGCAAATTTTTGTTAGAATCAAGTTGCCCCTCCCCCCCCCTGCCAGCCAGCTAAACGGTTAGTTTTGGATATGTGAAATAATCACGGCAGTAGTATGTATGTCGCAGGGAAATGAGGAAACCATGAATTTCACGATACCGCTAGGGATACCACGAAATCACGGTAGATATCGAATATTCTTGTATAATAAGTCTTCTTTCTAAAAATGTTTAGTGATTATGACAAAATGCTAATAATTATAATGTCAGTGATATGTCGTTTCACTTTCAACTAAATCTAGTAAAATGAGAAAAGTGTTGATGGATAAAAACAAAATTACTAACTGATGCATTTTTATTTGATATTAAAGTTTCAATTAAATAAACATCTATTCTGACGATGATCTACTAACCCTTCCCCCCTCTCCTCCCTCCCCTATCGAGGCGGCACGTTTTTAAACTTTATCTTGATCAGGTCCTAGGGTAAAACGCGTTCTCAGAAATAATTTAATAACAATTAAAATATTTACTCTCTAATGATTTTTTTTAACTCTCAATCTCTCTCTAACGATTCTCAAACTATATTTAAAAAAAAATTGCGTCTTAGTCCATTTATGCGGGAATGGGGGCCAGCTTCACAAAAAAATTAAAAATCCATGATAAATAAAACTAATAAAATTACTCTCTAACGATTTTTCTTTTCTCTCTAACTCTCTCTAACGATTAGCATTAACAAAAATTCAGAATAATTAAATCAGGGGCTAAATTCACGGAGGTGGGCTAACTTCACGCTCTTAGAAATGATTTAATAACAAATAAAATATTAACTCTCTAACGATTTTGTGTATCTCTCAATCTGTCTCTAACGATTCTCAAACGATAAAAAAAATAAAAATTACGTCTAAGTCCATTTTTGCGGGCAGGGGGGCCAACTTCACACGAAAAATTAAAATTGCTTTTACATAAAAACTAATTACTCTCTAACGAATTTTCTTTTCTCTCTAACACTCTCTAACGATTCTCTAACGATTAGCAAGCGATTAACATGATAATGAAATCGTGCGGCTAACTTCACGGTGGTCATGTTTTGTTGTAGGTAATGTTTCGCCATTGCCACAGACTACTTAGAGATACTACGTGCCGGCCGTGCAACTCACAGTCAACATAAGGGGGACCTAAGACGATCAATCTGGCATTAGTTCAATCCATTATCATGATTCAGATTGGGCGGGTTACTTAAATAAATGTAGAGTTTGTTAATTCTAAGTTAAGTAATTAACACTTTTACTCGTATTTTATGCGTTGCGCTACTAAAAAGTTACACCGGGATAGTTAACCTGATATTTGTGTTTTTTGAAACATTGCCGTAGAAACAAAACAACTTTTTACAAAAAAAAAGCAACCCGCTCCAAAAAAAACACTAATAAGTGAATAAAACAAAATTATTTAAAAAACAAAAAACGCTCTGCTACTCTAGTTAGCCTTTCATTAGGAATAAATTAAAAATAAGCGTACTTAGCAAAAATTAAAACTCATTGGTTGTAAGTTTGATAGACATCAAGACACGGGACTATCGTAAGCTCAAAACACACACGAGGCGGGTGCATGTCGGGAGCGGGACGGGCGCGAGTACGGTGGGCATAATAAATTGCAATTCAAGGAATTATAATAATATGGATGTCAACACACAGAACGCGTGCGCGGAGCGTGTCGTATTTGTTTGCCGCCGCCTGGCTAGGCTCGTCCGCATCAGAAACGCTGCCGTCCCGCGCCCGACCCGCTGTCGTCCCGCGCCCGCGCTGTGTGTGAACACGATGACACGCTGTGTGTGAGCACCCAACCCGCTCCCGACACGCACCCGCCTTGTGTGTGTTTTGAGCTTTACTGACCGGCGGCGGCGCGGCAGCCGGCGGCGCGGCTTGTCGGTCGAAACCGATTTTAATTATTATTTTTTTGTTTGAAAGGTGTCTTGTGTATAGACATTTGTCACGTTTGCATTCCCACTGTTGTTTTTTTAGGTCAAATTATGTCTCGCAACTTATTGCTAGATGTTTAGTGTTAACCGAATATGGCGGTAAACATCCCGTGTTTTTATCGAAACATAGAGTGGTCCAAAATAGACACGATGAAGTTTATAGATAGAGTTTTGGCAAGGTTTCATGTTTGTGGAATACAAAATGTGTGGACCATAAAAACCGACTAAAGTGTCAAAACAAATCTTACAACATGTTGCTAGATTCCTACAGATACATTTTGATACGAAATTGGTTTGTAAAGACATGTGGCGAAACATTTCGAGTGATATGAAACGTCAAACATGTTTCACGTCAACAAGTTGCTTGACATTGCGAACGCGAGTCGATGAATTGACAGAAAACAGAGATTTCAACATGTTTTTATTCGAATGTTTCGCCATAAAAACCCACGGTCAAGAAATTGGTCTGTCTACGGAGGACGTAATGAAAATTTTAATTTATCGGTCGGCCCTTTATGTTGTGTACAGTTCGCTCAGTAAAGACTGGCATCGCAATACGGATTTAAATTGAAAACTTTGAAATAATGTCAATTTTTTACCCTATTTCAAACTTTGGGGTTCATTTATGCTTAAATTGTCGTCGCACCTTCACCCTTCTGGATGGCAATGCGGGATTGCAATTTGTGATAGTCAGTGGGTGGGCCGAGGCCGCTTGATGAGCTCGAAACAATGAATGCAATGCGTGTGTACCTAGCATAAATTAGTCATTTTTTGCGGAAAGTAAGTACCGCTTGTCCGCTTTAGAAACAATATAAAATTTAAAACGGAATAAGTAAAACTCCATGGACAAAGAAGGATTACCCATATAGATTAGCACTATATAAAACAAATCTACTGTAATATTGTTTTTTTTTTGACACTCCGATGGTTAGGAATTAGGAATGTCCAAAACGCATTATAAAGTGTAAACAGCGCTAATTATTCCCCTAGTGGTAGACATAACGTACTAATTTGTCAAAATAGGTTATAATGCAACCAAGTATGAGAGAGTAGAGTGGTATCGAATCTCTCTTTTTCTCCGTATAGTTTTAACTTGTTTGTCTCTTTCTGTCTTCAGTCAGACAGCGCTGACGTAAACTGTCACTGTTATACCGCGAGGCTACGTACCTACGTAGTAACATCGCTTACGTTCATGTTTTTTGAGAAGAAAAACTTTGAAATCTTTACATTATTGTAATATCAAACGAGAAAATGTTCGGTGGCAGTGTGCCCGTGGTGATTCAATCCAGGTGAAACACGCGCGGCGAAAGGGGAGTGCAAAACGTGGTGTGTCGAGCACGAGCTTGTGGTTGCCGTAGTTTGTTATCAAACAGCGCTGCGCGAGGCCGCGACCGCGAGACCATGGCGGAGGCAGCGCCCGGGAACATCGTGAAGGAGGGCTGGCTACAGAAGCGCGGCGAGCACATCCGCAACTGGCGCGACCGCTATTTCATCCTGTTCGACAACGGCGACCTGGTGGGTTTCAAGACTCAGCCAGAGCGGAACAACTACCGCGACCCGCTCAACAAGTTCACGGTGCGCGACTGCCAGATCATGGCGGTGGACAAGCCGCGCCCCTACACCTTCACCATCCGCGGCCTGCAGTGGACCACCGTTATCGAGCGCAACTTCTCCGTCGACACCGAAAAGGAACGGTGAGTGTGCCCCTGCAGCCACAGCCCTTGTCGCTGAGCGCGCCTCACACTTGCTGCCACGGTGAGTGTGCCTCTGCAGCCACAGCCCTTGTCACGTAGCGCGCCCACACTCGCTGCCAGGTCCCAGACAGTGGCCTGCACAGGACTAGCTGATGGTCATTGTATTACATGCGCATAGTAAACCGATAATAGTTGTCAGTAGTGTTTCAGTGAAGGGTAACTGCACTGGGTTTGCCCACTGCTTGTGTCATAAGGAAACTGGTTGGGAGGAGGATGTTGTTGTTATTCTAATGTTTTCCTGGTTATGGATGCTGTCATAGATGAATATATGTGAAGTCTGCTTGTTTTCCTATTTGCAACCTAGCTATCACATATTAAAATTAAAATTAGAATCATGAATATTAACAACAAACAAGTTTGACAGTCACTGTTGTATCTCAGTTACAAACTCCTGTGGTGCTATGTGCTGAACTTTAATTATTGGTGATTACAATTGAACAATAATAATTTTTATGTGTGACCTTGGCTTCTGCATATTACACTGAATATGTTGGGAGTGGCAAATGGGGCTAAAGCTATAGATTCTCACTGCAAGGTGAAAGCCTCTGTTAGCCTCACTTATATACCTACCAAGATATAAAACATGTATTCTACTGTGTCATCTGTTTTCATTAATCTTTTATACAACAAATTATAATTTGTTTTAGATGTAAACAATAAATTCTTAAATATATACAATTTTGAAATTGACCCAAACCAAGTAAGAAATAAATGTTAAATAAAATTATAGGTAATGAGACTATGTGGTGCGATCACAGACTTTAAATCCTTACTTCCTTACTATATATATTTATATTTTATATTTATATATTATATATATTATAGATTTATATACTTATTATATATATATATTATATATTTATATATCCAATACTCAATACATTTATTTGCATTCCACAATGTTAACATAGATGGTAGGTACATAATTTTAGATCACTGTGGACCCTGTCGGGCACAGCAAGATAGGATAGAGGAAGAGGGCTAATATTATATTATTATTTGAAAGAAGTAAAATATAAATGTTTTTCTATTACTCACTTCCACTTTAATTATATTTATTATTTAATTATTCATTTAATTTATCCTTTTAATTAATCCTTACTAATATTATAAATGCGAAAGTAACTCTTGTGTATCTGCCTGTCGCGCTTTCACACTAAAACTACTGAACTGATTTAAATGAATTTGGTACAGATTGTCTAGAGTCTGAGAAAGGACGTAGGCTTTTTTTTATCGACATACCACGAGGGCGAAGCCGCGGGCGGAAGCTAGTAAAGAATAAAACATATTCATTTGGACAAAAACGGATTTTTAAGGAATTTTATTTGGAATGTGTGCTGTATGTTTGTCTTTGGTTTAACTAATAATGTGAAATGAAAAGGAAATAGCTCTTGCTCTATGTTAGTACTAGCTGCCCGCCCTGGCTTCGCACTGGTAGCACTAAGTACTTATCTACGGCTAAGTACTTACCCTACCTACCTACCCTACCTACCCTACCTACCCTACCTACCCTACCTACCCTACCTACCCTACCTACCCTACCTACCCTACCTACCCTACCTACCCTACCTACCCTACTACCCTACCTACCTACGCTACCTACGCTACCTACGCTACCTACCCTACCTACCCTACCTACCCTACCTACCTACCTACCTACCTACCTTCCTACCTACCTACCTACATACCTACCTACCTACTTACCTACCTACCTACCTACATACCTACCTACCTACTTACCTACCTACCTACCTACCTACCTACCTACAAACCTACCTACCTACCTACAAACCTACCTACCTACCTACAAACCTACCTACCTACCTACCTACCTACCTACCTACCTACCTACCTACCTACCTACCTATACCTACCATAAAAAACCTATAATAAAAAAGCCATTGTATACTGAATGTATGAGCCGATATTTTTTGGAGCTATACTTACATATTTTTTAAACTCGTGATATCTTTCGAATAGAATGTCCGAATTGAATAATTCAAAAAGTTATATAAAGGTACTAGCTGTGCCCCGCGGTTTCACCCGCGAAGGTCTCGATCCCGTGGGAATATAGGGATAAAACGTATTCTATGTCCTATTCCAGGTCATGCCATGGTCTACCCGTGTGCCCATCCTCTCCTCTCTACAGTAGGGAAAGTCGCGGCGGCGCCGAACGGTTCGCGTATTGCATTTTTATACTCGTGATAACTTCGAAATTAAATACCCGATTCGAATGAATTAAAAAGTATTTTACTGCTACATAAATACCCTGGAAGTTAAAACTATTTATTTCAATAAGAATTAATATGTTGATAAAACTCCTTCGCAAATAATCCATTAATCTCGAAAAATTTGATTACCATAAATAAGGTTATAGTGAGTCAATCTTAAAAGATAGACATATGCTGTCGCGGACTTTTTTTTAGAACTTTTAAAGAGGAACAATTCCATCATACATGATATTTGCGTAACTTAAACCGTTTACGCAGCGCACGCAACGGAAGCTCTCAAAAAGGAAGATTTTTTTCTGTTTTTGCAACATATTTCATTAATACTCCGCTCCTATTGGTCGTAGCGTGATGTTATATAGCCTATAACCTTCCTCGATAAATGGACTATCCAAAACAAAACAAAAAAAAAACAATTTCAACCAGTAGTTCCTGAGATTAGCGCGTTCAAACAAACAAACTCTTCAGCTTTATAATATTAGTATAGATTGAAGCAGTCTTAAATATGAAGTAATTTATTTTGATTAGGATTAATACAAAGATACAGATAAAGAGACTTTTCTAGCGGCGTCATTTCAATTAAATTTTCAAAATAAAAGAACTCTTATTGTGACATAAGTATAATAGTTATATATGCTGTATATATATATAATATGCTGTCGCGACACTTTTTGTAAATAATAATGTGTTCTGCAAAGTCGTAGTACATTATTTTATTCTATCCTCAATAGTTTTCGCAGTGCACGCGATGTAAAGAATATTTGAGCAAATTTTTTTACACCTTGCGTTACTTTATTGGAGTTTTATTAAGGATCCCTAATCTTTTCTAGCCTATGTTACACAGGGTGAATGTAGGTTTCTAATGGTGAAAGAATTTAATTGAAATCGGCGCTGTAGTTTTTGAGTTTATTCGTTACAAACATACGCACAAAAATACAAACATACTAAAATACAAATCTTTCCTCTTTATAATATTAGTGTAGATGTAGATTATAGATAGAAGAGAAAGTTTTCAGAGTTTGGGTGCTTAGATTATGTATGTAGATGCATGTTATAATGCACTTCATGTATTTTTTTCCAAATTATTAAATGCCGAAAATCCTCGGAAACTCTTGGGGCCAATTTTGATACAAACAAAAACTGCAAACTTTAAACTCATTATTGTGCCTGGGCATCGAACCTGTTGAAAAACATATAAGTTTATCGCCAGCCAGTTGTGTCTGTTTTAAGGGTTGTGAAGGACAGTTATGTAGTCGCTCCATTTAAAATACTGGCATTCAGCTTCACCCAGTTAGACTAGAAGCCGACCCGTACATAGTAGGAAAAAGGCAGACTAGAGTACTTATGAACTAATGATCAATTTGTTGATTTGATTTTAGTTGATCGCAAAAGTCATAACTTTCCTTTAGTTTACCGTATATCATTACTTCCCAATTTGATCCTTATTGGCGACACCATCGGGTGGTGAATTGAATTATTTCCAAAATCAATGAATTCGATCCCTAGCTAGGATAGGATAGCATTTAAAAAAAATCGAATGATACTGTTTTAGTTTTCATCAAATACGGCCCGACTTTCCTTTTTTTAATTTCCGCTCAACTGTCGATTGGCCTTCTAATGGCCGATAACAATTAAAATTCTATTGTGTATCGTTAATGACAGTTGGAGGTCTAATGTTAGGGGCTGGCGTAGGAGTAGGTAAAACAAAATATCCTACCTAGTCGAATGTTGCAAGAGTTTCGAGTGGAAAGTGCGACATGAGTGGTAATAGTTGTTTGGATGTGCAGCGAGGAGTGGGTGGCAGCGATCCGCTACGTGTCGTCGCAGCTGAGTGCGGGCGGGCCCAGCGCCGGCGCGGGCGCGCTCCCCGAGAGCGACGACCGCGACATGGCGCAGCTCGGCACCAGCTTCCGGGACCCCCGCCGCATAGTGAGTACAGAGCTCTACTGCAGTCTGCAAGGTGGCAAGTACTAACAGCACAGCTAATAGGCCCTGTGTGGAAACCACCCTGAATATTTTATTTTATTAATTTTACTTTTTATTTTTTTAATTTATTTATTTATTAATCACCAACTTGCACTAAAAGTAGTAACACCAAACATAAAAGTTATAGGCTAATAAAAGATAATTATTTAATTAAATCAAGACAAAACTAAATTTACTCGCAATTATACAAAATTAAATAGAACTATACAAAATTAAATATAATTTATACAAAATTAAATAGAATTATACACAATTAAATAAAATTATGCAAAATTAAATAAAATTATGCAAAATTAAATAGAATTATACAAAAAAAAAATTATATAAAATAGAATTAGGATGGAACTATTGTAGAGTTCAATTGAAATTATTATACAAATATCAATATAAAGCAGCTTTGGTTAATATAATGCTATGAGATGGTACTAGGTGGAGCTATGGACTCTAGGTATCGTGCAGCAGTGGTCAGGAATCTCAGCTCAGTACTTGCGAAAACATCTAAGGACTCGTTATATAGTAAAATGTTGTTTATATGCGAGAGGCCTACATACAACGAACTTGTTTTAAGGGTCACGCAACTGATTTGAGGTATTGAAAAAAGGGGACGTTGTCGTGGGCGAAGTGTATGTCGAATAGGGACGTTAAAGGAAATGAATTGCAATAGAGAAGAATTGAAGTGGGAACCTTGGACTAGACGGAAGAAATATTTGACGGTTGCAATATTTCTCCTTACTTCTAAGCTCTGGTAATTCACCATACCCAGTATGAATGGTGTTGTGTACATATAAGGGTATTAGCCATACATTTTTAAGTAAAGGTAGCGGATAAACGACTTTGTATCCTTTCAAGAGCCAAAGTATTTTTTTTTTCGTGAGGTTTCTAGATTACCCTGTTGGTTTGTAGCAAACTGCGGATGTATGAGTTGTTTATCAAGATGATGGTCTGTCGATTATTAAACATTACTGAAAAATAAAACATTAATTTAATATACCCAACTGCGCGAAGCCCAAATGGAAGATGTTTTTGAAATTGCTATCAAGGTTTCTTGATTTATTCTGTTCTAATACCAAAAACTAATACCTACCACTGGTATTTCTTTAGCTCGTAGTTATTTTCTATTTCGAACGGATGCCATTGTGAAACGAATACCAAAACAAATTCATTCAAAGATATAAGGTACAGTCAGTAAAAATGCTTTGTCGATTGGCTTTAGGTTTGGAATTTGGAATCAATGTAAGTAAAAAAAAAAAAGTTATATTTTAATTACCTATGTTAAGGAGGATGCGCTACGTTGGCCCGAAATTCAAATTTTCTTACGTTTATTGCAATTTGCAGGTCAGTATCATGTTGTATGTTGATCTAAATATTATTGGCGACCGTAACAAATATGGATTAACAGAATTATAAACATTAGAATCACCAATACAACTCTCTAAGTTCATGTAAGTGCATTGAATGACGATTTCATGGAATAGTCATTTAATGCATTTCCATGAACTTAAGGAACTCTATTGCTGATTCTAATGATTATAATTCTGTAAATCCATATTTGTTACGGTCGCCAATAATATTTAGATCAACATACAACCTGATACTGGCTTGCAAATTGCAAAAAACCAGTGGCGTATTTTATGATTCAGCGCCCTGGGCCTGTAAGGTTTGCCGCCCCATAAATTAAAGGAAAAAAAAAAAGCAACGTAACGAGCCCCGATTCGCGACGGAGTCCCACCGGCCGACAAGCCGCGCCGCCGCCGCGCCCCCTCCGCCGCACCGGTAAATAAAGCTTAAAACACACACAAGGCGGGTGTGTGTCTGGAGCGGGTCGGGTCGTTTTCTTCGCGGGAGACGCGCTGTCATCGTGTTCACACACAGCGCGGGCGCGGGACGGCAGTAGTTCGGGCGCGGGACGGCAGCGGTTCGGACTCGGACGTACCTACGTACCTAGCCAGGCGGCGGCAAACAAATACAACACGCTCCGCGCACGACCCGCGCCAGCCGTGTGTTGACATCTATATTATTATAATTACTTGAATTGCAATTTGTTATTCCCGCCATACTCCCGTGCCCGACCCGCTCCCGTCCCGCGCTGTCTGTGGTGGCGGGCGAGGCTCACGCTTCCGTCCCGCTCCGCGCCCGACCAGCCCACACGATCTGTGTGTTGGCATCCATATAATTCCTTGAATTACAATTTATTATGCCCGCCGTACGCCGCTCCCGTCCCGCCCGTTCCGCCCACGACATGCACCCGCCTTATGTGTTTTGAGCTTACGATAGTCCCGTGTCTTGATGTCTATCAAACTTACAACCAAATTAGTTTTAATTTTTGCTAAGTAGGCTTATTTCTAATTTCAAAGGCTAACAAAGCTGAGCGTGAGGGGCGGCTTGCGCCGCCCCTCGCAGCCTACCACCCCGAACCATGGCCCTTTTGGCCCTAGGGTAAATACGCCACTGCAAAAAACGTAAGAAAATTTGAATTTCGCGGGCTACCTCAGCGCATCCACCTTAAGCAAAAAAATCAGTAATGTTATTTTAAAATTCACATGTACTTATTACTTATTATTGTCATTTTAGTGTGACTCTTTTCAAGAGCGATAAGGGATTGACAATATGGTCATAGTCCGTATCTCGAGAATCTGTCCACTGGGTCAAAAGTTATTACTATTTGGCTTGGAATGGAGAGTTTTGAGTTTACGAGTGAGTACTCGATAGATGGCGTTATGCAAATGACGCGATTTTCTTAAGATTTCGCCTTTAGGGTAGCCCGCGAAATTCAAATTATCTTACGTTTTTTGCAATTTTCAAGTTGGTGTCAGGTTGTATGTTGATTAAAATATGATTCGCGACCGTAGCAAATATGGCTTTACAGAATTATTTATAACCATTGGTTTATCACTCAATAATGGCCCCCCGAAAACGGTAGCTAGCACAAAGTGTCGTAGTAACGACAAGGGGTAACATGTCCTGAGGTGCTTAAGAGGAGAGGTATTCCACGACTATCCGGACAGCCCCCGAAGTACGGTTAAGATCCCTACCAGCATCTTACTGGAATACTTCCTTCTTCCAAGCACGTTTGCTCGTGCGAATCTCCACTCAAGCCGGCCAATCAAGGCAAGAAAGAGGTGGGAGCTCTGTTCCGCGTCAGTGTTCACTCCAGCCGGTCAATAAAGGCAAGCCAAAGATGAGGAACAAGATTTCTCCCGGGAGGTAGGGTTCGTGGGCTCGCTACTGCTACTACCCAACAGCTGGCCACATGTTGCCCTGCGGGTTTTTCTATCTCTTGGTCTGGGTCTTCATCCTAGACCCGTTCCAGCAAAGTAAACTCTACCGGCACAGACCTAGAGTTCGGAGCGCGCAAGCCCCACCCCACGACGACGTCAACGTAGAGATACGCCGGTGGGGTTATTATTATTATTGTTACCCGGTTGCTTGTGGAGCCACGTAGTGGTGATAGTTTTCCTTTTAATTTCGTTATTATATACTACTGCCGTGAATTTTTTCACATATCCAAAGCCAACCATTTGGTTGGCAGGGGGCAAAGTGCTAATTAGTGCTAGTTAGTTCACGAACTCAAGTAGGTACATTAAGCCACAACTACACATTCAATACAGTAAAACCAATAGATACGAAGTCGCGAACACACTCGCAATTCATAAATCAGAACGTACTGCACAATCAATAATAAACCTTATCCCATCAAACACAGCGTGCATTTACCATGCACTGCACCATACAACTTACACGAAAACATCGCTCGCTATCGTTGTAGCTCTTTTTAACCCCCGACTGAAAAAGAGGGGTGTTATAAGTTTAACGTGTGTATCTGTGTGTCTGTCTGTTGCATCGTAGCTGCCAAACCGCTTTGTTTTTTTTTGTTTTGTTTGAAAGGTGACTTGATCGAGAGTGTTCTTAGCTATTATACAAGAAAATCGGTTCAGCCATTTCAAGATTATCAGCTCTTTTCTAGTTGATGAATGGATGTGAGCATCTTTCACAGGTCTAATCGATTGGAAATTTAGAATTCTGTTACTTCAATGATATTAGAAGAATATAGTAACCTTGAACTGATGCTGCAGCATCACCTGGATGCAGGATACCCAACTCCCTCACCAACTTACAGCAGAGGTATCGTGTTTGGGCTCATTGGTTACAGATGGATGGTGATCAGGGTCTGATGATGGAGTAGGAAAGAGTAATGAGACTAAATTAGAAACTAGCTTCACTGTGGCAAAAGTACGTACAGCTACGCAGATATCGGCGAGCCGCGGTTTGATCATAGCGTTTCTACTAGTAATATAATATGAAATTTAAAAAGCTGGAAATAAAAATTAAATTAAAAATTTAAAAAACCCCCGACAAAAACAAAGCATTTAAAAAGTAAAAAAAATAATATGTATTGGCCCTTTAAGTTTAATATAAAAGTTGTAGGTAATATTTTGATCCAAGCGTCGCACAGTGGGTCGAAACTATGATTTTAGTGACTTAGGGCTCAACTTTGCTTTTTTACTTTTTTCTTCATGTGGATGGATAGAGCTCATTAACCTCAACAATAATTGTTCTGATGTATTTTTTCCTAAACTTTATACTTTGGGTAGAAAAATGTGTTTTGTTATTTTTTTGTATGGAGCGGATCAAATAACCTTAAATTCCTGCTAAGTAGCGTGTGATCCCGCGTTGAAACTTTATTTTTCATATACCTTGTCTAGTCTATTATCATTTGATGCTATTAACGTGTGCATAAAGTTGCAACTCTGCCAAATAAATGGATCGAAAAAAATGAAAAAATATATCGAATAAAAAGCTACATTTTTTACTTTCGTAAGTTCTTTTAAGTTAAATTTGATATGGAATAGTAAGTAAAAGCACGTAATAATACACATAGTTACTTAACAACTAACAACAATACATTTAGAAGGTCCCTAATAAGTTTTTAGTACCTATTTGTTGTTATAGCGGCAACAGAAATACATCATCTGTGAAAATTTCAACTGTCTAACTACCACGGTTCACCGGTTGTCTGTCCGACAGACAGACAGCGGAGTCTTAGTAATAGGGTCGCGTTTTACCCTTTGGCTACGGAACCCTAAAAACCGTAGTGTCCTTAATTTTTTTCCTTTTTTTTACAACCATTAAGATAAATACCTATTCCATTCGATTGTTATCAAAGCAATTGTATTAAAATTTTGTCCACGTGTTCACTATTAAATACTTTAAGGGATTATGAACTTATTTTTCTATACAGGGTGTTAGGGTAGAGTGTAGACACCGTTATCATTGAAACTAGTGGTTTGGTGCGCGGGGGCGGCGCGGCGGTATGTGCCCGCCCGCACGCATTCCTATTGCACTATGTTTGCAAATATTTAATTTTAAATTTTTTGTTGTGTTTATATCATTTTATTTTATTTATTTAAGGAAAAACAAACAGTAGCACAATAAGATACGGTCATAATATCTTAAGTAATACATACATATTTTTAACAACTATGCTACCCACTACGTTTTCCACAGATTACAATATGTAGTATTTAAAAACTAGCTAGTAACACAGACACAAACACCTTTAACTAGTTACATATTTCTGACTGAACGACTCCTGACAATTCAAAATGGCATGTATTTAATGCGGCAACTAAGTAAAATGAATATAGGTTTAAAAAAAAAATAGAGTGGGTACCATATATAATGGGTTGGCAGCTAATAAGGATTATCGTAATAAGTAATAGGTAGCATATTAATATATCAGTAATAAGCTCCGTTTTAATTTAAACTAGCATCAAGTTTTTCTTTTGGGAACAGAATTAATATCTAAACGGAAACTTAATGGCGAAAATAAAATAGAAAATGGGCATTCATAAATAATATATTATTATTGTATTATTAGGGCAGGTTTAGATTTTCTATATAATCTAGTCGTTTCTGGCACTCGCCGGCCGCTCGCGCGGCACCGCTCGCTTCGCTCGCTCGGCTCGTGCGTAGGAAGTCACAGTTTTAACCTAACCTACCCTAACCATAAAAAAAAAAAAATAACCTACTCTAACTAGACTGGTAATATATTATCTTTGCCACCCTACTAACATTATTAGTCGCCAAGTCATTATTTATAGCTCCTCGCCTGATATTTTATTTGACTGGTATAGTTTATTTGCTACCTAAACGCAGCTGCTAGTTTTTAGTTTTTATAACACCTTTAATTTTGAACCTTACATAATATAATAGTCGCGAAAATATTTAATCGCTGGCAAGTTATTTTATTTGTTGCAAACATTTAGTCGACTTTTAAGTTATTAGTCACTCGGAAAATAATAAGCTATTCAAAATTGCCTGTAAATGGTTTAATTGAAATAAATGCTTTGAGTTTGAGTTTATGCAACAGGTACTAACCCAGAACTGGGGTTTTATTTTTAAAGAAAAGAAAAAGTTCACGTGAATAAAAGAAAAGAAAGAAAAAAAAACAACAGTTTGTGTGCGGTGTGCGTACATTATTAAACATTGCTGTTTCTTATATTATAATAGTACTTTGCTGATCCTTTAGGGTTGTTTGGATTTCCTTCTTAAATGCATTTTTACTTAGAAAAAGAATGCATGAATCATAGGTTTATACTGGGTGTTAGGGTAGACACCGTTATAGATGACACCAAACCACTAGTTTCAAGGATAACGGTGTCTACCCTAACACCCAGTATAAACCTATGATATAAACACAACAAAAAATTTAATATTAAATATTTGTAAACATGGTGCAATAGGATTGCGCGCGGGCGGGCACATACCGCCGCGCCGCCCCCAGCTCGCGTCAGTCGCTATCACGATACCACTTCGCCTTAAAGGCTCCCAGCAAAAAGTCGCGACGCGACAGCACAGCGCAGCAACAGCGCGACCGAAAAACTTCACCGCGTTGCGCGACTTCTCATACTCCAAACATCGAAATCTATTAGCACAGTGATTCCCTGACATTGTTCTGCCATGGTCCGGTAATTTTCATACTGCCCCTTCGTGTCCCACTCGCCGTCTCACCCTCAAGCCAATAGTTTTAAATTAACTACCCAATACACATTTAGTTCATCTAAATTACATTTTGAAATATTTTTAACCAACTTCGTCAAAAAGGAAGAGGTTCTCAATTCGTTTGTAGGTATACACCAGATCATGTAGTTTTAACTATTGTCCCGCATTTCTTCTCGC
Organism: Lithophane ornitopus; assembly: GCA_948473465.1. Lineage (NCBI taxonomy): Eukaryota > Metazoa > Arthropoda > Insecta > Lepidoptera > Noctuidae > Lithophane > Lithophane ornitopus. Next base: position 160,870 of record OX419624.1, on the reverse strand, counting down.
TCTCGGGAATATGTTCGAGTTTTAATCGAACACTCAGCGCACATTCGCTCGTTCACCAAAATGTGGGCCAGATCGCGTTCAGATCTCATTAGAGACACCACGTACTCAAAACCATTACTATTACCATTTTACTATACATTTTACAAATAAGTTAATTATATAGTTTACCATATTTTACCATTTCTTGTAACTAAGTTTTATAGTGATTCAATATAGCTATTTTCCTTATAATTCGAGACTTTAACTTTTACCATTTATACCATATACTATCAATACGAGAAAGGTGTGTTAGGTCACCATAGCGCCTAGCACTACTTTCTACAGTTTATTTATTTTTTTATAAAAAATACACATTTATTCTTATTAAAAAAACATAAATAAATACATAGAAATCTGTATTTTCTCAAACGTGCTTGGAAATTCGATCATTATTTTGACAACCTTCATCGAGATAAATCGAAATTTCTGTACTGGTAAAAAACAAGTGTCGATGCGGCCGGCAATGTTACTATGAAAATCCATATCTGTCTTGTTTAGCGGCCAAATAAATTACTATGAAAACGAATCTGTCGTGTTATTTAAAAAAAAACTTGGAATGTATGGGAACAAATATTTGCAACTACTATGTTAAGTTTGTTCTTGGAATAAATTCATTTTACGGAACCCTTCATTGTACGTGATTCGACACGCACTTGGGCAGTTTTTTTTTGTATTCTGATTTCAAATATGGAACAATTACAAACGGAAATGATAGTGAGTGACTGGCATCAAAACCATTTTTTTTATTTTGTGGTACTAATATTTAAAAAGATACCTTTAAACAAAAATATGCGGGGTGGCTCGATTCAGGTGTCCGGGAGTGTAATATTATTTTTTTTTTCAGATAATACTCATTTATTTCAGACTAATATACTTATATTATCCATAGCTACTAATATTATAAATTCGAAAGTAACTCTGTTTGTCTGTCTGTATGTTACCTTTTAACGCCTAAACCACTGAAAGGATTTCGATAAAATTTGTCAACGATAGATGGCATCCCGGATTCCCGGGGAAGGACATAGGAAGCCGTGGGCGGAAGCTAGTAATCTATATCTATACATATAATAAATCTGTAGACGAGGCGTGTCTGTACAATGAAAAAAAAAAAAAAAACGTAGCTGGAGTGTCCAAGAATAACCAACAGATGCCATTTCTACCATTTTTGGAATTTTTGTCTGTTTGTCTGTTCGTTTGTTTGATTGTTCCAGTATCACGTAAAAAGTACGAAATCAATATGGTTAAATTATAAACTCAACTAATATTAATCATGAAAAAATGGTGATAAATTTTAATTTCTTAAAAATTGTAGATTGTTACATCGAGCAAAAAGTGAGTAATTAAGGCACGAACGCGCTTACTAAATAAACACGAGTGCATTAATTACTCACTTTAGCAAGGTACGTAATCTACTTTTCCTTCAACTACCAATGTACCTGCTACGATAAAATATACCTGCTCAATGTTAACTCAACTCAATCCAAATCAAGTTAGGTCAAGTTAGGTCAAGTTAGGTCAAGTTAGGTCAAGTTAGGTCAAGTTAGGTCAAGTCAGGTCAAGTCAGGTCAAGTCAAGTCAAGTCAGGTCAAGTCAGTCATGGAACCCTACGTCTTTTCTACATAGCTTACAGAGTGTTCGAACGTTTTCCCATATATTTTGACAGTATCACTTCGTGCTCGATAGATGGCGTTATTCATTTAACGTCATTTTCTGAATCGCGGTGTTAAGAGTCTCCGTAGAAGAATGACTTTCGCCGAATTCATATTTATCTAGCATTTGGCACATTTTGAATTGAACACATAATCCATACTAATCGATGCTTAAAAGTATAAATTCGATAGTAACTCTGTCTGTCTGTCCGTCTGTAATTCTGTATGTAACCTTTTCACGCCTGATCCACTGAACGGATCTCGATAAAATTTGGTAAAGAGATAGATGGCATCCCGGCGAAGAACATAGGCAATTATTTTCTCAAAAAAAAAAAAAAGGGGGGGGGGATATAGGGGATGAAAGTTTTTATGGGAAACCTATCATTTTTAGAGTTCCGCAGTCAACAAGGAAGCTTTATAGTTTCGCCATGTCCGTCTGTCTGTCTGTCTGTCTGCGACTTAGCTCAAAAACTTTTAATCGACCAACTTACATGTGCAGTTGCAAAAACCCAAACATTCTGTATGCGAGAACAAGTTTTTTAACTACAATGTTAACACTTTGAGGGACAGTAAACGCCCATAGACGTAATAACAATAAAACTTTGCGAAAGTTTGATAAATTAATTCATCCCAACTACGGAACCCTTCATTGTGCATGGTTCGACACGCACTTGGCCAGTTTTTTTTAAACTTAGGGCTGTGATAATTTATGCTTTTTGTAACTAACAAAGAGTTACGTTTTTCTAAAATCATCCCTCATGAGGGTAAAAACCCTTCTTTACCCTCTTGATTTTAAAATTCACATGTAAGTACTTATTATTGACATTTTTGCGGGACTCTCTTCAAGAGCGTTAAGGGATTGAGAATATAGTCATAGTCCGTATCTTGAAAATCTGTCCACTCAATCAAAAGTTATTACTACTTGGTTCTTGGCTTGGAACGAAGAGTTTGAGTTTACCAGTGAGTACTTACTCGATAGATGGCGTTGTGCAAATGATGCGATTTTCTTAAGGGGAATGCGCCGGTAGCCCGCGAAATTCAAATCTTAAGTTTTTTGCAATTTGCAAGTCAGTGTCAGACAGGTTGTATTTTAAAATGAAATTGTTTATTCTGTAAATAGGTTATTGGAATCACTTTTACAAGTCGTAATAATATCAAAAAATTGAAAAATTAAGCTAGATGAGGTCGGCGTTTCCTATCTGACTACTCTGAGAAGAAAGGCCGAAACAAACTCACAGTCTCTTTTAAAGTCCGGACATACCTAGGTCAGATATTGGCATATTGGTCAGGCCCTATGAGGGCCATGTAGATTAGAGTCTGAAATGGTCTTTTGAGGAATGAACCACACAGATTTGAGTGAACCTGTCCTGTCACTGCAAGCATTTGTCAGTAATAGTGGAGCTCAGCTCAGAACTTAAGGAGCTCAACGACTCGACGAACAATACCAAAGAAAGGACATTTGTGTAGGCCGCATAAAGTTCTTAAATTGCCAGACCATTTTTAAAACTAACTGAGAACGAAAAAATATAATAATAAAAACAAAATAAACATCCACATAGTCCTCACATTCACAATAATACAATACTTTACAAAGTAATCATGTCATTTTATCAATATCCTACATATAATATTCAATAATGTGAATTTGTATATAAAACTGGTAGGTATATTTTGATAATTTTCCATAATACTTATTCAAAATGTCACAATGCCAAAATGACAAAATGTTAGCAGAGCGAGCAGCTCAATCCCATCCTTTTTGTCTTCTAAATAATCTGAAATTGTATAGTACCCTTTTTAACAAAGTTTGGTTTTAATACAGCTTTTAAATCGTTTAATGGGTAAGTTTCGAATGTCAATATGATTAAAATATGATTCGCGATCGTAGCAAATAGTAGCTTTACAGAATAATAACCATTAGATACAGGAATACAACTCCTGCAATATTAGTTAGATTAGATAAATAAATATTTGAAACAACTGCGACTCATTATTTAGATCAACATAAAACTTGATACTGACCTGTAAAAAGCAAAAATCATAAGATAATTTGAATTTCGCAGGCTCCCCCAAAGCTTTCGCCTTAGTTTCCATCGTCCTTACAATATGCCATAGTTTTTTTTTTTCATTAATCTTTATACAATATTTTTTCATTAATCTTTCCGACAGTTTCATACTGCTGTCCATACTATCTACATTATCACCACAATATAGATATGGACTACCACTAATATATAAAGTTACTGGCTGTCTCATGTCTGTTACTTTTACGCCGTAACGCCTAGGTCGCCTAGACAGACCACGTGGGTTATGGGACATAGGATACTTTTATCCCGGTAGCACATTCCCGTGGGATAATTTCCGACATCCACGCGGGTGAAGCCGCGGGCAAAAGCTAGTGTATATATAAATGTATATATATGTATATAGTATCAGATATTCCTCTAATTAGTAAGGTTTCAAGTGTCAGAAGGTGTAGGTAGGTACTAGTTACTGTGTAATAAAGTGTGTAAAGGGTTTTATTAAGAAAAGCACAGGAAGACTAGGCATTTATTTCAATTAGGCTTGTCGGTTAAATACGGTAATGAGAAAACTAGTTGCCCGTTCCAAATCTAGGTCATCATGGAGAAGAAGTACAAGAAACTCCATGGCAGCTAATTTGAAAGTATTGGATCAACACACATATTTACTTTAGCATAAATCATTGTTATCACATTAATCTCTGGGACTATTTATCAAAGTTATAGCAACTTATCAACGGGAAGAAACAGAACATGAATATTCATACTACCCTATTTATACCTAATTATACGTAACACATATTATTATAACACATACAGAAAAACATAGCTATCAGCAATAATCAAGAAATATGATCAATTAACTTACGTGAACATTATAGGTAGTTAGGTAGTCCATCTTTCACCACAGTTGTATCAAAAAGGTCCCGAATTGGCGGGTACATGTATTTTTATAGTCTCCCAATATTACTCAAGTACATCTAACATTGCCGCCATTTTAGACCAATCGCAGATGGTCATAGATTATTGTTTAATCATTTCTAACATAGGTAATAATTAAAATCTTAAATAGTGAAACCATTTTAAAACTTATTTATATCATTTAGCAATTTAATATGTACTGATTTGTTATCGAAAAGTAAAATCATATTAGGTCTTTACCTATGAAATTGCCGTTCTGCAGTACTGGCCATTTCAAATCAAAATAATTTTTGTTTGGCTAAGAATTCTAATTTCAAATTAATTTCATTTTAAAAACATGGATTTTTTTTTCCAAATGTAGTCATTTCTTTATTGATTAGTGTTACATTTTCATCGCATTTCAATCTTTTTCGTCATCATGGATACGTTAAAAATTCGAGTAATTATGGAATATGAGTACCGTCGTGGCAGCAACGCGGCACAAGCGGCACGCAACATCAACGACGTTTACGGAGCTAACACTACAAACCAACGCACCACCTGTTATTGGTTTGCTCGCTTCCGTTCTGGAAATTTCGACCTGAAAAATGAACCTCGCGGTCGTCCGAAGACTTTGGTCGACAATGACGAATTAAAGGCGATTGTGGAAGCTGATGATACACAATCTACGGCTGAATTAGCAGCAGCTTTCGACGTTAGCGTCAAAACAATATTGGTCCATTTGCGTCAAATTGGCAAGGCAAAAAAGCTTGACAAATGGGTGCCCCACGAACTCAATGATCGCCAGCGCGAAGTACGCGTCGAGACGTGCCTTGCACTGCTCAACAGACACACAAATGAAGGAATTTTGAACCGCATTGTTACCTGCGATGAAAAATGGATTCTGTTTGATAACCGCAAGCGCTCAGCAAGTTGGTTGGATCCTGGTTCAGCACCTAAACAATGCCCTAAACGAAAACTTACCCCTAGAAAAGTGATGGTCACTGTTTGGTGGTCTAGCGCCGGTGTGATTCATCACAGCTTCTTACCAAACGGGGTGAGCATTACTGCAGATGTGTACTGTGAAGAACTGAACACAATGATGGAGAAGCTGGCGCATCTCCAACCAGCATTGGTCAATCGCTCGTCTCCGCTGCTCCTGCACGACAACGCGCGACCTCATACTGCACAGCAGACGGTCTCCAAGTTGCAAGAACTGGGGTTGGAAGCTCTCCGTCATCCGCCCTACTCACCAGACCTTGCGCCTACAGACTACTACTTTTTCCAGAATTTGGATAACTTCTTGGCGGGAAAAAAATTCAATACCCGAGAGGCAGTACAAAATGCCTTTGAAGAATTTGTTGCCTCCCGTCCAGCTGATTTCTTTAAGAAGGGCACCAATAAACTGCCACTGCGATGGCAAAGATGCATTGATTGCATGGGTGATTACTTCGATTAATACAAATAAAAAATTCATGAAAAAAATTCGTTTAAATTTTTTCATACATAACGGCAATTTCATAGGTAAAGACCTATTATAAGTTATTGACATCAGCTTAAAGTTCGGAAAATCATTTGAAACTACTTGTTACTTTTAAATTACAATCATAAATCCTAATTAACATTATAAATATCATATTAATTATAACTTAATCACCTATTGAAATTCTAATTTAATAAATATTTGTTTTGGTTATTAAAAACCACAAATCATAACATAAGTTTGATGACCTACTTTTCGTCTAGAATCGCTGTTTTTGATAGTAGTCTTTTAAGTCGCAATAAAAACCATTAATATAGAACAACTTATGCATCGAAATAGTATATAAGATCAAGGAAATATTTTCAGTACAATTTGTAATTCGGTTATCATACAATTTTATCCGCCGTTCATTCCGCCTGCGCGGTACGCGTTCACTCAGGACTCAGCCTTACGCGGGTGAAACCGCGGGGCGCAGCTAGTTTCAGATAAGTAAAATGTATCCATAGACTAACAATAACTTTATAATTCTAAACTAATTAAAATTAATTCTTAGCACTAGTCTAATTATTACACTAACATTTATGACATAAAAACTTAAAAATATTTGTATATAATAAGTACTTATAGCATCTAATCTGAAATTATGTTGCACGAGTGTACCGACTGCCTGCAGCTCATGCAGCTGATGCAGCACACGGTACACTCGTGCAACATAATTTCAGATTAGATGCTATAAGTACTTATTATATACAAATATTTTTAAGTTTTTATGTCATAAATGTTAGTGTAATAATTAGACTAGTGCTAAGAATTAATTTTAATTAGTTTAGAATTATAAAGTTATTGTTAGTCTATGGATACATTTTACTTATCTGAAACTAGCTGCGCCCCGCGGTTTCACCCGCGTAAGGCTGAGTCCTGAGTGAACGCGTACCGCGCAGGCGGAATGAACGGCGGATAAAACAAATGCTTGAGATGTTCGAACCTGGCCGGAGTGCGAGCGGGCGCGCGTGTCAGAAATATGTTTTTATTTTATTTATTTAAGGAAAAACAAACAGTAGCACAATAAGATACGGTCATAATATCTTAAGTAATACATACATATTTTTAACAACTATGCTACCCACTACGTTTTCCACAGATTACAATATGTAGTATTTAAAAACTAGCTAGTAACACAGACACAAACACCTTTAACTAGTTACATATTTCTGACTGAACGACTTCTGACAATTCAAAATTGAAATGAATGCTTTGAGTTTGAGTTTATGCAACAGGCACTAACCCAGAACTCGGGTTTTTTTTTTCTTTTAAGGAAAAGAAAAAGATCACGTGAATAAAAGAAAAGAAAAAAAAAACAACCGTTTGTGTGCGGTGTGCGTACATTAATAAACATTGCTTATATTATAATAATTATAATTATAATATGTAGCATTATGTAAAATTAATCTTCCATTTAATTCATAATTTAAACTTTCGCAGTATTTCTAGATGAACAATCAATTCCGAACGAAACGTGTGATCTGTGAGTCTACCTAAATAAATACAAAAACATTTACTTTTACCTAAAATTTTATGATAACCGAATTACAAATTGTACTGAAAATATTTCCTTGATCTTATATACTATTTCGATGCATAAGTTGTTCTATATTAATGGTTTTTATTGCGACTTAAAAGACTACTATCAAAAACAGCGATTCTAGACGAAAAGTAGGTCATCAAACTTATGTTATGATTTGTGGTTTTTAATAACCAAAACAAATATTTATTAATTTAGAATTTCAATAGGTGATTAAGTTATAATTAATATGATATTTATAATGTTAATTAGGATTTATGATTGTAATTTAAAAGTAACAAGTAGTTTCAAATGATTTTCCGAACTTTAAGCTGATGTCAATAACTTATAATAGGTCTTTACCTATGAAATTGCCGTTTTGTATGAAAAAATTTAAACGAATTTTTTTCATGAATTTTTTATTTGTATTAATCGAAGTAATCACCCATGCAATCAATGCATCTTTGCCATCGCAGTGGCAGTTTATTGGTGCCCTTCTTAAAGAAATCAGCTGGACGGGAGGCAACAAATTCTTCAAAGGCATTTTGTACTGCCTCTCGGGTATTGAATTTTTTTCCCGCCAAGAAGTTATCCAAATTCTGGAAAAAGTAGTAGTCTGTAGGCGCAAGGTCTGGTGAGTAGGGCGGATGACGGAGAGCTTCCAACCCCAGTTCTTGCAACTTGGAGACCGTCTGCTGTGCAGTATGAGGTCGCGCGTTGTCGTGCAGGAGCAGCGGAGACGAGCGATTGACCAATGCTGGTTGGAGATGCGCCAGCTTCTCCATCATTGTGTTCAGTTCTTCACAGTACACATCTGCAGTAATGCTCACCCCGTTTGGTAAGAAGCTGTGATGAATCACACCGGCGCTAGACCACCAAACAGTGACCATCACTTTTCTAGGGGTAAGTTTTCGTTTAGGGCATTGTTTAGGTGCTGAACCAGGATCCAACCAACTTGCTGAGCGCTTGCGGTTATCAAACAGAATCCATTTTTCATCGCAGGTAACAATGCGGTTCAAAATTCCTTCATTTGTGTGTCTGTTGAGCAGTGCAAGGCACGTCTCGACGCGTATTACTTAAGATATTATGAACGTATCTTATTGTGCTACTGTTTGTTTTTCCTTAAATAAATAAAATAAAAACATATTTCTGACACGCGCGCCCGCTCGCACTCCGGCCAGGTTCGAACATCTCAAGCATTTGTTTTATCCGCCGTTCATTCCGCCTGCGCGGTACGCGTTCACTCAGGACTCAGCCTTACGCGGGTGAAACCGCGGGGCGCAGCTAGTTTCAGATAAGTAAAATGTATCCATAGACTAACAATAACTTTATAATTCTAAACTAATTAGAATTAATTATTAGCACTAGTCTAATTATTACACTAACATTCATGACATAAAAACTTAAAAATATTTGTATATAATAAGTACTTATAGCATCTAATCTGAAATTATGTTGCACGAGTGTACCGTGTGCTGCATCAGCTGCATGAGCTGCAGGCAGTCGGCACATTCTGTATGTACTGTGTGTTTTGCGCAGACGCTGGAGAAGTTCGAGTTCGTGAAGGTGCTGGGCAAGGGCACGTTCGGCAAGGTGGTGCTGTCGCGAGAGAAGGGCACGGGCAAGCTATACGCCATGAAGATCCTCAAGAAGAACCTCATCATCCAGAAGGACGAGGTGGCGCACACCATCACCGAGAACCGCGTGCTCAAGAAGACCAAGCACCCCTTCCTCACGGTACGACACCGACGACTAGGGAAAGCAATCCGGATTATCCGTAATCCGAAAATTAAATCCGGATATATACGCATTTTGACTAGACTTCCAAATCCGGATTTGAAAATCGAATTTCAAATAAATTTCAATATTTTTTTTTAACAAAAAATCGGAACGAGCTAATTTCTTGGGCTAGCCGGTTGATCGCGGTGTTCGCTGGCTCCGTCTCACGGCTCTGGTGGGAACAAGCGGGGCGTGAGACGCAGGTCGAGGACACATCCATGGCACGCTACATCACCCGGCCTTGGGCCCTTCTCGCATACAACTCTTGCCTGCTGCTTTGACCGGGACTTCGATCCACCTGGCTGGTGGCGTGCTTACGCTCCTATGGCCTGTTCTGGGTCTCCGCCCCAACACCCGGCCACCCGGTCTGCAGTATATGTGGCCTGTCCATTTCCACTTCTTCCGCGCTACCGCCAATTAGACTATGTCGGTTAGCTTCCTTCTTCTTAGTCAAAATCATACTGCTCCTTTGTACTTCGCCGTAATCGGGTAAAAGGGTCCTAGACAAAGATTCGTTAGTTGCTTGCACGAGATCACACCGGGGTTCAGGAGATCACACTCGGGTTTCATCAGAAGAGATTTCAAGAATGGTAGACAAGCGATTTCTATTCTACAGTAGAGTAGAAGTAGAAAGCGGTATGCTAAATCTGAAGGTTAGGGTCAGTTCCCACTGAGACGTGACGCGACGCGACCATTCTTGAAGAAGCCAGTGGTTTCGCGCGGCACAGCGAGACGCCGCGCGTGCAGCGGAGCGTGTCTGCCAGTGTTTCCAGTTTTTGGGATTTCTCCCTTTTTTTGGGTAAACTCGTAATTTATGTAATACGTCTAATTTTAGTTTACCATGTTAATATTGTGCTATTACCGTGGCTAAAGACGACATTGGAGACTAAGTCGCACATAATACAAATTTGGTTGAACAAAAAAGAACCAACCAAGAAAAGGGTAGGTACCCTTTTCTTGGTTGGTTTCTTCTTTGCTCCGTTGAGTTGAGACGGGTCGGGCGGGGGTCAGTCGAATAATGCATTGATAAACTGACTTACCTAGAACAGATTTTCGTTTCTGAAAAATGGTTTCGTTTTGTTTTACGAAAAAACCTGGAACGACTCAGTAATATTCGAGACAGACCTTACCCTAAAAAAATTACACCCCAAAACTTACCCTACTGTTTTACTCTAACTTCCTTACTAATAAACGTATTATATCAGGTGAATAGTTACACACCGATAGCTCTCTTTCAGTCGTTAATAATTTGACTTTTAAAAGAAGAAGACAAAGCGTTGTGTAACTATACAGACGCTATGCAACGTTTATTAGAGTAAGGAGGTAAATCTAGAGTAAATTAGGTACCCTAAGTTGGCATCCCGAGTAGAGACAAGTCGCCACAGCGGCTTCAAGCTGCGCCTCACGGCGCAGCGCGGCGTAGCGCGACTCAGCGAGGCATTTTCGAATTATCTCAATTAAATCTGTATCTTTTTGTTAAGTAAATAAAGTTATATTTTATCTTAAAAAGTGCGTGCAGCGTCGTCGCGTCGTGTCTCGTCTCAACTGACCCTTACCACACGAAAAAGAAAGAAAAGCAAGCCCTCGTACCCTCGGGCGATTTTTTCTTACGGCAATATTACATCGCGCACTGTATTTTTAACGCATTGCATAGCGCCGACAATGAATGTTGAAAATCAAGTGCAAAAAATATTCGGCTGAGTGTTGCTCCGCGCAGGCGCTGCGCTACTCGTTCCAGACGGCCGACCGCGTGTGCTTCGTGATGGAGTACGCCAACGGCGGCGAGCTGTTCTTCCACCTGTCGCGCGAGCGCTCCTTCAGCGAGGAGCGCACGCGCTTCTACGGCGCAGAGATCGTGTCCGCGCTCGGCTACCTGCACGCCGAGGGCATCATCTACCGCGACCTCAAGCTCGAGAACCTGCTGCTGGACAAGGACGGCCACATCAAGATCGCGGACTTCGGCCTGTGCAAGGTAGGTAGCCGCGGGCTCTCGACCCTCCCCTCCCGCACTCGGTACTGACGCGCGCCTGTTGCAGGTCAACATCACGTACGGCCGCACCACCAAGACGTTCTGCGGCACGCCCGAGTACCTGGCGCCCGAGGTGCTGGAGGACACGGACTACGGGCCGGCCGTGGACTGGTGGGGCACCGGCGTCGTCATGTACGAGATGGCGTGCGGCCGCCTGCCCTTCTACAACCGCGACCACGACGTGCTGTTCTCGCTCATCCTCAGCGAGGAGGTGAGTGCCCGAGTGCGAGACGCTACAGAGTGTGTTCGCAAGTGCGTGCGCGTGCGAGCTACCGAGTGTGTGAGCACGGGCGCGCGCGTGCGAGCTACCGAGTGTGTGAGCACGTGCGCGCGCGTGCGAGCTACCGAGAGTGTGCGCACGTGCGCGCGCCATTTAGCGAGTGTGTGCGAGCTACAGGGTGTGCGCAGGTGCGCGCGCGTGCTAGCTACGGAGTGTGTGCGCACGTGCGCGCGCCAGCTAGCGAGTGTGTGCGAGCTACAGGGTGTGCGCAGGTGCGCGCGCGTGCTAGCTACAGAGTGTGTGCGCACGTGTGAGCTACAGAGTGTGTTCGCAAGTGCGTGCGCGTGCGAGCTACCGAGTGTGTGAGCACGTGCGCGCGCGTGCGAGCTACCGAGTGTGTGAGCACGTGCGCGCGCGTGCGAGCTACCGAGTGTGTGCGCAAGTGCGCGCGCGTGCTAGCTACGGAGTGTGTGCGCACGTGCGCGCGCCAGCTAGCGAGTGTGTGCGAGCTACAGGGTGTGCGCAGGTGCGCGCGCGTGCTAGCTACAGAGTGTGTGCGCAGGTGCGCGCGCGTGCTAGCTACAGGGTGTGTGCGCTGGTGCGCGCGCGTGCTAGCTACAGGGTGTGTGCGCAGGTGCGCGCGCGTGCTAGCTACAGGGTGTGTGCGCAGGTGCGCGCGCGTGCTAGTTACAGGGTGTGTGCGCAGGTGCGCGCGCGTGCTAGCTACAGGGTGTGTGCGCAGGTGCGCGCGCGTGCTAGCTACAGGGTGTGTGCGCAGGTGCGCGCGCGTGCTAGCTACAGGGTGTGTGCGCAGGTGCGCGCGCGTGCTAGCTACAGGGTGTGTGCGCAGGTGCGGTTCCCGCGCGCGCTGTCGGCGTCGTGCCGCGCGCTGCTGGCCGGGCTGCTCACCAAGGAGCCGGCCAACCGGCTGGGCGCGGGGCCGGACGACGCGCACGAGATCATGAACCACCCGTTCTTCGCGTCCGTGAACTGGGCCGACCTGGTGGCCAAGAAGATCCCGCCGCCCTTCAAGCCGCAGGTGGAGTCGGAGACCGACACGCGCTACTTCGACTCGGAGTTCACGGGCGAGTCCGTGGAGCTCACGCCGCCCGAGAACGACGCCAGCCTGGCGCGCATCCAGGAGGAGCAGTTCCCGCAGTTCTCCTACCAGGTACACTCGCTAACTAAATATTTTCCTTACCTTAAGGGGGATGCGCTAAAGTAGCCCGCGAAATCCAAATTTTCTTACGTTTTGTTTGCAATTTTCAGGTTAGTGTCAGGTGGGCCCCCTTTTTTTCGCATAATGTTTTTTTCGTAATATTCTTTGGCATATTTTTTTTTGGTCTAATAATTCTTTGCCGTAATTATTTATGGCATACAGTTTATGTTGACATAATTATCTTTTCAGATAATTTGTTTTGGCATAATTTTAATTCGCATAATGTTACTAGGCGTATTAGCATAATAGTGTTAAGCAATAAAAAATTATGGGAATAACGGAAAAAAGGTTAAGTTATTTTTACCTAATTATTACAAAAATAAAGTTAGATTAAGGTTAGGTGGTGTAGGTTAGGTTAGAACCCCCTACGTCCGTCGCCCCCACACACCAGGCCCCGACGTGGCGGTGCGTAGTGTTCGCGTAGTGTTCGCGCACCGACGTGGCGGTGCGTAGTGTTCACGTAGTGTTCGCGCACGTCGGTGCGTAGTGTTCGCGCACCGACGTGGCGGTGCGTAGTGTTCGCGTAGTATTCGCGCACGTCGGTGCGTAGTGATCCCGCACCGACGTGGCGGTGCGTAGTGTTCGATAAACGTTATTCTTTCTTTCTTTAATGTCACTGCCGGCAATGCCCGTAATGTCACTACCGGCAGTAAAATCACTGCCGGCACCGCCAGTAATGTCACTATCGGCAGTAATGTACCTGCTGGCAGTAACGTCTCTGCCGGCACCGCCAGTAATGTCACTATCGGCAGTAATGTCACTGCCGGTACCCAACAACGTTATTTTTGGGAGCCTAATAAGTAACTAGCCCTAATAAACCTATATCACTCGCCAGACCTAAAACTTTTACTATTTACTTCAACTAACAGTTGACTATGTATTTTTATTTTGAGTGTACATTTTTAGCAGATGATGGTAAATAATGTAAATATGCAATATTGTACATAAATGTGTTGTAGTGTCTAATTTTGTTGGCTAAGTTATGCGAATATTCGCCTCTTAAAATTATGTTTTAATGTCATTATGCGTAAATATATTTATGCTGTTGAATGTTATGCTTATACATTATTATGATTGGAGAAATTATGCTTAAAATAATGATGAATAAGCTGTTATGCGTAAATATTGTTCGGATAAACAAAAATATGCCATGTTATATTATGTATTAAAATTTTATGCAAATGGATAGGGAACCGTGTCAGGTTGTATCTTGATCAAAATATGATTAGCGACCGTAACAAATATGGCTTTACTGAATTATAATCATTAGAATCGGCAATACAGCTCCTTATGTTAGAACTAGCTTCCGCCCGCGGCTTCGCCCGCGTGGTTTGTCGATAAAAAGTAGCCTATGTCCTTTCTCAGGCTCTAGACTATCTGTGTACCAAACATTTAAATCGGTTCAGTAGTATTGGCGTGAAAACGCGACAGACAGACAGACAGAGTTACTTTCGCAATATTATTTTATATGTTAGAATAATCCCAAAATGTCATTATTTCATGAAATAGTCATTCAATTGGATTATGAGAGAGAGAGAGAGCTGTTTTGATGATTTTGATGATTATAATTCTATAAATAAATATTTGATACGGCCGCGAATCATATTTTAATCAACGTACAACCTGATACTGACCTGCAAATTGTAAAAAACATAAGAAAGAATTTCGCGGGCTAACCTGACGCTTTCGCCTTAAGGCTATTTTTGTCTGCTCATTTCACGATAGGATCTGTTTTACCGACTCTGTATTTTACCTTGTTATATCAATACCGCAGAATGACATTCAGCCATCTTCTGTATAGCAAGGTTACACGCTCAGTTTGGCGTCAGTTTAGTCGTATCAGTATGGATCAGGGTTGGCATAAAACAAACAAGTTGTTTTGAAACATGTATTTTAAACAATGTTTAAAACATTTTGAAATAAAACTATGTTTTTATTAAGTGTTTAAAATCACAGTTTAAAACAAATTTTGAACAATGTTTTAAACATTAAGAAAAAAACATGGTTTTAAATCGAATTTGAATAGCAAACGAATAGAAATAAATTAAAATTTATAAATGTTTAGGACTTGAAATAGAAAATAAATGAAAAAAGTTAGATAGTACCTAGATTACTATTAACTATTTTGGGGGTTCCCCTTATTTGAACAAAGTCCGTTTTACATAAATGTAGGTAATTAGGTATAAGTATCTATAATACTTCGTCGCCAGTAAACTCCTTTTCTGTCGCTTGTCGAAAGGAGGTAATTCCCCGCAATTGTTTTGGGGACTTCTTCTTATTCAAATATACTTAAAGATGAGGTAATTACCCGTAAGATCGAACATCGGAATTCGCAATTCGCAACGCAACCAATTACATACACCCTGTAGGTGTATGTAATCGGTATCTGTTAATTAAGTACTTACTTAGATTGATTAGAAAATAAAGTAAGTATGTTCACAGATCAGATAGTATAGTAGTTAGTAATAACTATAATTAGTATTATATTCTGACCGTTTTTTTTTTTGAATAGTCTAGAAATGATTAGTATTAGGTCAGATCGATTTGTGTTGATAATAAATTTGATAAATCGCTCAAAGGAAAAAAAACAAAAATAACTCTTGTTTAAAACATTTTGAACTGTTTGTTTTATAAAATTTGAAAAAATCTGTTTTTTTACCAACCCTGGTATGGATTACCTTGACTTAAACCAGAATGATGGATGATTTTCACGGTTACACGGTCAATCTAGACGGAGAGCAGACCACTGAATAGTACGCCAATGGCCGGAGTTGACCGTCGATTGTGAATTTAAATCAGTGCTTAGTCATGGATATTTTAAGGAAAAAGAAAGCGTGTGCTATGATAATTATCGCGTTGCTGTTAAAAAGAGAGCGATGGATGAGCTGGCTACAAAGAAGAGATCATTACACTCATCATAATTTATTGAATGAAATGCGGAACGCTCGTAGTTATGTCGCTTGACTCGTCCTTCTGCATTGCGTCGCAAAATTTTTACATTTCTTAAAATGGACAGGCCTTTACAAAGGTTTTAAATATTCGGTCGATGTCAAATGAACATTGGACAAAGGTGTATGCTATTTGGATCATTTTTATCAAGTAAGTAATTAAAAACAGCGTGGATTTTTGAGACAGGGCAGTGAGGTTCCACTTTTTTATGATGGACTAGCTTTTGCCCGCGGCTTCGCCCGCGTGGATGCCGGATATCGTCACACGGGAACTTAAACCGGGATAAAAGTATTCTACGTCCTAACCCAAATCATGGCCTATGCGTATTGCCTTTCATCCAAACCCGCTCAGCCGTTAAGGAGTGAAAGTTAATAAATTGTTCATAATTATTGACCATGACGATTTTAATAAATTATAGACTAAATGTTATCTCAAGATACAGACTTATAACTATATTATTATATCCCATCCCATAATAGGTAGATAAAATACTCTTTATTATGTACACCATAAATGTTACAGACATAAGAAATCTTTGTAAGTTTAATTAAAAAAAACAACCGACTTCCAAAAAAAAACAGTTTTTTGGAAGTCGGTTGTTTTTTTTTTGTAAACAGTTTTTATTTTTCACTTTTTAGTTGTGGTACCTATCCCACACAAATTCGAATACCACTACCTGGGTTCCCTATCCATTTGCATAATATAACATGGCATACTTTTGTTAAGCCGAACAATATTTACGCGTAATATTATTTACGCATAATAGCATACGCATAATAATTTTAGCAAAATTTCTCCAAACATAATAATGTATAAGCATAACATTCAAAAGCATAAATATATTTACTCATAATGACATTAAAACATAATTTTTGGAGACATGCAGCATGCAAGCAGGCATGCAGCGTGCAAGCAGGCATGCAACATGTCAAAGTTTGTGTGTTTGTTACTCAATCACGCAAAAACGGCTATATGGATTTGGATGAAATTTGGCAACCAGATAGTTTATAACCTGGACTGGTCTTAAAACAACGACGAATCTGGGAATTTGTAAATCAATATACAGCATGTAACAAAAACCCTGTCCGATCGGAAAGTGTACCGCAACAACATTACAACAACCGGCCAAGTGCATGTGGAACCACGCACAATGAAGGGTTCCGTACTTGAGATGAATTTATTCTGAGAACATGTTTCTCAGTGTGGGGTATCGTTGGAAAGGTCGTTTAAAAATAATGAGAGTTTGTGAAAACCATTTTTGGATTCAGGAATCCGTTTGCGAAATATTAAGCTTTAAAGTGCTAATTTTTGTTAGTCAAGTGTGTCCCCCCCCCCCCCTGCCTCGTAAATGGTTGGTTTTGGGTATGTGAAAAAATTCATGGCAGTAGTATATACTGGGTGTTAGGGTAGACACCGTTATCCTGGAAACTAGTGGTTTGGTGTCATCTATAATATACTTTTTCTATGGAATCGCGAGAAAAAAAGATGGCGTTGTTAATTTAACGTCATTTTCTGAATCGCGGTGTTAAGAGTCTCTGTAGAAGAATGACTTTCGCCGAATTCATAATTATCGAGCATTTGGCTCATTTTGAATTGAACACATAATCCATACTAATTAATGCTTAAAAGTATAAATTCGATAGTAACTCTGTCTGTCCGTCTGTAATTCCGTATGTTACCTTTTCACGCCTGATCCACTGAACGGATCTCGATAAAATTTGGTAAAGAGATAGATGGCATCCCGGGGAAGAACATAGGCAATTATTTCCTCAAAAACAAATTTAAGGGGGGGGGGGGATATAGGGGATGAAAGTTTTTATGGGAAACCTATCATTTTTAGAGTTCCGTAGTCAACAAGGAAGCTTTATAGTTTCGCCATGTCCGTCTGTCTGTTTGTCCGCGACTTAGCTCAAAAACTTTTAATCGACCAACTTACATGTGCAGTTGCAAAAACCAAAACATTCTGTATGCGAGAACAAGTATTTTAACTACAATGTTAACACTTTGAGGGACAGTAAACGTCCATAGACGTAATAACAATTAAACTTTGCGAAAGTTTGTTTGATAAATTAATTCATCCCAACTACGGAACTCTTCATTGCGCATGGTTCGACACGCACTTGGCCGGTTTTTTTTTAACTTAGGGCTGTGAAAATTTATGCTTTTTGTAACTAACAAAGAGTTACGTTTTTCTAAAATCATCCCTCATGAGGGTAAAAACCCTTCTTTACCCTCTTGATTTTAAAATTCACATGTAAGTACTTATTATTGACATTTTTGCGGGTCTCTCTTCAAGAGCGTTAAGGGATTGAGAATATAGTCATAGTCCGTATCTTGAGAATCTGTCCACTCAATCAAAAGCTATTACTACTTGGCTCTGGGCTTGGAACGAAGAGTTTGAGTTTACCAGTGAGTACTTACTCGATAGATGGCGTTGTGCAAATGATGCGATTTTCTTAAGGGGGATGCGCAGGTAGCCCGCGAAATTCAAATCTTAAGTTTTTTGCAATTTGCAAGTCAGTGTCAGGCAGGTTGTATGTTGAAATGAAATGAAATGAAATTGTTTATTCTGTAAATAGGTTATTGGAATCACTTTTACACGTCGTAATAATATCAAAAAAATGTAAAATTAAGCTAGATGAGGTCGGCGTTTCCTATCTGACTACTCTGAGAAGAAAGGCCGAAACAAACTCACAGTCTCTTTTAAAGTCCGGACATACCTAGGTCAGATATTGGCATATTGGCCAGGTCCTATGAGGACCATGTAGATTAGAGTCTGAAATGGTCTTTTGAGGAATAAACCACACAGATTTGAGTGAATCGTCCTGTCAGTGTAAGCATTTGTCAGTAATAGTGGAGCTCAGGTCAGAACTTAAGGAGCTCAACGACTCGGCGAACAATACCAAAGAAAGGACATTTGTGTAGGCCGCATAAAGTTCTCAAATTGCCAGACCATTGTTAAAACTAACTGAGAACGAAAAAATATAAGAATAAAAACAAAATAAACATCCACATAGTCCTCACATTCACAATAATACAATACAATACAAAGTAATCATGTCATTTTGTCAATATACTACATATAATATTCAATAATGTGAATTTTTACATAAAACTGGTAGGTATATTTTGATGATTTTCCATAGTACTTATTCAAAATGTCACAATGCCAAAATGACAAAATGTTAGCAGAGCGAGCAGCTCAATCCCATGCTTTTTGTCTTCAAAATAATCTGAAATTGTATAGTACCCTTTTTTACAATCTTTGGTTTTAATACAGCTTTTAAATCGTTTAATGGGTAAGTTTCGAATGTCAATATGATTAAAATATGATTCGCCATCGTAGCAAATAGTAGCTTTACAGAATAATAACCATTAGATACAGGAATACAACTCCTGCAATATTAGTTAGATTAGATAAATAAATATGTGATACAACTGCGACTCATTATTTAGATCAACATAAAACTTGATACTGACCTGTAAAAAGCAAAAAACATAAGAAAATTTGAATTTCGCAGGCTCTCCCAAAGCTTTCGCCTTAGTTTCCATCGTCCATACAATATGCCATAGTTTTTTCATTAATCTTTATACAATATTTTTTCATTAATCTTTCCGACAGTTTCATACTGCTGTCCATACTATCCACACTATCACCACAATATAGATATGGACTACCACTAATATATAAAGTTACTGGCTGTCTCATGTCTGTTACTTTTACGCCGTAACGCCTAGATCGCCTAGACAGACCACGTGGCCCACGTGGGGACATAGGATACTTTTATCCCGGTAGCACATTCCCGTGGGATAATTTCCGACATCCACGCGGGCGAAGCCGCGGGCAAAAGCTAGTTTCATTATAAATTAGCAAATATTCTACAGAGGTTATTTATGACTTGTAGACACCCGCTAAACGACGGTCGCCCGCGCCCCATGAAATATTCCGGTAAGATTCCCCATTGAAAGACAAACACATAAATAGACTCAGTATGATGCCAACACCCTCATGGATCGGACAGGGTTTTTGTTACACGCTGTATTAAAAACTACAGCCCTTAAAGTGTGGTCCCTCAGATACTTTCTGATATCCGGCTGATGGTCTGTGAGAACTGAGGGACCACACTTTAAGGGCTGTAGTTTTTAATATATTGATTTACGAATTCCCAGATTCGTTCTAAAATTGTTTTGAGACTACTACTAAATCATAGGACTTTTTTGTGCGATTCCCAGTTTGGTCCTTCACTTCACACGCACATCGCTTGCCACGGTCAGTTCGTGGATGGCTCCATTACATATAGAGATCCCTCTGCGCCTTAGAAAACACGTTAAGCAGTTCGTCCCGACTGTCATTTTGTAGATCTTCGACAGTCGTTACGGGTAGTCAGAAGCCCGAAAGTCTGACAACCAGTCGCACCAACGGGTATCGTATTACCCAATAACTGCAGTCGCTCCATGTAAAATACTGCAGCTGCATCCGGTTTGACTGGAAGCCAACCACAACATAGTTGAAAAAAGTTTAAAGGTAGAAAAGGCTAGGCAGACGATGGAGTCTGCTCAGTGCCGTCGCTTCAAAAGATATTGTGTCCTGACTCCTGACTCGACAAAGGGAGGAATTTAAAAACCGACGACGATATTATAAAATATTTTTTTCTCGTGTGTGTTGCAGGACATCTGCTCGTCGGCGCACTCGGCGCTGTCGCACCACTCGGCGCTGGCCGACAAGCGCCAGTAGCGCCGGGCCCGGCCCCACGCGTGAATAGCGCCGGTCTCGGCCCACACGCGCCGTGTCCGGCCCGCACACGCCGGGCCCGGCCCCACGCGCCAACAGCGCCGGGCCCGGTCCACACACGCCGGTCCCGGCCCTTACGCGCCAACAGCGCCGAGCCCGGACCCACGCGCAAACCGCGCCGAGCCCGGCCCCACGCGCCAACAGCGCCGGGCCCGGCCCTACGCGCCAACAGCGCCGAGCCCGGCCCCACGCGCCAACAGCGCCGATCCCGGCCCCACGCGCCAACAGCACCGAGCCCGGCCCCACGCGCCAACAGCGCCGAGCCCGACCCCACGCGCCATCAGCGCCGAGCCCGACCCCACGCGCCATCAGCGCCGAGCCCGACCCCACGCGCCAACAGCGCCGAAGCCGGCCCCACGCGCCAACAGCGACGAGCCCGGCCCCACGCGCCAACAGCGCCGAGCCCGGCCCCACGCGCCAACAGCGCCAATCCCGGCCCCACGCGCCAACAGCGCCGAGCCCGGCCCCACGCGCCAACAGCGCCGAGCCCGGCCCCACGCGCCAACAGCGCCGAGCCCGGCCCCACGCGCCAACAGCGCCGAGCCCGGCCCCACGCGCCAACAGCGCCGACCCGGCCCCACGCGCCAACAGCGCCGAGCCCGGCCCCACGCGCCAACAGCGCCGAGCCCGGCCCCACGCGCCAACAGCGCCGAGCCCGGCCCCACGCGCCAACAGCGCCGAGCCCGGCCCCACGCGCCAACAGCGCCGAGCCCGGCCCCACGCGCCAACAGCGCCGAGCCCGGCCCCACGCGCCAACAGCGCCGAGCCCGGCCCCACGCGCCAACAGCGCCGAGCCCGGCCCCACGCGCCAACAGCGCCGAGCCTGGCCCCACGCGCCAACAGCGCCGAGCCCACGAGCTGCGTGCGGTGCTGCTCCACGTTACTTTGTATTGTCATCTTCGGCGATTATGAATTCGTTCGGCACAAGATACAAATAACTCTTAGTGCAGTAGGACAGAGTGCGCTGCAACACACTGCGTGACGTCCGGGTGCGTCCTCACAAGTTCATTTTATTTTACTATATTCCTGGACGAATTAAATATGCCACTATACAGTGTTTCCGGAATCAGCATTTATACCATCAAAAGTCATTTCGTTCACAAAATAATATAGTCTAACATATTCATCGTCTTTCCACGCTATAAAGTTACTGGACGTTTTTTATCGCCGCCTCGCAGTGTATTCAATCTTCAACGTTGTTATCCGATCGTTAAGTGTCATTACCGTGATTGAGTGAACGCACAGTATACGTTGTGACGCTCACTTACAATGATAAGGGACTAGTATTTCAGGAGGCATAAATAAAACCACTTTATTACAGTATTAATATTGTATTCTGTTAAAACAATACAAATAGCTGGAATATCCGAAACTGTCATAATTTCTTCACAAATAATATGCTAGAGACAGACGAAAGAGCTTCAGATCTCTCCGCGGGTGTGCACCCGGCTGTCGTGCTCTCAAGGCACTATATAGTCGACGCGACAGGCACGCGTACAGCCGCGCGCTGCGGCAGTAGCGAGCGGAGCGAGCTGAGCGAGCACGCGCTGCCCAAGGCTAGCGCTGGTCATGTATTTCCTTTTGTATATATTATTAAAGTTAGGATTAAAGCAACTGTGTTGTTTCATTGCCTCGCCCTGTACCCATCTCCTGGACTACTGCCGCTGGCGCTTCCGAGTACACTACGCTTACATATACAATATCTCGGATAAACTTTAAAAACGTTAACAACCAATAACTATACAACAGGCGCTTCGGACGGTCGAGTCGGTGCACGTCCTAAGAGTATATTATAATATTAAATTAGGTATAAGGTACCACGATATTACTCGTGCGCCATTTTCGATAAGATATGTATGCGCGAGTCCATCGCGTATAGAGATTAGTACGAGCGTTGCGTGCTCGGCGACGCCTTACACCTAAGTACATGAAAACTTGTAGCGTATAAAAATTAGTCGTTGCAGTAAAAACTTATACAAGAGGAGCTCTGTTATGCAACAATATTATTATATGGCGTGTCGCCGCTCCGGTGTCGCTTACTAAACGAATCATATCTAATACTTAAGAGTGTACAATGAGGAACGAGTTATATTATACGAAATTTTCAAACAATGAAGAAAGAATTACTGCAGAACAGTGCTCTTTTGCTAGTGTAGAGAAGATATAGCAATCATACAAAAATAGTTGGTCTTCCAAGTGTTATCTGTTAGGTATAGCGAAAATGAACAGTGGAAAATATTGCTTAAAACCCTACTAGAATAGATAGTTTGTATCACTTTTAATTAAGTAATAATACAATTCTTTACAAATTCGTTTGTTTAGCCCGTCGAGGAATTAGAAACGCTGGCAATCTGCTCCACCACCACCTAGTTCAGGGCCAAACCGATTTTGAAAAACCTAACTGAAGAGAAATTCTTAGCAGTATGTGGCTGGTCGCATAATTATTAGTAAATTGTGATACAAATGTGCTGTATTGGATATTACAGTCGAGGCGGTATTATCCGCGCGATCCGCAGGCGAGCGCGATAAGGTAGCCGAGAGTGTAATGATCAATGCACATGCGTTTCATACGACGTTTTTCTACACACTTGCGAGGGGGCTTTTGAGGGGGTGAATAATGATTTTTACGTTTACCCCTCTTACGGGACCAAGTTCAACAAGTTCTCTTATAATTTTATTTACCGATAGGTACTAAATTTTCCGATACCTACGTTATAGTGTGATACTTCGAACCACGATGGCACAGTGATGCCGATTCTCTTGTAAGTACACCGAACTAAACTAATCACTAAAAACCCGAACTAAACTTTTTACTAAGCTATGATGCCAAAAAAAATCTCTACATTTAAAAATTATTTTGACACAACTAAAATCGAATTTGACAATTACGACTCCACTTGGTAGGTATAAGTGTTTTTTTTTTGCATGAATTTGAAATTTTCACTTTTTGTATGACTATGAAAATGGCTTTATAAAGTGGGTCGAAATTATCATTATTTTTGCGATATATATCATGATCGCGATTAAAAATAGTCAGATTTAGTTAGAAAATCTGTAGGTATTTTAGGTGAAAAACGTCAAATTCAGAATAGCAAAATTGCCATTTTCACTAAACTAATAACTCAGTGCCAATTATATTAGATATTAAAATATAGATAAGTTGTGTCACTATATTCTATTTCAGAATGGGAAATCGTCGTTTGACAAGAATAAACAAAATTTTGTGATTTTTAGTCTAGTTTAGAGAATTTTGTGACAAGAGAATCGGCACCAATGTCTCACTGGTTGCGTTCTCGCCTCAGTCGCCCGGAGAGAAATAGGTTCCTGTTGTAAGCGTGCTAGCAACATGTTCATCGCCTACGACGCCGTCGCTCGGTGGAATCTCGCCAGTATTGTTATATTTTTTTGTGTACGTGTTGACTAGAACAGAAACGAGCGGCCGACTAGAAAGTGGACACTGCTGGCTACGGAACATAGCCGACTGCTCATGCGACTTGCCCCATGTTCTTCGGTGAAGAAGTTGTAGTAGGTACCTACATCTCGCAATCAAGCGATGTCAAAGCCTGGAAGACAGAGAGGGTAGTAAGTGTAGTGACTCCAAAAATGTGAAGTGTGCAATATCTCAAGTAACTCATAGGCCGGGGTGCTGTAGACTTATTTTACTTTGCTCATAGGCTCGCTTGCACCTCAAACTAAATGCATTGAACGCTAAATAGAATATAAAAATTATTATAATAAATAAGTATCTACCTATTTGTTATTAAAGCTAGCTACACATTTGTGGTTCATTTTGATAATCTCAAAAAAGATGAATACGTAACACATATTTATTAGAGTGTGTTTCATCAAATAGCTCCTTTGGGGGAATATTACTTTAAAAATAATGTTTCACACTTTAGAATGTTTAGCTTTAAAATTAATTGAATGAACTATAAAAATAATGGTTTCCACTTTAAACATGCTTAGCTTTAAAATTAATTGATGACTAGATAATTAGGCAATGGTGAAAACATTTTGCGGCAGATTGTATGATTCGTCATTTTGAACTTGGTGAAATAGGTTAGGTTAGAACTGTGATCAACCGCGCGCGAGCCGAGCGAGCGGTGCCGCGGCAGCTGCCGACGAGCGCTACTTCCAAGTTGCACGCAGATTTTTTTTCACCATTTTCTAATTATCTGGATTTTCCCAATATCCCTAGGGCATTCGCGAAAAGTCGAATAAGATCAATCAGAAACTAACTGTTTTCGGACCTGGTTTTCGACACAGTTATAGTGCAAAACATTATTTTTTAGTGTTAATATTAAATTATACTTAGATGTATTATTATATATTGTGCTGTGTCACTTTTTCGCACTAGGTAGTGCTTTTTACTTTTCAGTTTTTTTTTAGTTTCTAACCGTCGTCGTTTTTGTTTTAAATCATACGTGAGCGTACGACCCATAGAGACTAATAATATAACTCTATGGTACGACCCCCGTCAGGAACGAAGTTCCTTAGCAATAAAACTAATGACTGTCATTTGTGGATCTTTGACAGTCGTTACGGTTCGTCAGAAGCCCGAAAGTCTAACAATCAGTCTTACCAAGGGGTATCGTATTACCCAGCTACTGGGTTGTAGAGGTCAGATAGGCAGTCGCTCCATGTAAAATACTGGTATTCAGCTGCATCCGGTTAGACTGGAAGCCGACCCCAACGTAGTTGGGAAAAGGCTGGGCAGATTTGACTTTATTAAACGCGTTTTTAATTACCTTCTCTAGATTTTGATTTTGATCAATATAAGTACTTAAGTAGGTATTAATTTTATTTCCTCGCACAATGCCTAGGTATCCAAACGTTGTATGATACACGTACGTACCTAAGATGATTTCCGACTCGTGTCGGCTAATACCTACTCGCTCGCTTCTCTCGCTTGTGAATCTCACTCGTCGAAAATCACCTACTTTCCGCACTTATATTATATAATATTATAACTATTAAAGTGCTGATAAACATATCGCTCACTGAATGCAAAACGGCCACAATTCAGAAAAATCGGAAAATGTTTTTTTTTTTGCAAAAATGAGGTCTAAAGCGAGTAAGCTTTTTAGTCCATCATTTTCGCATAACTTTTCTCAAACCGGCTGACCGCCTTTTTTGCATTAAAGCATTTTAATAGCTAACTTCAATGCAAGGCAGCCATTTTCTGAGTTGCGACCCGAAACTCGACGTCAGTTGCGTGCAAAAAAGCCACAACCCAAAATAATACTGCAGTTCGTGTTCATAATTCTCTGCAAAAGTACTAGGTACCATATTTTGGAAAACGTCCGTTTTGCATTCAAACATCAAGTAAGTATAATCATAATTTGTAATACAACAGGGCCATTACTTGAAATGCGTCTGCATAGCATTCAAACAACGTGTAAGTTTTTATTTTTTTGTATATCTTACAACAGTGCCTTATTTGAAATGTGTTCGTTTTGCATGGAATTATGCATGGATTGATTTTAATTTTTTGAGGGCTGGGGTGGGAATTTCAGAAATGTGTCCGTTTTGTATGGAAATAATTTATGATTATGTTATATTTTTGTCTTATAAATATTTATGCTTGTGTTTTCGCTAACGCTAAATGAATTACTTTTTTTTGTTAAACTAGGTACACTAAAAAAATACTTCTCTAATAATAATTGGAGATAGAAGCACACTGCTGGAGGACTCAGGTCTAGGCTATCGGCTGAGGAGAGGTGGTCAGGTTATATCTCACCTCCTCTACATGGATGACCTAAAACTCTTTGCCCCCAACAATTTACAACTGATGGAGCTACTGAAAGTAACTGAAACTTTCAGTAGAGCCATCAGGATGGAATTTGGTGTGGACAAATGTGCGGTCATGCATGTAAAGCGAGGGGAGATTGTGGAATCCGCAGGAATCCAACTCTCGGATTCCATATACCTTAGAGCCCTCTCCGCATGCGAAACCTATAAGTATTTGGGTATGTCGGAAGCGTTAGGCATCAATGTTACTGACATGAAGCAATCGTTGAAGGAGCGCTTCTTTGGCCGCCTGAAGAAAGTGTTTAATAGTCTTCTATCAGGCGGAAACAAGGTGCGCGCCTTCAACGGTTGGGTCATGCCGGTTTTGATGTACTCTTTCGGCATACTCAAATGGACTCAGACCGAACTTGACGCCCTGGATAGGAGGGTCCGTACGCTGCTGACTGCATACCGAATGCATCACCCGCGGTCATCGGTAATGAGACTGTATATCCCGCGAAAGTGTGGAGGTCGAGGCTTTTTAAACGCTAAGACCCTCCACAATCGCGAGATATGCAGTCTCAGGGAATATTTCCTAGAAGCCGACGCGACGTGGGGATGCATCGAGATGTGGTCGCGGTGGACAAGGGCCTCACCCCGCTCTCCTTGGCGAAAAAGAACTGGCGCAAGCCTGTAGTGCTTGACACTAACGATCGCAGGAAAGTATGGCAGAGTAAGGAGCTTCACGGACGCTTTTTCCGGGCCCTACATGGACCCGATGTAGATCTACAAGCGTCCGTAGCCTGGCTGCGTTTCGGTGACCTCTTTGGGGAAACCGAAGGTTTTGTCTGTGCAATTATGGACGAAGTTATCATGACGAACAATTACCGGAGATTTATTGTGAAGGACGGAACGGTTGACATCTGTCGGGCATGCCACCGACCGGGAGAATCAATTCGACACATCATCTCCGGGTGTTCTCGTCTAGCTAACGGAGAGTACTTGCATAGACACAACTTGTAGCCAGGATTATCCATCAGCAACTTGCTCTAAAGTATAGCCTTGTGGAATCGGAAGTGCCGTACTACAGGTACGTGCCCGACCCAGTTCTCGAAAATGGAAATATCACATTGTACTGGGATCGATCCATCATCACTGACAGGACTATTGTTGCCAATAAGCCTGATATAGTGGTGGTGGATCGAACAGAGCGGCGCGCAATGATCATTGACATAACGGTCCCGCATGACGAGAACCTCGTGAAGGCCGAGAAAGATAAACAAATCAAGTATCTTGACTTGGCTCACGAGGTTGTCGACATGTGGGATGTGGACTCTGCGATCATTGTGCCGATAGTCGTATCAGCCAATGGCTTAATTGCCAAGAGTCTCGACCAACATCTACGGAGGCTCTCGTTAGGCAGCTGGATTAAGGGCTTGATTCAGAAAGCGGTACTTCTAGACACGGCCCGTATTGTTAGAAGGTTCCTCTCTCTGGAGCCCTGACCGCCGGTAGCTTGGACCCTGTTCCCGATATTGGTGGGCTACTATTTTTTATATTTTTAAATGTTTTTATATTTTTATATTCTAATATTTAAAAATGTAATTTATATGTAAATTTATGAAATAAAAGGAAAATTGGAGATAGGTACCTTATGTCCAGCAGTGGACTACGATTGGTTGATTGTGTTTTAGCCTGCCCGGGTTATAAATAATAAGTATTTATAACAAATCAGTGGGTCTTATTTTCGTGATAAACGTTTTGAATACCTGTTCAGGGTTGATGCAACAACTTCGTTTGTGGACTACCAGAAAGACTTCGATTCGATCGAAACATGGGCTGTACTGCAGTCTCTTCAACGGTGCCAGATCGACTATCGGTCTAACGAGGTGCTGAAGTGTCTGTACCTACGAAAACGCCACTATGTAATTCCGACTCCAGGACCACACCTCGAAACCTATCCTTCTACAGCGTGAGACATGGAGACGTTATCTCTCCAAAACTGTTCACCGCTGCACTGAAGGATGTCTTCAAGGTTCTGAACTGGAAAGGGCTAGGCATAAACATCAATGGCGCGTACATCACTAACCTTCGGCTTGCCGACGACATAGTTGTCATGGCTGCAGGAGGACCACATTACAATGCTCGATGACATTAGTAGAGCTTCCGAAAGAGTGGGTCTTAAAATGAACATGGACAAGACAAAGGTCATGTCAAATGCCCATGTAACACCCACTTTCCTGAAGATCGAAGACGCTTCACTCGACGTGGACGAGTATGTTTACCTAGGACAAATTGTCCAGTTAGGTAGGTCCAACGAGGTCAATCGTCGAACCCAACTGGGCAGAGCAGCGTTCGGGAAGCTACGCAATATCCTCTCGTCCCACATATCGCAGTGTCTCAAGACGAAAGTCTTTGACCAGTGCGTGTTGCCAGTGATTACTTATGGCACTGAAACGTGGCCTTGTTGAGAAGGCTAAAAGTCACCCAAAGGCAATGGAGTGTGCTTGGAATGGGCTATGCTTGGAGTTTCCCTACATGAACGAATCAGATGATGAAGAGATCAGCAGGAGAACGAAGGTAACCGACATAGCCCGAAGAATTGCCAAACATAAGTAGCAATGGGCAGGGCACATTGTTCGCAGAGCCAAAAGGTTCTGGAGTGGCGACTGCGTACCGGAAGAGATAGCGGAAGGCCTCCTACAAGTTGGACCGATGACTTTGTGAAAGCCGCAGG
The DNA here is from genome assembly GCA_948473465.1 of Lithophane ornitopus. Lineage (NCBI taxonomy): Eukaryota > Metazoa > Arthropoda > Insecta > Lepidoptera > Noctuidae > Lithophane > Lithophane ornitopus. The sequence goes on along the minus strand of OX419624.1, from coordinate 131,762 downwards.
AATTCGCTGGATGCGGGAAGCACATTCCGTAAACCTAATTATTTGCCACTAGCTGCGTCCCGCGGTTTCACCCGCGTAGAACTCGATCCCGTGGGAATATAGAGATAAAACTTATCCTATGTCCTATTCCAGGTCATGGTCTACCCGGCGCATAAATGAAAAATGGTGCAAAAACGGGAAAAAATATTCCTTTTTGAGAGCTTCCGTTGCGTGCGCTGCGTAAACGGTTAAGGTTACGCAAATATAATGTATGATGGAATAGTTAATCTTTAAAAGTTTAAAAAAAAGGCCGCGACAGCATATGTCTATGTTTTAAGATTGACTCACTATAACCTTTTTTTATGGTAATCAAATTTGTTCGAAATTAATGCAATATTTGCGACGGAGTTTTATCAACATAATATTAATTCTTATTTAAATAAATAGTTTTAACATCAAGTCTATCATCTATTTATGTAGCAGTAAAACACTTTTTAATTCATTCGATTCGGACATTTAATTTCGAAGTAATCACGAGTATAAAAATGCAATACGCGAACCGTTCGACGCCGCGCCGGCGCCACGTCGCCTCGACGTTTCCTACTCTATAGAGGAGAGGATGGGCACTGGGCACACGGGTAGACCATGACCTGGAATAGGACATAGGTTACGTTTTATCCCTATATTCCCACGGGATCGAGACCTACGCGGGTGAAACCGCGGGGCACAGCTCGTATCTAAATAAAAGCCTCCAGGCACAAAGGGCGTGCCCGCTTACATATAGCTATTTATAGCTGTAACTAGAAGTTATAAATGATAAACTAGGACCATAGACGTAAATTATATTAAAAGTTAATTACTGATAACAACAACAAAACCAAGATCAGCAAGACGACCAGTCACCACAAGCAGCACCCGTTCACGAGCATAACGCAAAGATCAGCCATTACCCCCCTCGCCATGTTTGAGGAAAGGAGGCAACCCGACCCCCGACGCTACCGCAAGCAGTGACATCTAAGGGAGCATGACGAACCTGCCGCCGGTTGCTCAGGCAAGAACAATAATGATCTATTGTCGAGGTCACTAGCTAACCACATATTGCAATACAACTCATATACAATACAATATTCACACTGGCAATACTCATGCATAAGAGTATTTTGGAACAATCAATTTTATCCTAACATGGAAATTAAAAAAGTCATTTTTTCAACCAAACTAAATGGTGGTGATGGGCCGACTATGGGGTTTGCCGATCTTTGACTAGCTATCGTAACTAAACTATTGGATATATTTGATTAAATTTTTTGTATGTGGACCGAGAACATCATTAGATATACGGAGTTTTATTTTTTGTCGTATTGTCGGCTCCACCTTGTAGAAAACATTGTAATGAGTGGATTATGTCAACAATAAATGAGATTAAAATACATTGACTATACAGTTAAATAAAATAATTTATATAAACTCATATAACCTGTCAGTAGGTAAGCTAATTCTGGAGAACATAAACATTGTCTTGAGTTAACCTTTGGTATCATGGCCGGAACGTGGATCTCGTTGAGAAACAATGGATTTTTAATTGTGTCTGTAATTACGGCATACGACGGGTTAATCACAGCGACCAACTATTCTTATCGTATAAGTAGTCGTTAATAGAATAGTACGCCTTTGAACAAAGGTTGCATTTACTTTAGCTTTAAACGTATTATGAGGCAAATCTAGCAAAGAAGAGGGTAGCTTGATATAAAATGTTATCTTGATAGGGTAGCTTGATATAATCCAGTTTAGCTGGTCGGAGACTGTGCGGTGGTAATTGGTTGAGGGTGCGTGAAGTGTGATGGTGTGCTATGTATAGTGAGCTTGGCTTTGTGTAGATTTATTCTGTTCACCACCTATTCCTGTTATCCGATCGTAGGTCATATTCCTAACCCAGTTTAGCTGGTCAAAGACTGGGCGGCGGTAATGGGTTGAGGGTGCGCTAAGTGTGATATGCTCTGTGTGAGCTTGGCTTTGGGCAGAATTTATTCTGTTGGTGCTGTGACTTTTGGATTGTGTTCCTAGTCAATGTCACTATGGTGTTGTCGTGACTTATGGTAGCTTGAAGGCTTATGAAAGTCATGATGGTGCTTGTTGAAAAATGTATCACGTTATTATTATCATTACTGTTTGAATTTTAATTTGAAGTTTATAAATGTTTACGACGACTATACTGTTCTTTGTTTGGTTTGGTTCATAAGTTATGCTCTGAACTGTAGAGACGTGATATTCTCTATTTGAGGTAGTTGGTAGGATAGCCGACCGGTTCCTACATGAAGGTTTGTCATTTTTGCAGGTGACAACATAAATGTTGCAGCACACGAGGACGTGTGATAGTCAGGATAGCGGTGTCGTGGCGCGAGACGATGGTGTCAACTCACACCTCGTCCAGTTTCTTATCAGCGTCAGTCACACCTCGTCTCACTGTGCTCTTTGTTAGCGCGCAGAGCTTCTTGATATTAAATAATGAATTATTGTCTCCGATAAGAAAGGCGACGACGTGAACCTTCATTGCGTCGAACGTGGCCGGGGGTCGGCTTGGTTTCCCGTGAGAACATTTTAAGACGATATGAGTTTCGCATCAGAGGAGCCTGGATCAGGCAGTCAGTTCCATTCAGACCATGAGACTGAGTGCGACCCGCGGACTCGTTGCGTCCTTCTAATTCATTTAGACTTTTCTAGTTAGAGTGATTATACGCGTTTCCTTTGCCTACGAAGTAGACAGATAGTTAGGTACATAATGAACAATTTAATTGATAATTGCCCTTCTGACAATGATTGTGAGCCCGAGTCCCGTCCCGGCCGCTCCGACATATATAAGATGTTGGCGAAGATGAACTGTGATGCCACCGTGAGAATACCAATATCTTAAAAAAAATTCTCAGAGAAACTCTGGCACCTAGCTGGTAAATTGCTCGAACAGCTCGCTGCTCTACAGCAGAATACTGACATAACGCTATGAAAATAACTAAAATAGACTAACCGAGCAGTATCAACGTCAGTGTATTGTCTTACTTTCCTGACGGCGTAAGCGGCCGAATTGAGCCTCCCCGCTAGGCTCGATAAATGTGGACCCCATTGAAGTTTGGCATCTACTGTTATCCCCAGAAAAACTGCCGAGTTTACAGTTTCAAGCACCTCTTTATCTAAGATGATGTTGGGTTCTAGATTTCTAACATTCGGTAAGGCGAACAATACATATTTCGTTTTCTTGGCATTGAGAACTAGGTTATTTGTTGTAAACTAATCCGTAACCATTGAAAGTGCACTGTTTACATCGTCAAAATCTTGCCTATTCCTATCTACTTTAAAAATAAGAGAGGTATCATCTGCAAACAGTACAACTTCACAGACACCCTATAAATAGAATGGTAAGTCATTAATATTCACTAAGAACAAGAATGGACTCAGTATGGAGCCTTGAGGTACACCTAACTGAACTGGTAGCCCTGAAGATTTCACACCATTAACATCTACACATTGGAACCTATTCTATAAATAAGAATTTATAACGTTGAGCGCTTCGTTTTGCACACCGTAATGACGTAGTTTACGCAAAAGCGTGTCATGGTGCACGCAATCAAAGGCTTTGGAGAGATCACAGAAAACTCCAATAGCATTTTGCGAGTTCTCCCATGCGTTAAATATGTGTTTCAGCAGAGCAACACCCGCATCTGTAGTCGAACGACTTTTGTAAAGCCATATATTGTTCATTATGAAGGAGGCTATTTAAATTAAAATGTCTTAGCAATTGCTAAGACATTTTAATTTAAATAAGCAATTCTCAAGCAGTTGCTTGAGGATTAACTTTTCAAATATTTTGCTAAATCCAGGTAAGATAGAAATAGGTCTGAAATTGCCAACGTCATTTTTATTACCTGATTTAAATACTGACTTTACTACTCTTCATGAGGTCAGAAAAAGTTCCTAGATGAAAACATTTATTAAAAGTAACAGCTAGATAGGGGGCTACGATGTCTATTATATTACTTAAAAGTTTAATGGAGTTGCCCCAGTAATCACCAGTGTTTTAATTTTAAGACTTGAGTGTGTTAAAAACATTAACTACATCACTAGGTGTTACATGTTCGAAGCTCGTGTTCGTGTTACATGTTAAAGTGCTCATTATATACATCCCGTTCCTTTGCGGTAATTTTGGCTCCACAGTTAAATTAAAAAAACGGACCTATTCGGTAGGTAGCGCCGGCGCCGGCCGCGGCGTATTGGTCCTACAACAGTGGAGCCAACATTACGGCAAAGGAACGAGGTGTACTATTTGATGAAATGCACTTTAAAATATTAAAACATGTCACCGTTTTAACTGTTAACTTCAAATGTTTGGCAGAAACAAAGATAAAATAGGTACATTTAATTAAGGTGCCATTCCGAAACCGACCGCAAACCACAGCGATAAAACCGGCCAATCGCAATGATAGAACGCAGCGATTCTACGGCGGGGTAGGTAAATTGCGTAACACTCTTAATCGCATTTGCTTTCATTTTGACTGTTCAGCCACGTTCATTGCGTTATTTACGTTGTTGAGCAGACGAATATTAAACCTATGAAGCAATGGATTAGAAATAGAAAACTCTTGGATTATGATCGAAACTGTGTTACGTAATATGCTGGTTAAACGCTGCCTTAGTAAGTCATGCGTCATTGCTGCACGCTGTTGTGTTTTTCTGTAATTTGCCGCCGTGGTCTGCAGTGATCCTCAATTTTCTGTAGGTTGGGCAGAACCAAAACGATGTTTTAAATTATTTTAACGCTAAAAGCGTTTAGTGATTTGTGCAAGCGGCCATTAGTATTTACAACATCACGCCTGTGAGGATATAGTAAAAGTACTCTGTGCTGTGATGTGTCAATGTGTGTGTACAGAAAGGTTCCTATGCGCTTCGGCAATCATCGCTTACCTTTCGAAAGGAACGCGCGATGATGAGATCTACCTAAAGAGCTGTTACAACCAAGGAATCACTTTTTTTTTTATCTTGGTTACTTCCAGATTAAGAACTTTTAGGGGTATGAGGAACAGGGTGTAAAGTTCACTCATACTCCATAGAAAAGGGAGGATCCTCCAACCAGACGGGTGTTGTGTCTGGCGGGCAACTGCCCAACGATTGATGTTGGGTTCGCGTATATATGTCCACTGCACGGTAAACTTTAATTGCGCGATGCAGGATTTATGTGGCGTCTGTGTGACGTCAGGTCTTTGATGCGTAGTTCGCATGTGGTGATGTAGATACCGCCACAAACTCGATGCAATACCAAAAAAAGAAGTGCCACGGAACGAAGTTCTCGTACTGATACTCGCACGCACACACACTCGTTTAAAATAGAAAGAGAGAGAAAGGCATGACGCTTTTTCGGATGACGATTTCTACCAGTCAACAAGCCGCGTTAAGGCGAAAGCGTCACGGTAGCCCGTGAAATTCAATTTACAGGTCAGTATCAGGTTGCTTATTGATCTAAATATGATTCGCGGTCGTATCAAATATTTCTTAGAATTTTATGTAAGTATGTTACCCACGCGTCGGCATCGGCAGTAAACAAGAGGCTACCAATGTAAAATTTTGGTCGGTGGGGAGATTGCCAGTTTAGACGACATACCGCGGTGCTACGTGCCCGCCTGGGGTCGGCTCATTCTCAAAATCACAGCAGAGTAGAGTCCCGTGTCACGGTGTCCAAAAGCGTAACGCAGCGTGTCTACTAGTTTCGTGTGTGGCTACATAATATCTACATTATCTTAACTAGATATATACAGTGCGGAGGCGGGCCCCGGGCCCCCGGCGCCCCGCCGCGTTAGTGCGGCCGCGCGCCGGGCGCCGCCGCGCGCTACACGAAGTCCCGGCGCCGCTGCGACGCGCTGGCGCCGGGGCTGGCAGGGCCGGCGGGGGCCTCGCTCGGCGTCGTGGCGGGCGGCGTGGGCGCGGCGCCCTTGCTCCGCGCCTGCCGGACACGCGAGTGTTAGCGACGGGAACGAGTCGTACCGGTAGTCGCAGATACGGTGTCACTCGTCACCTTGGAGCGCCGCTTGCGAGCGGTGCCGGCGTCGCGCGGCGCATCGGCCTCGGGCGCGGGGCCGGGCGCGAGTCCGGGCGCGGGCGCGGGGGCGGCTCCGGGCGCGGCCAGCGCGGCCGCCGCCGCACCCGCCGCGCCCTCCGCCAGCGGGTCTGCGCCCAGCCGCGACGCCAACATGGTCAGCAGGTCTTCCACACGACCCAGCTGAAACCGTACAGCCGGTTAATAATACACATACCTGACTTATCTGCCTTGTGCGTAGTTTCTGAGGTCCGTGTTAAAATCTATAACACACAGCTGTCTAATTGACCGAGCGAGCGAAGCGTCTCTACTTCAAGTCTGGCCAAAGGAGGATGGGCCCCTGTTTATGGAGTCTGCTCTAAAGCCCAATAAAAATAAGATATATACCAATGGAAAGAGCTTTTCAAGGAGAACCTTTCCTACTAACACGACTTTTGCCAATTGTTAATCAGTTCGGAGTGAATGACATAAATGGGTGCGAATACTTGGGCATCGACATATACATCAATGGCTTTAGCTTTCGAACCTGGTGGACCCTTTGCTACTAACACGACTTTTGCCAATTGTTAGTCAGTTTGGAGTTAACGACCGACATAAGTTTTACTACTGGGGCACCGAAGTTAAGGAATGTTCTAGAGTATTGCTGTAATAAGGTCGCAAACGCTCAATTGTTGTGCTCATTACTGGTATTTGGGATGGGCAAGGTATCAGGATAACCTTTTTTACCAGCACTTAAATCATGTTTTTGTAGAGGAATAAAGACAAGCTGTTGTATTTTTTTTATTAGACTAATCTGATGTTATTTATATAATTTCATAATGAACTTATTACACTAAGACGAACCACTGACCACACTTTCTACAGATTAAGGTTCGCTCATCAATATTTACACATGCTTGATATTAATTTGACGTCTTCAACTAGTACCTAGATTTATAATCTATAGATACTAAATCAATGCACCCTCAATGTAGACGTTTGGTGTCCTGTTGCTGCTACGGCCGGAGCAGTGCGGTGGTGATGTGTGTGATGATCCAATAAACAATTTAGTTCTTGAGTCCAATACTAGATAGCGATACTAGTCTCGACACAGTTGATATTATCGCATATTAGACGATTGACAAGTGACGGTGGAAGGAAAATTATTATTGAGACCGGAGAAATGTCAATTGGTGAAAGAATAAGTTGAACTAACGGTTGCTCCGCAATGAATTTCTGGAAATCACTTGAAAACTCTTTGTAATTGTTCGGAACTGATACAGATTAATCATATATACGTCCAAGATTGTGAATTTGTGTGTGAATAGCGGCAGTAACGGGGTGAGTGTTGCGTCTACTTTACGAAATGTAGGATAGATGATTGGAGATGTTTTGCAAGGCTGACGGTTATCATTTTGTCCTCAGCTTGCGGAAACGCCCTTAACGTACGGACACAAAGGTCCGGCCTCTATTGAAAGGGCATCGTAGTGATTCGCTACTGAACGAAATATTTGCCACGTTATACAAGTAACCGCTTGGTCTTGGGGCACAGCACCGGGTCAGGAATATCGGGTCGTGGGTTCGATTGAGCCAGAGGAATTTACTTCTTATTCTTGTTTTGCATTGATCATTCTGCTCAATGACCACGGGATATGAATCTTTATTTAATTTTGTTTTCCGGTGTTATTATTAAGTTTTGGTATTTAAGTTGCAAATTGAAATTAGAATGAGTAATCATTAAAACTGTGTTTAAAAGTTTTAATGATTACTAGCCTATGTTTTTCCTTCATTACCAGTTAAATTGGAACCCCGGTCATCACAACTGATATTTTCGTTTCGAAATGTTTTAGATAAGCGGGGTTTTAGAAATATGATAAGTATATCAATCTACTCCTGGTAATGTATTCTCAACATTGGAAAATATTTTGAAACCTAATATTTTTTTTTTGTACCGATTAATTTATGGTTCTCGCCTTGATTCTTTTTTGACATAAGTATAAGAAAATGCGCGCAGTGGAAGCGTGCTGGGCCCATAACCCAGAGGTCCGTGGATCGTAACCACGCTCTGCTACCATGTTAGTAAAAGGCACGGAAAAAGGGCAAAGCCTACTCTTTATTTTACCAACGATCCACACACGTATTTTTCTCATAGGTTTTTTTTTTTTTTTTTAATGGCTTCGCTCGGTTTGTTTAGTAGTTATGGTAGAAAATATAGTAGAAACAAAGGTAGAGAAACAAAAATATTATTAAAAAACGGGATTTAGGTTAGGAAGGTATTTAGGATCAGTATATTTATAAAGGATAAGGATAATAATGAATAATGAACATATTATAATGATGAAAAATTACAGCTTAATATTATTTAAAATGATGAATGAGACTATACATTTATATACAGGAAAGCTATTTGTGCAGAGTAATGAAAGAATAGAGGTAGGAAAAGGAATACGGAGAGACAACAGGTTACTGACAAAGGAAGAACGGTCGTATAGAGGACAGGGGAAAAAAATGTTATCTAAGTCGCCTACATCCGTGCCACACAAGCAAATGGGGTCGTCGATGATATGAAGTTTGGCAAGATGGGCTGGAGAGCAAACATGTCCCAATCTCATTCGTATTAGAATGGAGGTCTCCATCTTGCCAAACTTTGCCCTGCCAAACCACGGTTTTTCCGGAACGTCTGTTTGAATGAATGAAAAATAGCGTCCCTTCGATTTGCTTGCAATATTCCAAGCTACCTTCCAAGTTTCCCGCAGAAAAGTCTTTGGTAATGACACGAGGTCAGTGGTAAAATTTGTATAAGGAACCATGTCTCCACATTGCACCGCATCGCCGGCAAGGGTATCGGCCACTTCATTGCCATGGATTCCAGCATGGGCCGGACACCACACAAATTGCAGAGAATTACCCTCAGAGATGGTCCTGCACGTGTTAGTTTCAAATCTACATAATTAGTATATAACTATGTATTTCATATTGGCATGTAAAGCTGTGTATAATAATAATTCATTATTTTTAAATTCAAACGTGTAAACAATATCGTCGGTAGTTTGATAAAATTAAGTAGGTCAAGCTTGTTTGTCACCGCCTATAAAAAGGAATGTTCCGACCGGCATTAGTCACTTTTGATCGAGACGTTGACTGGTACGGAGCTCTCTGAGGTATAAGCGGCAACGGAATTATAAGATAAGTTTATTGTAATTGCTATTACTATGTAGAATGTTATTAAAATGTTTTTGTTAAATTATTATGTCGGTGTAATAAATGTTAAAATTGTGTATTATGAAATTATTGCATAAATCGAGTAAATATACATAATATAGTTGTTATTCAATAAATATTGCCCCATCAAATATTTCTTTCGTTTTTGTTTTACAATATCATAATGTTAACTAATAAATACCATTTATTAAAATTAGCCTTTCTCTTCATTTCTATTACACGCAAATTCTCTTATTAAATAAATGATAGGGAACTGGGATTTGTGTTCGAAAGGGGATTTACTAATGGCTAAAAGAGCACTTTGAGAGTCGGTAAAAATTATAGTTTTTTTTTACTTTTAAACTCGAGTATATTCTATGGCTTTTAAAATGCCGAAACATTCCCCCGTAAAAATAGATGTCTCAGGAGGCAGTTTTATTTTTTGTACGATGTTGTATTGAGTATGGTATGTACCTTTACCAACACAACCCGTCGGAGAAAGTTTGGAAGCATCCGTAAATATATGGTGGTACTCTTTGTGTTCAGCCAGAAAATGATTAAAACTTAAAAGGCAATCGGGATCTGATTTACTTACAATATATTTAATAATGGGACTGAATTGTAAACTCTCATAACTACTGCTAAATATGGGAAGTTTATTGGAACGGTGAATAGGAGAAGAAAGTGACAGGATTTTTTTTATAGCTTACAACTAAACAGGGGGCACGTTTATGGGACCAATAATCGGAAGATTCAATCTGCAACACTAAAGAGTCCAGTATAGGTATGAGAGGATGAGTTGAGAAATGAAGAATTCGGAAAAATATTTGTCAGATAGGAATTGTCTTCTAAGATATAAAGGAGCTTCCCCGCACTCAACTTGAAGTGCATTAATTCATGGCACCCAAAATAATTCGTAATGCTTTAGATTGGATGCGATCCAACTTTTTAAAAGCCATAACACTACCAGGTTCTAGCACAAACAAGCCATAATCCAGAGTGCTTCTGATTATTGCGTTGTAGATAAGTTTCAAAGAAAAGGGATGTGCACCCCACCACACGCCAGGTAGGCAGCAGCAAGCCAATTCATTGGCTAAAGAATCAGGAATAGGCGAAGGAGTGTTATAAATGGACCTAAATCTACGAATGTTACGCCAGACTATTGTAGGGTGCGTATTAGGTGAAATTGATGAGCAAAACTTACGCCAGGATTCAAATTTTTTCTTCTTAAACAGTTTATTCAAAATTAATATCAGACATATCAAGGATATAATTGTATTCAGCCTCTTTACGTTTGTTTATCAATTCTGTGCACTCCAAGTCCCACCACGGAGGCGAGGGAATTGTGTTAATATTATTATTTTTAGCAGGGAACGCTTCATCTGCCGCTGCGATTAATATGCGTGCTAAAGCTTCAGCACAACTATTCTCATTACCATCAGAAATAACAGGCAAAGAGCATAGCTTTCTGTCAACAATGTTACTAAACTTGTCCTAGTCATTATTATTTCTTTTAGGTAGTTTATGTCTTAAGTTTGATCTCCTTATTAGTGTATTTGGTTTGGAAAGAGGATAAGAAATAACTATTGGAAAATGGTCACTACCACAAGTAGAGGTTAGAGTATGCCAAGTTAATGAAGAGGCTAAGTTTGGAGAGCATATAGAAAGGTCGATTGCGCTTTGGTTCTGGTTGGGATCTGAACGACGTGTGGCAGCTCCAGAGTTCAAGATGCATAAGTTATGTACGTCTATTATGTCTAGTAACTCATCGCCATAACAATTAGAGCTTGAAGAACCCCATGATTGGTGATGGCAATTAAAGTCCCCCAATATTAAGACAGGCTTTGGAAGAAAAGAAAAGAGATTATTTATCTCTTGAAGAACAGAAGAAGAAGGGTGAGGAATGTAAATAGAAACAAGACAAGTATTATGCATTTTAATAGCTACAATTGAAATTTCCTCACTATGAGGAGGTAATGTAATGACAGAGAAAGGGATAGAATTCTTAATAAGTATAGCTACTCCACCATACCCATCAGACCTATCCTCTCTAATGGTTAAATAACCATTAACTTTAAAAATATGATGATATTTTAGCCATGTCTCTGCTAAGGCAAAGGCAAATGGCTCATATTTGTTTATAAGATAAATAACATCACTCTTTTTGCTTACTAGACTGCGGCAGTTACACTGGATTATTTTGGATGTGTTGTCCATTATGAATGGATTGAGAAGAAAGAATGAGTTGGGCAGCGTTGGACGGTGAGATGTTGAATTGAGATAGAAGATTGAGTAAAGCGGAAATAAAATTGTTTATGGAAAAAATTGAGTCCTTTTTTTCATTGGATGGATTATTAGAGAAAGCACAACCATTTGAAGGTTCGGGAATGTTGAAATCATTAATAATTGAATTGTGAACCTCTTTATTATAACCTTGTACCGGTTTGGGAGGGAAGCGTGGTTTCAGGAAGTGGTTTCAGTCTTTCTATAGCTACTTGAAGCGGGGAATCTATTAGATGAAGAGATAGATGGAGTAACAGAAAAGTTTTTTGAAGGAGAAGATAAAAGAGTATCAGCATATGATTTAGTAAGTGGGGGATATAGTTTTGCAGCTTCAGCATATGATACTGAGCTTTGTGCCATGTAAGTTTTAATTAGTTTTTGTCTAGAAAATTCAGGGCAAGACTTATTGGTAGCATAGTGCAAGCCAGAGCAAAGGCAGCAAGATGCACATTCCTGATCTCTCTCACAACTGTCCCCAGTGTGGCCATGGCCACATTTAAAACATCGAGGTTTGGACCTGCACTGAATTTTTGTGTGACCAAAACGACAGCAATTAAAACATTGTACAGTAGGGAAAATATATAAATCAACCGGTAAAGCATTTTAGCACATAAAAATTATTTTCGGAAGAACCTGCCCATCAAAAGTAACAACTATGGATTGGGATGGTTTCCAGGTGGTGGCACAATGGTTTTAAAATTGTGGCGTCGGACTTTCAAAATTGGACCACAACCAATTGGTACTGATATATTGTCAGTATCTTCCTCCGGAGACCATTTTGCAGGAACACCACGCACTTACTCTGTCTGTGGAGTGGCAAAACTGATTAGCATTTGTGAAGAATATGCAAAAGAACATGGTTTGCTGTATAATACGAGCAAGAGTGAATGCATGGTCTTTCAGGCCAGGGGGAGTCCAAAGTACTTACCAGCAATTAAGCTCAACGGACGCCCACTTAAAAGAGTTGACATGTTTAAATATCTTGGACATTTATTAACCTCTGACCTGAAAGATGATGCAGACATCGAAAGGGAACGTAGGGCGCTGTCTGTTCGTGCAAATATGATCGCCCGCAGATTTGCTCGGTGCTCGAGGGACGTCAAAATAGCCCTGTTTAGGGCATTCTGTACGTCCTTTTATACTGGCAGTCTGTGGTTGGATTACACGCAGAAACAGTACGGAGCCCTACATGTCCAGTATAACAATGCGTTCAGGGTGCTCTTGAGGCTGCCTCGCTTCTGTAGCGCGTCGGGGATGTTTGCCGAAGCTCGTGTGGATTGTTTCCACACAATCATGCGCAAACGGTGCACATCCCTGGTGCGTAGGATGCGGGGCAGCCGCAACAGTATCCTGAGCGCGTTTTCTGAACGTTTTGACTGTCAGTACGTGAACCACTGCTGTATGGTTCACGTAAAGACTAATGTTATAATTTTATTTTAAATCGTAAATCCAATTTAAATTTTCAAATGCCTATTTAATTTTGTAATATTTATTTTGTGATTTTTGTGCCTACTAACATAGTTTATAAGTTTCAATTGTTACTAACCATTATGGATAATGATCCATAATGGTTAGTAACAATTGAAACGTTTTCTGACAAATAAATAAATAATAATAATAATAATAATTAACCCATTCGAGTTACATTAAAAGTAGGTATAAAAGCTTTATAATTATATTTTTCTAGGCTACTATGGGAAATAAAAGAATTTGCGTCCAGGAAATTGGAAAAGGATAAAGAAATTTTATTGCGCCCAATTTTTTTGACGCTACCGTTAATTATGTTTTGGAATGCGTTATGTTTTAAGAACTTGCCAAATGTTATTGGGTGCAAGGTAGTTCCATCATCTGGTGAAATTATATTTTTCGTTAATTATGTTTTGGAATGCGTTATGTTTTAAGAACTTGCCAAATGTTATTGGGTGCAAGGTAGTTCCATCATCTGGTGAAATTATATTTTTTTGTATATGTATTACAAAAGGCGCGCTGTCGGTTTTGTCATAAGTGTTAACAACAAGCATTTGTCTCCAGTGCAGAAACTGCATTATTTAAAAAGTAATGTGTCAGATGAACCGGAATGTTTGTTACGTAATTTTACAACCACGGATGCTAATTACGACGTAGCTTGGAAACAATTAGTTAGACGTTATGATAACAAGCGATTTAATTGTAATACACTTATAAGAAACTTAGTCACACAAAAACGAATTGCAACCGAATCTGCTAGTGCTATTAGACTTTTATTAGATACAACATCAACTTCTTTACAATCTTTGCGTAATATGGGGATCAATATTGATAACTGGGACTTGTTTTTAATTATTTAGTGGTTTCTAAATTAGATCCTGAATCGATGAAGCAGTGGGAATATCAACTAGGTGTAGTTAATGACGACTTACCTTCGTGGGTTCAACTATCCGAGTTCTTAGAATCACGGTTTAGGTAGTTGGAAATGAAGGACACAAACAAGGTACGTACACCACTTATGTCTACTAATTCAAAGTCAAAGTCAAAGTAAAAAAAAGTCTTTTCATGGGTCTATAGACAATAATAAAGGTAATTCCAATGCTAATAAGTGTGTCAAGTGTAAAGGTGAACACTTCTTATACCAGTGCAAAGAATTTAGTCAACTTAGTGTAAAAGATAGGCAAGATTTCATTCAAAGAAGTAACTTATGCTTTAATTGTTTCTCTCCATCTCATCCAGTTATGAAATGTCGGAATTCAGTGAGTTGTAAGCGGTGTGGAAGGAGGCACCATTCATTACTTCATATTGAGAAAGAGGTGATCAGCACAGCAAAGAGTGAGGATGTTCTGGTGCAGAATGAGTCAGAAAAAACCGTGAGTGCTATTTCAACTAATTTCTCGAGTAGGGGATTAGAACCGAGTCAAGTTTTGTTAGCCACTGTGTCTGTGTGGGCATACAATGAGCACGGTTACAAACAAAAATTTAGGGGATTATTAGATCAAGGATCGCAAGCGTCTTTTATCAGCGAGTCAGTTGTACAATTACTTGGACTTTCACGAAAACATGTCAGTAGCACGGTAACTGGAATAGGTGACGGTGACCACACAAGCGTTAAGCACATGGTTTCTCTTCGAGTGGGTTCGCGTTGTAGCCCAGAGGTTTCAATACAAGTAAATGCTTATGTTTTGCGATCTGTAACATCATTTCTGCCTTCAACCGAGTTTTTTTATTTTTTTATGTTAGCCTAAACTGTCCCACTGCTGAGCAAAGGCCTCCCCCAAATCTTTCCAAACATCCTTTTTCAGGGCCATCTCGATCCAATCCTTACGGTACGCGTCTAGATCGTCTCGCCATCTCTTCCTGGGCCGGCCTCGGCGGCGCCGTCCATCTTCAGGCACCCACCGCGTGCAGACTGTTGCCCAGCGGTCGCTATGCATGCGGCTGACATGACCTGCCCAGTCCCATTTTAGCTTGGCAGCCTTTTTGCCTACGTCTAGAATCCCCGTTTTGGAGCGCAACGTGGTGTTTCGTATTCTGTCAGTTCGGCTTACGCCCAGAATGCTGCGCTCCATTGCTCTTTGGCAAACCCCAAAGCGGAACTTTTGCGACTCGGTGAGCGACCAGGTCTGGGCACCGTAGGTTAGGATGGGCAGAATACACATATCGATGAGTTTTCGCTTCAGGGAGATTGGTAGATCGCCCTTCATTAGCGTCTTCATGGACCAGTAGCTTTTCCAGGCATTTTCGATACGGCGATCGATTTCCTTTTCTTGCCTGTTCTCGAAAGAAACTAGCTGGCCCAAGTAGATGTACTCATCGACATAATGTATGTCCTGCCCATCTACCGCGACCCTACGCTTGGTGCTGTTGGTCATGGCTTTGGTTTTAGACCGATTCATCGCGAGTCCAACCTTGAGGCTTGCCGTGCTTCGGTCTTGAAGCATAGTCTGTAGTTCCAGAGCTGTGTTGGCAAAAAGGACTATGTCGTCGGCAAATCCGAGGTTTGTCAACCTCCTGCTACCGACTTCAATGCCCTTGGTTATCCATGAGGCTGCCAGTCTTCTAAATATCTCCTCTAGAGTGCTTGTGAATAATTTTGGAGAGAGCGGGTCACCCTGCTTAACACCCTTTTGTATCTTAAACGCAGGTCCTGTAGTATTCAGTGTGATGTCTGCGGTGCTGTTGTGGTATATATTTCTTAAGAGGTCTATATATTGCTGTTCCAGTTCTTGGTTTTCTAATGATTTGAATATTTCGGAGTGTTTGATGCTGTCGAAGGCCTTCGTATAATCTACGAAAGCTAAGTATAGTGGTTTATTATATTCTGAATATTTTTCTAGTAGCTGGTTCAAGGTCTGTAGGTGGTCTGTTGTTGAGAAGCTAGAGCGAAATCCGGCTTGTTCTGGTGGCTGATGTTTATCCAGTTTCCCGTCTATGTGATTATGTATTACCTTAATAAAAGTTTTGTAAATGTGAGATGTTAAGCTGATTGGACGGTAATTTCCGATATCACTTTTGTCGCCTTTTTTATGCAGAAGAATTATATTTGAATGGCACATTGTTTTTGGAACTTTTCGCGATTGTAGGATGGTGTTAAACAGATTCGCAAGGTGGGGCAACAAGGTGGTAGAGCCGATTTTGAGCGCTTCAGTAGTAATTCCATCTTCACCAGGACTTCTATCATAGCGCATTGTAGTAAGTGCTTTGAGCACTTCATAACCGTTTATTGGGGGAATGGAATCTGAAGGATTGTATTCGGTATTGACATCGGGTGGTGAGTGATCGGAATATAATAATCTATAGTAATGGGTCGCTATTTCCATGATTTTGTCTCTACTGTAATATTTTATGCCATCATTATCTACCAAGCTGTTAATCCAACTTTTTCCTTTTGTGACTCCTTGTTTTAAAACTCTCAGGGATGTATGATTTTCTAAGGCTGTTTTAACCAAATGTGTATTAATATTTCTCAAATCTTTCCTAATGCTCCTTTTAACTTCTTTATCTATTGTTCTGTATTCTGTTGTTCCTATTACTTTATTAGTTCGTTTTTCTATCAAATTAATAGTATGAGCTGTTAGTTTATTTTTATTTCTGGGTTTGTTTTTTATGGCTTTACAAGTACTGCTTATCCCCGTCACTAATGCATTATATTGTTCTTCTGCGTCTGTTTCATCAACTTTCAGTTGTTCAAAATAATTTGATAATTCCAGGTTGTAATTTTCGGAATTGTTAATAATTGTTTCTTTAGAAAGTCTTTTGATTTGTTTCGTAAACAATTTGGCTCGGTGAATTTTAAAGTCTAGTTTGTATTTTGCACGGATTGGTCTATGGTCTGAGCTGTATTTGAATCTATTCATGACGCTAATATTTTTAATAATATGACTGTCTGATGATAAAACGTAGTCGATTTCATTGCGCGTAAATCCGTCAGGTGACATCCAAGTCCATCGTCGTTGTGGTTTCTTCGAGAAGAAACTTTTGGCTATGTGCATGCTTTGTCCAAAGGCGAATTGGGTGAGACGAGCACCTCGCTCGTTGCGGTCCCCTAATCCAAAACAACCGACCGTATCCCCACTATCCAATTCTTGCCTTCGTCCCACTTTTGCATTAAAGTCACCAATTACCATGTTCCAAGTGCCCCTATTTTCGTCGCAAGCTCTATTAACAAGATCGTAAAAATCTTCTACGTCTTCGTCGGAATGTGTAGATGTCGGTGCATATACTTGTACGAGAGTTAGCGTTTTGTTAGTTGTTAGTCGGAACTTGAGCACAGCTACACGTTCGGAGTAGCCCACGAATTTTATGATATTATCCTTCCACTTCTTTGCCACCATGAACCCCACTCCATGTTGTCCACTGGTTTCGCAACCGAGTTACGCACACAAAATTAGTTTCAGTTGGATAAATTATCGCTAACCGATCCAAGTTACGCCACACCAGGGAAAATTGATATTCTTCTTGGAGCAGAAGTTTATAGTGAGATTTTATTGAATGGTATTATACGTCACAATAAAATATTGGCACAAAACACTACCTTTGGTTGGGTATTATCAGGGAGGGTGTCAAGAGATTTAACTTCAGCTGATGGAAGACTGATCAACATGCATTTACACTTAAATGGAGAAGAGCTTCTTTAGAAATTCTGGGAAATGGAAAATGAGCCAGAAGAAAATGACAATAACAGAACAACGATGTGAAGAATATTATGAAAAGACAACTAAACGAGACGAAGAAGGGAGATTCATTGTTAGACTACCATTTGAAAGAGAAGATCCAGAATGTCAATATGGAAAATCAGTGCTTATAGCAACAAGAAGATGGGAGTTTTTAGAGAAGAGACTACAGAGGAATCCTACTTTACGTACGGAATATAACAAAGTTTTACAGGAATATATTGAGATGAGTCACATGATACCTGTAGAAAAAGCCGAAGTGGGCAATCCCAAAGCAGTTTATCTTCCACATCATGCCGTAGTGAGAGAGGATAGGGACACCACGAAAGTACGTGTAGTTGTAGGAGTTAACAACTTTTCACTAAATGACAATCTCATGGTTGGTCCTAAGTTACAACAAGACTTGAGGCACATCCTGATAAGGTGGAGAAGTCACAGGATTTGTATAGTTTCAGATATTGTCAAGATGTTCAGGATGGTGAAAGTAAATAGTGAGGATACAGATTTCCAGAGAATTTTATGGAGACAAAGAACAGATGAGCCGTTAAGACATTTTAAAATGCTGCGAGTGACATTCGGTACTGCGTGCGCTCCTTATTTGGCAGTTAAAACCCTTCAAAGGTTGGCCGACGATCATAAGGCACAGTTTCCTGTATCCTCTACTATAACCCATAGAGATTTCTACATGGATGACCTCCTCACAGGTTGTGACACTCTGGAAGAAGCCATTCACATTTTTATGGAGATAAACAAATTGATGAATTGTGGTGGATTCGAACTGAAAAAATGGAGTAGCAATAATCAAAACTTTTTGACACACATAGAAGGAGACAATCATACTAGCAATAATTTAATGAGAATTAAAACATCTACGGTCATGAAAGTGCTTGGTTTGGTATGGCATAGAGAAATGAATTCTTTTCAGTATACATTTGATTTACCAGAATCAAAAGAACCAATTACTAAACGGCAAGTATTATCGGATGTGGCCCGGCTGTACGACCCGTTGGGATGGATTGCCCCCGTGGTAATCACTGCGAAAATATTTATTCAAAGTCTGTGGAAGTCGAAGCATGATTGGGATGATGTACTGACTTCAGATTTAATTGATGAATGGCTGCAGTTTAGAACGAGTTTAGAACATTTAAGAAAAATAAACATACCACGGTGGTATAATTTCAGTCCAGGGTCAAAAGTCGAGTTGCATGCCTTTGCTGATGCTTCAAAAGTAGCTTATGGTTCTGCTGTTTACATTCGTGTCATTAACCAAGACGACGAAATTAGCGTGAGTTTAGTATCAGCAAAAAGCAAAGTTTCCCCTATTGAGAAGGACGTATCTATACCGAGACTGGAACTGTGCGGTGCGGTTCTAGCAGCAAAGCTGATATTTGAGGTAGCACAAATAATGCACATACCAAAGGAGAACCTACCTAACCTGCTTGGTCCGATTCTACAATAGTTTTGGCTTGGCTAAGAGGAGGTTCTAGTCGCTGGACTACCTTTGTAAGCAATCGTGTGTCTGAGATTCTCAACATTTTAGATCACAGACAATGGAGACATGTTACTACTGACATGAATCCAGCTGATTGTGTTTCAAGAGGCTTGGCTATACAAGATTTACTTGAACATTCTTTGTGGTGGTCAGGACCTTCCTGGCTTTCTCATATTCTAGAGTTCGACATCCCTGATATTCAAGATACACATGAAGAAGAAAGATCAACATCTTTAACTGCTGTACCTGTATTAAAAAATGAATTTATTTGGACTATGTTTTCGTCACTATACAGAACATTAAAAGTTATATCTTACTGGAGAAGAGTTTTACACAATTTAAGATTGCCAAAACAGGAACGTCAACATTATTCAAATATAATTACACCTACAGAAATGGATGAAAGTTTAGTAATTTGCATAAAACTGGTTCAAGAGGAGAACTTCAGTGAAGAAATAAAGCAGTTAAAGATGAAGAAATCTGTCCCCAAGAATATTAAGAGAAGGTGGACGCATTGACGAGTCAGAAGTTTTATATGATACTAAGCATCCCATAGTTTTGCCTGCTAAGAGCCATCTTACCAAGCTTATAATTTGTGATGCGCATATTAAAACTTTTCATGGTGGACCACAAGCTATGTTGTGCTATCTTAAAACAAAATATTGGATATTGCGTGCAAAAGACAGAGTTAAAGGTCACTACAGATCGTGTATTAAGTGTTTGAGATATTCTAAGACAAAAACTAACCAACTAATGGGTCAAATTCCAGAAGTAAGATTGAAACCAACCAGAGCTTTCAAATCAGCTGGCTGTGATTACATGGGGCCTATTAGTATTCGATTTTTACCTGGAAGAGGAGCAAAATCTTACAAAGGATATGTTTGTTTATTTATTTGTATGGTTACCCGAGCCATACATTTAGAGGTGGTTACTGATCTAACGTCAAAGGCTTTCATTGCTGCCTACAAGCGATTCACAGCACGACGAGGTCACTGTCATGATTTATTTAGTGACAATGGCACTAACTTTGTTGGTGCCAACAAACAGCTTCGCGAGATGTTTGATCGTGCTAAGTCAACAGTGCCACGTGAGATTGAGGAATTATTGAGTTTGGAACACACAACATGGCATTTCATACCTCCACACGCACCTAATTTCGGAGGTTTGTAGGAGGCCGGAGTCCGTAGCGTTAAAACACATTTACACAAGGTAATCGGAGATAGTACACTTACCTACGAGGAGTTGTCCACTGTTTTAGCACAGGTTGAGGCTTGCCTTAATTCACGACCAATCACAGTAATGAGTGATGACCCTAATGAGCCTCAGGTTTTAACACCAGGTCATTTCCTCATATGTGAGCCGCTGATAAGTATTCCCGATGATGATAATTCGAATAGTAATATTGTAGGTCTGGATAGATGGAGATTAACTCAAAAAATGGTCAATATTTTTTGGAAGAGGTGGTATAAAGAGTATTTAGTTAACCTTAACCAAAGATATAAATGGAATACTAAAAAGTCTGAGCCAGAAGTAGGTGATGTCGTTATTTTAAAGGATGATAATATTCCACCTGCTAAATGGATTCTAGGAAAGATAACAAAAAAATACTTAGGTCCTGATAATATTGCACGTGTTGTATCTATTAAATGTAAGAATGGTGAATTTAAACGCCCCATTAGCAAAATATGTGTTTTACCTAAATGAATATTATGTAGCTATGTTAACCTACATAATAATTATTACTTTATTAGTTTACTAACCATGAGCCTTTTATAATTCATGTTGTGCTATAAATAATTAAGCGAAACTCCACTATGTATTGTTCATACAATAGTAGCATTAAATACCTAATTTACTATACTTAAGTTAAATTAGACATTTGTATTTTTGCCTGTCACATAATATCACGGTGGGCGGTTAAGTTTCCCTTTTTTTGTTTCATTGAAGTTTGCATTGAGTTTGTTATGATTTATTTTATGAGCACCATGTATTTGGATAGATATTAATAAGTAATGTACCTAGATGCTTGTATTATCTGAGAAATATTTAGGCATGTACCTACATTATTTTCATATGTAATTATTTCTTCTTGCGAATGTTTAAGCTACATATTTGTTTGTCAGGTGACGGTAAGGTGTGTTAAAGTACTGCGTCCTTTGGTGGGCAGTATATCCGAATTACAATCAACCTTTTTTTTACACACCTCATTTTCATATTTTCATACAGTCCACTACTAGTTCAGTTTTCTTCTTTATATGGTTTTGACACATTGACATAATGGTTTCTCCAAAAATATAGTGGTTTTTTTTTCTTCTCAAAAATAGTTTTATTCAACTCACGAAATAAGAAAAATAGCCCTCATTGCCCTAAACAGTATTTCTTACACACACGTGGAACATTGCGATTTTTAGAGACAAAGATATTATATTTTTTTTTTTTTAATAGAATTATCTTGCCGCATCGTTGGCAACACAGGAATGTCACTTTTTTTTTTTTTATTGTACTTAATTTAGTCATCATTTTATTTTGCAATATAATATGTAATATATAATAAGGAAAAAACTTAGTTTTAAACTACTATTTATATTGCAACGAAAGTTCCGTTCGGCAGCCGCGAGAGAGAAACTGTGGCGGAGGGGAGCACTATTAAGTAGATGAGCAACACTTTCAGTAATAACCAGTCACTTTGCCAATTATGGTGATTAAAGAAGTCGAGGGATTATGGCTGTATGGCAGTATCATACTTTCGCAACATAATTACTAAAATTGCCAGTGCATTTTTTATGGGATGGTGATTAACTACGTTTAATGTTTTGTGGTTATAATAGCAAAATCAACTCCAGCTGCATATTTAAGTGAACGTCAGCAGTACTGGAAGATTCTTCCCATTATGAGATAACCAATAAAGGATTCATTATAGTAAGTATATAATGAATCCTTTTTTGTCTGATAACTTCCACATTAGAACTTTTATACTTCAACTGTACCATATAGCTCTGCTATACTTAATATCTTTATCTCTAAAAATCGCGATGTTACCACGAGTGTGTAAGAAATACTATAGTGTTTAACTTAAATATATTTCAGAACGCCGTTCGTAAAATTAGAATCAAGACTTCGCTTAACAGGTAAGCTCGTTTGATTCCCAATTTTATCGAAAAAACGAATATACGTGAAACGTAGTCGTACTTTGTCTGCCAATCGAACTTCGTTATCATTGAAGCGATGGCGATTGTAAAAATAGAATCGCTCCGAAGCGCATGCCATTTGTCTAGGCCCTCAGGTCCCTTATAAAACTTTACAGATATCGTCATTTTAGTCACCGGTGGTCTCGCACGTTATCGGGTCGCGGGACGTTCATTCGTGAAAATTTGTATTTTTTAATAGTGAAGCCAATATTTCGGCAAAGTAACTATTTCATGAAACGCACTCTATTCTGATAGTGATTCATTAGACAAAGTTGTCAATTAGGGCTATCTTTTTTAACTAAGTTCCGCAAAAAATGGAACTCGCAGCAATGAAAATACTGAACTGCGTTCAATTAAAACCTTTTGCTGAAGTCTCTGAACCTCGTTGCGTACGTCTCTGCGCAGCTCGGCGAGCGCGGCGTCGTGCGAGGCGTGAGCCACCTGAGCTGCGTGTGCCGCGTGGGACGCGTGCAGAGCGTGCGCCGACACGCTCGGCCGCCGCTCGTCCAGCTCCTCTTCGATGGTGTCCTGTCGCGCGCTCGCACCTCCCACGCTCAACGCGCTCGCCGAGCGGCCCTTCGCGAACGTGGCCTGCCGAGTGATAATCAATTCTATAATCAAGCGACTGGCTCAACCGTAATAAGGGACACGTACCACGTTCCACCGTTCACCTTGAGCGTAAGCGCGGTTGCCGTCGACGCGACGGTCACGGTCGGCGCCGGCACCGCGGCCGGCGCGGGCTCGGTGGAGGCCGCGGTCGCCAGGGGCCGGTCGCGCGCGCTCAGGCTGCGCGTGAAGGCGCCGCGCGCAGTCTCGGGCGCGCCCGCGTCCAGCGAGCCCGTGGCTAGCAGGCGGCCCCATTTACCGCGCGCGGCAGAGGGCGCGGCGGGCGCGGGCGCGGGCGCTGGCTCGCCGCGCTCGGGGTCGGGCGGTGCGGCGGGCGCGGGTGAGGGCGCGGCGCGGGCGGGGGCGGGCGCAGGCGCGGCAGCCACGCTCCGCTCGCGGCGGAAGCGAGAGAAGATCTTGCGCACGAGGTGGTCCTGTGCCTGCTCGAGCTGCGGCTCGCGCTTACGGCGCTCCATGAGCTCACGCTCGCGCCGCACGTCCGCCACCTTGCGGAAGATGAGCCGGTGGCGCAGGTTGTAGGTGAGCGTGAGATTGCGCGCGAAGCTGTTGGCGAAAGCCTGGTAGAAGTCCAGCACCTCGAGCAGGCGGTCGCGCTTGATAGTATGCAGGTCGCAGTACGTCAGCGCGCGCACGTTGGCCGCCGACTGTCCCACGGCGCTGTCCTTCCAGAACGAGTCGCCGAATACGTCGCCCTTGCCTGCAACGCGAGGGCCGGAGCCAAGCGTCAGTGCGCTGATTCTCCCCCCCTGATACAATCCCAAAGCACCAGCAGCCTACTACATGTTATATTACACCGTCACAGTAGGTTCGTACCTGATGTAGAATGATTTATCACCTGAATATAATGGGAAACCTGAGTTTCACGTACCGAGAATAGCGACGACCTCGTCGTCCTGGATGACCTCGAGGCTGCCGGTGACGATGAAGCACAGCGAGTCTATGGACTCGCCGGTGTGGTACAGCAGGTCTCCGGGCGCCGAGTGCGACATCTGGAAGTGCATTGCCAGCGCGCGCAGGCAGCCGTCAGACGCGAGCCGGAAGGCGGGGTGCTCATTGAACACCTTGCGGTTCAGGTGCACGCAAATGTCCGCCTTCATGTCCTTGGGGCAGTAGTTCAGCACCTACGGGCACGCGGAGATGAGAGCCTGCGGCGGCGGCGGCGGGGGAGAGGGTGGCGTAGCATACCTTGTCGGTATCCAGTCCCTTGGTCATGGCCCACGTGGACACAACGTAGTCCATGACGCGCTCACTTAGCGCCTTGGGCACCTCGTGCAGCTTCATGAACTCACGCACGTTGTTCAGCATGTCGTGATACTTGGCCGTGGCCGACGTCATTTGCTGGATGATGGTGGTCACGTGGCCGAATATGGTGGCGTACAGCAGGGCTGCCAACATTGGAACGCTTCGCGGTGAGCGGGGGAAGGCACCCCGTTCCTCGCTTAACTTGCGACAACGATTACTTCACACACAAATTAGGTAATACATACAAATTCTTCTCTAGCAATTAACGAACTCTCCTCAAAATGACACTTGGAATTTTGATGAACAGAAACTATTTGAGGTAACCGTGATACCTACAAATAATAGAGCGTACCTACAATTTATCATGCTAAAACGTTCGAAATTAATTTTAATTAATCAGGTATAATGCCAGTAGCACACCTTCGCCGCGAAAACATTGCATAGCAGCGAAAGCGCAGTAGGCTGTAACTGAAGCTTCGCATCCCTAAGGGTCCTATCTCACTAGGACATCAGTGGCGGCGCAACCATGGTCGCACTGTCAATAATATAGGTATGGTCGGTTGCGCAACCGATCGAACACCTGGTGAGAATATGAGATAGGTACCCACCATAAAGCTGTGTATATATTGCTGGCAGCGCGACCATGGTTGCGCCACCTTGGTGTCCTACTCCTAATGAGATAAGTATAAGCCTAGCATTCAGTCAGACTGCAGATTCCGACGAAGAGACCAAGCCAAAAGGAGGGTTATGGTTCTAGGAGCCTATATAGGTAAGTATATAATTTACAGAGATAGTTTTTGCCAGTTGGTAGGCCAACAATAACAGACGAAAAGTTTATTGTCTAAAATATCATACGACGAAAGAGTGGTCATTGGCAGCCACGCAGCACTTGTTGCGTGTCGGTAACTCGGTATGCGTATATTGTACCGTCGGGTCCAAGGCGACGGTCAGCGTCGTCAGGCGCAAGTGACAGCTATTCTGTGCAAATAAATACGGACGATACCAGATACGCAGAAAGTGCTATCGTGACCTCACCGAGAGTAGACTGATCTTTCTTCGCACAATCATAATATGATTTGAAACCAATACGGTACAATACAGTAATGCAATGTTTCTAAATGTGATACGGGCTCTTGCCGTACATGACGCTCATGACCACGTATGTGACGCGCCCTGACGCTTCGTGGGCCTGCACAGGGATTTGGGGTGGGGGTGGACAACACAACTAAATACCAACAAAATATACACAGGTCTGTGGACGGAGTACAGGACTGGGCTGGAGCCGAGGGTGCAGCGATGGTGCGAGTACAACACACACCGTGCGCACGCGACAGTGAGGACACAGGAGTGCGGGAGGCGCGGCCCCCGCTGCAGAGTGGCCCTGCGCGGGGGTCGCGCCGTGCTCCGGCTAATAACAGAAGAATTCCGGCACCTGCCACGATCATCATGCAGATGGTGAAGATCTTCTCGTTATCGGTCTCGGCGGCGACGTTGCCGAAGCCCACGGAGGTCATGCAGGTCATGGTGAAGTAGAGCGCGGTGACGTACATGGTCTTGCGTGACGGGCCATTAACGAGCTCGGGCCCGTCCGACTCGTTGGACCACACGTACGAGTACGGGCTCTGCGTGACGTTGGCGAGCTTCCACAGCCACGAGTACTGCAGGCCCGAGTCAGCATCCGAGCGGCCGATGGAGTACCACACGCACGCCAGCCAGTGCGCCACCAGCATGTAGAAGCACAGCAGCAGGATGAGCATGGCGGCGCCGTACTCCAGGTAGCGGTCCAGCTTGCGCACCACGCGGCCCAGGCGCAGCAGCCGCACCACCTTCAGCGCGCTGAATAGGCTGCCGATGCCCTGCCGACCCAGAGACTGGCAATGTACCACGACAGGTACCAAGAAAGAGGTACAAGCAAACTAGTAATTCTGAATAATGGTGAATGGCGAGTGAGTTGTGAGGGTTATGCGGGACACCGTGTGGCCGAGAAGTACTCACGTCCTCGTCGTGGTCGAAGGCGTTGAAGACGTCGTAGGGTAGGCACGACAGCAGGTCGATGAGGAACCACGACTTGAAGTAGTTCTTGCGGATGACCTTCGGGTCGCTCACAACCTCGCCGCCCGGGCCTACGAACGTGGTGTGG
This sequence comes from Lithophane ornitopus, assembly GCA_948473465.1. NCBI lineage: Eukaryota > Metazoa > Arthropoda > Insecta > Lepidoptera > Noctuidae > Lithophane > Lithophane ornitopus. The sequence goes on along the minus strand of OX419624.1, from coordinate 105,409 downwards.
AAGTTCAGCACAATGTCGATGAAGAACACCACGTCCACGATGGAGTCGATGACCAGCAGCGACACGTCCTCGCTTGTCTTGTTCTTGAAAGCCACGTTGTACGGCACCATGATGGCCGTGTAGAACGTGAGGCACAGGATGATCCAGTCCCAGATGGCCTTGAAGGCGCAGTAGTGCAGCAGGATGTGCGGCGGCGTCTTGGGCGCCTCCTGCCGGTACTGCGGGAGCACGTCGCCCGACAGCGACATCACCTGCGACACACAGACGTCACACACACATGCACGCCACACGCGCAGCTAAGCAGCCCAGCATAGGTAATGCGATTCTCAAAAATGTTTTATCATTATTTTATCGTCAAGCAGACCCACACTGCGAAAAAAATTCGCGCGTTTCTCTATCGATTATTTAGATCGTCAATCGTCAAAGTACCCTTATTTAACGCGATGTTGTAACGCAATGTGATGTGTACTTGTGTTGCTGCGTGCTCGTACAGACGCAGCGCTTCGTTAGCTCATCGCCAGAAGAACGCACACGTACACGTAACGTGCTCAGGGCTCAGCGTGTTAGTGTGTGTACGCTGTGTAGGTGTGCGTACGTTCCGTGCAGGGGAGTTATTCCGTTGAGATGAGTCAGTATGAACCAATCTCTAACTATAGAGGTAGGTAGGAATAGATTGTTCTTAGGAAACACGTAATTTATGTTAGAGTTAAGAAAACCTAAGTACATTCTAAAGTGGGTGATAGACGTGCGTACACTCTCACTGCCATGTGGTACGCCGGCCGCCCACAAAAATTATAGTGCAGCAAGCTATTGTTGATTTTTGAATTTGTTTTGGCAGGCCATGTGGGCGGCCGGCGCCCCACAATTTCGCGGCAAAACTTTTACATTTTTGTCCGTTACTAACTGTTAATATTCAATCAGGCAGGCCATCAGTGTAATTAGGTCAGATGGCCGCGCGCCGCCCACGTAGCCTCCTGCTAAAGGGTTTTCTCGCGCTTTTTCTTACGCGCACTCAACATGTCGGATTCCGGAAACGATCCAGACTATCTACAATCGTTAGCACAAGGTTCATCGCATCTGAATCAAGTTAGGATGAAACTTCGTCATCGTCTGGCGATGATACCCCTTTTAGTGGACTTCGAACGAACTCAGGGTCTGCTAGACGTAGAAGCCAGGAACAAGACGAAGAAAGTAAACTCTGTCTATCTGAAATGCCCTACACGACCTAGTGTTTGAACGGAATGCTACGCAGAAATTCAGGTAAATTTTTTTTTTTGTTTAATTTCATTGTTTTTAATGTAAGCAGATTTTTTTTTAAATTTAAAAACCAGTTTTTGTTAATTCATTACCAACTGAACTGTCATGGCAATAGAGTCCGTTTTCCTCTTTTTTTTTTCACAGGTAGATTTTTGAATACACTCTTCGATAAAGTTGTTTTTGACTCCTTATCGGGCAAGCCAAAGCCAAAAAATCGATATGAATTCGTCGGGTCACAGCAGACCACACGGCCTGCAGATAAAGTTTACAGCGTGTCCTGCCGGCGTACCACGTGGCGTGCCGCAAAAGTTTTCATAAATTAAGCGTGGCTAGTTGCGATAGAAATGGGATGGGCGGCGCGTCGCCCACAGGGCCTGCTGCTTTGGAAAACTGTTTATATGCGCGGCAGTGAGAGTGTTAAAGTACGCGGTCTTTAAGTTTGCGACCTTACTCGGCTCGCTCAGAACTACTGGTTGGAATTGTTTTTTTTTTTTGTTTTGGATTTTCCATTAAGAGGAAGGTTATTCTATACATCTACACTGGGTGTTAGGGTAGACACCGTTATCCTTAAAACTAGTGGTTTGGTGTCATCTATAATATACAAAAGTATGGAGTGAACACAAATGTATGGAACAGCTGATTTTTTTATCGCGATTTCAAGGTTGGTTCCATAGAAAAGTCTATCATTACCTACTATAGATGACACCAAACCACTAGTTTCAAGGATAACCGTGTCTACCCTAAGACCCAGTATAACATCACGCGTCCGTTGATTTTGCTGTTCTATGATCCACATTTCTTTTTGTCTTTATTTCAGTTTCTCATAACTGTAAAATCGATTACCTACGTGGTTCCTTAGAAGTAGAACACTCTATAGTTAGATATTGCTGAGCCACCTCAAGGACTCTGTATAGAGGCTAGCAGGAGTGCGTACAGTGTGAAAGGTGCGTGTTTACATGGTGTGCGGGAGTACTGACATGCGCCAGGTGGCTCGCGCGCTGCGGCTCCTTGAGCGCCGGCAGCGCCGACACCAGCACCGAGCGCGAGCGCGTCACCGAGCGCGCCAGCTTCGCGAACTTCGATAGCCCTGTGAACAGGTATCAATAGCATCACACACCGAGAGTTTTTTTATCTTTACAAAGTTTATTAGTTGGGTTTATGGTAAGAGATGCTCGCTTTCCCAACACTGCTAAGGCAAGGATTAAGCAAATAATTGTTACTGGTACGGATCTTCAGCGCAGGTGAAAGGCAGCGCTCAAAACACATGAATAAATATTATTAATGTGCTCAAGATCTGAGTCGATGATTGTAATGCATGTTGATGAGAGTGGTATGTGCTCTGTGAGGTAGTAGTAGAGCGGTGTGTGGTGTACTGGCCTCCTTTGGGGTCGTCGGCGTCGATGGGCTGCTTGAGCGCCGTGATGTCGCGGAACGTGAGCAGGAACAGCACCACCAGCTCGCGCTCGTTGCGGATGGGTGCCACGTGCACCAGCAGCCATAGCGGCGTGCCTGCACACAGAGAGACACTTCTCAGTACTGACTACTCGCCACTGCGAGACTAGGCGCGGGTACGTACGGTTCTTTTTGTAGAGTAGGATCTCGAACTGGTCGGCGAGGTGGTGGTCGAGCGCGCGGTCCACGCGCTCCACCGCCTCCTTCTCCGTCAGCTCGCCGTACATCCACGTGCACCTACAACACGAACACGTCACCGCCACGCCACCGTCACCACACACATGCACACTCACTAAACTGTTACTTCCCATAATAATAAACAAGCACATCGAAGGGTCGACACAACATCACTGCATCATAATCTTGCGATTATGCAGCACTTGGTCAGCTTTGCTGCTGACCAAGTGCTGGGCAGGGTTACAGTATTGTACCTCTGACAATTTGGTATACCAAGTGATGTGGTTTAGGCCTTAAACAAGTTAGGTTGTCTACACGACGCGGCATGCCACGGCAATGCATTAACATTTTTATTATAATAATAAACGCCGTATCTCTACGTTGACGTCGTGGTGGGGCTTGCTCGCTCCGAACTCTAGGTCTGCGCTGGTAGAGCTTACTTTGCCGGAACAGGTCTAGGATGAGGAGTCAGACCAAGAGAGATACAGAAACCGCCAGGGCAGCATGTGGTGAGCTGTTGGGCAGTAGTGACCCCAAGGACCCTATGCCCTGGGAGAAGTTTTGTTCCTCACCTCTGACTTGCCTTTATTGGCCGGTTAGAATGAACACTGACGAGGAACAGAGCTCCCACCTCGTTCTTGTCTTTATTGGCTTGAGTGAGAGAAAACGTGCTCGGTGGAAGGAAGTATTCCAATAAGATGCTGGTAGGGATCTTGACCGTACTTCGGGGATTGTTCTGATAGCCGTGGATTACAACTCCACTCCTCAGGACATGTTGCCCCCTTGTCGCTCCGACACTTTGTGCTAGCTACCGTTTTCGGGGGCCCATTATTAAGTGTGCAAGTCACCCCTGCCATTTTCCTGTGTATGTTTTATATAGAATACTAGCTTCCGCCCGCGGCTTCGCCCGCGTGGTATGTCGATAATAAGTAGCATATATGTCTATGTATCAAAATTTCATTTAAATCGGTTCAGTAGTTTAGCGTGAAAGCGCGACAGACAGACAGAGTTACTTTCGCATTTATAATATTAGGTCTTTACCTATGAAATTGCCGTTCTGCAGTACTGGCCATTTCAAATCAAAATAATTTTTGTTTGGCTAAGAATTCTAATTTCAAATTAATTTTATTTTAAAAACATGGATTTTTTTTTCCAAAAGTAGTCATTTCTTTATTGATTAGTGTTACATTTTCATCGCATTTCAATCTTTTTCGTCATCATGGATACGTTAAAAATTCGAGTAATTATGGAATATGAGTACCGTCGTGGCAGCAACGCGGCACAAGCGGCACGCAACATCAACGACGTTTACGGAGCTAACACTAAAAACCAACGCACCACCTGTTATTGGTTTGCTCGCTTCCGTTCTGGAAATTTCGACCTGAAAAATGAACCTCGCGGTCGTCCGAAGACTTTGGTCGACAATGACGAATTAAAGGCGATTGTGGAAGCTGATGATACACAATCTACGGCTGAATTAGCAGCAGCTTTCGACGTTAGCGTCAAAACAATATTGGTTCATTTGCGTCAAATTGGCAAGGTTTTTACCTTGCCAATTTTCAAAGCTTGACAAATGGGTGCCCCACGAACTCAATGATCGCCAGCGCGAAGTACGCGTCGAGACGTGCCTTGCACTGCTCAACAGACACACAAATGAAGGAATTTTGAACCGCATTGTTACCTGCGATGAAAAATGGATTCTGTTTGATAACCGCAAGCGCTCAGCAAGTTGGTTGGATCCTGGTTCAGCACCTAAACAATGCCCTAAACGAAAACTTACCCCTAGAAAAGTGATGGTCACTGTTTGGTGGTCTAGCGCCGGTGTGATTCATCACAGCTTCTTACCAAACGGGGTGAGCATTACTGCAGATGTGTACTGTGAAGAACTGAACACAATGATGGAGAAGCTGGCGCATCTCCAACCAGCATTGGTCAATCGCTCGTCTCCGCTGCTCCTGCACGACAACGCGCGACCTCATACTGCACAGCAGACGGTCTCCAAGTTGCAAGAACTGGGGTTGGAAGCTCTCCATCATCCGCCCTACTCACCAGACCTTGCGCCTACAGACTACTACTTTTTCCAGAATTTGGATAACTTCTTGGCGGGAAAAAAATTAAATACCCGAGAGGCAGTACAAAATGCCTTCGAAGAATTTGTTGCCTCCCGTCCAGCTGATTTCTTTAAGAAGGGCATCAATAAACTGCCACTGCGATGGCAAAGATGCATTGATTGCATGGGTGATTACTTCGATTAATACAAATAAAAAATTCATAAAAAAAATCGTTTAAATTTTTTCATACAAAACGGCAATTTCATAGGTAAAGACCTATTATTAGTAAGGATAAGGATTGGTCAGGCAGGGGCCATAGTCTTCCCATAGGTCTAGGAACCAGTTTTTAGTCAACCAAACCCATAATCCAATATATGTATGTATTTGTTGCTATATCCTGCAAAAGTACTGCACAAACCGGTCCTTGGGTGCACTAGCATAGTGCGAACAGGGATGACCGTCGGTTGGTGCCTCATTTAATTAAAACGTCTAACTTCCTCTCTCTGGAGCCCTGACCGCCGGTAGCTTGGACCCTGGTCCCGATACCGGTGGGCTACAATATTTTAAGTATATTTTTTAATATTTTTTTAAATCTACTCTAATAAGTACAGGGTTATTGGTAAAACACGAACAACCTCTTAAGGAGTCATTGTACTCATCATTATGAACAACTTTTACTATGAGAACAAATATGAAATCGCGAAAAAAAAAGCTGTTCAGTACATTTATGTTCGCATAACTCGTCAAAACGTACGGAACAGCTGTTTTTTTTTCGCTATTTCATATTTCTAATTAAAGACAGTAAAAACGTTTTTATTTTTCACTTTTTAGTTGTGGTACCTACTCCACACAAATTCGAATACCACTATCTGGTATGTAAATAACAGTGACGGAGTTAAACAATATATCATCTACATACACAAAGTGGGAAAAATACATAATTATTGAAGCTAACTCAAAAACTACGCAACCAAAGTTAATAAAATTTATATGGGTGGTCCCATATAAATTTTATTAACTTTGGTTGCGTAGTTTTTCCTCTGAAGCATGACCTACCAAACAAAAAAAGAATCATCAAAATCGATTCATAATTGGCGGAGTAATCGCGTAACATAGACATAAAAAAAAAAAAACATTCAGACGAAGACGAACCTCCTCCTTTTTGAAGTCGGTTAAAAAACAGTATGAATACATTATACAGTTGGATTATTTTAGACGCAATATAAGTCAGAATCGGTTGAACGGACTGTAAAAAAGGCTTCATCATCATCTTCCTGCCCTTATCCCATGTTACTTGGGGTCGGCGCAACACGATTTCTTTTCTACTCTCCCCTGTCAACCGTCACGCTATCATTTACTCCCTTCGCTTTCATATCATTCCCCACACAATCCATCCATCTTTTCTTTGGCCTTCATCCATCAACATTTATATTCATCACTTTTTTTAGTCACATGCGTTTCGTCCCTCCTCATCACATGCCAATACCAGGCCAAACGGTTATCTTTCAACTTTTCTGTCACTGGCGCCACTTTTAAACTTCCCCTTATATACTCATTTCTTACTTTATCCATTTTCGTCACTCCACACATCCATCTCAACATTCTCATTTCCGCTTCATACACCCTTTTTTCATCCGTCTTCTTCACGGCCCAGCATTCCGATCCATACAGTACGACAGGCTTTATCACGGACTTATAGATTTTCCCCTTTAACTTGAGGGGCATCCGTGGGTCGCAAGTTCCTGTGACCTGTCGCCATTTCATCCATCCTGAGTTGATCCAGCGCGTTACGTCTCGGTCTACTCCACCATCCCCTTGGACAAGCGACCTGAGGTACCGAAAATCGGAGCGAATCGGTAATGGCGTTCTGGCGAGAAATATGGGCATAGGACTGGAGAGACCACCAAAATCCCAGAACATGTACCATATTCTGTTTTGGTCCGACTTAGTCTCAGGCTGTAAAAAAGGCTTATTTTTTCTAATCTTATTTCAAATGGAGTGACTATAGCTAGCTGATAGAATACTCATAGAAATGCTGTATACCTGCACGACTTCTGCATGACCTCGGCGCGGTTGTAGCCGCTCATCTTGCAGAAGGTCTCGTTGCAGTACACGATGGGGTAGTCCACAATCTGCGCGTTCGCCAGCAGAAAGCTGCTGTCTGCTGCAGAGAAGCACTACGTTACAGAACGTCCCGGCAACTCCTTCCATAATGCCCATCCCTACCGCCGTCCAGCTGGCCGAGTTCCGGTTTGAAGGGTGCCTATGGGTGCTGGTGTAATTTCACAGGAGATATTTCAGTTTGGTCTATGGGATGGCACGCTTAGGTCCATGGCGGCGGTGAGCACAGAGCATCAGGTAGTCAGGGACAGTAGGAAGTGCACTCGGGACTCACGCTGCGAGGAGGACCGGCGAATGATGTTCTCGAGGAAGGTGTTCTGCGGGGCCACGAGCCCCCGGCGGCCGCCCGGCATGCCGCCGCGCGCCGCGCGCCGCTAGCGCCGCCCAGCCGGCCGTCACATGCCGCGCCTGTTACACAACCAACACTTAGGTAGCTTATGTTATTTATACCTAGTTATCCACCGTTTGCGCACCTGTGCAACTGTGCTCCGTGCATCTGCAACTGCTCCAATAGTGGCTACGCACCGGTGCATGCTCCGTGGCGAGCGCAACACGCGGTGGCGGTCTTATCTTTTGGAAAACAGGAAGCTCCATAGATTAGGTAGGTACCTACTATTGACAATAATAATCGCAGATGCGCGGAGCAAGGTTGTTGCGAAATAAGAACTCAGCACCTTAATCGCGAAATGCACGTTCGGTTAGCTTCACTTATGTTATGAAGCAATGGATTGGACATTTGTTTCGAACCGATTCCAATTCTGATTAATCGTGTATTACGCAATTCGGGTACAGCTTGAAAGTCCATGTTTCCTCCTTTCCTTTCCATGACAGACTTGCGCCGGATTCCGCCAAAGCTTTAATAAATTCCCACGGTTTAGAGGCCTAGGCCGCGCTGGTGAAACCGCGGGGCACAGCTAGTTATAAAATAAAGTCGTTTTCATGTTTGTCAGTATGTCTGCGTTGTTCTTCTAAACCACGCAAAAGATTTTGTTGAGGATTTCACCATCGTTTACAAAATTTATTCCTGATGGTTTATGTGTATAATACGTTAATATTATAGTAACAGATATGTTACTTTAATATTATCATTTATTATTCATTATAATTATGTTACTTTAAAGTAACAGATATGTTACTTTAATATTATCGCGCGCTATCAATTTTTATTTTTTTTATTACCTTTGATCTGGCAAAAAATTTACTCAATTTTCGAGCGTTTTTCATGGTAAAAAGATTCACTAGCGAAAAAAAATTCTCTGGGTTACAAAGATTGGAAATGACTTTACCAAGACCATAGTTGAACTGCCGTGGTACGAATAGCATCAGTCAACTATGGTTTGACTTTAAACACACACACACCCTTTACTCCCTTCCAACGGGATTTTTTTTTCGGTTTTTTTTGTTGAAGTTGTTCAATCAGGAAGATCATCCACGAGTTGATTTTTCAACTCCGATCAGCACCCATTATTGCGTAACACACAATCAATCACAATGTGTTCAATTTTGATTTTAATTTTGATCGACACAAAATAAAACAAACAAAACAATGGCGCTTGTAGACGGTTAACAGTGCTGCCACCTATGATGAGCTTTCAGTTTTAAACTCCATTACGCATCATACAAAATAGATACGAGCTTGCAAAGAACTACGGGAATTACCTACCAAAAATGCGCGAGAAATCTCCAGCAAACGCGCGACCTTTTATTTGGCTTGTACGTACCTAACTAGTTTGTACGTTGCACTATAATTGATATAGAGTTCAACAAGGTCTGTAAGTACAAAATATTCGCGTCCATTCCGTTCCGCGGCAATTTAAATTGAGCCTTATTCATGAGCATGGATACGCGGCGAGGTCACGAGCCAATCTAGCGGGCATCCCCGAAAATTATGTACATAAATAAAAACGCAAGTATTTCTAGAATTAGCAGGTATTCATGAATAAAAACAAGAATGATTACTGAATCACTCGCAAAGTAGGCATATAGGTACACTACTGAGTCTATCTTGCGAGTTTAGCAAGCAGAGTTTATAGCCAACAAGTACATAAACAGAACAAGAATATATTATTCGATATACATTATGTACCTATCTCTCTATATTTATTTATTTAGTTATTGACTTTGACATACCTATCTATGTATTTTCATAACTACCGGGTGGGGCGTATGGACAAATCTAGAGGTAGAAAAATATTCTAATGCTAGGTAGACCTAGACACGCAGCGACTCGCTGGCGAATTCAACGATTCCACACACAGATTTTGACAGCTAACAACTAACAAAATCTGTTTTTAAGGTTCCGTAGTCAACAAGGAACCCATATAGTTTCGCCATGTCCGTCTGTCTTTCCGCGGTTTAGCTTAGATACTCTTAGGCCCGTATTACAGAACGTCACTCAAGACTCAAGCATTACTTAAAACTAGTTTCAACCAATCAAAAGGCTTTAAACGAGTTTTAAGTAATGCTTGAGTCTTGAGTGACGTTCTGTAATACGGGCCTTAGCACAGAATAAGTGTTCCCGCGCGAGACGTTAGTATGAAGCTTACAGTCTGCTCCTTATTTAGTCTTGTGCTCTTAGTACTACAAAGTTTAATTTGTTATGGGTATACCACGGATATCTATGGGGTATACATACATACAAATCACGCTGACAAAGTGGTAAAATAAAATAATGAAAACAATTTTTTTACGGTACACGCCTCCCCTACACGCATCGTGGTGATGTATTTTCCCGTCAAACCCATAGAGTGGGGTGTCGTTGAAAAGGTCGTTTAAAATATGAGTTTGTGAGACCCAGTTTTGGATGCAGGGATCCGTTTGCGAAATATTAAGCTGTAAAGTGCAAATTTTTGTTGGAGTCTAGTGTCCCCTCCCCCTGCCAGCGAAATGGTTGGTTTTGGATATGTGAAAAAAATCATGGCAGTAGTATATAATAACGAAATTAAAAGGAAAACTATCACAACTAAGTAGGCTCTGCAAGATACCGAGTACCTAATAATCGACCAACTTACATTTGCTGTTGAAAAACTTGTTCTCCCATAAAGTAATATCAAAATCGGTGTCTAAAGCCGTGGTCGCATGCCTGTATACTGTGTGGGTGCCAGGAACACCTACAAAATCGGTGTCTAAAGCCGTGGTCACATGCCTGTATACTGTGTGGGTGCCAGGAACACCTACAAAATTATAATGACATGCGACAACGGCATTACCTTGACCATATTTGTGTCTTGTTTTCCGTCTGAAATATTTTCTGTTTCGTAGTTTTTAGATGACTTTTATTTTTGCGTAGTCGGGTTACAGATTTTTTATTTTTAAGCTTACCGTATAAGAAATATTGCCGATTTTGCTCATTTACGTGATTTTACAGTTAAAATACTGAATGTGTTTCTATAGTTTTAATGCACATCATGAAAGATCATTTCAATTTTATTATCTACTTTTTTATTTTTAAATGAACTACTTTTTTTTTTTAAACAGGCCTAGGTCCAAACTCTGAGCTGAGCTGAGAGCTCTAAGCCGCGGACAGATAGACAGATAGACGGACAAACAGACAGACAGACAGGCGGACTTGGCGAAACTATAAGGGTTCTTTGTTGACTACGGAACCCTAAAAAGTAATAAGATAGGAATTAAGGCGAGCTTACCCAAAACAAACCGGCCAAGTGCACGTCGAACCACGTACAACGAAGGGTTCCGTCCGGTATGAATTTATCCAACAAACTTAACATTGTAGTTGAAAAACTTGTTCTCCCATACAGAATGTATGCGAGAACATGTTTTTGCAACTGCAAGTTGGTCGATTATTACTCGGTAACTTGTGGAGCCTACGTAGCGGTGATAGTTACACGACTGCCCAAAAAGGAGTATAATGTTTTCAGGGTTCATGTATGTATGTATGTGAGTTTCTTTATTCCACCTTATCTTTAAAAGGCCTGAACGGATTTGGATGTCTGGGGCATCGTTCAAAATCAAAATCAAAATTCATTTATTCAAACTAGGCTGAGAATCAGCACTTTTCGAACGTCAAAATTACATAAGACACTCCTCCAAAACGCCCACCCTTCAGTTAGAATCCTTACATAGGCCATTTTTTTTTTTTGAAAAAAACAATATGGCGGCGTTATGGCTCCATTTTCAAATGTGAAAAACAAAAAAACTTCAATTATTTACAATATGGGTATCCAATTGAAGGCCTTGATGAGCACATACCAATACTAACTTGTCACTAAAATGTATAAATAATTGTAAATAAAAATAAATAAATAAAAAACACGACTGCCCTGCTAAAAAACGAACTAAAAAGTAAAAAACTAGTTGATAAAATTGTCATTGCAGTCGGGGGACCGCTCTGTGGAACACTTTTTAATCTAAGAGGTTCGTTTTTTAGCAGGGCAGTCGTGTTTTTAAATTTTTTAATTAATTATTTTCCTTTTTTTCAGTTTTGTAAGGTTGTTGGCAGAACTGTAAGGTTCTTATCAATACAAATTAATCAAGCCCAAATACAAGGTATCTGCTGTAAACCACTGAGGAGTTCCCTTGACTATATTTCGTCTTCATCATCAGATTGACTTTCCTAAAACAGACCTCCCTAAAATTGTAGTGCTGTAAAAAAATTAAGAAATGCACTAGTAGTAGTAGCCCCTACGATTTTTGAAAGTTTCCCTCGATTTCTCTAGAATCCCATCATCAGATCCTGATTTGGTGACAATGGGACCACCTCAGAAGTATAAGCTTCTGAACAAAAAAAGATTTTTTGAAATCGGTTCACAAACGACGGAGTAATCGGTGAACATACATAAAAAAATAAAAATAAAAACAATCATCCGAACGTAGTACCTCCTCCTTTTTTGAAGTCGGTAAGAAACACGTCGAGGTCGCCGTAACTGCGCGCCTCTGGCTCTAAAAAAAAATCATGGGGTAGGGAAAACAAGTGGAGGCGCGCGGTTGTCAAATTCGATTTTAGTTGTGTCAAAATAAGTTTTAAAATTAGAGAATTTATTTGGCAGAATAGCTCCAAGATTCCCATAGCCAAAACTAAGGAATTTTAGTAATAGTTTAGTTAGTTTAGTTCGGTGTACAAGAGAATCGGCACCATTGTTTAAAATACGTGTTTTAAAACAACTTGTTTGTTTTATGCTAACCCTGGTCCCCACCTATGAAATTGGCGTTTTTGATGCATTTTATTAGATATTGGTGCCGATTCTCTTGTACACCGAACTAAACTATCACTAAAATTCCTTACTTTTGGTTATGGGAATCTTGGAGCTATTCTGCCTTATAAATTCTCTAAAGGAGAATGCCCACGGGTCTATGGACAAATGTACTGAATTCAACATTGTTGTGTCTTCATCAATCACCTTTAAAATACTCAATGGCAAATACTTGTGTGTGTCCAAATACTTCCTCAAAAGATTCAACACAATCTACAATGGCATTTCCGAGATATTTATAAAAATAAAAATTACTTAGGTTATGTTCGAGCACAAAATAAATTGAAAAAAGCTATTTGAAAGGTTCTGAATGGGTTTCCGTGTGAGCTTTGTGTCTGTGAAGTACTTTTGTGTAATATCTGTAGTGGTTTACCTATGTCAGGTGGCCAGTTACTGGTGGCCACCTCGCCAAGTCTAACTGATTTATATTTTGAGCATCTTTGTGCTTCAAAATCTGATTCCTTCATTTCATTAAAATACAAAACATGGAAGCAACCATTACTTGATAGTCAATCGCTCAGTGTTATATCGAAATCTTACTCAAATCTTAGATTGTAGTGGGTAAGTATGAAATGGTCTAGTAACGGAGGAACTAAAAGGCTCAAACTTGATGCACAACGTACCAAAACCAGCAGTATAAACAGAATGGTTGACAATTACTCTTTTTTTGTATTTTGATAATTGATGTCTTCGTTCACTGTTGCTAGCACAAACACACAACATAGAACTCACCGCGCGTGTGCCTACTCTACTGCGTATGTGTGCCGTGTCGTGTCGCGTTGTCGTCACTACTTACTACACACCACACAGCACACACGCGACTCAGCGAGTCACGCAACTCACTGACACACTCACAGCACGTTTGTGCTCACAAGCCACCCCAGCCTCGCCTCATTCGTGGTAGCAGAGTGTGCACACTTTGTAAAAAGATTGCCTCGCACGATCCTCATATTAAAAAGGTGTGCTACGCATCTCTAATGCAAAAATATGACAGACAGGCAATAAATCTCAAATAAGGTTGTACCCGTGCTGATAAAATATCCTAATACATTCGAGCCAGTGGTATTTACTAATACCGGCAAGTACATGTGATATAGAACTCTAATAGCAGAGTTTGGTTCATATGGGGCTAAAGTTGTGTGTAAACTTCTTTGTTTTATGCTTAGGAAGGAAAATCAGCAAAAATATCGGTTGCCAAAAATCGTTCGAAACTATTCCCATTTCAATATCAACAAAAAATAAAGCTAATAACCATACCAACCAAATATTTATTTATTTATTTATTATCTATGGAAGACTTACAGCTAAGAAAAAGCAGATAAACAAACTAGTATGTGAGACAGACAGCCAATTAAAAGTCCTCGCTTCTAAAAACAGAATATAAAGTTAGGGTGTGAACAACACAAAAACACAGCTACAAAAAAAAAATACAGTATAACCTCCAAGCTTAAGCTAAATTCACATTTCAGATGCAACATTCAACACTTCAACACAAGAATAAAAACCTGAAGAAAATCTTAATTAAAAAAGCTGTGGCTCAGGCACTTCCTGGCCGAGGAGACACTCGTTATGAATGCATTAAAATCATTGATCACCCAAGCTATACGATGAAGGTATAATTGAGCGCTTTCGGGAGTATGTTAGAACCGAACATTTGGCAGGATTGAGATCAAGCCTTCTCCTACGACAATAAGCCTCCACACGACATAAGTCATCCTGAAGTGCAATAACGTCCGCATGTGATGTTATTTTGGCATAGATTTTCATATCGTCAGCAAAACACAACAGTTTGGATGAGATCAAGCAAGAGTTGATGTCGTTTATATATATATAATGAAAAGTAATGGACCGAGTAATGAACCCTGGGGGACTCCACTTGGAACAGGCACCCAACTAGAGATGTAATTGCTTAGTACTACTGCTTGGGATCTGTTATCTAGATAAGAAGAAAACCATCTGAGTAAATCACCTCGTATTCCCATACTATATAACCTTGATATTAGGATCTCATGGTCAATCCGATCAAAAGCCTTACTATAATCCGTATAAACGACATCAACCTGCTTACCGTTGTCCATGGCATCAGTAATAAAATCATTGAGCAGAATTAAGTTAGTGACGGTAGACCTACCCTTCAGAAAACCATGTTGGAAGGAACTAAACGAATTTTTTAGAGCACTATACACCTGGTTATAGATAATCCCTGGTTATAATAATAAGGGCTGACCTGGTTATAATAATAAGGGCTGACCTCGTTTAAGAATGTTATACTAACAGGTGATCTAAATATAAATATTGGCTCCGAAAGCTGCGATGCAGGGACCCAAGACTATCTTAATATCTGCTCATACCATGGATTTCTTCCCGCTCACATATTGCCTACTCATCAGAGCGGTTCCTGCCTCGATCATATGATGATCAAAACCAGCCTATCATATATTACGCTTGTTACTAACGCAACAATTACGGACCATCACGCTGTCCTACTTACCGTAAATCTAACGCTGCCTAAGCTAAATCGTCCCCAGACCAAAAGCAAATTAAACATAAATAAACTCGAATATGATTTATGCAACCTTGATTTTAGCCTAGTTTACAATACTGCTGACGTTAATTTGGCTTTATCGTACTTAATAAAACATGTCCAACATGCAATATTACGTAACACGACAGTTTCTACAGTAAATAAGAAATTTTACAATATTAAACATTGGATTACTCCTGGACTAATTCGGTGTATAAGACACAGAGATAAACTTCATCAGAGAACTATGAGACACCCTGAAAATCCAATAATTCAAACCACTTATAAAAGATACAGGAAATCCAATAATTCAAACCACTTATAAAAGATACAGGAACTTCTGCAACAATCTCCTAAGGAGGTTAAAAAATAATTACGACAAAGCAGGTAACAATAGCAAGCAACTTTGGAAGCTTATTAAAAACGTTACCAATATGTCTAAACAACGTGAATCAAATTCGAGTTTACTGCTTACTAATCCCTCACCACTCTTGTCAGCTAACAACGTTAATAACTTCTTTGTCAATGTTGGGAAAACTCTTGCTGAAAAGATTCCGAAACATTATTGTGACCAACCACCTTTCCAAATATCAAGCAATAGCTGTAATCAGAAATCTTTTGCTATGCTAGACACTGACGTTGACGAAATAACCCGAATCATTTCTGGACTAAAGGATGACTGTGCAGTTGGATGGGATAATATAAGCAATAAGATCCTTAAACTCTTTAAGCATATTCTGGTACCACCCTTAACGCATATATTTCGAATCTGTCTTTCCAAAGGAATTTTCCCTAGTTGTCTTAAAAAGGCAATTGTAATCCCTGTCATCAAATCTGGTAGTAAAGACTTAGTAAATAATTATAGGCCAATATCGTTACTCCCATCAATCTCAAAAATATTAGAGAAAATTATAAACAGTAGACTAGTTAACTATCTAGAAAAAAATAATTTCTTATCCCCTGCGCAATTCGGTTTTAGAGCCAAATTATCCACAACCGACGCGGTGCATAGCCTGACCGATTATATTTCAGAAGAACTCAGAAAATGAAATCAGACCCTGGGAGTCTTCCTTGATTTAGCCAAGGCCTTCGACACGGTGTCTGTTTCTGTTCTTCTAAACAAATTAGAGGCCATAGGAATAAGGGGAACGCCTCTGCAACTATTTGCTGACTACTTAGATGACCGATACCAATGTGTTAGAATAGATAATATCACGAGCGATGAGCAGAAATGTACTGGTTTTGGTGTTCCCCAGGGAAGTATTTTGGGCCCCACGCTATTCCTGATTTAATCAACGACTTGTGTAGACGGCAAAATTATATCATATGCCGATGACACGGCGTTAATATTTACCGTTAAAACCAGTAGTGACCTGTTCGAAATTGCTCAACTAGGTTTTAATACTGTGACTAATTGGCTACAAAGCAATTTACTAACATTAAATGCTGACAAGACAAAATATATTCACTTCTCCATGCGCAAGCCTCAAGTTAACATTACTAACCCTCATCTATATGCCCATCAATGTGGAAACCGTTCAGTCAACATGTGTGATTGCCCTTTGATCCTCAAAACTAGCAGCATAAAATACCTCGGGGTAATAATGGACGACACACTGACCTTCAGAAAACATATTGAAAGTCTAGTTAAAAGAGTGCGCAAATTAATATATGTTTTTTAAAAAATTGCGAACTTTTGCAGATTCACAATTAATCACACAAGTTTATTTAGCCCTGTGTCAATCCATAATTAAATACTGCATGACTTCATGGGGTGGCTCACCAAAAACCAATCTTCTTCCGCTTGAAAGAAAGAGCTCAGAGAGCAATTTTAAAGGTAGCAAACTTCCATCCCTTTTACTTTCCCATAGATCTACTTTATAAATCCTGCAATGTGCTGACTGTTCGCCAACTTTTCATTATGCACTTAGTATTAAAACAGCACACCATGCTTACCTATACTGCTGACAACACTAACAAGAGACGGAATGATATAGTATGCACATCAAATGCGGCCTCAAAACATGTCTTTGTAGAAAGATTTTTTACATTCTTAGGCCCATTTCTGTATAATAGACTAAATAAAAAACTTAGTATTTATAAATTAAATTACTTTAGCTGTAAAAAAATTATACTTAAGTATTTACTAACCATAGATTATGCACAGACAGAAGATCTACTTGTTGTCACCAAATAGAGTCGCTAACACGCTATTTTACTATTTACTTACTGTCTACTTTTTATTTACCTAATTGTAATTTAGCTTTTACCCATTGTTAATTTATTACATTAAGTATTTATGCACTTCCTAGCCTGAAGCACAGGTTCAACCTAGTTCAGGCAAATAAGCAACTGTGCTCTATTTTATTTGTTAAGTTACTTACTGTAAATGTGCCCCTTTTTATAAATAAACGATTTATTATTATTTATTATTTTTTATTTTTTTATATGTTTTTACATCTCGGGACCCTGGGATCCCGGACCTTTGGAAGGCGTGCGAGGAGCCGAAGCCAACTCGCAGAGGCCCCTTAGACAATTTTAAATGGAATAAGGACCATCCGACGATTATCCCTGTTCGCACTATGCAAGTGCAGCCAAGGACAACCCCCGGTTGATGTAGGACTATTGCAGAACATAGAAACAAAAATATTGGATTATGGGCTTGGGTTGCTAAGTGAACTTGAACTATGGAAAGACTATGGCCCCTGCCTGACCAATGTTTATGAAATACACAGATAAAATGGCAGGGGGTGACTTGCACACTCAATAATGGGCCTCCGAAAACGGTCGCTAGCACATAGTGACGTAGCGACAAGGGGGCAACATGTCCTGAGGTGCTTAAGAGGAGCGGAGAGGTATTCCACGGCTATCAGGACAATCCCGGAAGTACGGTCAAGATCCCTACCAGCATCTTACTGGAATACTTCCGTCCTCCGAGCACGTTTGCTCTTGCGAATCTCCACTCAAGCCGGCCAATCAAGGCAAGAATGAGGTGGGAGCTCTGTTCCTCGTCAGTGTTCACTCCAGCCGGCCAATAATTTATTATTATTATTATTATTAATCCTTTCAAAGATTTTTGCCACAATACAAAGCTTGGATATCGGCCTGTAGTTAACAATTTCTGTTTTGACTCCTTTTTTGTGAATAGGCGTTATGAAAGCCGATTTCCAAAGCTTTGGTACAACACAAGCGTCCAATGATTTTCTGAAGAGAAGCGAGATAGGTTGGGCAATAGAAGTCGAACACCGAACAAGAAATTTTGATGAAATATTATCCGGGCCTGCCGCTTTAGAAGTATCCAACTTGCGAAGCAAGTTAGAAACTTCTTCAACGTTTACTTCAATGTTACAAATATCAGATAGGCTGGTAGATTCAGTATAAAGAGGGGGTGAAGAAATTCCACGACTAGGGTTGGTATCTAGAAATGTAGAGTGAAAGTACGTAGAAAACGCTTCGCATATTGTTTCACCGGTACGCAACGCTTCGCTATTAAAGTTTAAGGTGCTCGGAACTGCATTTGAGTTGTGTCGCTTTTTAACAAAAGTCCAAAAATATTTTGGGTTGTCTTTAATAGTTTTTTCGGTTAACTTCAAGTAGCTTTCATAACATTGTGATAACATATACCTCACCTCACCTGTTGTCTCGTCACATTACCAATGAAAAAAGAACTACTACCTAATATCTAGTTCTGTGGGATTATAGAAACAGATTTATTTATTTTAACTTGCTATAAAAAAATGGTATACACCTTTTTTACTAAATAAACAGTTATTTAACTCGATACGCAATAATAAATCGAACAATCAATACAGAATCGATATCATTATATTTTATCTATGTAGGTACATTACACGCAATAGAAAAAATGGACATCCCTATTTAATTATTGACAGGCGACTAGTAAAATATGGCGTAGTATATAGTCGGAAACTTGAAAGTACTAATAATTGTTCAAAAAACTATCCCATTATAAATAATCAGGAACCACTGTACTTTAACAGCCGGCGCTTTTTTATAGTAGCTATTTTTTTTTGGGTAGAACCGTAAATTCCCAAAAAAAAAAAAAAAATCCAAACTAGTCTAAAGGATTTTGACCGATTTGGTCCAAATGCTGCCCAGACATGGGAGTGCTTCGAAATGGTTCCATGCATCAAACTATACATAAAACATATTTAAAAAAAAAAAACGGTCCCAGGGTTAAAAAGTTATTGCCTGAGAGAGGTTAATGTTTTTCAGGTACCTACCTGGTTTTATTTACATAATTATTGGAAATCTATAAGATAGCGTCGTTGAGTTTATCTTGACAAGTGCTATAGCCTCACATGGTGTCCAGGGTCCAATGATGGAGCCGGAAGGTGGGTATAGGAACTCCTCAACCAAACATTATAGCGCCATCGTGTGTGGACTCGTTGGCTTTGTCTTGACAAGTACCTAGTATAGCCCAGGGTTGTATCTAGGGTCTGATGATAGAGCCGGAGGGTACACATAGGAACTATTCAACCAAACAAGATAGCGCCATCGTGTTTGGACTCGTTGGCCTTGTCTTGACAAGTACCTAGTATAGCCCAGGGTTGTATCCAGGGTCTGATGATAGAGCCGGAAGGTAGCCATAGGAACTGCTCAACTCCTCCTCCGCCATTGGTTGGTTGTTATTCAAAAATACTAAATAGTTTTTCTCAAAACTCCTCGGATAGATTGTATTGAGCTTTGGTTTACAGACTAGTACAGGCCCAAGGAACATAATGTACTATGTGTCCATTCTGGGCAGCACTTGGCCCAACTTCCATTTATTAATGGTCAGTAAAAAATATCTAACATGTAATTGTTGTTTAACATAATGACTGCCTTTATTTAATAAAATGCGCCATTGGTTGGTTGGTATCCATCATTAAAAAATACTCAAGAAAAAATAGTTTTTCTTAAAACTCCTTGGATAGATTTTATTGAGGTTTGGTTTACAGACTATTTTAAGCCCGAGGAACATCATGCACTATCTGTCGATTCTGGGTAGGTCTTGGTCTAACTCCCATATATGGATGGTCAATGTCCTTTGTTTCCAAGCAATAATGAGGTCAATGAAATCTTCAAGGTCAAGGTCGTACACCCCAAAAGTCAAGGTCAAACAAAAAAATACTAAAATCTTGGAATTTGTTCAATGTGAAACTCTAAGGTTAAGGTAAAAAATAATAATTCTAAAGTGTTGTCGACGGAGAAATAATATTATAAAAATATTTTTTTTAAGTAACCACGAAGAGAATGGCGGGGTCTTGCAGACCCTGCCCTCCCCCTTCTAACCTAACCTGTCCGAGTCGGGGTGCCCCCAAGTCCTACGCTTGCTTGGCTCCCTCTTGCATCCTAAGTTCTTATTGCTTTTTTACTAAGTCGAGGTGAGTTATTTTTGTTTATGTTGGTTTAGTGTGTAGTGTACCTGTTATTAAGATAACATCAAAAAAGTACACAAAAATAATAATAATGTAAGTATTTTTTAACACTCTCGACTGTGTGCGAGTGCATACGACATCAAATTACGTTTCGTTACTGATGACATACATGATCTTCAAATAAAACTTAATATTTTTAATTTACTTAATGATATCTTTTGCCTCATTCAGTTCATTGCGGTGTCAGCTATTTAAAAATAAATTAAAGTTAAAAACTTACAATAGTAATACTAATAAAAACCATTTAAATCCGCTGTTACTTAGTCTAAACGTAAAACGGAACCACGGTGTAGGCCCCGCTCGCCCCTTGAAACTTGCCCCTAATTATCTAAGTGTACCCACTCGCCCCTTTGAATATTAGATGGCCCCGCTCGCCCCCGATTGAACCTAGAAGTGAAATTTGTGCAATATCTGTGGTATAATGTCATAAGTTGATTTTTCTGAAACTTTAGAATTTTTAGGGTTCCGTACCCAAAATGTAAAAATAGATACAATTTATTTGATTTGATTTGAGTTCTATTTTGTAACTGAAGTCGAGGTGTTGGTTTGAATTTTAGTTCATGACATCTTATTTTATTGCACCCATTTTTAATCGCGATTAAAAATAGTCAGATTTTGTTAGATGATTTTAGACACAGAACATTTTTTTTTTTAATTTAATTAATTTTTATTACATTAAAATAAAACAAATATTTATGGGGGGCCCCTTAAATATTTGTTTTATTTAAAGGACAATGCCCATTTTCTTAGAAGCTTTGGGCCCCCAAAAAAGATTGTCGTGTCACGGTGGTTTTTATTTTATTTTGTAGATCAAAGAAATATATTTTCATAATCTGCAAACGATTTCTGTTTATTCACCCTGGTTAAAGAGTAATCTATTTTTTTAGGTTGCTGAAATTGAGGTTATGAAAATTAAATTCTTCAAGATTTTATATTTTATTTCTTCTGAATGGACAATTATGTACCATTCTAGTTGATATATTATGGTTAATGTTAATGGGGTCGCCTTTCCTATGCAGTGGACATTTAAAGGTTAATATGAGGATGATGATTCCTGACAGGCGACAGACAGAGAGCAGTGGTGGCCCAGTGGTAACGCCCGCAACTTACGATTTGTAGGTCGTAGGTTCGAACCCTGACAGACGCTTTACTTTGTATAAATTATTTCATCACCACTGCTCTCAGAACAGTGAAGGAAAACATTGTGAGGAATCCGGCGTGACCTAGAACCAAAAACTCGAAGACAGTCTGGGCCCGCGTGGTGGATTACGGTCCACTCCTTCTCACAGAGAGGAGGTCTGTGTCCCAGCAGTGGGAACATTATAGGTTGATTATGATTCCTGACAATAGGCCTCACTATCGCTTTCTCTCGCTAGAGATTAATGTGCTTAGCCCTCTCCTTCTAGTAAGTATCGAAAAAGACGACTAAAAGCTTTGGAAGTAGTCTCTTAACTACTACTCAGTGTTGTATAAAATAAGTAATCATTATAATAAAACAGGTTTATGAAAAAAAAACAAAAACAAATAAATAAAACATTTATTCTTCATAGAATATATTATCCAGAAATTGAGCTGGGGCGCTTATATCATTAAAACGGCCCCAGCTTAAATACCACAATACAGTCATGGTATGTGCGCAACACCCTACAGTACGATTTCCCACTAAGCAATTGCAATAATAAGCGATGATTCTCTCTAAAGAATTTGCCCTATTTTGTTCTCTACTTATCAGTAAATATGTATAATACACCCTGCTGCTCACATGTCGTGATTTAATTCTGGCCCTAACTAAATAATTATTATGACCTAATATTAAGGGCAAATCTTCTTCTATTAATTCATTGCTTATTTCTACACTGTAGGTACCATTTACTCGCACATGCTCCCCATAATAGGACCGTGCCTGTTTTAATTGGTAGGATCCTAATGCAAATCTTCTTAAATCGCTTAATGTTAGTCTTGGGAAATTATCTAGATGGGGAGCACTGCTGTTAATGCTTTGGAAAATCGTACGTCTTCTGTTTATATGTTCCCTTTGAATAAATTCTGATAAATAATTGACTGTGTTCAATCTTGCTTGGGCAATATTAAGAAACTCCACAGCATCGGGCGTATCGTTAATTGTGGGATGGAATTTATTCAAGAGGGAACAAGCTATTTTAAAATCAGCCATAAGGTGACTTGACGCTCTATTAAAATATTCCTGACGAAATAATTTATAATCTCTTTTAATTCTCCCATTCACAACCTCTACCACCCAACGACACATTGTTATACATCTGGACTTATTAGCCTGGACAGTGGTTAATTGATGCTCATTTTCTAATAATGATTCAGGCATATGAGTCTTATAATTGTAAGTTTCTAATTCAGGAATCACATCCCTAAACCCTCTATCCAAAATGAAGACATCATGGGGTCTAAAAAATGAGCGCATAGGACCATTTTCATTATGAAACAAAGCACTCATAATTGATGAATCATTTTGGGTTGCTTCATATGGTCCTGCACACTCTAAAATATGCCCATCACAGCAAACAAATAAAAATGGTTTTACAAGATTAGCATATTTGTGTAGACTGTAGGTTCGTTTTTGATATAAGTAATTACTGCTGCTTTGGACGTAAACATATGTAGGTACCATCACATATTACAATAGCAGGCTTAATATTTGAAGCCATATTGGCATCCCCAAAAAAACCCTCTGGTATGATTCTATTGCGCGATGCTACATTTTGGATAGACATGTGATTGATACCTAAATGTCTAGGAACAAACTGTACATCTAAACAATTTCTTACGATATTCATTTTTCTTTCCAAAGTGGATCTTGGTATTTTAAACAAGGTTGACAGTCTTTGATTGCTGTCACCTGTTCTGAGTTTGACCAAAAATATGCTGACAGCAACAGAAGGGTTTGCAAAATGATCATATAACAATGGAATACAATTTAAAAGCTCATTAAATTGCTCTGCATTAAGTCCCAACCAATAATGGCATAAATGTGGATCCATTGAGTTTATGTCACTGAAGTCTAACTGTCTTTCAGCAGCTTTTTCTAGTTTAGAAAATATGTCATCAACTTGAAATCCAGTAAAATCCGAATATGGGGTCTCTAGTTCCTCCCAATGATTATTGTACAAATGATATTCACAGATTCTAGCTGTAAAAGGAATGTATATTTTGTACTGAAATAATAAAACTTCCTTTATAGTAACCGGTACTAAAAGACGATCAGTTCTCTCACATCCAACAAATAGGCAATGACGTGAACTAGCAGATACTCGTTTATACTTAAGAGAATTAATTTTAGATACTGGTCGGGGCAATATTTGTCCCTGTGGTGGTGAAACAGGCAGTGGCAGTGGAGGTGGTTCAGGAATTACAGCATCCGAGATATCCATTCCTATATTTTCAAAATCCACAGACTCCAGTGCAGGTCTGTTAATGTCACGAAGTGCCTGTCTTTGTATATCTCTTGTTGCAGCCTCCCAACAAGCACGACAAACTCTTTCCAAATGTATGACCTAAAAAATAATAAATTATTGTTTATTGTTATACTGACAAAAACTTTGTTCCTAATAAAAATAATACCAACAATTTAATGCAGTAGGTAATTCTGCCAAGTTAATAACACTTACGTGATGTGCTGGAGTCCATCTTAAAATAAAGGTCCTTTGAGGGCAGTCTTGGGAAACTCTGTGAGTTCTGCGACTTGCTATAGAAATGCCACATCCAAAACATATGTTTAGATGTCCAAGAGGCGGGGATACCTCAATTTGAGATGGAGTTGTGTTTGATAGTATACGCTCTTGCAGTAACAAAAAACATTCAAGGCACAGGATATCCTCGGATGATACCTGAAAAATAAAAAAATAACTGAATTTACCTACCTTTGTAAGTTAAAATATTTTTGTTCACTATTACAATAGGTACATATTCACTTATTGGTTGTACCGATTTTTTGTACAAACTCACGCAATGTTTACCTGCACAATATACTTTTTACATACACCCAATTATTTAGTACCAGTCTTAATACATAGATATAAATACCTATAATGATAATTACACCATTCACTTTAGTACACATTTTTATACATTTTCAATGTTACATAGTGAACAGTAATGTTTTGTAGCAACCACTGATATAACATTTATTATAATATCAGCTTTTAAGGTAGACATTTACAGCTGAATATAGGCCTCCTCGGTCAGTGGGTCGTCTTAGGATAGGAAATATAAACTTACCGGTGTAGGTGATACCCAGGACCGTAGAAGGATGAGCATTTGTTCGTCTAAATCTTCAATAGGTCGTCTACGAAGATTAGGCGCCAAACGAAGGGAACAAGTTACACATCGTCGTGACAGTGGACGGTTTGTCCGATCTCGACCAGGTGTAGACATTTTGTTGTTAAAACTAGAGTCAATTCGCTCACTTAACAATAAAACAGGAGTCCGATATCTCACAAAAAAAAAAACACGAAAACACGTTAGCATTGAATCGTAACGTAGATCACAGAAGTAAATACGGAGGAATGTAATTCAACTCGACGCAAAACAAACAGCACTCACGAAACGAATAAACGGCTATTGATTTGACAGATAGATAGATCCACGATAGATCTCTGACATCTGACACCATGAGTGGTGTTGCCAGGTATAATTATTTGTTAATCGACTTTCGATATCGATTTTTCAAAGTTACAGTACAGTAGTGTATTTTTTAGGTCATTCAGTTTTTTTTTTTTTCCTATCCTACGCTGTCCCACTCCTGGGCAAAGGCCTCCCTACACGCCTTCCATCTTTCGCGAGCCCGCGCGTCCTCTTTCCAGTTTGGATGGAACCTATCCAGCTCGTCTTGCTATCTCCTACGTGATCTGCCGCGACCCCGTCTCACTGTCTTAGGGCACCAGTTCTGCGCTATTTGTGCCCACAGTTTGTCAATATGTCATGCGGCAGACATGTCCTGCCCAGTCCCATTTAAGTTGGGCAGTCTTTTGAGCCACGTCAGCTATCTTTGTTTTGGAGCGCAGTATTGTGTTACAAACACAATCCGTTAATTTAACGCCTAGTATACTGCGCTCCATTGCTGGTTGGCAGACTTTGAGTTTGGAATTCTGGATGTTAGTCAAAGACCAAGTCTGTGCGCCATAGATTAAGACGGGAAGAATACACATGTCCATGAGCCTGCGTTTCAGTGCCATAGGCAACTCACCCTTAAATAGTTATTTTAAAATAATTATAGTAAAACGATACCAAAAATACAGTTTAGACATTGTAAAATAGACACCGTTAAGTATCGATATCAATCAATCGATTCCGATGTTTTTACCAAATATTGTTTGACATCTGGCAACATTTAATTTAGGTTTCGTTGGCGGATGTACTAAAGATTCAGTTAAGTAAATATTTATTACGTCTTTCAATGCTAGGGTAAACTAAATGTTCATAAAAAACAAATAAACATAAAAAAATAAGATATAAATTTTGTATAGCGTGAAGTTACGACACGGCGCCACAAAAAGGGGCCCGTCCGCGGTCAATCTCCTTTAATTATTTATTTTTAAGTGAATATATAACTAAATATTCTGTGAATATTTCAACCGTCTACCTGTTGCAGTTATCAATATCGAGCAAAAATATCACGTTTGTTGTATGGGAGCCCCCTTAAATATTTATTTTATTCTCAATATTTTTAGTCTCGCAACAGCATATTATGATAATACGTACATAGACTGCTAATAGAGAAGTATGGAAGAAACGGTCATGTTGCGCCGACCCCAATTAAATTGGAATAAGGGCAGGAGAATGAAATGAACGTACATAGACTGCTAAAATCACAACTCTTCCTTTTGATTTTGCCGTAGTCGGGTAAAAAGTAGTTGGCATACATATGTATATAATGTATTAGCCGATCTATTCTGTAAAAGTCTCAACGCTACATTCTAGGTGAAATGAGCTGTCAACTGCTTGAAATGACAGTGTCAATCTCTAGCAACTTATGTGTTCACTCACGGTGAGATCGTCTTGAAGTAAGTACCATTTCATCAAAGGTCATGTTACGAACGGAACCGCCCGACAGCGCGCCCCTCTAGCTAATACAATTAACAGTTTAGTGGAAGTGAGCTGTGATGTGAGACGCCGACGCACAGCGGCGTCGTCGTCCACTTAATTACCTTGTACCAAAACTAAATTCATTGCTCGTTTATTCAATTAAATTGAAACTAGGTATACTGGGTTACTTAAATTACTTAGGTTAAAAAATATTAACTTAAGTACTTTGTTATTTTTACACGACTGCCCAAAAAGGAGTGTAATGTTGTCAGGGTTCATGTATGTATGTGAGTTTCTTTATTCCACTATAACTTTAAAATGCCTGAACGGATTTGGATGTATGGGGTATCGTTAAAATCCTTACATTATCCCGAGTGACATATGCCATGTTTTTTTTAATCAAAACCTATGTGGCGGCGGTATGGCTCGATTTTCAAATGTGAAAAATAAAAAAATCTTCAATTACTTACCATATGGGTATCTAATTGAAGGCCTTGATGAGCACATTCCAAAACTATAAAATTTATTGCCATACATTTTACATAGGTAGGGTGTACATGCAAAAAAAAACATTTCATCTTTGGCTGCAAACGATTTAATCAGACTTTAGTAACACTGCAAATGTTTAAATGAGTGAATGGTTTGGTAGATGATTGAGTTATTATTAGAATTCTTTCATCATTACATAGTTTACTTACTAAAACTTGTCACTAAAATGTATAAAATAAAAATAAATAATTAAAACATTAAAAAACACGACTGCCCTGTTAAAAACGAACTAAAAAGTAAAAAAAAAGTTGATAAAATTGTCATTGCAGGGGACCTCTTAGATTAAAAGGTGTTCCACAGAACGGTCCCCCGACTGCAATGCCAATTTTATCAACTTGTTTTTTACTTTTTAGTTCGTTTTTTAGCAGGGTAGTCGTGTTTATAATTTTTTTAATTATTGTTCATTGTTGTTTAATGTTCTTTCTATTTCTTAATCGATATTTTAAATCTTGGTTGCTAGTAGGTAATCGTCTACCAAACGGACCGCGACAGTAATAATTTTTTTTTTAAACGGACCCCCAATGAAACTACTTGGTGACCCCTACTCTATTGAATAACCTTACGAAAACTGAAGAAGAAAATACAAACCTTTTAAGATGAGGCTTTCAACTATGCTTTCAACACTAACCTACGTCAGTTAACTGGCGACCATTATTTAATACTCACTTTGGAAAGCGACAAAGTCACTCAAAAGGTCAATTAAGTAGGTACACCAATTCGCCTATCAGAGATGTTAGCGGAAGTGACAATGAGCAAAAAGCTCTCAAAAGCAACAGAACTCATTGGTAAGTGTGTAAGTGCAAAATCTATAACACCTGTATTCTCCCTTGCCTTACATATAGATGCGGAACCTGGGCACTCTCCAAATACCAAGGGGATATTTTAGAACATTCTCAGAGAGCTACAGAGAGGAGCAATGGAGCATCTTGGGAATCGAGAACCTAAACCGACAAAGGAACACCATCTACATAAGAGCTAAGACGGGAGTCACAGACATTCTCATTAAGATAGACCAAATGAAATGGAGATGGCGGGTCACATGTTACGGGGCTCCCAGGATAAATGGAGTAAAATTCTGATAGAATGGTACCCTAGAGATGGCAAACGAAATAAAGGTCGACAAGATGGGAGGACGAACTCAATCTCACAGCAAGTCTATCAAATCAAATTATTTTATTTCACATTCACAAGATAGAAAAGAATCTCTATAAAATATAAATAACATACCTACTAATAAATCGAAGAGATTACGTGTGACTCCGGATTTTTAATTTGTCTGTCAGTGGTGTCTTGTTTATACTTTTTTAGTTGATTGACTTTGTTGTCGTAGTTGGGTTTTAGTTTTTATTACTTTAAAAAAAATTTATTTGGGTTGTAAGGGGGCACACTTACCTTCTCAGTGCCCCAGGGCAACCTCACCTGCTCGTGGTGCACCCTGCTGAATAACAAAGGAGGCTCTGACGACCGACAAATGGCGGTATAACCATTACTTAATAAAACTTCGCAACTAAATGGCGCAGACTAGTGACGGGCAGCAGCGTCACTAGTGTGAGAAGTTGTGATCTGCGATCGCCAACCCGCATGCCTAGCGTGGCGATTATGGGCAAAACGTCTAATGGCAAGGCAAAATCAACCACGGCCCCCAGTTCCGGCCGGGAACTGGGGGCCGTGGTTGATTTGCCTTGCTATTCCTGATTTTGGCGGCGATCACGGTAACTTCAAGGTAGGGGATGCGAAGAATCGCCAGGTTACGAATGGCCGTCAAACCCAACTGACCTTGGCGACGTATAACGGACGCACGTTACGGCTTGACGAACACCTAGTGCAGCTAGAAGAAGAGCTCGAAAAAATAAGGTGACACATTCTTGGGTTGAATGAAGTCCGAAGACAGGGGGAGGACACAATAATCCTTGAATCGGGCCACCTTTCGTATTTTCGAGAAGGAGACCAGCTATCCCAAGGCGGAGACGGGTTCCTGGTAGACAAATCCCTTTGTGACAACGTTGTGGAAGTCTCCAGTGTCTCGAACAAGGTAGCGTACCTCATAGTGAAGTTAACCGAGAGGTATTATAGCCTTAAGGTTGTTCAAGCGTACGCACCGACCTCGGCACACTCGGATGACGAAATGGAGGAAATGTTTGAGGACATTTACAAGGCCTTGCATTCCACCAATAAGGCCCACGACAACGTTCTCATGGGGGATTTTAACGCTTCCTTGAGAAGGAGGGGCTTTTCATGATGAATTCCCTAGCCCCAAAGTAAGTGGACGTGGTGAAGTCCCGACACTATGACGAAAAATGAGATAGACTTCATCATAACGGATAAAAAGCGTATATTCAGGGATGTCTTGGTGATCAACAGGTTCAATACCGGCAGTGATCACAGACTTGTTCGACGCTCTCTGAATATCAATTTCAAGCTCGAGCGAACTCGTTTGATGAAGTCTAGGCTCCGTTCAAATATGCTCCAAACTATGTTGGGATCTGAAGCGTTCCAGTCAAACCTGGAGAACCGATTCGCTGTCGCGGAATCCACAGATGACGTCGACCAGGCGCTCGACTAAATGGTGGAAATCCTCAGGGAGGAAGGTACGCGATTTTGCACAATGCGGCGTAAGGGCAAGAAGTCGAAACTTTCAGAAGAGACTCTGAAGCTTATGACGGAACGACGAGAAAACCCGCCTATCACTTCGTAAGAACAACAGGCACTCAACAAAAATGTTAGAAAATTGGTACGACGTGACCTCCGACGCTCCAAATCACGCTCTATAGAGAAAGCGATTGAGCAAAATCGGGGGTCAAAAGTGTTCGTCCAATCACTCGGGAGGAGCCACCTGACGAAGCTGACCAAATCTAGTGGGGATACCGTCATTTCGAAGCCGGAGATCCTTTCGGAAGTCGAAAACTTGTACGGCCAATTGTACGCATCGCATGCATCTCGACCTGATCCCGAAAATGAGGATTCCAGAGCTACCTTAACCCACCATTTCACGGAAGACCTGCCAGAAGTCAGCCAAGATGACATCGAGGCGGCTCTTAAACAGCTTAAAAATGGAAAAGCCCCTGGTGAGAACGGGATTACGACTGAGCTCCTGAAAGCGGGGGGAAGTCCTGTACTGAAAGAGCTTCGGGAGCTTTTCAACTCTGTCCTGTTCTCTGGGAGAACTCCAGAAGCGTGACGCAGGAGTGGGTCGGTATTTTATGTGCCGACTGGTTGTCGTTATAAGTGACTACCGGTTTATCGGAAGACCTCTTTGTTAAAAAGCTTCGTTCGATGCTTGACTAAGGCCTATATATTCTGCATCTGTGGAGGACAGCGCCACGCACCCTTGCTTACGACTTTTCTAAGAAACTATATTTTCTTCTAGTCTGAAAATTAAACCTGTACAGGATTTCTTATCATATAACCCACCCCAATCCGCGTCTACATACTTACCCATTTAATTCTAGGTTACCCGTTTTCTTAAACGTTAGTCCAAAGTTCGACGTCCCCTTAAAAAGACCCCTAATACCTAAGCACCCGTTTAGCACATTTAAAATATAATTCATCGTAACTTGAATTAAATTGTGACAAAACACTAACAGCGTGCGCGATATCGGGCCTAGTACTTTGAGCTAAATAATTAAGACA
Source organism: Lithophane ornitopus (assembly GCA_948473465.1). Taxonomy (NCBI): domain Eukaryota; kingdom Metazoa; phylum Arthropoda; class Insecta; order Lepidoptera; family Noctuidae; genus Lithophane; species Lithophane ornitopus. The sequence continues at coordinate 74,940 of OX419624.1, read as the reverse complement.
ACCTATGAGGATTTCATATGGCAACTTACCGCCATATCAAATTCTCATAGGTTGCCTACTTACCCGGAATCTGAAGCTTTCTCCAATTTGAGACCTACTTCCATTGGGGTAATGACTGGTTTACAATCCGTCATCTCAAAATCCTTCAAAACATTAAGAACGTATTATTCTTGATCAAGAAAAATCGCATTAAGTCTAATGCCTAACACGTGTCAAGCAGGACCTAAATCCTTAACTTTAAACCTTTTAAGCAGGCCATTTTTTAATTGCTGCTTTTCAGTTTCGTTTTTTTTGGAATAAAATAGAAAAATATCGTCGACGTAGGTGACTCCTACTATTCTATTCCCATCGGTAAACACTTTTTGATAAAGACATGGTTCTGTTTTTGACTGTACGAAACCTAAATTGAGCATCTCCTGATCTAGCTCATGGAACCAAGCGTTTGACGCTTGTTTAGTCCATACAACGATCTTTGCAATTTACATACCTTTGTCTCTTGACCTTCAACAATCGCCCCCTTAGGCTGAAACATGTAGATGTCCTCTTTTAGCTTGCCATACAGGAAAGCAGTCTTTACATCCCATTGGTCGATGAGCCAATCATATTCCACAGCTAATGAGAATAGTAATCGCTAGGTTGACCGGAGAATACGTTTCATTGTAGTCTATTCCACGTACGTAAATCCTTTAGCTACCAGCCTAGCCTTATATTTCGACACTTTACCGTCACTGTCCCGCTTAATTTTAATAAAGTATTGGGTTTTTGTCACGTGGTAAGTCTACCAGTGACCAAGTCTGATTCTCGTACAATGATTTTAGTTCATCATCCATAGCTTTTTGCCATAATTTAGAATCAGGCCTTGTCAATGCTTCTTCAACGGTTATTGGATCGCCATCAATTTGCGCGATCGCATTATATAATATAGGCTTGCGCTCACGAAGATTGTATCTTCGTTCTGGTTCTGCTGTACTGCTCGTGGGAGCAACCGTGCCAATACACTCCGCTTCATGAAACTCTTTTTCATCTTGAATAATATTATTAGATGCACCACTTTCAACCACAGGTTCTATTCGTTCCTCCTCTACTTATACAAATAGCAACAACTGTGTTCTTCATCATGTCGGTACCATCTCCAGGAAAAACATTTTCCAAGAATTTTACATTTCTTGAGAATGTTATCTGATCTGTTTTTGGGTTCATCAGTCGATAACCTTTAGCAAATTCACTGTAGCCGATGAAAATCAATTCTACAGTCTTCATATTTAGGTTGTTGCTGTTTAGGTTTCAATGCATATCCTTGACAACCGAAAATTTTCAAATGTCCAGTTTCTTATCTGACCAAATAGTCAGGTAGGTACTTTATTCATGACAGCCTTTGTCGGGCTTCTATTTTTTAAGTATACCACTGTACATACCGCTTTGGCCCAATACTTTTTACTTAGACCACGCTGACATTTTAAATTTTTTATATTATTTTTTTTATATAATTTCCAATGACCTGCAGCTTATTTTTGTTTGAATTGTAAACCTTTGCATGCCCACGTGACGGTAAAATATGGAGAACTTTATTTTAATCAAAACACATATGTACTATACCCATGTTTGCAAAAAAATAAATGAATTGAAATTGAATTGAGTTGAATTAGTTTGGCCTCACAAAGCAAAGTTCTTGCTTTCTCAATGATCGTTCTGTTCGCTCTCTCAGCCACACCATTTTGCTCAGGTGTGTAAGGTACCGACTTCTGATGTTTTATACCAGCTGACCTTAAAATTTTATCGAAAGCTTGGTTACAGAATTCTAAGGCACTTTATCGACTTTCCTGTTTGCTTCTCCACATCCGCCTTATATTCACGAAATTTATCGAGGGCATGACTCTTATTTTTCAAAAAATTAACGTGCTTCTTACGCTTAAAATCGTCGATAAACAACAACATATATCGAGATTCACTGAATGATGGTTCTTCCATTGGTCCGTATAAAACCTCGAGTACCTTGATTTTTGATAGAGCTCTTACAAGTCTTTCCATTTATGCACGGAACATATGGTTCAATTTTATCACTTGAATTAAAATTCAATCCAGGCACCATACATTTCAATGAATTCATTTTTGTTCTAAATGTCACAGCTAAATGTGCTATAATCTTCTATGCCAAATAATTTGACAAAACTTCATTCGACAAAGTCAAATTGACAACACAATTTTCTTCTTCAATTAACTCGAAAATTCCATCAACCTCTTTTTGATTTTACAGCGAAATCCTTCTTTACAAGATCGCTTACGGAAATTAATTTCATATAAAGTCCGGGAACATGATAAACATTCGTTAATAGGAGTTCAGTGGCATTTTTTACATTTGGGATGGCATTACCTCTCCCTATGACTCTCATTTCGTCTCCATTTGCAACTTTTATCTTTAAGTTATTCTGTTGCCTTTTGTAATTCAGCAATTTTCCGGCATCGTTCGTCATGTGGTTCAAGCATCCACTGTCCAAGTACCATCGGTCCTTTTTCATCGTGTTCGTCATTTTCAAGCATGGATTCGCTCTCTTATGGACTTTGCATTCAGATGCTTTATGCCCGTCTTTATGACACTTAAATATCTTCTTTTCCTTGCTAAACTTCTTTCTATTTTGCGCCGTTGTTACCATCGCTTGCCCTCCATTTTTAATATTTTCGCTCTGTCGGTTTGCTTCTTACATCAACTTTGACTTTATCTGCTCCAGTTTAATTTCGTTGTTGTCTATCGCCATTATAAATGGGTTGTAATTTGACGATAAACCGCTTAATAATATCGAAATTATCCACTCATCTGAGATTTTAGCATCAATGTCTGCAAGTTGTTGTGACAAACAAATTATTTTAGAAATATATATTTCTCCATGGTTTCGCAATTTTCTAGTCTACATTGCCATAACTCTCTTTGCAATCTGATTCGCTTGCCCCAGCCCTTGTCTTCGTAAGCCTCGCTGACACTCACCCAAACCTCACGTGCTGTCTTCGCTATAAACATGTGCGAAACAAGCAGGCTCTAGCAGCAGACATATCGTTGTTCGAGCCTTCCTATCAGTGTCTCTTAAATCTGGTGTTATCTCCTTGGTTTCAAAGACTTTGAACCAGTTTTTTGATTCTAAATAATTTTTCACCACGAACTTCCAGTTAGCGAAGTCTTCAGCACCGTTCAATTTTCTAATTCCACAAATTGAACCTGAATGTTCTTCTGCCATGACGAGAAGTGTACAATTTTACAGACAGCAGTTTTTTGGAGCTTAGACTCCATTTGAAATAAGATTACAAGTATTTTTACGTATGTATTTGTACGTATTTTTAACATTCCGTTCAACCGATTTTGAATTCTATTGCGTTGGTGGCATGACAAATGGCAGCCGTAGTAGACAGTTGGTATTGTGTAACTTATTTTGCTTTTAGTGCTATCCTTATGCCTACGGTATAGAAGTCAAAATCGGTTGAACGGACTGTAAAACGGTTTGTTTTAATGTCTAATCTTATTTCAAATTGGATATAGGTCTGGGCCATAACCTATACACTTAGCCGTACATTTTGCACTTTAAGCTCGATATACATATTCTTGAAAGTGATATCTCATTGACGATTTCGATAAACATTTTTGAATGAACATCACTGTATTTAGAGACGTGCTTTCAGTGAATTATCCGCGCAACTGCAAAGCATCTTGATGGAAAACAACATGACGTGTTGGTTCAGTCTCCTTCAAAATGGCTAAATAGTGCTGATCCACGCATTTTGTTGGAACTGCCCATCTCTTCACTGCCATGGCTTATATTTATTTAGGTTTTTTATAAATAAATGCTTAAAGGTTGAATTAAAAAGGCGTACCAACGCTATTTGTGACAAATTTGTTTTATTTTCCTTTACACTGATCGCCTTACTAGTATGTGGAATTATTCAATAAGTTACAAGCACCTGATAGATCCACTCCAGATGTTTTTATCTATCCAAAGTCAGCCACTCCACCAGAGACGTGCTTAGCGATAGAGGTGTATCTAATAGGATCGGTTGATTTTCATAGCATAGTTTGATTTCATTCTGCGTCTTGGTAGGTACATTTTAAGCTGGTCCCAGCCCCTGCCGGACCTAGTGGCGAGTTATGCCACATCATGTTGTTAAATCTAGTCAAGCCCTACAAGGTTACGCCAATTGTTACCTATTTTATTCTGAATAGCCTGATTCTATTTTACTATCGCGATGGTTGCTATTACATTTAGCCTTACACTAAAACAACACCGAGTGTTGCTTAAATCCTTTTTCCTGAACCTATAGTTTACAGTTTATGGCGCTTGAATCATTTAGACTGTTTCTAAATAAAAGTGATTTGAGGTAATTTTGTATGAAGCGACATTTATTTTTGGTAATAACAGCTTTAAAAGAATGAAAGCTATACTAAATTGTGCGGTTTTTGTAAAGGAAAACAACATAGACCCCTTTTTTGTAAAAATATTAATAATTTTTTACCGACTTCCAAAAACGAGGAGGTTCTTTGTGAAATGAAATGAAATTGTTTATTCTGTAAATACCTAGGATATCGGTATATCGGATAATCAATTTTACATGTCACATTAAAAAAAAAATAAGCTAGTTGAGGTCGGAGTTTCCTATCTGACCACTCTGAGAAGAAAGGCCGAAACAAACTCAGAGGTCGCAGTCTTGTTCAGGCCATATGAGGACCATGTAGATTAATGTCTGAAATGGTCTTCTGAGGAAAGAACCACACAGATTTGAGTGGACCTGTCCAGTCAGTGCAAGCAGCTCCCCACGTGAGACTATAGGTTAAAAGAACTTTATTTCTCATAAGAACATTGTTCACTTAAAATGAGATTAACAAAAATATCTTAAATTAAAATACAGCTTTGAGCTTTAGCTTAGGGCGACAATTTTCATACTATTACAACTATTATTTATTTCACAATCTGTTCAGCAGCATCTCTTTAGAAATATTGACTGTAAATATGCGATTTTAGTTGGTATCTGTAAATATTTAAATTGTCACACATTTTTATGTCGTTCGGCAGGCTGTTGTAAAGTTGTACTCCCTCAAACAGTATGGTTTTTTTGCCGTAAGTCAGTGTACGTGGTCGAGTTGTCATTAATTTGTATCTGTTTCTTAAGTAATGTTTTTGTGTTTTTTGAGTTAATGTAATGTTTGAAAAAATAATCACAGGCAACATCCACATGTTGCCTGTGATTATTTTTTTAACTAGGTTGCAAGTGTTGAATGTATATAATTGCGTAATGTTAAATCATTTAGTTTTAGTATATAGCTCCTTTGTAGGTGTTAGATAATTGTAATGGAATAATGTTTTAATAATTCTGTTTTGTGTGGTTTGTAGTTGTTTTAGATTAGTTTTTGTAGCCAATCCCCATAGTGATGTGATCATGTGACGCGCTCTGTTGTCTTGTCCGTTCGAAGTGTGCGCAGGACTTAAAAAATATGCTCATGCTCATTGTAAACATCACTCGTGAAACAGCTTCACTTCTCTAGCTCTACTTATCATTTTGAATTACCTAGTAGGTACCTACCTAGCTAGCGTCGAGCATTGACATCTTTAGGTACCTACCTACCTACCTAATAATAAATTATGCACTTAAGTACCTACCTACTTAATTATTAAACGATAGGTTGGGAACCGACCTACTGCGATTTATTTTGTTTATCTACTGGAATTTAGAGATGTTTCTTAAAGTGGGAACTTCGGAAAATTAATCTACCTATGGGTAGACATTAGGTTTTTCTAAATGATATCTCAGTATAATTGAAAAAAAGAGCATAGAGCGCGTACACAACGCCGTGGTGGTAGCAGACGAGATCGATATTATTGTTTACGTGTTCAAGTGACCACCCAGTGGACGCGAGCGGTCGCAGCACAGGTGACCGACGCGGTCAAGCGGGCCCTAGGGCCCCGGCGCGCGATAATCCACTTAGGAGCCTCGAGCCCCACACGCGCCACGGCTCCAGCGCGAGCATCGCTCGATACGATCGACGTCACACGACACTATACACCGCACCACACACGCGATCGAACATCCTACTAGGGCAACAGACGAGCACAACGTACGGGGCTCCGCTCGCTCGCCACTCGCTAGACGGCTCGGCGCGGCCGGCTGCGGCACCTACCTCGCTGTCCGGCGGCACATCGGACGCGCGGGCGCTGCGGTACCGTGGAGCACGCACTTCCGACGCTGTAGCTGGTCACTCGCTGACTTGCAATGGTTTCAGGACGATCTAGAGGGGGTCATGTTTTGAATGGGGTCGCGTGTGTCGCGGAGGGCTCAGGGCGCGGGGCGCAAAGTGCTCAATGCGGCGGCGGCGGCGGCGCGGCGCGGCTCACTGCCGCACGCTCGCAGTGCGCGCTGCGCGAGGTGCGCGGCCGCTCGCGCACGCGCGTTTTGTTAGGTTAGGGCGAGCGTTACGTAAAGCGAGAGTGCTGCGACCTCTCGGCTCTAGCGCTCTGACAGCACCGCGTCGAGCCCGCAGAATCCGCCAGATACGTTACGGATCTACCCTTTTAATTTTAATTATAGATACCTTGCACGCCTCATATGCAGATGATCAAGGTAAGTAGGTACCTACTCTAGGTAAATACCGTCTGCGAAATTTCTTTTCTTTCAGCCGACGACTAAACCTCTTTTTTGGGGTCGGCTGCTGACCCCAAAAACGAGGTTTAGTTTTCCGAACTTATACAAAAACGGCACTTTTATAGGGAACATCACTTTTGTGTCCGTCTGTCACAGAAGTTCACTTTCGAGTCCACCCATTTTCATAGAACTCGTACCTACGCCATGCCGCCATACATATTGCAAGTAGTCCCTCCGGGAGGATTCCGGCATTAGGTTTGCGCCAAAATTCCGAGACAGGGGTTTCCAACCCTTTGGGATTTTTTTATGCAAAGTATTAATTTATAATTTTTTATCTATTTTAGTTACGTACAACGTAATTATTTTATGACAGCTTATTAACGTTTCGTGTTCTATTATTTACTACTGTGAGTTATGTTGCATTTCACGTACGGCGTGACACTTAAAAGTACTTGTGGCACCCCGCCCAAATGGGTTAATACATAAATAATTAATATATATATAATAAATTACAAATAAATTAATAAATAAATTATGAATATTAATAAATTATATTACGTGCCGCTATAATGGCGACATTCATTTAACACACGGGAAGGGTTAGTGGCCAGTAAACATAAAAATGATAATAAAATAAAATAATTCGTAAATTGAAAAATTTTAATTTTTAAACAAACTAAATAATAAAAACATAACCAAAATTGAGATCACTCTGTGTAAAAGATTCATTTATGAAGCTACCTACCAGCAGCTGGCTTACGTTCTATCGGTCAAGATCCTTTGGTGGCATAATTTCTAAGAAATTGCGCGGCGTCCCTTCTATTCGCCTTCTATTCGCCACCTCTTCGCTACATTTCTTTAAGTACAGGTTGCTCCAGGATGGTAATTTAGAAAATTGAAAATAAATCAATTAATAATAACGTTTAATGAAATGCAAATATTTTCATAAAACGAATACGCCAAATCGTATACGTGTGTTAACTTAATGTCGCCATTGTAGCGGCACGTTGTATGTATTATTATTATATTATTGTTTATTTATTTTCTTTCTTATCTATTTACATTTTTAAATATTTTTATAAAAACATTAAAAAATATAAAAAATTGAGGTCCGCCGGTGTCGGGAGCAGGGTCCAAGCTACCAGTGGTTAGGGCTGCAGAGACAGAAACCTCCTCACAATGCGAGCCGTTTCAAGGAGTACTGCCTTCTGAATCAGACCCTTGATCCAACCGCCTAACGAGAGCCTCGAGATGTTGGTCGAGGCTTTCGGCCATCAGGCCATTGGCCATTACGACAATCGGGACAATGACAGCCGAGCTCACATTCCACATGTCGACCACCTCGTGTGCTAAGTCGAGATATTTTATTTGTTTCTCTTTCTTAGCTTTCACGAGGTTCTCGTCATGTGGGATGGTAACATCGACTATCGATCCCAGTACAACGTGACATGTTAATTTTCGAGAACTGGGTCGGGCAAGTACTTGTAATACGGTACCTCAGAGTCCACAAGTTTATCTTTCAAGGCAAGCTGCTGGTGAACAATCTTGGCCACTTGGTTATGCCTGTGCAAGTACTCGCCGTTAGCTAGACGAGAAAAACCAGAGATAATATGTCTGATGGACTCACCCGGACGGTGGCATGCCCGACACAAGTCAACCGTCCCGTCCTACATAATATGCCTCCTGTAGTTATTTGTCAAGAGAACTTCGTCCATAATTGCACAGACGAAACCTTCAGTTTCCCCAAAAAGGTCACCGAAACGTAGCCAGGATACGGACGCTAAGAAATCAACACCAGGCTCATGAAGAGCCCGATAGAAGTGCCCGTGAAGCTCCTTGCTTTGCTATACCACCTTGCGGTCTTCTGTAGCAAGTGTTACAGGTTTGCACCAGTTCTCTTTAGCCATGCAGAGCGGGTTGAGTCCCTTGTCCACTGCCACCATATCGCGGTGCATACCCACTTCGGCTTTTAGAAAATAATCTCTGAGATTGCAGACCTCGCGATTGTGGAGGGTCTTCGCATTTAAAAAGCCTCGACCCCCGCACTTCCGCAGGATGTACAATCTCATCACCGATGATCGTGGGTGATGCATCCGGTTTGGGGTCAGCAGTGTACGGACCCTCCTATCCAGGGCGTCGAGTTCGGTCTGAGTCCATTTGAGTATGCCGAAAGAGTAAATCAGAACCGGCATGACCCAACCGTTGTAGGCGCGCACCTTAAAGCCGAAAGAAGGCTAGTTAATACTTTCTTCAGGCGACCAAAGAAACGCTCCTTCATCGATTGCTTCATGTCAGCAACGTTGAACCCTAACGCTCCCGATATACCCAAATACTTATAGCTTTCGGATGAGTGGAGGGACCCGAGGTATATAGAGTCCGAAAGTTGAATTCCCTCTGATTCCATAATCTCCCCTCGCTTTACATGCATGACTGCACATTTTTCCACACCAAATTCCATCCATGGCGTTTCTGAAGGTTTCAGTTACCTTATATTATTTATTTATTATTTTTTACATTTTTTTTGTTTTATTTTACCCGGAAAAGACTCTATTTTTAAAGTGATCCTCATAATTTATAATCTCAAAATAAATATTTTAATTTTTAGTGAATATTTGTAGGTAACGGTAAAATGGTTGACCACCCCTGAAATACGGGTTTAATGCCTTAAATTTTTTTGTTGAAAATAAAATGCTTGTATTTGAAAACCTACGAGTATTCTAATAAATCTTTCGGGGATTCCCATATCTCTTTATGTTTAATTGAATGATCCATATTTATATTTTACAGGAAAATTAAAGCGGTTTGCAACACCGAAATAATTGCAGATAAAAGATTCTGTAAGTTTAAGTAGGTAGGTGCTTATTTACATGGTAAAAAAATACCACATTACTTCCCGAGTTATGTAAACTTACGTAAGATGCTAATTTTTGAGTTTTATGACGCGGCCTTTCAAAGGCCGCGCAACAGCAAGGGGATTCGGGTTATTATTATCTACCTATTTCATCAAAAAATATATGTGAGATATACTTTGATTGTAATTGGTTGTAAATGTGTGCTTATGAGCCTGTATGCACAGAGCGGAGGCTGTTGTGGCTTATTTGACCGTATTGTTCGCAGCGCTCAGTCTTGGTTCTTTATTTGGTCTGAGATACTTGTCTATATTGTCTACTAGCTGTGCCCCGCGGTTTCATCCGCGTAGGTCTCGATCCCGTGGGAATATGGTAATAAAATGTATCCTATATCCTATGCCAGGTCATGGTCTACCCAAACGATATGATGATGCATGATAGTACTTACTAATTCCATACTGCCATGTCATTACTCCGACTAGTAAATATTAATCTGTGGCGCACATTACCGCACTAGTGCGGTAATATAAAGTAAAAAACACGCTTCCATAATACACTGCATTATGAACCTAAAAGCGGTTCAATAAGAGCCACTTTACGAGCAAGTGTGTTGAAAATACATATATTTAATATCTATATACTAAAATATAATAATATATTATATTATCTATAAATGTATACTTTATTATTATTTATATTACATATTTATATTATTATTATTATAAAGCTGAAGAAATGAAATGAAATGAATTTTTTTATTCTGTAAATAAGATATTGGAATCACTTTTACACGTCATATTAAAAAATATTAAAAATAAGCTAGATGAGGTCGGCGTTTCCTATCTGACTACTCTGAGAAGAAAGGCCGAAACAAACTCAGAGGTCACAGTCTCTTTTAAAGTCCAGACATAATCTTGGTCAAGCCATATGAGGACCATGTAAATTCGAGTCTGAAATGGTCTTTTGAGGAAAGAACCACACAGATTTGAGTGGACCTGTCCAGTCTGTGCAAGCATTTGTCAGTAATGGCGGAGCTCAACTCAGAACTTAAGGAGCTCAGCGACTCGACGAACAATACCAAAGAAAGGACATTTGGGTAGGCCGCATAAAATTCTCAAATTGCCAGACCATTAATAAAATTAACTGAGAAAGAAAAAAAAGAAAAAAAAACATTCACATAGTCCTCACATTCACAATAATAAAATACTTTACAAAGTAATCATGTCATTTTGTAAATAAAACTGGTTGATATACTTTGATGATTTTCCATATTATTCAAAATGTTACAATGCTTAGCAGAGCGAGCAGCTCAATCCCATGCTTTTTTGTCTTCTAAATAATCTGAAATATAGTACCCTTTTCTACAAAGTTTGGTTTTAATGCAGCTTTTAAACCGTTTAATGGGTAAGTTTCGAATGTCAATGGGAAGTTTGTTATAAAAGCGTATACATTGACCCATGAACGAGTTGCCTACTCTGTGGAGACGAGTGCGATGTACAGCAAGATTGTGTTTATTCCTAGTATTTAAACTATGAATATCGGATATTTTCTTAAAATTTGATATATTTTTGTGTACATACAATAGGTTTTCAAATATATTATATATTGTGAGGCTACAGTCAGAATATCTATTTCTCTGAATTTTTCTCGAAGGGAATCCCTTGGACCTAGGTTGTAAATGGCTCGAATAGCCCTTTTCTGTAAAACAAAGATAGCATTAATGTCCGCACAGGCTCCCCGAAGAGTTTTTTTGTTTGTTTGAACGCGCTAATCTCTAGAACTACTGGTTGGAATTGAAAAATTCCATTTAAATTCGAAGTTATCACGAGTATAAAAATGCAATACGCGAACCGTTCGACGCCGTTCGACACAGCTAGTAATATTATAAAGCTGAAGAGTTTGTTTGTTTGAACGCGCTAATCTCAGTAACTAATGGTTGGAATTGAAAAAAAATTGTGTTGGATAGTCCATTTATCGAGAAAGGCTATACCTAAAACATCAAGCTACGACTAATAAGAGCAGAGCATAAATGACCAATAAGAGCAGAGGAAAAATTATTCCTTTTTGAGAGCTTCCGTTGCGTGCGCTGCGTAAACGGTTACGCAAATATCATGTATGATGGAATTGTTCCTCACTGGTAATCAAATTTGTTCGAAATTAATGCAGTATTTGCGAAGGAGTTTTATCAACATAATATTAATTCTTATTCAAATAAATAGTTTTTCAACACACTTGCTCGTAAAGTGGCTCTTATTGAACCGCTTTTAGGTTCATAATGCAGTGTATAATGGAAGCGTGTTTTTTACTTTATATTACCGCACTAGTGCGGTAATGTGCGCCATAGATTAATATTTACTAGTGGGAGTAATGACATGGCAGTATGGAATTAGTAAGTACTATCATGGCAGTATGGAATTTGTATCTAATAGAAATTGTTTTTGGTGAAGCTTTTTACCAAAGACAAGCGCGCAAAAGCAAGTATTTATTAAAAAAAAAAAAAAACATAAGCAAACCAGTGGAGTTTAGTTATGGTAAAAAAAATCACATGCATACCTAAACGTCAGAGGGATACTATACATTGAATTAGTATGAACTATCCTACAACCATTGCGCATTAACATGGCACCTGGCTCGGAACTCAATATTCCCCACGCCGTCTCCGTGCGGGGAAGCGGGGGGAATTACAAACGTCATTGAGCCAGGTGCCGACACCCGAGCAGAGACTTGCGCTTTTTCCGGTAAGACCGCAGGTGGCACGCGCGCAGGCCACTTGACCCGCCCCGACGAACCGCGCTGGCCTGCCCGTGTGCCACCGCGTTCGCGCGGAATAAATCTCTATGTGTACTATTAAATAAGGGTTATATTGTCTGTGGCAATTTTAGTCTATATTGTTCACTACCCGAACCCCATTTGCGTATTATGTATTATTATATTTTTATATAGGCTGTTCAGCGGTATTACCAGTGGTAGTACCTTTATTTACACCCGCGCGCGTATCGCTAGCGGAAAAAACAACACCAGCCGCCATTTTCACATTAATCTTCCACATTCCGTTACAAAGAACCACCTCTCTCCTAGCCAGACGATGTCCTGCGTACCTACACACTTTTGTATATACCAAAGTTATCAATAATTTACCTTGTGACATAAAATATCTCACCCTCTCTGCATGTAAAAAAGTGTTAAAGAAATGGCTATTTGGTCTTTCATACGACGAATCTGAAAGCTTTCTCATAATATAACTCACACTCGGAATCACACTAACATGACATAATCACACACTCACAGTCACCCACTGAACTACTCACCACACTCCACATCCACACGCACATACACCCACACCTTATTTTGATTGTTTATTATTCTTTAGTTTAAGTCTTGACTAATACGTTTCTATTTTGTTTAACAGTTATAGCTTTGTACTTTGTTTAAAACAACTTAAAGTTGTATGTTTTATGTTTTATCTTTGATCTCATTTTATATTTTAACTAAGATTTTTTATAATTTTCTGCAATTAATTACCTATTCAATTTCCATTAACAACACTAGTAAAAATGTAATTATGCATCACAACTCAGGTCCCTAAGATACAGGCATTGCCTAGTTTGGGGACCACCGCATTACCAAAATGAATGTCACCAACAGTTACAGATAGAATTAAGTAATGATGAAATAATTTTATAGTAATTATTGTAACAATGTTCAAATAAATTTTATTATTATATTTATTCTCATTTATTCCTTTTTTTAGTACATAATTTATACATCTTTAAATATTTTTATAAAAAGCATTAAAAAAAAATACATTTAAAAATATAAAAACTAGTAGCCCATCGGCACCAGGATCAGGGTCCAAGCTGCCGGTGGTCACTGGTGGCTCTAGAGAGAGGAACCTCCTCACTATGCGTGCGGTGTCCAGGAGTACTGCTTTCTGAATCAAGCCCTTGACCCAGCCGCGCAATGAGAGCCTCCTGAGATGTTGGTCGAGGCTCTTCGCTATTAAGCCATTGACCGTAACGATTATCGGTACAATGATTGCAGAGTCCACGTCCCACATGTCGATAACCTCGTATGCTAAGTCAAGATACTTGTTTTTTTTATCTTTCTCAGCTTTCACGAGATTCTCGTCATGAGGGACAGCGATATCAACAATCATTGCACGGCGCTCTCGTCGATCTATCACCACAATATCAGGCTTATTGGCTACAATAGTCCTGTCAGTGATGATAGATCGATCCCAGTACAATGTGGCGTGACCATTTTCGAGAACTGGGTCGGGCACATACCTGTAGTATGGTACTTCATACTCCACAAGGTTGTACTGCAAGGCAAGTTGCTGGTGAATAATCCTAGCTACTAGGTTGTGTCTGTGCAAGTACTCGCCGTTAGCAAGACGAGAACAACCGGAAACAATATGTCGGATTGATTCACCGATTCATTCATTCATATTTATTTATTATTTTCCATAAATATTTGTTAACTTTTTTTTTGTGTGGTTAAAGTCATTATTAAAAAATGTCGATTTCTCGTAGGGGAGAAGAGCGTAAATAATCCTACTATATATATATACCTATATATTATATATGTCGCCGCAAGAGCGTTTGTAAAGTTCATAACATAATCTTATGCGTAACTATTTGGGTAACTGGTGTACTGTTACACCCATTTGCATGCATCTGTGAACGATATTGAATCCTATGATATCAAACGCCATCTATTGCCCAAATTGTGAAATTGAACTCGCGAAGCCAGAATTAATTGATTAAAGTAATTTTGATGTTTTAGTTAAAGCTATAGTTAAAATTAAAAGGGAATATTTATTTTAGTCTTTAGGTTTTTAATCATATTAACAATTGGTCATTTGTTGATGCGCTAGGGTGGCCCGCGAAAATCAAATTTTCTTACGTTTTTTGCAATTTGCAGGTCAGCATCAGGTTGTATGTTGATCTAAATATTATTAGCGGCCGTAACAAATATGGATTTACAGAATTATAAACATTACAATCAGCAATACAACTCTCTAAGTTCATGTAAGTGTATTGACTGACGATTTCATGAAATTTTCATGCAATACACTTACATGAACTTAGAGAGTTGTCAGTGTTGAGCGCGGGCCACCCTAGCGCATCAACCTTAAAGCGCTACCTAATGTAACTAAGATGGCGCGGATTGTGAATAATAAGATCAATAACTGAATGTTATAACTTAATACAAGAACTAAATAAGTTTAAATAATAGGGAACAAACTATAAAGTAATAAGACTATTTTACACAGCAATTTACTAATGAATACCTGTTGTTTCATTAAAATTCCTTGAACTATTTGATAACACTTCCGGGTTATCAAATAGTAATAATGATGTCTTAGAAAGTAATGAAGCTTCTGATTTAAGTTTAATTTTGAATAACCTTTGTATTTCGTGAATGGTGCCGATTCCCTTGTACACAAACTAAACTAAATTTAAGTTCAGTGCATCTTTTTCTTTCTATTTCATTATGAAAAGGACAGAAGATAAATTTTAGTTTAGTCCTGTCAAATTAATCAGCGCCTGACATAAATTGACGTAATTTTAGTAGGCAAGTTTTTAATCGCGTCTAAACTTGTTTGGAGTAGTGACAGTTTGACAGGACTAAACTAAAATTGATCTTCTGTCCTTTTCTTAATGAAATAGAAAAAAAAAGATGCACTGAACTTAAATTTAGTTTAGTTTGTGAACAAGGGAATCGGCACCAATATTAGCATTGTTTAATTATAAAAGAATTAACTGATAAGCATTTTAGCATTATTTGTAAGTTTCATTGAACTAACTAAGTAATAAGATTTTGTATTCATACACGCGGTATGTCCGCCGACGCGGGGAGAAGGGTCGCACACACAATGGCGGTATAGCGTGTGTGGGTACTTGATCTATGCGTGGGTAGTCGAAATGAAATTGTAATTGTCGAACAAGTGAACATTGTTCACTTGTTCGACAATTACAATTATTGATTTAATAAAAGAGTGTCCACGGAGTTTCTTGCCCGTTCTTCTCCGTAAGGAACCTACATCGTTTTGGAATGGGCGACTAGCGTCACCAACTAACTCAAACTGAAGGACTCCTTGATAAGTGATAAATTCAAAAGTGCCTGTAAATGTTCTAATTGAAATAAACGCTTTGAGTTTGAGTTATGTGTTGTGTGTCATTGAAAACCAACTACCTCTAACTACCATCAACGAAGAATTACACCGGAGACTGATCACACAGGAGAGAGGATGGATTCCCCTCCGTGTCATATATAATATTATAAATGTGAAAGTTTGTGTGTTTTTGTGTTTGGATGTTTCACAAACTTTCACATTTATAATAAGGTGTTTGGATGTTTGTTACTCAATCACGCAAAAACGGCTGAATGGATTTGGATGAAATTTGGCAAACAGATAGTTTATAACCTGGATTAACACATAGTATACTTTTTATCCCGATATTCCCACAGGATTGAGACTTACGCGGGTGAAACCGCGGGGCGCAGCTAGTAATAAATAGATTTGATTCCGCCATGGTCCGTTTAGTTAATGTAAGTATTTTTTTTTCTTATTCAAATCATATTTTTTTGGTATAGGCTGTCTAACGGTTTTGCCAGTGCCTTTATTTACACCTATGGAAAAATAAAACCAGCGCGCAATTTTCCTTAAATATTTATTAGGTATCGTTTTCGTTGTGTGGTTAATTTATCAAAATACAAAATTTAAAGTATTGTCACCAACCGACATAGTAGTTTTTAAAAGAAACTCCGGATAGTGAGTGCCTGGCAACAAAGGTCAGTTAAACTTTATATAATATAAATCTATCACCTCTATAGTTACGTTATTGTAGCATAAGTTCTTACAATAAGTCTGTTTTTCCCTCGCAAGTGTATTAAAAACGTCGTATGAAACGCGTATGCATTGATTATTACAGTCGAGGCGGTATTATCAGTGCGAGCCGCTTGGCACTCTCGTATCACAATGTAGGTACTATTTCGGACTTACATAATTAATCCTTTTTTTACAATAATTATGACATTGTTTTTTATTTTCGGTGGTGAGTACCACTTACTATTTTGATTTGTTGTAACAAAATAATATTTTTCACTGTCTTTGTTTCCCAAACCCAATCCAAAGACGAGGCCTGGTGTGTCTCATCGGGGTCGTGAGTTCGATTCCTACACAAATAAACGCAACAATGGATTTCGATACTAGTGCACCATTCAGTTTTTCGGATCAGCGTGTTCGCGATCGTGCCCGTTCGTCCCACTGGCGTCGTCCCACTGGTGGGACGAACGGGAATTTAATAAATTATATTAAATTTATTCCCGCTCGTCCCACTAACTTTCGCAGTCGGACGAACGGGAATGATTTATAATTTTATTTTTAATTAATTCCCGTTGGTCCCACTGAATAATTTGAGTCTGGTTGTTGTTCAATTTTACACTTATTTATCCTAACTAATACTATAAATGCGAAAGTAAGTTAAAAACAAACAGTAAGCTAACAAAAAGTACTAGGGTTGCATGAATTCAGGATAGTATATCAATCATTAGTTTTATCTAACTTATAGAATTTGAATGACAGATACTTAATTTAACACGTACGGTACGAGATTCTATTCACAACACCTTCCGCACAATTTCTACATAATAACCTAACAAAAAGCACTAGGCTTGCATGAAGTCACGAAAGTATTTCATTCATTAGTATAATACCTCTGATATGTTTTTTTTCTTATTCATAATTCATACTTAAATTACAAGGTTACAGTATGGTATACATATATGTCAAAGGCACAAAAAAAATAAAACACAATTAAAATCACAGAAACGACATTATGTAGGTATCGAAATACACACTTTCATCCAAATCCTATTAGAAGCATAATACTAATAATTGAAATATATGAAAAGGACAGAAGATAAATTTTAGTTTAGTCCTGTCAAATTAATCAGCGCCTGACATAAATTGACGTAATTTTAGTAGGCAAGTTTTTAATCGCGTCTAAACTTGTTTGGAGTAGTGACAGTTTGACAGGACTAAACTAAAATTGATCTTCTGTCCTTTTCTTAATGAAATAGAAAGAAAAAGATGCACTGAACTTAAATTTAGTTTAGTTTGTGAACAAGGGAATCGGCACCAATATTAGCATTGTTTAATTATAAAAGAATTAACTGATAAGCATTTTAGCATTATTTGTAAGTTTCATTGAACTAACTAAGTAATAAGATTTTGTATTCATACACGCGGTATGTCCGCCGACGCGGGGAGAAGGGTCGCACACACAATGGCGGTATAGCGTGTGTGGGTACTTGATCTATGCGTGGGTAGTCGAAATGAAATTGTAATTGTCGAACAAGTGAACATTGTTCACTTGTTCGACAATTACAATTATTGATTTAATAAAAGAGTGTCCACGGAGTTTCTTGCCCGTTCTTCTCCGTAAGGAACCTACATCGTTTTGGAATGGGCGACTAGCATCACCAACTAACTCAAACTGAAGGACTCCTTGATAAGTGATAAATTCAAAAGTGCCTGTAAATGTTCTAATTGAAATAAACGCTTTGAGTTTGAGTTATGTGTTGTGTGTCATTGAAAACCAACTACCTCTAACTACCATCAACGAAGAATTACACCGGAGACTGATCACACAGGAGAGAGGATGGATTCCCCTCCGTGTCATATATAATATTATAAATGTGAAAGTTTGTGTGTTTTTGTGTTTGGATGTTTCACAAACTTTCACATTTATAATAAGGTGTTTGGATGTTTGTTACTCAATCACGCAAAAACGGCTGAATGGATTTGGATGAAATTTGGCAAACAGATAGTTTATAACCTGGATTAACACATAGTATACTTTTTATCCCGATATTCCCACAGGATTGAGACTTACGCGGGTGAAACCGCGGGGCGCAGCTAGTAATAAATAGATTTGATTCCGCCATGGTCCGTTTAGTTAATGTAAGTATTTTTTTTTCTTATTCAAATCATATTTTTTTGGTATAGGCTGTCTAACGGTTTTGCCAGTGCCTTTATTTACACCTATGGAAAAATAAAACCAGCGCGCAATTTTCCTTAAATATTTATTAGGTATCGTTTTCGTTGTGTGGTTAATTTATCAAAATACAAAATTTAAAGTATTGTCACCAACCGACATAGTAGTTTTTAAAAGAAACTCCGGATAGTGAGTGCCTGGCAACAAAGGTCAGTTAAACTTTATATAATATAAATCTATCACCTCTATAGTTACGTTATTGTAGCATAAGTTCTTACAATAAGTCTGTTTTTCCCTCGCAAGTGTATTAAAAACGTCGTATGAAACGCGTATGCATTGATTATTACAGTCGAGGCGGTATTATCAGTGCGAGCCGCTTGGCACTCTCGTATCACAATGTAGGTACTATTTCGGACTTACATAATTAATCCTTTTTTTACAATAATTATGACATTGTTTTTTATTTTCGGTGGTGAGTACCACTTACTATTTTGATTTGTTGTAACAAAATAATATTTTTCACTGTCTTTGTTTCCCAAACCCAATCCAAAGACGAGGCCTGGTGTGTCTCATCGGGGTCGTGAGTTCGATTCCTACACAAATAAACGCAACAATGGATTTCGATACTAGTGCACCATTCAGTTTTTCGGATCAGCGTGTTCGCGATCGTGCCCGTTCGTCCCACTGGCGTCGTCCCACTGGTGGGACGAACGGGAATTTAATAAATTATATTAAATTTATTCCCGCTCGTCCCACTAACTTTCGCAGTCGGACGAACGGGAATGATTTATAATTTTATTTTTAATTAATTCCCGTTGGTCCCACTGAATAATTTGAGTCTGGTTGTTGTTCAATTTTACACTTATTTATCCTAACTAATACTATAAATGCGAAAGTAAGTTAAAAACAAACAGTAAGCTAACAAAAAGTACTAGGGTTGCATGAATTCAGGATAGTATATCAATCATTAGTTTTATCTAACTTATAGAATTTGAATGACATATACTTAATTTAACACGTACGGTACGAGATTCTATTCACAACACCTTCCGCACAATTTCTACATAATAACCTAACAAAAAGCACTAGGCTTGCATGAAGTCACGAAAGTATTTCATTCATTAGTATAATACCTCTGATATGTTTTTTTTCTTATTCATAATTCATACTTAAATTACAAGGTTACAGTATGGTATACATATATGTCAAAGGCACAAAAAAAATAAAACACAATTAAAATCACAGAAACGACATTATGTAGGTATCGAAATACACACTTTCATCCAAATCCTATTAGAAGCATAATACTAATAATTGAAATACAAAGGCAATAATATTGTTTACCATCTGCATTACAAAGCAATGTGTTCACAATTTGAAACTTTTGAAAAAACAATGTGAAAGTCGAAAAAAAATATGCAATTCAACCAATAATGGTTAATTACTAGAAAAACACCCCCGATTACTTTTTTATTTTTTTACTAGATGAGAGATTTTCTAGAGATCGATAGATTTTGAGCTAAGCTACAATACAACATTAAATTCACATCTGTATGTCTAATACTTTGAGAGTTATTGTTGTTTGAACATAGCGAATGCGCAAGCTTTGTGCTTTTTGCAAGGCAATTGTCGGAACCCTAAACAGGAAATAAAATTAAAAAATCATCATTAAAAAAAAAACATTAAAATTGTACTTTAAATAGTTTATATTTAAGTATTTAGAATATCGGTAGTCCATGTCCGGATACACTGTATACTCGCCAAATCCTATTAGAAGCATAATACTAATGATTAAAATACTTTCGTGAATACATGCAAGCCTAGTACTTTTTGTTAGGTTATTGTGCAGAAATTGTGCACAAGGTGTTGTGAATAGAACATCGTACCGTACGTGTTAAATTAACTATCTGTCATTCAAATCCCTATAAGTAAGATAAAGCTAATGATTGAAACACTATCCTGAATTTATGCAAGCCTAGTACTTTTTGTTAGGTTACTATTTGTTTTTAACTTACTTTCGCATTTATAGTATTAGTTAAGATAAATAAATGTAAAATTGAAAAACAACCAGACTCAAATTATTCAGTGGGACTAACGGGAATTAAAAATAAAATTATAAATCATTCCCGTTCGTCCCACTGAGAAAGTCAGTGGGACGAGCGGGAATATTTTAAATATAATTTATTAAATTCCCGTTCGTCCCACCAGTGGGACGACGCCAGTGGGACGAACGGGAATACACGGACGTACCTACGATGTCAAACGACCCACAACGTCTGTATGGGAAAAATGCTAACTAGCGACTATATACTGGATACTAAGGCTCATAAAAAAAGAGTAGGAGTCAAATTGGGACTTAAGAATAAAGTTGCATTCAACGTGTTATTATTATTGTTTAATAATAGTATAATTATACAAGCTATCGCGTTGGTCGTGTAAGCGGCGGCGCTAGTGCGGACGGTCGGCACGCGACACCAGGCGTAGGCCACGCCGCAGCAGCACGGGTCGCCCGGGCCGCACGGCCGGAGCGGGCCGCACGGCCGGAGCGGGCCGCACGGGCGGGCCGGGCCGCACGGACGGGCCGGGGCGGCCGGGCCCGGGCCGCAAGCCGCGCGCGCCCCCGTGCGGCCCGCCGCGTGACGCGACGATGACGCGCGTGTAGCCGCGCGAGCCCGACGTCACCGTCACGGGGCTGGCGGCCGGCTCGTCCAGCGCGGGCTCGTCGTCCGCGAACACGATGGGCAGGCGCATGATGTCCGCGGCCTGCAACGCGGGCGCGGGGGGCGCGGGTGCGGCTGGGGGCGCGGGGGGCGCGGGCAGCGCGGCCGGTGAGGGCGCGCGGCGCCTCAGCGGCAGCAGCGCCAGCGGCGTGGCGCCCGAGCCGCGCGACACCACGCGCCCCGCGTGAGGCGCCTCCAGAGACGACGCGGACCCGCGCCGTGCTGATGACTCCCCGACCGTTTCCGTCGTTCTATCAGATCTGGAATCGTATCGTTGACGTGACCAGTTCTCGATTCTTAAAATGTTGTCGAGCCGACACATCTAATAATTACGGTAGTCTCACCCGGCAGAGGGTACGGCGAGAGGCGCCGAGGGCGCGGGCGGCGCGGGCCGACCGGCGTTGGGCAAGTGCGCGTAGTCCTCCTCGTCGTCGGCGCACGCGCGCTCGCCGCGACCCGCGCGCGCGTCGCGCCGGCGCGCCCGCTCGCGCGCGGGGCTCGCCTGGCACTCGTCGGCCGCGCTCGTCGCCGTCTCGATCGCCCAGCGCGCGCACTCCTCCTGCACCGCGGCGGCACATGAGCGACCTTGCGATGTTATCGACGCGCAGCGCTCGAAGCTTATAGTATTAACTCCCAGTACACGTTGGGCGAGCAACGTGTACCGGGGGCTTTAGGCGATCGAACTCGGCAAGGGCCGGACAACGGTTGCGGTCCGCTCATTTTTTAAACTAAATAAATTGGTGGCAGACCGACGGCGACGTAACCGACGGACAGAGTACGGAGCGGAGAGTACGCCGTCCGGCCATATCGAGTTCAATCGTGCGCAGTAGGCTCACCGCTACGGCCGCGTCCAAGGCGTGCTGCGGCAGACGGCGCCGGCGCCGGTGCTCGGCCGGCAGGCGCAGTGCGTCGTCCGCGCCGCGCAGCTCCAGCACGCGCCGCGCGCCTCCCTCGCCGCGCGCGCGCGTCACCTCGCGCGCCGCGCCGCGCCAGCACGCGGCGGCGCCCGTGCCCGCCACCACCAGCATCGGCAGGCGCACCTGCACGAGACGGAGCGATCAGCGCGGGCGCGCGGCCGGCGCCGGAGTGCGGCGGGTCGCGCGACTCACCTCGGCCAGCACGTCGTCGGGCGTGTCGCGCGCGCCCTCCGCTGTCAGCAGCGGCGGCGCCAGCAGCAGCAGGCCGCGCACGCGCGCCGCGCCCCCCGCGCCCGCGCCCCCTGCGCCCGCGCCCCCCGCCCCCGAACTCCCTGCGCCCACCGTGCCCGCCAGCGTCGTCACCAGCGCCGCGCCGGCGCCGATGCCCCCCAAGATCACCGGCCGCTCCCTGCAAGTTCACACACGCTAGTCACCCACCAGTTAGGGCCCTATCTCACCAGGACACCAGTGACGGCGCATTACCATGGCATGGCTGCATTGTTGAAAAATGTATGGTCGGTTGCGCAACCGATCGAACGCTTGGGGACACACCCACCATAAAGCTGTGTATATTTTGCTGGTAGCCCGACCATGGTTTCCTAGTGAGATATAAGTCTTACTTTTCATTCGGTACCGAGTCGCCCTGGCCCTCGCACTTACCCGGCCTCCACCAGCGTATCAGCCAGCGCGGCGCGTACACTCCCCGCCACCGCCGCGCACCACACGTCTGGCGCCGCGCTCCCTGCGCCTCCCGCGCCCCCCAGCACGCGCGTGTACACCAGCGCGCCCAGGCGCCGCGCCCAGCGCGCGTCCAGACGCGCGCGCCCGCAGCCCAGCCACACCAGCCACGGGCTCGAGTCGCAGCCCAGCGCCGGCCCCACCGCCGCAAGCGGGTCGCGGCGCGGCGGCGGCGCGCGCCCGCCCATCGTTCGCTCCGCCAGGCGCGGCGCGGAGCGGCGCAACTCGCTCGCCAGCTCGTCGTACAGGCGCCGCTCCGCCCGCGGCATGTAGGCGTGCAGCGTGGCGTGCAGCCACGCGCCCGGGCGCTGCGCGTGCGCCGCCGGGTGCGCCGCCGCGCCCGCTAGCGCCAGGCGCAGGCGCCGCGCCGCCGTGCGCGCCGCCGCGTCGCAGGGCGAGCCGCGCGCGCCCGCCAGGCGCTCGAGGCGCATGCGGCGCAGCGTGTCGAGTGCATGCTCGGCGAGGCGCGCATGCACGGCGCTGGGCGCCAGCGCGGTGACGCGCGCCTCCCAGTCTTCGTCGTGTTCGCTGTCGGAGTGCTCGCGCTCGGGCGAACGGTCGGCGGGCAGCTCGGGCGGCGGCGGCTCCACGCGCTCTACGTCCACGTCGCCGCGCTCGACGCTCAGGCGCGGCGCCAGCAGCACGCGCACGTGCGCGGCGGGCGCGTGAGAGGCGCCCCGCGCGCGCGCGTACGAGTGCTCCACCCACACGCCGGAGCGCGGCTCCTGTGGACAGCGAGGGTGAGGGTCGAGTGCGCTCGGTTGCACTCGAGCACGGTCGGGGGCACTCGGCGAGTACTCACATGTCCGCCGGCGAGCGCGTGCACGTAGGCGACGAGGCGCTCGTGGAGCGCCGTCGCCTCGGCGCTCGCGTAGTCTGTCGCCTCGCCCGCCTGTATCGAGAACATCTTATCAAATCTCATGTATAAATAAAGGGTAACCCATTGGGAAACACACATTTTAAAATGGGTCACATTTTTAGCCAAATAGCCAAAACAGAACACTGTAATTTCTTTGTATGCCATTTTATTCAGAGACTTTAGGCTTACAGGATGATTGATAATTGGGAACATTATTTTAAATGTTACTCATTTAAAGTACAGATTAGAGTACAATTACCAAAACTGGGACCTTATTTTTTGGTGGTCTTGTGGTAGTAAGCCGCAAGAAGTGTTTTGGTGTCTATTATGGAGGATAATCTATACATATAAAGCATATGAAGACAAACTCAATTTTTTACACAATATGCCTATATGTGCTTTCCAGTTTAAACTGCAGTCTATTTGTAATCCCTTTGAACCAAACCAAAAAAACCAAGGTATTTGGTATACAGGCAGATAACTTTAAACAATTTTGTGAGTGTTTTCAGTAGTCAATAATCCTTGTAGGTCTCTCGCCTAAGCCATAAGCTCAAAAAGTTAATATACACTCAATCAAAATGAATCTTGGCAGTGTAGCGGAAAATGAATATAATTTACCTGTATACCAAATAGCTTATTCAACTGTACTTACTAAATTAAATAACTAACTACATAATACAAATAGCATGTGGAATACAGAATCAACTATTATTGTGCTGACATAACAATCAATCAGTTTGAGAGCTTTTACCAACACCAATGTCATGAGAAGTTATTGATTAACAGTTGCACAGAATCAGATGTACGAAGCAGTAATTGCAGACACGGAAAGCATTGTAAGAACAGAAAAGTTCAATATAATCAGATGAGAGATAAAATCAGGTACTTAATCATCGAGTTGAAAGTTCATTAGTGGGTTATGACGAAGAGACACCACACTTTATTCAATAATCACATATTAACACACAGTGTTCCATAATGGTTGATTAGGGTAGTTAACTAGTTTCGTCTGTGGTCCCATGCTCAACATTCATGATAACATGAGCAACGACGGCGGTGGTTCTTACCTCATGCGACAGTTCGCAACCGGAGAATTGTTGACACACCCTTCCAGTGGCCATCACCATTTGTACATATGCTCGGTACTATACTTTCACACGATGAAATCAAAACATGACCTTGTCTTAGGCTTGAATCGAGCTGATTGATGAATTAACATCCAAATCAAATATCTAAATCCAACATTTATCTAACTATAACATTTGCAACTTCGTCTTGAGTAGTTTTTATAGGGAGAATTCAATTTACAATAGAAAATTGAATTAATGTGGAGTCACTACAAATACTAAGCTCACTGATGTCACGGAGGTCCTGTATTATAGATAATTTATCGAAATAACAGTTAACTATACACTAAGTCGGATCGAAATGAGATGGAATCGAAAATTCGAAAAAGAAATAATGAACGAACAAATCTGACATGACTGACATGACTGACATGACTGACATGCAGTGCGTTCCGTGTTACGCCATAATCGATTTGAACGTGCTATAACCTGTACCGAATTACTAAAATCGCGATAACGATGTCCCGTGTATCGTCACAGATGACGTCATGACATGCGCCATCTTGCGATAACGCCGACCATGCTCTCTATGGCCGCTTTCCGAATTAGAAAATAATCGCTGTCAGCGCTCGTATCGTTATCTTGCGTTCCGTTTTAATTATCACGATTATGACAGCTCACGGCTGTCATCAATTCGGAACGCTCGTGAACGCGCTCACAGTCCTCGCTCAGCTTCATAACATAAACATAACCTCAAACCTTGCACAAGAAAGACCGATTGAATATTTTTTTGACTCTATCGACTCCGGTCGCCATACTTACGACAGCATCAACGGAAAAGAAGGGATGCGCAAGCGACAAACATTAGCCAATTGGACAGTGTAATTAAACTTCTTAACATTCAATAAATGATCAAATTATGTACCTAATGTATAATCTGTTTTGTAGTTTTACTTATACTTTACCATTTAAATAAGTTTTATATTTAGGTAGGTACATATGTATAAATAACTTAAATTGTAATAATGCAACTGATAGCTGATAGGTATGTATATGTGAAATTCATTCTTGGCAAGTAGATTTTCTTTTTTTTAAATACTTATTCTTATTCATGTAAGTATTTAAAATATGAGAAGGCAACTTGTTACCATTGTGCCATGTATTGGGATGGGTATGTAAATAATGTTCAACAATAATAGTAATAAAACATTTTTATTAACAATTAATTAGAATCACAGTATAATCAGACTGAACCTCAGGAACCCTGCTTGCGCTCCAAGCCACATTCTTCTCCTACTTATTATTTATGCTAATATAAGAAAAATATCAAACGGTAACAAAAGTTTTATGTACCTACATAATTATTAACTCATATCTATTTTATTTTGTAAATATTTTGTAAAATCACATACATACAGTACAATTAAACATTAATAAAATTCACAGATTTTACCAGGTATTTAACAGCTATTCAAACCTTTAAACGGGTACTGATCAAATCTTAAAACTAATAATAAAAAGTCACAAGTACAGCTATACTTACTACTAATTAAAACAGGTAAGTACTGATCAAATCTTAACTAATTAACAATCACAGTATACTACTAAGTCAACAGGTAGGTACCTACTGATCACATCTCAGTACGGTCAAGACGACGCGTCTAAAATGTTCATCGCGGCATAGCAACGTTTGGGCAGACGCGTCTACTGACTGGCACTAGGTACCAGACCCAGTAACATTATTATTGTATGTTGCACATTGTTCTTGCCATGATGTCATGTACCACCTTAAGATGCATTTTTTCGTGAGTAGCAACAAAATGCATGCCTCGTTCCAAATGAATGGAGATGGTGACTCTGATCTACTGAAATAAAAAAATAATATAAGAAGGCACTTTCTGCTAACACTACAATAATATTGTTTTCGATGATTTTTGTTACTGAATTTACCAATAATGGCTCAATAGATTTGAATGAAACTTGGCACATAGATAATCATATCATATAATAAAACATAGGATATTTTTAATATAATAAAGAAAATGCTTTTATAAAAATTGATAGAATCTGAAAGCTATTTCTTAAGAATTAACTGTCAGCATACTAATATGACAAAACCCTATAACACTTATATCTTACTTTTTTATAAAAGTATTGGAGTAAGAGTGACCACATAAACTGTTGTCAAGATGATATGTTATGCGAACACAACAAGCAAATTCAGCTAATAAGTATCTGCACATAACCAGCTATAAAATACTTACCATGTTGTTCTACTGGTTCATTCACCAGCTTCTCTGAACCCTCTCGTATTGCTCTGATGTGAGCATGACAGAGAATTGCCACCCGTTAGGCTCGCCGGCTATAGTCACTTGGATACTCATGGTTGGATTACAGAATAAACCTCAAATTTCTTCTTCTTCACATTAATACAAAAATAATTTTGTACCTACTCAAAACAAAACAGTACTTACAACTGTCAAGAGTGTCAAGTCTGTCAATAATTTGACAGCGCTCACGGTGATAATAATACAAGGCATGGTTGGCGTTATCGCAAGATGGCGCATGTCATGACGTCATCTATGACGATTCACTCGACATCGATATCGTGCTCACGATAATAAGGAACGCCTGTTATCGCGTTCAAATCGATTATGTCGTTACTCGGAACGCACCCTTTGTTTTGAGTACAAAATTATTTTCGTATTAATGTGAAGAAGAAGAAATTTGAGGTTTATTCTGTAATCCAACCATGAGTATCCAAGTGACTATAGCCGACGAACCTAACGGGCGGCAATTCTCTGATGCTCACATCAGAGCAATACGAGAGGGTTCAGAGAAGCTAGTGAATGAACCAGTAGAACAACATGGTAAGTATTTTATAGCTGGTTATGTTCAGATACTTATTAGCTGAATGTGCTTGTTGTGTTCGCATAACATATCATCTTGACAACAGTTTATGTGGTCACTCTTACTCCAATACTTTTATAAAAAAGTAAGATATAAGTGTTATAGGGTTTTATCATAATAGGTCTTTACCTATGAAATTGCCGTTTTGTATGAAAAAAACGAATTTTTTTCATGATTTTTTTATTTGTATTAATCGAAGTAATCACCCATGCAATCAATGCATCTTTGCCATCGCAGTGGCAGTTTATTGATGCCCTTCTTAAAGAAATCAGCTGGACGGGAGGCAACAAATTCTTCAAAGGCATTTTGTACTGCCTCTCGGGTATTGAATTTTTTTCCCGCCAAGAAGTTATCCAAATTCTGGAAAAAGTAGTAGTCTGTAGGCGCAAGGTCTGGTGAGTAGGGCGGATGACGGAGAGCTTCCAACCCCAGTTCTTGCAACTTGGAGACCGTCTGCTGTGCAGTATGAGGTCGCGCGTTGTCGTGCAGGAGCAGCGGAGACGAGCGATTGACCAATGCTGGTTGGAGATGCGCCAGCTTCTCCATCATTGTGTTCAGTTCTTCACAGTACACATCTGCAGTAATGCTCACCCCGTTTGGTAAGAAGCTGTGATGAATCACACCGGGCGGCGCTAGACCACCAAACAGTGACCATCACTTTTCTAGGGGTAAGTTTTCGTTTAGGGCATTGTTTAGGTGCTGAACCAGGATCCAACCAACTTGCTGAGCGCTTGCGGTTATCAAACAGAATCCATTTTTCATCGCAGGTAACAATGCGGTTCAAAATTCCTTCATTTGTGTGTCTGTTGAGCAGTGCAAGGCTCGTCTCGACGCGTACTTCGCGCTGGCGATCATTGAGTTCGTGGGGCACCCATTTGTCAAGCTTTTTTACCTTGCCAATTTGACGCAAATGGACCTATATTGTTTTGACGCTAACGTCGAAAGCTGCTGCTAATTCAGCCGTAGATTGTGTATAGCTTCCACAATCGCATTTAATTCGTCATTGTCGACCAAAGTCTTCGGACGACCGCGAGGTTCATTTTTCAGGTCGAAATTTCCAGAACGGAAGCGAGCAAACCAATAACAGGTGGTGCGTTGGTTTGTAGTGTTAGCTCCGTAAACGTCGTTGATGTTGCGTGCCGCTTGTGCCGCGTTGCTGCCACGACGGTACTCATATTCCATAATTACTCGAATTTTTAACGTATCCATGATGACGAAAAAGATTGAAATGCGATGAAAATGTAACACTAATCAATAAAGAAATGACTACTTTTGGAAAAAAAAATCCATGTTTTTAAAATAAAATTAATTTGAAATTAGAATTCTTAGCCAAACAAAAATTATTTTGATTTGAAATGGCCAGTACTGCAGAACGGCAATTTCATAGGTAAAGACCTAATATTAGTATGTTGACAGTTAATTCTTAAGAAATTGCTTTCAGATTCTATCAATTTAAAGTTATGTTTCACAGCTTCATTCGAAGCGATTTATTGTTTACGTATTGTAGCAGCGCCTCCATTGTACCAGCCTTGCACGGGTTTTTAGAGGTAAGTAAATGGTTTTTAACGGTCCACAGCCATTTTAATATCATTCCGCGTTTCCGTGCTCAAGCCTTCGCACGTCTCCGCTCCTACAAATAGAACCAGCTCCTAAAAATGGGAAAGAAAAGGAAGATAGAAAAAACTGAAGAAGAAATACGGCGAAAAATACAAAAGTTGCAAAATAAATTGCAGGCAACGACAAATCTCCGTATTAATTCTTCATCCGAAGAAGACTTACACAGTATGTACAGTCTTACACTGTACATGTTTTGCTGACGCGGTGGTTTGCACCAGACGTGCGTCATTTCTATTACTATAAATATACATACATTACAATAAATCAGCGAGTGCGATTACTGCTACGCGGTGACTAACATTAGAGAAAGGAATCGTCAACAATATTACTTGTAAACACTATTTATACGTAATAAACCTAACGGGAACTAAGTGATCTTTTCTCTACGCGCTTCAACCTTAACAACAACAACTCTGCAAGTGTACGAACCGTACACAGTAAGTTACACAATATTATAAAACTATTATCAGTGATGCGAGGTTACCAAGTTTGGGTCTCCTATGTCATTATAAAAGTGATGCGTACATGCCATATTGGGGCTGTTACTGTCATAATTATAGTTAAGTTATTACTTATTTGCCTAAATGATGCGAGGCTACCAGGATTGGGTTTCCTCTGTCAAGTTTGCATTTATTACAAAACGTATTCTAAAAAGAAACGTTTTTTCGCAGATTTTTCAAACTATCAACTGGATATGGACTGTGATACGTCACAAAATGAGGAAGTCTGCTTGTTTCAAGCTTCACCGCTTTCTGCCTCGCCGCTTCGTGCGTCCCCACGTGGCTCGCCACGTGGTTCGCCACATGCCTCGCCACGTGCTTGTTCGCCGTGCCCTGCTTCGCCACCACCAGCTCCACCACCGCAATGCACCGCACCTTTGTCGCCTACACCTGGCACCTCGGCAGAAGCACAGCCAGAAGTGATGGAAGACCAAGACTTGGATGAAGACACCCTGCAGTTACTCGGCGATGCTCCAAAGACGCACATAACCATGGGTCCGTCTGTTCATAAAGACATTGCCAATCTTATCGTTGGAAAGACATCCTTACTAAGGGTTTGGCTAAGGATGTCAAGGAAAAACTTTAAAAAAGTTATTTCGTCCCTAATAATTGTGACCTACTGCTAGCGCCGGCTCTCAACCCGGAAGTAAAGGCAGCTCTGCAGGATTCTCTAGTAAAAAGGGATTCGGCTCTCATGTACAAGCAAAATCAGCTTGGTATAGCATTGTCAGCCTTAGCATCAGCTACTGACATGATAATTTCAAATGTAGCGTCCAAACAAAAACTTTTAAAACCAATCAGTGACGCTTGTCGTATATTATGCGATAGTCATTTTTGGGAGACAAAAACAAGACGTAACTTTGTAATCTCGTCTTAATAGACGAGATTACAAAGTTACGTCTTGTTTTTATTAATGTATAAATTTAAAAGACGCTTTGCTTGAAACAAAAAGGGGTAGTTTCTTATTTGGGGAAAATGTCACCGACAAGGTTAAAGCCGCCAAGCCAATACAGCAATCAGGAGATGCCTTTAAACACGCTCTTAGACCAAAATTTAACAAGCCCAAAGGTATCCCAAAAGGTCCAAATAAGGGCCATTTAAACTACAACCCTCAGCACCGCAAGACGGACAACAAGCCGAACAATACGAGGCGAGCTGCTCGTCCTGCATATCGGCCTCCGCCACCGCCGCCGCAAACCAGCGGCAGCTCGCGCCGCTACTCGTCCCCGACGAGGCCACCGCATCGAAAGTAACTGATCAGGTACTAACCGCTGGCAGACTCCAGTATTTTTTCAAAAAGTGGTCAATTATCACTACTGACAAAACGATCCTATCCTGGATCAAAGGGTACCAAATACCTTTTAAATGTCAACCATATCGTACTGATTCTCCTAATGTTTTTCCTAAGAATATTCAAGAAGCCCAAGATTTTAATAAATCAATCAAAAGCCTACTAGATATTAATGCAATTTCTCGTTGTCATTCTGTTAAAGGAGAATTTATATCGAGTGTGTTTTTAGTGCCCAAACCAAACGGAGACAAAAGATTCATATTGAACCTTAAATGTTTAAACAAATTCGTAGAAACCAGACATTTCAAGATGGAGGATTATCGTACAGCCTCAAAACTTATAACAAAAACTGTTATATGGCATCAATTGATCTAAAAGATGCTTACTTTTTAATTGCCGTACATAAATCTCACCGAAAATACCACCGCTTTAAATACAATAATACCCCTTATGAATTTAACTGTCTACCGTTTGGTTTATGCACTGCTCCATATGTGTTTACAAAATTATTAAAACCAGTTATGGAATATCTAAGAATCCACGGCATGATATCAGTTGTATATATTGATGACATTTTTTGCATTGGAACAACTTTTCTGGAATGTCAAAATAATGTTGACTTAACAATAACATTACTTAAAAACTTAGGTTTCATAATAAATAGGGAAAAAAGCTGCTTAGAACCGCAAACACTATGCAAGTTTTTAGGTTTCGAATTCGACTCAAAAAATATATTATTAAAATTACCTGGTACAAAAAAGTTGAAAATAAAAGAATACATTTCTAGCTTCTTAAAAAAGCGTAAATGTAAACTTCGTGAATTTGCTCGGTTCATAGGTTTACTAATTTCAGCTTGTCGTGCAATTCAATATGCATGGCTTTACACTAAACATTTTGAACAATTTAAATATTCCTGTTTACTTACCAATCCTACGCTAAGCTAAGCTACGAACAGTTAGTTCGCCTCCCCAACAGCTTACATAGTGATATGTTGTGGTGGTTAGATAATATTGATCATGGTTCATTTTCTTTAACTTGTGATCAATATGATTTAGAAATCTTTTCCGACGCGTCATGTACGGGTTGGGGAGCTTATTGTAGCACAGGTGAATGTTTTGGCTATTGGAAAGATAGTGAAAGAACCGTACATATTAACGAGTTAGAGTTAAAAGCAGCTTTTCTCGCACTTAAATGTTTTGCCCACGAATCGTATAATTTAAAAATACTATTACGAATTGATAATGTAACTGCCATATCTTGTATAAATCGCATGGGCAGCATACAGTTTAAACACTTACATAATATCACTAAAGAAATATGGCAGTGGTGCGAAAGGCGTAGGATAACTATTTTTGCGTCTTACAGAAACAGTAAAGATAATTATGAAGCAGATCAATTATCGCGCATGAAATTTCAGGACACTGAATGGGAACTCAATGACGATGCATTCAGCCAAATAACACAATATTTTGGATACCCTGAAATAGACCTTTTCGCTAGTAGGTGTAATGCTAAGTGTCCCAGGTATATAACTTGGAAAAACGACCCTGACGCTTTTGAAATCGATGCTTTCACCATTCCATGGAAAAATAAATTATTCTACGCATTTCCACCGTTTTCACTTATCACAAAAACAATGCAAAGAATAATTCATGACAAAGCAAATGGTATAGTAGTTGTACCATATTGGCCAACACAACCCTGGTTCCCTGTTTTCCAAAAATTAACTTGTTCCAAACCAATCTATTTTGAACCAAACGTAAATTTGTTAATTTGTCCTTTCAGAACGCCTCACAATCTTCACCGCACCCTGAAATTGGTTGCCGCGAAGCTTTCAGGCAAACATTATTAAAAAGACATTTATCTAATAAATCCATTGAAATTATGTTATCATCATTGTCTGATTCTACTTATAAACAATACGATGTTTGTATAAAATCTTGGTTAAATTATTGTAATAAACATGGTTATGATTATTCCTCGGTTTCAATTCCTGTAGTCATTCATTTTCTTACCACAATTTTTGACAATGGGGCAAAGTACGGTACTATCAATTCATATAAATCCGCATTATCCCGCATGTAGGTCCGCTCGGTAGGGTAGGTAATTTTTCTAGGGAGGGTATAAATCGCTTCGAATGAAGCTGTTCACATAATTATCATCGAACTTCACTTGGTAAGTTCGTTTGATTTTTAATTATAAAAGCATTTTCTTTATTATACTAAAAATATCCTATGTTTTATTCTATGATATGATTATCTATGTGCCAAGTTTCATTCAAATCTATTGAGCCATTATAGGTAAATTCAGTAACAAAAATCATCGCAAACAATATTATTGTAGTGTTAGTAGGAAGTGCCTTCTTATATTATTTTTTTATTTCAGTAGATCAAGAGTCACCATCTCCATTCATTTGGAACGAGGCATGCATTTTGTTGCTACTCACATTATTAGGTTAGGTTAGGTTAGGTTAGGTTTTTTTTTTTTTTTTTTTAAAGACACCCGTCATCACAGGGCGTTGCGTGTTTCCCTCTGACGTGTATTAATCAGAGACCTTTTTTACATTTAATAGTATAACAGTTTACAGAGTTTTTACATATTTTGTATCCTAATGTTGCATTTATTTTAGTAGTTCCTTCTCATTTTACTTCTTATACAGAGATAGCTTTACTTTTTAACAGGTTTTTATTATTACATTAACATTGATTACTTAGCAATATATTCTTACAATACTTGAAAGTATATCTTCTATACTTGGTTCCTTTTAACAACTTTAACAGCTATTTCCTTGCAGTATTTTAAAAACTTTTCTATATTTCTTTTATTTTGCATTATTTTTGGTATATTTTCAAAATTTATTCTTTCTTCTGTTTCTATTTCGAAATTTAATCTATCGTGTCCAAATATGGGACACTCTATTATAATGTGCGGCACATCTTCCTTCTTTTCGGGATCGCAGGGACATGCCGGGCTCTCCTTGCATTTGAAACGGTTCAAGTACTCGGAGAACCCGCCATGCCCCGTTAGCACTTGCGTTAACAGAGAGTCGACTTTAGATTTTCGTACTATGCTATACGCCGCGGTTGCATCTGGAAAGAAGATTTTGGTGGTTGATGTGGTTTCCCCGGTCCGGTATCTCATATTCCATTCGTCGAGCGAGTCCATTCGGATTTGCCGCTTGACAAATGAGACTGGGCACAGATCATAGTCTGGTCTTGATTTCTTGCCGATCGCTGCCTCCTTTGCTAATTCGTCAGCCCTTTCGTTCCCCTCCAATCCTGCATGTGCCTTGATCCAGAACAATTCAAGGGTTTTTCCACAACTTTTCAGTTTCTGGATGTTCTGATTTTAAATGCTAGAGGATGGAGCGAAACGCCTTGAGTCACCGTTTCCAGGGCTGATCTGGAGTCGCAGTATACTTCGACAACCGGAGATGTATATTTCAAGGCCAGCTCGGAGGACTTTTGCAGAGCTAATAGCTCGGCCTGATAAACGGTGCAGAACGGGTCCAACTTAAACTTTTGGGCTTTGGTCTCAACCCCATTTTCCCAAAGGCACAATGCCGCACCGACTTTGCCCTCTATTTTACTACCGTCGGTGAAAATCTTTGGGTTGCTAAGTCCCCGTTGTTCCATTTTCTCACCGTTCACCACGCAGTCGAACTGTAGATGTATTTGGTCTGCAGGGTGTGGCATTTGTGTGTGTGGGACCGGTAACTCAATCTCTCGGTCTCCTGTCACTCCTCGCGAATACCCTCGTTTTTCTTCATAAAAAGAAGCTGTTTCCCGAATCCTTATATCCAGTGGAAGCAGTCCGGAGAGTAACAGGGCCGAGTTTAATGACGTTGTCCTATACGCTTTTATAATTTTTTGGACAAACCCACGCTGAACCGCATTGAACTGCTTCCTCAAACCTATCTTATTTGAAGCCGGCGCCCAAGCACTTGCTGCGTACAGAATGACCGGCTCTACCACTGAGATGTATATAGTCCTGATTATCTCGGGTTTCAGGCCCCAACTGATTTTTGCGGCTTTTGACAACTGTTTATATATATTTAGCGCCTTCCTACAAACGTTCGAAGCGTGAGCGTTAAACGTCAATTTGTCATCTATTGTGAGCCCCAGTATCTTGATCTCCCGTGACAGGGCAATGTCCTCCCCGCCCATGTGCAGAAGTGGTGCGTCATACTTCAGCTTATTTGTAATGACCATGGCCTTTGTTTTGTGCGGCGCAAACTTAAGTTTGTTTTTAACGCCCCACTTCTGGACATGCGCGAGGGTCGCATTAACCTGTCTCTGCACATCAAGAGCTGTGTCCCCCGAGAAAATCAGCACCACATCATCTGCAAAAGCTTGACAGTAATCGCCTCGTTTCTCCAGCTCTTTGAGCAGGGGGTCAAGGAGCAAATTCCAGAAAGTAGGCCCCCCTATAGAGCCCTGCACGCAGCCTTTGCCTGATTCTTGCAGGTACTCCGCTCCTGCATATCTAACTCTCACTTTCCTGTCGCTCAAATAGCTGTCGACCAGACGTCGCAGGTTAACCGGGCATCTTGTTTCTGCCAGTCGGCATTTCATAGTCGGCCACCAAGCAGCATCGAAGGCTCCCTCTATGTCCAGCGATACGACTACTATGATCTTTTTCTCCTTCAGTTTGTCTCGAATGTGCTTTATCAGGTCATAGAGGGAGTCCTCGGTGCTGCGCTGCGGCATGAACCCATATTGTCTCCTGCTTGCCCCGGGCAAGATATGCCACCTAATACGGCGTACCAGCATCTTCTCCATGATCTTACCCAGTACAGGCAATGGTTACCGGTTAAAACACACTCCTTCCTTACAATTCGTCCGCAGACTCTTGGTCCGCGCCCTTATGACTCTAAATTTTTATTTTATTCGCTTATGTGTTACTTTACAGGCAATGCTTAATGCTACTCCGCCCCACCACAGGTGGAGCCGTCACAACTTATTAAAGACAAGATTTTTTTTTTTTTTTTTTTTTTTTTTTTTTTTTTTTAATATTGTGTTGATGTATGCATGCATGTTGACTTCTCAATTATGATAACGTATATATATATATATATATATATATATATATATTAGGTCTTTACCTATGAAATTGCCGTTCTGCAGTACTGGCCATTTCAAATCAAAATAATTTTTGTTTGGCTAAGAATTCTAATTTCAAATTAATTTTATTTTAAAAACATGGATTTTTTTTTCCAAAAGTAGTCATTTCTTTATTCATTAGTGTTACATTTTCATCGCATTTCAATCTTTTTCGTCATCATGGATACGTTAAAAATTCGAGTAATTATGGAATATGAGTACCGTCGTGGCAGCAACGCGGCACAAGCGGCACGCAACATCAACGACGTTTACGGAGCTAACACTACAAACCAACGCACCACCTGTTATTGGTTTGCTCGCTTCCGTTCTGGAAATTTCGACCTGAAAAATGAACCTCGCGATCGTCCGAAGACTTTGGTCGACAATGACGAATTAAAGGCGATTGTGGAAGCTGATGATACACAATCTACGGCTGAATTAGCAGCAGCTTTCGACGTTAGCGTCAAAACAATATTGGTCCATTTGCGTCAAATTGGCAAGGTAAAAAAGCTTGACAAATGGGTGCCCCACGAACTCAATGATCGCCAGCGCGAAGTACGCGTCGAGACGTGCCTTGCACTGCTCAACAGACACACAAATGAAGGAATTTTGCATTGTTACCTGCGATGAAAAATGGATTCTGTTTGATAATCGCAAGCGCTCAGCAAGTTGGTTGGATCCTGGTTCAGCACCTAAACAATGCCCTAAACGAAAACTTACCCCTAGAAAAGTGATGGTCACTGTTTGGTGGTCTAGCGCCGGTGTGATTCATCACAGCTTCTTACCATACGGGGTGAGCATTACTGCAGATGTGTACTGTGAAGAACTGAACACAATGATGGAGAAGCTGGCGCATCTCCAACTAGCATTGGTCAATCGCTCGTCTCCGCTGCTCCTGCACGACAACGCGCGACCTCATACTGCACAGCAGACGGTCTCCAAGTTGCAAGAACTGGGGTTGGAAGCTCTCCGTCATCCGCCCTACTCACCAGACCTTGCGCCTACAGACTACTACTTTTTCC
This sequence comes from Lithophane ornitopus, assembly GCA_948473465.1. Classification (NCBI taxonomy): domain Eukaryota; kingdom Metazoa; phylum Arthropoda; class Insecta; order Lepidoptera; family Noctuidae; genus Lithophane; species Lithophane ornitopus. Next base: position 37,728 of record OX419624.1, on the reverse strand, counting down.
AGAATTTGGATAACTTCTTGGCGGGAAAAAAATTCAATACCCGAGAGGCAGTACAAAATGCCTTTGAAGAATTTGTTGCCTCCCGTCCAGCTGATTTCTTTAAGAAGGGCATCAATAAACTGCCACTGCGATGGCAAAGATGCATTGATTGCATGGGTGATTACTTCGATTAATACAAATAAAAAATTCATGAAAATAATTCGTTTAAATTTTTTCATACAAAACGGCAATTTCATAGGTAAAGACCTATTATATATATATATATTTTTTTTTTTTTTTTTTTTTTTGTCAAGTTTATAGTCTCGACTTACTGACTACTGCTGTGAGGGATGTGAAAAGTGGGAGGGAGGGAATTGCAAAGTGTCATCAGCGCCTCCACAATCGCCATGTTGCGATGCATTATTGCTGTCTTAAGGTTGTAGTCGACAACTGTTTGTGTTGGTGCATCCATTGCTTTCTTGGCGAAACGGCCTATGGCATCACTTGCGTCGTCGGTGTAATAGACACAGCTGGTTGTGTGTCTCGACACGGCCACTACCGCGTGGGGAACGCTGTAACGAATTTGGGTCTTTTCTGTTCGGGTGTTGATGATGATGACGCGCTCGTATGTGAGACCCTGAGATTCGTGGATGGTCAGGATGCGGGAACCCTCGCCAGATCCGTACCCCTGGCCACTCAGTGAGGATTTCTCCTCCTGTGTGTGCACCAGGAATAGCGTGTTCTGGGATTTTTTCGGGATATCCGCGCCGGAGAAGCCACATACCCTCAGTGAGTGAATGTTACTCGTAGAGATGTTTTTGACGAGTAGATCCCACCGTAGATGTCACTCAGTGCGAACGCGACGTCCATGGGGTTCCGGTGAGTACAGAGCAATTCCTGGGTGATCGCAACCACCATATCTGGACGGGTATACCTGAGTGGAAATAGGTTTTCCCTGTCCAAATATGGTAGCTGATTGACATCCCCGATGAGGACAACTTCGTTTGCACCCGACAACTTAGCGGCCATGACTATGGCCCCAAAATGGTTCATAAGGGCCTCATCCACCGTCAAACGATGGCACCTGTCTCCCTTCTTAAAGCCATTAGCTAGATCGGAGGCCATAGTTCGCACCTTAGTCTTTGCCTTATCGCCTAAGCGGTGCGAGAGCTTCTCTCTCAGGTCTTTTGCCGCTTCAGTTGTCGTAGTTACCACCACGTCGTTCTCCCCATCGAAGTGCCTCACCCACGTCGTCTTCCTGCACCCCGGAACGCCGTTCACCCACTTGAAATTAATTACATTTGAGGTTCCCGAAATGGTTTGCGCCATCTCGAGAAACCTGTCGTCCAGCATTATTTCTGTGCAACGAGCTACCACCACTATTGGGTCCTCGTCGGATGACTCGAAAACCGGCTTTCCCCTCCTTTTCGACTCATCCTCGTTCCGTGTCACGAAGCCTCCCGTCGCGCTGTAGGCCGCCATGTATGAATCTTTCATACTCCCCACGATGACTCGGGATGTACTATTGTCGTACACAGCGGCGTCCGCCTCCTCGAGCAGGATCTTCAGCAGTCCCTCTGACTGAAGGTTGAAGCATTGTAAGAGCTTTTTACAGGTGAGGGTGTTTGCCTGTTTGGTAGCTCTTACGATCGCCAGGAACTCGAGGAAGGCGTTGTGTATGTGGTCCGAGGGGCTCGACACCGGGATGTATTCAGGGAGGCAGACCTGTCCTTTATCAGCTCTTGTTGGGGTCTTTTTCGGAGGAGATTTGCCCGCCTCCTTCGGAGATTTCCTTAGGAAGCTAGCGAGAGCCTCCCCCTGTCTGTGGGCAGGTTCAGAGATGCCAGAGCGGGTTGCCCCGCTATGACGATCTGTGAAGATGTTTTGTAGGAAGGTCTTGATTCCGGTCTTGATCCCGGCAAGTCGACTTGTGTCCTGTCCATGCCGCTCTGGAGTACTTCTGCACTGCAGTGTTTCCCTTTCTTCGGCGATTTTTTGTTGCATTCGCTCTGAGCCGCTGAGCGTTGTTTGAGGTGACGAAAGGTTGCCCTGTTGTACGGTGTGCTTCTCTTTTGGGGGTTTAAGATATCCTAAAGTTTCCCCTCTGTCCTCGTACACTATCACCTCATGCGCTTCTGCGGCTTTTATGCATCCTAGGCGGTCCGCAACTTCGCCCTTGATACCGTCGATGATCATGGCATCTACACTGATTATTCGAGCCGAGTGTCCAGGAGCTTCCCTTAATCGTTGGAGTAACGAGCTTGCTTGGGCAAATGGGGTTTCCTCTCTCCACTCGAGTAACGCAATTTTTTTGTCTTTGAATCGCATCACTCGGCACTGGATACTGAAGAAATCCATCGCAGGCAGATCGGTGTATTTTCTGCTTTTGATGCTCGTTTTCGCTGTGCTTCCATTGATCAGGGCTGCTAGGCCAGGTGGTATGGTGACTTTGGTTTTGCTCGGTCTTATTCTGCAGAAGCTGACTCCAAAGGTCTCTTGCGGGCGGTTCATGAACAGTGCTACACCTCTGAGTCGTATGCCAGGCTCGCCAGCTGCCCCCCACGCCAGCAGGCACGGTATGGGGTTGGCACGGGTTCCCGGGGGTAAGAACTCGTGAGAGTAACCTTTTTTGACCAAAAATAGTTTCGAGGCCTCGATTACCCGAAGGTCAAGAGGCAGCTGCCCCGACAGAATCAGAGCCGATACTAGAGACACCGTGCGATGCACTTTACAGATCTTTTGCGCGAAACCTCTCTGCAGTGAGTCTAACTGATTCCTGACCATCAGTTTCTCAGCTGCAGGCGCCCAAGCGCTTGCGGCATACAGCACTATCGGCTCTATTACTGACACATATATGGTCCTGATTATCTCGCGGTTGAGACCCCAAGTCACCCTCGCGGCACATGTCAGCTGTTTATATATGTCCGCAGCTTTTTTGCAGGTGGCGGAAACATGTGCGTTGAAAGTGAGCTTGTTGTCTATGATCAGCCCTAGAAGCTTGATCTCTTGAACGAGATTTAGCCGGACGCCTGACATGTGGACGACTGGAGTGTCATACTTAAGCTTCCTTGTTAGCACCATCGCATTTGTTTTGTGCGCGGCGAAGCGTAGCTTGTTCTGAGCACCCCATTCAGACACACTGTCTAACGTCCTTTCTGCTATGCGCTCCAGAGCGTTAACCTGATGGTTGGAGAAGACCAGGACCACATCGTCCGCGTAGGCTTGGCAAAATACGCCAGAGCTGTTGATTTCAGTCAGAAGCGAGTCTAGGATTAGATTCCAAAGTGTTGGTCCAGCAATGGAGCCTTGTACACAACCCTTGGTGGTTTCCTTCTCGCTTTTTGCTCTGGCGTAGTTCACCAGTACCTTTCGATCCTTCAGGTATGAGGTTAATGTGGTGTATAGGTTTCTTGGGCACTTTTTGCTAATTAGCTGGTGTTTTATGGCCGGCCACCATGCGTTATCGAAGGCCCCCTCTATGTCCAGTGATACTAAAAGCACGATCTTCTTTGCTTTCATCTCTGCTCGTACGTGCGTCACTAGGGCGTAGAGGGCGTCCTCAGTGCCTCGTTGTGGCATGAAACCGTACTGATGTGTGTTGAGTGTGGGGAGTAGGTGCCACTGAATCCTGTTCACGATGAGTTTTTCGACGATCTTGCCCAAGACTGACAGTAGTCCAATGGGTCTGTAGGACTTTGGATGAGTATAGTCGTCTTTACCGGGTTTCCTAAGGATGCACACATGGGCCACTTTCCACTGCGCAGGGAAGTAAGACAGCGCCAGGCATCTGTTAGCCAAGGCGAGAAACACTTCCCTGTTGCAGTTGATAGCGGTCACGCATATATCGGCCGTCAGCCCATCCGGTCCTGGGGCTTTCTTTGGGTTTTGATTTTGTAGAACCAATTCAAGCTCCGCAGGTGTAAAAGGTGGGTCATCGGCCGACAATCCTTGAAGATCGTCGGATTCCTCTCGTGTACGGCTTCTAAGCTGTGTGTGGTAGGTCGTTTCTGTTGCTGTTGAGTCTGCTGGGTAAAAGGTGTTCGCGAGAAGTTCCGCCGATTGCTCTGGGCTCAGGGTTTCTCCTGATGGGCCTTTCAGGAGCGCATCGTTTTCCCTTCTTGCGGTTTTCCTTATGACCCTGTAAATTCCGTCCCACATGCTTTCTCTTTCTTGTGTGGTGCAGAACTCTTCCCAGCCTGCCGTGGCGGCCTCAGTGGCTTGTGTGGAGTAATTTTCTTTAGCTGTGAGGTATTCCTGTATTGTGTGGTTCCTCCTTGATGGTGCCGCATTGCGGATTCTTCTCTTCTTTCTGAGAACTTCTCCTTTGAGTTGTTCCAGAGCGGGGGACCACCAAGGTGGCTTGAGATCTATTTTTCTGTTACCTATTTTCAGGATTGATTTTTCGCATGCTTGGTGTATGGCAGAGGTATACTCGCTGGTTAAGTTCTCCAGGTCTTCATGATTTAAGGCTCCAATGATTCTTTCGGGTGTGATGGTTTTCCCCTCAAGACAGAGCTTTATGTGTTCCCTAAATTCTGACCACTTTGCCTTCTTGGTGTTATACATGCGTGTCGAGATTGGCTTCATTGGTTCCAGGGGTTTCTCAAGACGCATCGTGAAGGTTATCGCATTGTGGTCAGATGAGGTTGATGAGTCGGTTACTGGTTAGGTTAGGTTAGGTTAGGTTAGGTTAGGTTAGGTTAGGTTAGGTTAGGTTAGGTTAGGTTAGGTTTTTTTTTTTTTTTTTTTTTTTTTTTTTTTTTTTTTTTTTTTTTTTTAATACTTCTACCTCCAACGTTATCGGAGCCTATGCCTGTCTCTTTCATTACATTCTTGTGATCTTTTTATCATTCGTCCTCCTTAGTATCTTTTATGGGTGGGATTCCCATCTATCCTAGTCTTTCTGATCTATCTATCTTCTTGTCTTTGTGTCTTTGTTTATTTTGTACTTTATTTGGGTGTTACAGAAAAATGGGGAGACAATTCTTTATTGCATGGTTCGAGTGCTTTACAGTAACTCTTAATCTGAGCTTACATCTATTTAACATATGGATTTGTTCTTATCTACTCGTATATTATTTTACTATTCTTATTTCTATTCTTATTTTAGTTACACGGGAAGCAGTTTTATTCTTGTTCTTACATACGCTTATTCTAAATAAACTATTTCTACTTTTACATATTATTATTTCTAGTTTTGCGTCTTAAACATTTTACAGCTATTCGTTTTTTATGCTTGTCTCTAATATAACATACTATATTATGACAGCATATTTGCTTATTCTCTCTTGTTTCGTTCTATTACTCGTTTTGAAATATATTTACAGTAGTTTAAGAATATTTGTGCATTTTTACTCTTTATGATGTCTTTTATATTATTTAGTGTTAATTTCGTGTCTAATATATTCTCGACGTTATAGCGATGCTCTGCAAATTGTGGGCAGTCGAGTATTATGTGCGGAACGGTTTCGCTTGTTTCCGGGTCACAGATGCACGATGGATTCTCCTTGCACTTGAAACGGTTCAAGTACTCGGAGAACCCACCGTGTCCCGTCATTATCTGTGTGTGTAGACCGTTTGTTCCCATTCTACGAATCACACCGTAAGCTACCCTCACATCCGGAAAAAATAACTTAGTAATGGATGCGGTATCACTAGTTTCGTATCTTCGGTTCCATTCATCAAGCGTTGCCATACGTATGCTCCGCTTGATGAACGAGACCGGACATCGGTCGTAGTCTGGTTTTCTCTTGGAGTTTTCAGCGGCTTCTTTTGCTAACTGGTCAGCTCTTTCGTTCCCCAGTAGTCCTACGTGGGCTTTTATCCAGAATAAGTTTACCACCTTGTTCTGGCGGGATGCAGATCTTATATTCTCCCTAGCTTCTACAGCGAGAGGGTGGACTGAAGCGGGGTTTGTAATTGTTTGGAGAGCTGCCATTGAATCGCTGAACACTCCAAAAGAAGATGCCTTGAGCTTGCTTATCTCCCTAGTCGCCCTCGTTATTGCCAGGAGTTCAGCCTGGTAAACTGTGCAGTAATCTGATAGAGCAAGTTTGAGGGCTCTGGTCTCAACGTCACCATACCATACGGACAATGATGCGCCAACCCCTCCTCCGATCTTGCTCCCGTCCGTAAAGATGCGCACGTCGAAATTGCAGTGGTTGTCCAATTGTTCTTGATTCACCAGGCTGTCGAATTGCAAGGTATCGCGCTCAGCGGGATGGGGACCCGCCGTTGCAACGGTCATTCGCTCGATCTCCCTGCCCTCCAGTGACGTCAGGAGGGCTCCCCTTTTGGCTTCATAAAGTGAAGCCGCCTCACGAACTCGGAGGTCAAGGGGGAGCATTCCAGACAGCACTAGCGCTGAGTTCAGGGAGACCGTGCGATAGGCCTTGCACATTTTCTGAGCGATTCCCCGCTGGATGGTCCCAAGTTGTTTGATAACGCCTAGTTTTTTGGCAGCCGGTGCCCAGACGCTAGCAGCGTAAAGTATTATGGGCTCCACAGTCGCAACATAGATTACCCGTATAATCTCTGGGTGCAGCCCCCAGCTGATCTTAGCGGCTCTACACAGCTGTTTGTAGATCGCGATTGCTTTTCTACAAACGAGTGAGACGTGGGTGTTAAAGGTCAGTTTTTCGTCGATGGTTACGCCCAGGAGCTTTATTTCTTTCGACATGCCAATGTCGATCCCCCCCATGCTCAGGCGCGGAGTGTCATATTTTAATTTTCTTGTTATAACCATAGCGGTTGTCTTATGTGGTGCAAATTTAAGTTTATTCTTGACACCCCACGCCAGAACATGACCCAGAGCGGCATTGGCACATTCCTCCACCTCTAGTGCGGTGTCTCCATCAAACACCAGCAGAACATCATCCGCAAACGCCTGAATGTAAGTACCTCTGTCCATTGCTGATTTAAGGAGGTGGTCTAGCAGCAGGTTAGGTTAGGTTAGGTTAGGTTAGGTTAGGTTAGGTTAGGTTAGGTTAGGTTAGGTTGGGGGATCCCCCACAGCGCATACTTCCTCGTAGTTTCCCCCGGGCAACGCCGTGTCTGACCACCGTAACGGAGTGGCAGACCGGCGGCTAAAGTGCGCTGTGATTCGTAGACATTATTGCAGTCGTCCGCGAATATGTCGAACAAGCCAAGGCGAGACCCTTCGGGGCGTTTTATTTCGAATCGCTCCTCCCAGGACGATTCAAACGGCCCTTCTCAGGGCCAATCCAACGGCCCTTCTCAGGGCCAATCCAACGGCCCTTCTCAGGGCCCACCCAACGGCCCTTCTCAGGGCCACGCCGGCGGCGCTTTGGCGTCGGAAGCTGACCGCGCATCATCTGCGGCCAGCTTATTCAGAAGTCCATATGAGATGTCGGACTCCGACGAATCCAATATGGACACGTCGGCTGTCGAAAGCGACCGCTTCAAGCGCCAAGCAGGCAAGAAGAGGTCCAAGGGCTCCTCGGAGTCGACCGGAAGCAGGGCGAAGAAGAGGTCGAAGTCTAAAAAGGCTTCGACTTCTACTGCGCCTTCTTCCCACAATGTGGGCTTGGTGGACGCCGAGCGCCAGCTAAATCTAGCGAAAAGGGCGCAATTAGAAATGGACCTGGAGGAGAGGGTCGCCGCCAAGGAGCAGCAGGCGCAAGTTGCCAGGTCGAGGGCTGGCTATGGTGCATCCAATGTACTATATGCCGACCACTCCCTGGCGGAACTGGAGCGCATGGCGCAGGAGGATCGGGAGGAGGTTCTGAAGGTCGCTTCTAAGTCGTCCAATTTGAAGGGGACCTTCCAGAAGACCCTCAAATGCCGGGCCGCCAGCATGCACGGCATTATCGCGGAGCTGGTGAAGCGGACGGCCACGGACGAGACGCGGCAGCTGCAGGCGAAGGTGGATCGCCTGCAGGCGGAGGTCAGCCAACTACACCAGAAGCTGGCTGAGGCTACGGCCAGGCCTGCCCAATCTGCCCCAGTCTATCCGGTGGGAGGAGACTCCTCCTCCTCCCCTGCCAGTCTTGAGGCAATAATCCGCGGGGTGATCTTGGAGGAGAGGGCCTTCATCCGAGCCTGCTTCGCAGGCATCGAGGACCGGCTCTTGCCGGAAAGGCGGGTCCGCCCACCGCTAGCGGCGGATAAGAGTCCACCGCTGAGGGAGCCGGAACCTGCGCCTCTAGCAGGACCGGTATCGCAGCCCTCCAAGGGCAAAGGCAAGGGCAAGAGGACCAAGGCGGCTTCTGATACGCCCACCACAAGCGCGGAGGTGCCGTCTGGGTCGTCTGCCATTCCAGCAGCCCCCCAGATCTCGCAGGGGGAAGACGCCCTTCTTCCCTCCACCACCCCATCCAACCAGTCGTGGACGGAAGTGGTCAGGAGAGGAAAAGGGAAGAAGGGCAAAAAGTCGGCCCCCAAGTCTGCTGCAACTAGTTCTGCAGTCATCAAAAAGGCGGGGAGGAAGCTGGTTCCTCCCAAAACTGCGGCCGTCGTGGTGACCATCACTCCGGAGGCCGCGGGGCGGGGCGAGACGTACGAGTCCGTCCTAAGACGGGCTCGTACCAATGCTGATCCCTCCCAGCTGGGGATCGGCAACATCACGTGCCGCCGAACCCTAACTGGGGCTCGAATTTTCGAGTTCTCGGGGGAGCAGCGAGGCACAAATGCGGACCTCTTCGCAACAAAGTTGCAAGAGGTCATCGCGGATGCGGCAAGGGTCACCAGGCCTGTTAAGACCGCAGCCTTGGAGGTGGCCGATCTGGACGATTCGGTCACCAAAGAGGATGTGGTGGCGGCCGTCGCGGCGGCTGGAGGATGCGATGCTGGCGCGGTGAAGGGTGGAGCCATCAGGCCCGGCCGCCGCGGCTTGGGCATCATCCGCGTCGAGTGCCCAGTCGCCGCGGCTGGGGCCGTCCTTGCTGCGACCAAGGGACGAATGCAAGTGGGGTTCGGCTCGGCTGTGGTCCGGCCGCTTGAGGACCAGCCTGTCCGGTGCTTCAAGTGCTTCGCTGTCGGCCACACCCGGGCTACGTGTCCCTCCAAGTCCGACTGGGGAGACACGTGCTTCCAATGCGGACGGGAGGGACACGGGTGGGCCGCTTGCACTGCCATCGCGCCACACTGCGCGGCGTGTGCCGCCGGTGGCCGCCCCGCGGACCACAGGATGACGGGCAGGAGCTGCAAGCCCCCCGTGAGGAAAGGCGTGGTGCCGGCGCAGGTTCGCCCTGCTGCTAAAGCCGTCGCAGTCGTCGCCGCTGTTACTCCAGCGGCGGTAGCTGAGGAGGGGGGTGCGATGTCGGAATAATAATTTCCGACTACCGCATCCTCCAGGCGAACACCAACCACTGCAGAGCGGCGCAGGACCTGGTAGTGCAGGTCATGGCCGAGTGGTTGGTGAACGTAGCGGTGGTCGCCGAGCCCTACTCAATTCCCGGCAGCTGGCTGGGTGACGAGGATGACTTGGTGGCTCTAGCGGCGCGGTCTTCCACAGACTCCCCTCCCCTCTCGCTATTAGAGAGGGGACCGGGATACGTGGCCGCCGCGTGGGGAGACTTAGCCCTTGTGGGCGTCTATTTCTCCCCAAACCGCCCTCTTCAGGACTTCGAGAACTACCTTGGAGTCCTGGCCGCCGTGGTCGGCAGGGCGGCGCCGCGTCAGGTCTCCGTACTGGGAGACCTGAATGCCAAGTCGGTGACCTGGGGCAACATGGCGACCGACGCACGCGGGCGGGCAGTGGAGATGTGGGCAACCTCGACTGGACTCTCCCTCTTGAACAGAGGAAGCGTCCAGACATGCGTGCGGCGGCAGGGTGGCTCAATAGTGGACGTCACTTTCGCCACCCCTGCGTTAGCCGCGCGCGTTTTGAACTGGCGGGTGGACCTGGTGGAGACTATGTCGGATCACCGCTACGTGCGGTTCGACATCTCCACCAGTGGCCCCGGAGAGACGCGGCCCCTCTCGGTGCGTTCACCGTTCCCACGGTGGGCTCTCGCCCGCCTGGACAGGGAAGCGGCGCGGGAGGCGGCGTTCGTCCAGGACTGGCTTTCGCCGCCTTCTACCGGCCTAGATGTGGACACCGTGGCGGGGCACCTGAGGGAGTCTCTGACCGAGGTATGTAACTCCAGCATGCCTCGGTCTCGCCGACCGCCACCCAATCGCGCCGTGTACTGGTGGTCGGCGGAGCTGGCGAGGCTCCGAGCAGCGTGTGTGGAGGCAAGGAGGGCCTACGCGCGGAGTCGGCGGCGTCGTCGAAGGGACCAGGCCGTCGGGGACCACCTCTATGAGGTATACGTGGAGGCAAAAATGGTCCTCGACCGAGCCATCGCCACCGCCAGAGACTCGGCGAGAGCTGAGATGTTGGAGGGACTCGACAACGACCCCTACGGGAGACCATATAAGGCGGCGCGCAACAAATTGCGCCCGTTTGGTCCCCCGGTGGCCGAGACCCTGGAGCCCTCATTTCTTGATGGGGTGGTTCAGTCCCTGTTCCCGTGCAGGGACAACTTCACCCCACCAGTGATGGACCCACCGCAGACAGCTCCGCCAGCTGAGGAAGAAGAGGAGGCACCTCCTGTCACGGAGTCGGAACTTGGCGCGGCGATTCTCCATATCCGCGCCAAGAAGACAGCTCCAGGCCCCGACGGTGTTCCAGCAAGAGTGGTGGCGATCGCTGCCACTCAAATGGAGGAGAGGTTTCGGGACCTTTTCAGCGCATGCCTTGCGTCTGGAAGGTTCCCGAAACCGTGGAAGGAAGGGCAGCTGTGCCTCCTTCGCAAGGAGGGCCGGCCAGCAGACTCCCCCTCGGCATACCGGCCCATCGTTCTGCTCGATGAGGTCGGCAAAATGTTCGAGGGGATAATCGCTGCCCGCCTAAAGTGCCATCTGCGCACTATTGGGCCGGACTTGTCGGACGCTCAGTTCGGTTTTCGGGCTGAACGTTCGACGGTGGACGCGCTGGCCTGCCTTAAGGGCCAGGTGAAGGAGGCGATGGAGGCGGGGGACGGACTGTTGGCGGTGTCATTCGACATAGCCAACGCCTTCAACTCCGTTCCCCACTCCACCATCCTAGAGGCGCTCCGATTTCACGGGGTGCCTAGATACATGCGCAGGCTGCTGGCCGGCTACCTGGAGGATCGGGCGATCCTTCTGGTAAATAGGACTGGCCAAGTCCGGCGGTACGCCGTTGAGGCCGGCGTTCCACAGGGGTCAGTCTTAGGACCTCTCCTCTGGAACGTCGGCTATGATTGGCTCCTGCGGGGAACTCTCCTCCGAGGCACGAGTGTCGTCTGCTATGCGGATGACACTCTCCTCACCGCCCGGGGGGGGAGTTTCAGGGAGGCGGCCAACCTGGCCTCGGCGGGCGGATCCTTGGTCGCGGGGAGGATCCGCCGCCTAGGTTTAACGGTGGCGCTGCACAAGACCGAGGCCGTGTTCTTCCACGGCACTCGGCAGCGCCCCCCACCACCTGACGCTCACATCTTCGTGGAGAGCGTCAGAATTGAGGTGAAGGCCCAGATGAAATATCTGGGCCTTGTACTCGACAGCAGGTGGCGCTTCGGTCCACATTTTAGCGGGCTATCGTCGCGCCTGCTGAAGACCGCAGGCGCGCTCTCCTGGCTGCTTCCCAACCTGGGGGGGCCCAGCGCGCGATGTCGGCAACTTTACGCCGGCATCTTGAGGAGTATGGCCCTCTACGGGGCTCCTATCTGGGAGGACTCCCTCCAAAGGAGGGAGAATGCCGCCGCCTTACGGGCACCTCAGAGGGCCATAGCCCAGCGAGCGGCGCGGGCTTACCGCACGGTGAGCTTTGGGGCGGCATGTGCTCTGGCCGGCACCCCTCCTTGGGAACTCGAGGCGTGGGTGCTTGCCAGAGTATACGAATGGACGGCGGGGCGGAGGGCGAGAGGACAACGCTCAGCCCCGGAAGAGCGGGAAGCCGTCCGGCAGGAGGCGAGGGACGCCATCGTCGTCCATTGGACGAGGGACCTCACCACCGCAGCCTTCGGCCGCCGAACCCTCGACGCGATTGGGCCAGTCCTGCGAGACTGGCTCGAGCGGTCACATGGGTTCCTCTCCTTCCGTCTGGTGCAGGTGCTGTCCGGACACGGTTGTTTTGGATCGTACCTGCACCGAATCGGACGGGAGAGGACGCCGTCGTGCCTCGACTGTGGTGCGGCGGAGGACGCAGCGCAGCACACCCTCGAGGTGTGCCCGTCGTGGTCCGAGCCGCGCCGCAGTCTCATCGCCGTGATCGGACCGGACCTCTCGCTCCCCGGCTTGGTTAACGCTATGCTGAGGGATGAGAGGTCCTGGGCGGCAGTTGCCTCCTTCTGTGAACACGTCATGTCCCAGAAGGAGGCGGCGGAGCGCGCACGGGAGGACGATCCCGACGCGGCGCCGCTCCGAAGGCGGAGGAGGGGTCGAAGAAGACGTCAGTTCGATAGTCATCTCCGGCTCCTCCCAGGTGGAGACCAGCAAGCAATGGGTGCGGGGGCACCCTTGCCTGTATTGCACACATCTCCACCAGTGTCGGACGGGAATGGCCAGGTGTTCCCGGCCATTCCCGTAGCCCCCCAACTTGGGAGGCATGCGGGGCCCGCCAGCTAGGCGGGCATGCGCCGGGAGGGTTGTGGATGTAAAGGCTGAGCCGGTTTCCCATGGCCCTCCCATCACGGCGATGTGGGAACACCGCTGTTTTTTAGTGGGTATACTGTCGCTAGCGACAGGAGTCCCACATATCCCACTCGTCCCCCACGAGCGGGGATGCGTAATGCATTTCTCAGCGTTAAAAAAAAAAAAAAAAAAAAAAAGGTTAGGTTAGGTTAGGTTTTTTTTTTTTTTTTTTTTTTTTGTTGATTTGGCAGGAGTGGGAAATCCTCATGGACGCCCGGACTGGCTCACAAACGAGCCAGCCTGGACAGTGCCGGACTCTTACCGGCTAAAACCGCACTCCTGCCTTACAATTTCCTCGGACATTGTCAGAGACCTTCTTTACTTTCTTTTGTTCCATCAGTAAGTTTTTTACAATTTTAAAAGAAAAATTTTCCATCCTATATTTAGTTATTGCATTTTCAGTTTAACAGTTTTGGGTTATTTACATTCTTATATACTGTTATGTTCCTGTTAATTCTTTCATCCTTATTTCTAACAGAGTCTTTTTCGGAATAGATTTAATCTTATAGTTTCAATCGAATGGGTACAATGTTCATTGGGTTTGACAATTTTCCTAGTTCGGACATTTTCAACGATCTTTGTTATGCTACTGTTATATATTATGTTCAAATATGAGTACTAAGCATAAGTTCGTTTACTTATTCCTCCTAATGGCCTTGTTGGCTAACTTCATACCAAACCCAATAAACTTGGCTCCAGTTCTTTTGCTTGTTATTAGGGCATTTAAGTTACTCATTGTAACCTCGACACCTAATTCCTGTTCGATCTCGTATCTCTCCAGGCAATAGGCGGGGCAGTCTGTTAGTATATGTAAAACCGTTTCTGGTTTGTCAGGGTCACATATGCACGATGGGCTCTCCTTACACTTAAACCTACTCAAGTATTCGGAAAAGCCACCGTGCCCTGTCAGCAATTGTGTCAGCGTTCCTGTCGGTTTTAACTCTTTTACATGTCTGAATGCTTGGGTGGCGTCCGGGAAAAACAATTTAGTGACACTGGCTGTATCCTCGGATCTGTATCTCCGATTCCATTCCTCAAGCGTGTTCGCACGGATCTGCCGCTTGACGAATGAAATCGGGCATTGGTCGTAATCTGGCCTTGTTTTTGTTTTTATGGCGGCGTCTTTGGCCAGCTGGTCAGCTCTCTCGTTACCCTCCAGTCCTGCGTGAGCTTTAATCCAAAAAAGTTCAACTTTTTTGGCCTGATCCTTACACTGTCGCAGGTTTTCTCTTATTTCGACTGCGAGGGGATGTAGAGAGCGGTGGTTGGTGACCGTTTCTAGCGACGACCTCGAGTCGCTGTATATGCCGAAACTGGTTTTGGTGCTACGCAATATTTCCCGTGTGGCCTTGCATATAGCCAGCAGTTCCGCCTGGTAGACGGTACAGTGGGTCGACAGCTTCAATTTTTGACTCTTGGTTTCGGCACCGTCACTCCAGTGGGACAGTGATGCCCCGACCTTGTCCTCTATTTTGCTGCCGTCCGTGTAAATTTGTACTGCTTGATTGCAGTGGTTGCTGACTTGATCCTGGTCTGTCAGGCATATAAACTGCAGGCTTATATGTTTGGCCGGGTGGGGGGTTCTATCAAACGCGATACATCGCTCAATCTCCCTGTCTCCTAGCTCTGGCCGAGGTACCCCTCTCCTTGCCTCATATAGGGCCGCTGCCTCTTGTATTCGGAGGTCAAGGGGGAGTATCCCAGCCAGCACCAGTGCCGAGTTTAAGGAGACTGTGCGATATGATTTGCAAAGTTTCTGTGCAAATCCCCTTTGGACGGCGTTTAGCTGTTTGCGTATCATCAGTTTTCCGGCTGCTGGTGCCCACGCGCTTGCCGCATACATAATAGTCGGTTCGACTACTGCCGTGTAGATGGTGCGTATAACCTCCGGATGAAGTCCCCAACTGATCTTGGCTGCCCTAGACAACTGCTTGTAGAAGTTTAATGCCTTTTTGCATACATTGGATGCATGGCTATTAAATGTTAGCTTGTTGTCTATAGTCAGTCCCAGGACTTTGATTTCCCGCGACATACCAATGTCGACCCCGCCCATGCTCAGCAGTGGGGTGTCATATACAAGCTTCCGCGTGATAATCATGGCATTCGTCTTGTGCGGTGCGAATTTTAACTTATTACTGACTCCCCACTGGTGAACATATTCGAGAGCGCCATTGGCACGTCGCTGGACCTCCATCGCGGAGTCTCCGTCGAATAATAGGACTACGTCGTCGGCGAAGGCTTGACAGTAGTCTCCCCTTTGTACCAGGCCTTTTAATAGGGGGTCGAGTAAAAGGTTCCAAAGAATTGGGCCCCCTATCGATCCTTGCACGCAGCCTTTGCTGGTTTCTCTGGTGACCTCCTCTCCCGCATACCTTATCCTAACCTTCCTGTCTTCCAAGTAACTGTCCACCACTCTTCTCACATTTACCGGGCATTTCGCTTCCGCCAACCTGGTTTTTATGGCCGGCCACCATGCGCTGTCGAAGGCTCCCTCTATGTCCAGCGATAACATGACAATCAGTTTTTTGTCTTTTAGTTTAAGACGTATATGTTCCAGCAGATCATAGAGGGAGTCTTCGGTGCTTTTTTGTGGCATAAAACCATATTGGCGCGTGCTAAGTCCGGGTATGATGTGCCATTTGACTCTACCTATTAGCATTTTTTCCAGAACTTTTCCCATCACTGGTAACAGTCCTATTGGCCTATATGATTTGGGAGCTGTGTAGTTGTCCTTTCCGGGTTTCCTCAGGATCACTACAGTAGCTTCCTTCCAGATCCTCGGGAAGTAGCCCAGCTCTAGGCATTTGTTTGCCAGTGATAAGAAGAGCTCCGGGTCATGGCTTATAGATTGCTGGCAGATTTCGGCCGTAAGGCCATCTGCCCCCGGGGCTTTTTTAGGGTTGAAGCTTCGTATACTAGAGTTTAGCTCTTCCTGAGTAAACGGTGGGTCATGTTTTTCATCATGGCCCATCTCGTTAACTTTTTCTGCTAACATCCTGACGCGACTGTGCTCCTCATTATCCTCTTCCGTCCTATCCTCGGGGTAGAATGTTTGAGCCAGCAATGTGGCAGATTCGAGGTGGTTCAGTACTTTTCCTTCCTTGGTCAAGGGTAGATCCTCCTGTCTTTTCATTGTCCTGCCTATGACTCTATAAATACCCTCCCAGAGTCCCTCTTTATCCTGTTTCCCACAGAAGCTTTTCCAACTTTCTGTTAGGGCCGTTTTTGCTGCTTGCTCATACCTCTCCTTCATTTGCAGGTACTCATCGACGACTTTCGCCCTCCGGATGGGCGCAGCACAGCGGATTCTGCGTTTCCTAGTGGCAACCGCCTTTTTCAGCAGTGCGAGCTCGTTGGACCACCAAGGTAATTTAATTTCATTATTGGCCTTTATTTTTGGTATACTACTATTGCATGCCTCTGTAATTATTTTGATATATGATTCTATTTTAAATTCCAATTCTGTTTTATTGTTAATTTTGATTAGTTCGATTTTACTTAGTTTATTTGCTTCTAGCAACTGGCTCAGTTTCTCATGAAATTGCTGCCAGTTTGCTTTTTTACTATTATATATTCGAGTGGTTCTACTTACGTCTAAACCCTTTGCTCTTTCTAAGTTAATTTTGAAAATAATGGTGTTGTGGTCTGAGCTCGTCATGCCTTCATCCACTCTCCAGTCCCCGACAAGGTCGAGCAGATCAGCTGTACTTGCTGTGAGGTCCACAAAGCTGGTATAGAGTGAGGTTCCCCTCACTGTGTGGAACGTCGGAGTGTCACCTATATTGAGCACCTGCAACCCCATCTCTTCCAGGGCACCGGCCATCTCGATACCTCTACGGTCGATTTTTTGGCTTCCCCACCAGGAGTTTTTGGCATTTGCGTCTCCGCCCAAGATGATTCTCCGGCCAAAGCTCCTCTCTATCTTTATAAGCTGCTCCAGGTATGGCCCTATCGGTGCTGGTTTCGGTTCTAGGTAGAACGAGACCACTACGATCTCCCAGGCGCTTGTCCTCATCTTTACCACTATGATGTTGGACGTGGTGAAGTTTGGACACTGGATAACGTCTATATCGCCATCAAAAACTGCGATTGCAGTCTTGATGACGCCGTCTCCATCGCCGGTATGCTGATATATTCTAGCACCGCGGTAGTCTTTCATTCTACCCAAACTCCCGATGTACGGCTCCTGGAGCAATGCAAAAGCCACCCCCTTTTTGTGAGCCTCTAGCATAATCTCGTTTGTGGCCAGAGCCTTCCTTCGCAGATTTGCTTGTGCCACGAGGTATGGCCTTCTTTGGGAGACAGAGTTTTCGCCGGGGACCACCTTAGCAGTATGCCACTTTCGATCTAGCTATCGCATCCCATTTTACCCTGATGGGGCACTCCTGGCTGAAGGCATTATGGTTTGTCTTGTCTAACTTTGATCGCACACAGTTGCAGCAAGTAGGGTTCGCTCCCGCAAGCCATTCGGGGCACTCTGCCCTCATATGGGTTCCCCCGCAATGACTGCACTTTGCTTGGGTTTCCTGGCAAAAACGCCTACCATGCCCATAGCCAAGGCAGAGCGAGCACTGTACTATCGGAGATTGGTCGGCCACTCTTATCCTCTGTAGGTCGATGAGGACCGACTCAGCCTCTGTCAGTCTCTGCCACATTTTGGGGGACACCCTCATCACGATATGACTCGTGTGGGGGTTCCTGGTGCGTTTTTTATAAGCAATTTCAAGCCTGTCTTCTTGCTCATCCAGGTTCAGAAACATTCTTTTGTTCTGGTTTCTCAACGCATTTAAAATGTCACCGTCACTGTTGCAACTGAGCACGTCCTTTAAGATAACGAGGGGGTCTCTGTTTTGGATGTTTTCGACTATGAGACATTCACCGGATTCTTTTATTCTGTTCTTGACTCGCTCTCTTTCCTCATCGGTTTTACAGCCGACTATAATTTTTCTGTCTTTGGCTTTCCTTATTTTCTCTACCGCGAATCCTCCTTCTTTGGCGTTTACCGCTTTCCTTATTTTGTTCATGACCTCTTCGCCTGTCTCTTGGTCATCATTCGCGGTTACTATAAAGGAGTGCAGAGCGGTATGCGCCGGGAGTCGCGGCTACACCGGCGTAAGACCGCTTTTCCATATCTTTTATCTGTTCCTTTAGTTGCCCCATAGTCTCAGTATTTTCTTTGATTAGGTCAGAGTGCTCCTTCAATTTCCCGATGAGATCAACTATCTCTCTATTCCCTTCTTTTTTGCTTTCCGGTTCACCGCTCAGCTGCGGTTCCTGTTTATTTTGCGGGTCACTTGGAGGTTCTTTACACTTCCCTTTATCGGCCTCTGCCTCCTTAATAAGCTGAAAGAGTCTTTCCAGTGCCTGGATGACCTCCGTCTTTATCTCCGTTTTTGTGTTTCGTGAGCTCTGCATATGCATTTTCGCTTTTATGAGACAGGCTCGTGCTTCTGAGATCCTGTTAGCGAATTTTGGTGTTTTTCCCGTCTCTCCGGGGGTACTTCCCTCTGTCTTATTTGGGGATCTCTGTGTAGCCCTTATTGGCTCTTGTGAGTGTGTTTGCATAGCTTTAACAGTTTTTGGCTCTGTTGACACAGTGGGAGACGAAGACGAGGCCTCCGTTGGAGTGGGCTGAGGCTTCATCAGAATTTGACAATCTGACTTCCCAGCCTCCCACTCTCCAATGCTTTTCCTGACTACTGAAGTAGCTTTTGGTTCTTTGTTTGGTGAGGTACTTTTTATGAAGGTCTTGTTTCCCACAGTTGGTGATTTGGCGGGATCCTTATTGCCCGTATTATCCTTTGCTGGTGTTCTAAACATGTTTATAATGTCCGAGGAGCTCCTAAAATATTTCGAGTTTAAATTTGTAAAAGTTGTAAAATCGAGTAGTATAAGATAAAATTTTAATAATATTATAATATAATAAAATTGTAAAGGATTTTATTATATTAATATAAGGTTGTAAAGAAGTAAGGGAGTTTGAAAATAATAGTTATGAAGAATAAATTAAATGTCAATCGATAAAACGTGGAACCTATAAGATGTTAGTAACTAGGAGTTATTAGATAACTCCAGTCAAATTTGATGTGTTTAAACAGGTTCGCCGCAAAGGCGCTCTGTAGTCTCGTCCAGCGGGGTAAACACCCAAACAGTCAATTCTTACTTTCAATAGATTAAGTCAATGTCACTAAGTACCTTGTCTTTGCCAGAAAGTATAGTGACAGTCAATTTTTAAGGATTCAATAAATGATGATAATCCGTGTTAATAACTAATGTCACACGCACAGCATACACCGCAACGCTTTACAGTGACCAAAATAAGGGATAAGTATCTAAATGTAACTTGAAAACGGGATGATATTTGATGGTTCTACAGGAACCAAAAGAGGGGTCTTTTCCTCCTGATTCCAGCGAATCCAAACTTGGTCCACCTATGACCACGGGATCCGAAGTTAAGGGCCGGGGGGGTGAAGGAGCCCTGGAGGGGCGAGGGGGGGGGGTCGAAAAGGGGTCTAATGGGGTCAAGGGGTCAAGGGGGTCCCAGGGGGTCCTGGGAGGGTGGGGTATTTTGGTGAGGTGTTATCTGGATTGTTATAGATGTTCTACTAATATTTTAATATTTAGTGGTACAAAAAAGAAAGGGGTCAAATAAGGGGGTCTGAGGGGTTTATCAGTATATAGGTTTCAGCTGGGAGGGGGAGTACTAGGGGGGGGGGAATTTTAACTCAGAATTTTGATATTTCCAGTCGTTCCCGAGATAATTGGGTTTAAAAAGAAGGGGAATAAATTTGGGATAACAATATGTGTATTAATATTATATTTCACTGCTAAGCAGAGGGAGAGGTTATGGGAGGGGTTAAAAGAAGAGGTAACAAGGTGAGGTATATGGGGGATAAACGGGGGGGGGGGGTAATTTAGAAGAGGGGGGGGGGTTAATTCCGGGGTATTTAATTGGGGGTACTTAATTGAGAGGGGATTAATATTATACACCTAAATACAGTAATAATGCCTACCCACAGATATGTGACTCTGTGGGGGTGTCAATTATAATATTTAAAAAAAAACTAATTAAAGAAAGGGGGTAAATAAGAGAGGGTGGCCTAGGGAGCGTTGCAGTACTAGTATAGTATATGCTGTCCGGCGTTAAAAACGGGCTAGCTCGCTCCGTTCCCGAGTTATGGGCGTTTTTGTGATTTCTAAGGTCCTGTGTTCGATTCCCGGTTGATGAACACCGATTTAGTTAGATAAATTAAACAAAGCAAATTTTGACGGTATCTAATACAGCGTCGAGAAAATAAATGTATACATTGGTTTTTAATTTTATTTGGAGCTATAATACTGGGGTAAACTTGGAAACATACAGTGGAATTTTTTTTTTTTTAAAACAGTGGAGTATTTCGTAATGTTACCCCGATTTTTCTGAAAAAACGTCGCAGACGGGTGGGGAAAATTTGAACAGATGGTCCTTCCAGAGGAAACTATGTTTAGTGCAGTTATTTGCACTCTACGACTTCTCGTTTGAGAGATATAGCAACTCGAAAACGACTTGCAGACTATCGGATATCGGGGAAAATCCGCGATCAGGGAAAGGCTATATCTTAAAAACTACCTGATGGAACCTCCTAAAATTTTTCTTACATGAGCTAGCAGCTGAGGGCCGCTACTCCATAATTTAAAAAGTACACTTAGAGCAACGACTAGATTTTAGTTGCTTGTTTTTTGTCAGACCAAAAACCAATTTATTTTGCAATCGGAAATTTGCACAATGTTCTGTATTAATATGCTAAATTCTTAAGACTATGGTTAGATCTAAATGGTTTTCTGCATCCGGGTTGGGTGACGTCCCAGGTAACCTCCAAAGGGGTATAAAAGCCAGGTCGTAAATGGTTTTATGGTTATTCCGTGGTCAGAGAAGCTTATTTACTTTTCCACGGCCGCACAGAGATTTTTGTATGTTTGTAATCTCAGAAGCTGAAGTTCGCTTAACTTATTAGATATAAATTTGGTACCTCCAGGGTCCTTGTCTTGATCTCCTTCGCGTGAAGTGGTCAGAATTAATTTTTGGCCCAAAAATCGGGACCTCGTATGTACATGGGAAACAGTATTTCCCATGTATTTCCACGCGCCTGCACAGGAAAATTCGGGATTGATCCCAGGATAGAGGGTCACAATGAAGCGATCCAGATAGCAATTTCCAATTTCTCTGTTATCGATCTACTTTCGGAGTTATTCGTTTTTCAAAATCATAAAATGCTGGGAAATCACAGATTTTGCACAGTTTTCGTTATGAATTGCACAGTTTTGAATTTAAACACAGCACTTTACAACTTCCGAGATCGCACCGCAATTGCGCGTGTTTTGGTATATAACACAGGTTGTTTGGAGAACTTTTTGGAATTTTCGTGATTTTTCACAACGGAGCGCGGTTTTTACTGAACTACTCGCGGCGGGGGACGCCGTGTGACGGTTAGGTTAGGTTAGGTTAGGTTAGGTTAGGTTAGGTTAGGTTAGGTTAGGTTAGGTTAGGTTTTTTTTTTTTTTTTTTTTTTTTTGTTTTTGACTTCTACCTCCAACATTATCGGAGCCTATGTCTGTCTGTGTTACTTTCATACCAGTTCTCGCATTTTTGCCTCTCGTACTTTTATTCCACATGCTTTTCTTTCTTTCATTCATCTTCGTTCCATTCTTTTTTCGGTCTGAGTCCCAGCTATCAGCTTAGTAACTGAATACTTATTTTCTTTTGTTTTTATATTTCAGTTTTGGTTATAATTTATTTCAACTAATTTACGGCTTTTTGATTTAATGCTAGTCTCTAATATATTCTATTATATCATGACAGCATTTTTACTTATTTTGTCTTGTTTCTTTCTATTACTTGTGATGCTATGTCTGTACAATATTTTAGGAATGAGTCCCGTTTCTTTCCAGTCATAATTTCTGGTATATTTTTAGCAACTATTTCGATGGCGAGTTTCTGCTCCGTTTCGAATTTTATTTTTGCGTTTATGGGGCACTCAAGCAGAATGTGCGGAACTGACTCCTCGACACCAGGTTCACAGGCGCATGATGGGTTCTCCTTACACTTGAAACGTTTCAAGTATGCAGAAAACCCACCATGCCCCGTCAAGATTTGTGTGGTTATACTCGTGTGAGTCATTTTCCGCACCACACCATACGCTGTTACGGCATCTGGGAAGAAAATTTTGGTACCCGAGGCTGTGTCACTTGATCGATATCTCCCGTTCCATTCGTCAAGTGTTTCCGACCGGATTCGTCGCTTGACGAATGACACGGGACACAGATCGTAGTCCGGCCTCTTCTTCAACCCCAGGGCGGCCTCCTTGGCGAGCTGGTCGGCTCTCTCGTTTCCCTCCAACCCTACGTGGGCCTTTATCCAGAACAAGGAGACACTCTTGTTCTGGAGCTTGCTGCGACGTAAGGTGTCTCTAGTGTCCACTGCCAAGCGGTGAAGGGAACTTGTATTGATAACCGACTGGAGGGCCGCCATGGAGTCGCTGAAGATGCCGAACGAGGTTTCACGGGACTTGAGCACTTCTTCCGCCGCTCTTTGCAGGGCCAGGAGTTCCGCCTGGTAGACGGTACAGTAAGACGGCAAGGCAAGTTTGAGGGCCTTTGTCTCGGCGGTGGCATTCCACAGGGATACTGCTGCTCCGACTCTGCCCTCAATCTTGCTGCCGTCTGTGAAGATCCTCACAGCAAAACGGTTGTGGTTCTGGTATTGTTCTTCGTCCACCAGGCTTCCGAGATCCAGGCTTATTTGCTCCGCAGGATGTGGGGCCTCCAGCGCTGGGGCCACCCGCTCTACCTCCCTGTCTCCCAGTACGGGCTGGGGTACCCCTCTCCTGGCTCCGTATAGTGCAGCTGCTTCTTGAATACGAAGATCGAGTGGGAGTATCCCAGCCAGTACCAGGGCCGAGTTCAGGGAGACAGTGCGGTATGCTCTGCACATTTTCTGGGCGATTCCACGCTGGACCGTCCCAAGCTGCTTGACAATGCCCAACTTTTTTGCGGCCGGTGCCCAGACGCTCGCGGCATACAGGATTATGGGCTCTATACATGCAATGTACATTAGCCGTATAACTTCTGGGTGCAGCCCCCAACTGACCTTTGCGGCTCTACATAGCTGCTTATAGATGCCGATAGCCTTTCTGCAAACGAGTGAGGCGTGGGTGTTGAAGGTCAGTTTTTCGTCGATGGTTACGCCCAGGAGCTTTATTTCTTTCGACATGCCAATGTCGATCCCCCCCATGCTCAGGCGCGGTGTGTCGTATTTTAGTTTTTTAGTTATGACCATCGCAGTGGTTTTGTGCGGGGCAAATTTCAACTTATTTTCGACACCCCACGCCAGAACATGGTTGAGCGCGGCGTTGGCTTGCTCTTCAATCTCTAGTGCGGTATCTCCGTTAAAAACCAATAGAACGTCGTCCGCAAACGCCTGGACGTAGTTACCCATATTCTCTGCTGCTTTGAGGAGGGGGTCTAAAACCAAATTCCAAAGGATTGGCCCACCAATTGAGCCCTGGACACAGCCCTTGCTTGTGTCCTTACTGTATACTTCCCCTCCGTATCTGACTGAAACTTTTCGGTCCCGGAGGTAGCTATCAATGACTCGCCGAAGATTTATCGGACAGTTTTCCTCCGCCAGACGGACTCTTATCGCTGGCCACCAGGCGCTGTCGAACGCTCCCTCTATGTCTAAGGATACGAGCGTAACAATCTTTTTTAATGCAAGTTTTTTGTTTATGTACTGCATGAGAGCATAGAGGGAGTCTTCGGTGCTCCTTTGTGGCATGAATCCGTACTGACGGGTACTCATTCTTGGTAAAAGATGGTATTTTAGGCGAGCCACTAACATCTTTTCGAAAATTTTTCCTAAAATGGGCAGCAGTCCAATCGGCCTATAAGATTTGGGAGCGAAATAATTCTCTTTTCCGGGTTTTCTAAGGATAACGACTGTTGCCTCCTTCCAGGCTGTGGGGAAGTGATGGTGTTCTAGGCACTTGTTAAGGAAGTTTAAAATTACTTCTGGGTCGTTACCCACGGCATGACAGCAAATGTCAGCGGTAAATCCATCTGAACCCGGTGCCTTCTTTGGGTTAAAGGATTCCATCGAGTTTTTTAATTCTGCCATCGTAAACGGTGGGTCGCAAGGGTCATTTTGTTCGCCACAGTTTACGTTTTCTGCTTTGACTCGAATGGATCGGTGGTGAGCGTTATCGTATTCTATAAGGTCTTCCGGGTAAAACGTTTCCGCTAGAAACTTCACGGAGCCTTTCGCGTCCAGCATATCACCATTCCTCTCCAATGGCAGATCCTCCTCTCTACGTTGCGTCCTACCTATCACCCTATATATTCCCTCCCAGACCCCCTCCCTATCCTGTTTCCCACAGAATTCCTTCCAACTCTCGGTCTGAGCTTTGGCCGCTTCTAATTCATATTCTTCTTTCTGTTTTAGGTACTCCTCGATGACCTTCGGTTTTCGGATTTCAGCAGCACAGCGGATCCTGCGCTTCATGGTAGCGACGGTCCCCTTCATCTCAACGAGTCTCTCGGACCACCACGGCAAGGTAAGTTCCTCTTTGATTTTCTTGATCGGTATTGTTTGAGCGCATGCGTCATCTATTGCTTTGTTAAGGTTGTTTGTTATTGCGTCAATTTGCTCTGTGTACTGAATTTTATCTATTTCTGCGGTAGTGAATTTATAATCTATTTTCAATTGGCCAAACTTCTCATGAAATTTGGACCAATTGGCTTTTTTGGTGTTAAATTTTCGAGTAGTTCGCTCAATTTTCATGCCCTTGGATTTCTGTAAGAGGATCTTAATCATGATGCCGTTGTGATCCGAGCTCGTGAGTCCTTCGTCAACCCTCCAGTCGTCTATCAGATCCAAGATATCATTGGAGCAAGCCGTAATATCGATGTAACTGCTGTATCGTTTTCCTCCGCGAATAGTGTCGAAGGTCGGAATTTTCCCCCGGTTTAATATGTTTAGGTTTAGTTCGCCAAGAGTTCCTGCGATCTCTTCCCCCCTAAGGTCAGTCTTTGGGCTGCCCCACCATATGCTCTTAGCATTGGCGTCCCCTCCAACAATTAGTTTTTTGGAACCGACTACGAGCTCTATTTGTTTAAGGTGTTCTAAATAGCGCTCGATTGGCTGGTCTGGCTCAAAGTAAAAGGAAACAAGCGTGATTTCCCAGGCACGGGTGTGGATTCCCACCACTACGAAGTTATTTGTGGTGAGTTTTGGGTACTGTTTGACTGTAAAATCGTTGTTAAAGACAGCTATTGCCGCTTTGACAGTCCCTTCTCCTGTATTCATGTTTTGGAATATTCTAACGCCCCTGTGATTCCTCATTACTTTAGCTCCGGCCACGTAAGGTTCTTGAAGAAGTGCCACCGATATTCCTCGCTTTGTTGCTTCTGTAAGAAGCTCGTTGGTAGCTAACTTCTTGCGTTGGAGGTTTGCCTGTGCTATTCTGTATGCTGTATTTTCAATTTCGGTGTCCTTAGCAATACGCAACGGTCGATCTGGCCACTTCATCCCATTTCCTGCGTACTGGGCATTCATGGTCAAACGCGTTGTGTTGCGTACCGTATTCCATCTTGGCCTTTTTACAGTTTCTGCAAGCGGGTGGTGACCCTGCAAGCCAATCCGGGCACTCTGATCTCATGTGCGGACCGCCGCAGTGGCTGCATAGGTCTGCAGGCTCTTTACAGAACCGCTTTCCGTGCCCAAAGCCCAAGCAGCGAGTACACTGGACCAACGGGGTCTGATCTTCGACCCTAATCCGCTGAAGATCTATATGTACGGTTCCGTTTTCCAGTGCTCGTCTCCAGATGGTGGGCGAAACGCTGATAATGACGTGGCCAGTGTGAGGGTTTCGCGTTCTCCTTCTATACTTCACCTCCACTCTGTTTTCCCCATTGTCGAGGCCGCCAAAAACACCCTGGTTCTGATTTCTAAGAGCTTTTAGAACGTCTTCGTCGGTATTAATTACCAAGACGTTCTTAAGAATCAGAAGCGGGTCCTTGTTTTTGACTTCCTCGACCATGAGGTCAACTCCTTCTTTCTGAAGTCGATCCTTGATCCTGCTCCTTTCTTCTTTTGTTTCTAGACCTATTATTATTTTTCTGTCCTTGGCTTTTCTCACCTTTTCCACTTTTATCCACCCATCCTTAGCATTCACCGCATTCCTCACTCTGTTAAGGACTTCGTCGCCTGTCTCCGTTTCATCTTTCGATGTGACCACAACCGAATGCAAGGTACTGCACTTTGGCAGTGACCTTACGCCCTGTGTTGCGGCCACACTCGCATATGTGATGCCCTTCTCTAGGAATTCTCTTTGCTGGTCTAAAGTTCCCTTTAACTCCTCTATCTTTCTGTTGCTTTCGACCAGGAGCTTTGTATGTTGCTCTAAAGTGTGTATCATCTTCCCTGAGTCAATAATTTCGGAAGTTTCTCTTATTGCGACTGATTCTGGCTCTGCCACAATAGGTCCTTCCCTGGTCGTTCGCTGTTTTTCGACCCTAAGCTCTAATTCTAGTTCCTTAACAATTTGATACAATCGTTCCGTTGCTTCAGTGATTCCGGTTTTTATTTCAGTCTTGGTATTTCTAGAGCTATTTAAATTCATCTTCGCCTTAACTAGGCAGGCTTTAGCCTCCGCTGTTCTATCTGCATATTTAGTGGTCTTTTGTGGTTCCATGTCGATGATCTCTGTAGAGTCCACGGGGAGGGGAGGAGCTTTGATCGCGGGTGGAGGATTGAGAGAACGGGGGGGGGTATGCATGAAAGCCATTTTCCATTAAACTGTGCGAGAAAACTTGGTCTCTGATAGGTAATGGATGGGTATTTATATGGTATATAACTAATAACAGCTTCTAGAGCAAGAGAGTACACAAATATAAAATATAAAAAAAAATGCAAAAATCGCTACGTTCACTCACCCCGCCGCTATAGGGCGGGTGGGAGGGCAAAATTTTTCGTTTTTCCGAGCTAGGTACGCGTGTGAGGTGTCAAAACACGCGTCTGCGCGCGGGCTAACGAACGACGGAGTATTTAGAGGTAGGTGTAGTACAATATTTTGAATTTAATGTGAAAAAACGTAATTAGTAGAAAAGTAGGTGTTTATAGAGTATTTAGTTCTACCAACCAACGAGATAGATCGCGAAATGCGGTCCAGCCTGAAGGTGTGGCAGGTAAGTAATTATTAATAGCAAAAACCCCGAATTTAAACTGAAGAATTTAATGTTAATCGATATTATTGAATTTTAATGAAGTGAAATTTACGAAAAATAGATTTAATTATTTTTAAAGCAAACAGGTGGGTTATTTTATGTGGAAAGGTGGGGCAGAGCCCAATTAAGATAAACTACGCCGAAAACCGCTTCGAAATCCGTCTCCTAAGTGCAAAGATATTGTAGTTTGTGTTGAATACGGCTTCGCTAAGGTAAACTTTTATACTGTAGGTATATATAAAAATTTTTCGTTTTTCCGAGCTAGGTACGCGTGTGAGGTGTCAAAACACGCGTCTGCGCGCGGGCTAACGAACGACGGAGTATTTAGAGGTAGGTGTAGTACAATATTTTGAATTTAATGTGAAAAAACGTAATTAGTAGAAAAGTAGGTGTTTATAGAGTATTTAGTTCTACCAACCAACGAGATAGATCGCGAAATGCGGTCCAGCCTGAAGGTGTGGCAGGTAAGTAATTATTAATAGCAAAAACCCCGAATTTAAACTGAAGAATTTAATGTTAATCGATATTATTGAATTTTAATGAAGTGAAATTTACGAAAAATAGATTTAATTATTTTTAAAGCAAACAGGTGGGTTATTTTATGTGGAAAGGTGGGGCAGAGCCCAATTAAGATAAACTACGCCGAAAACCGCTTCGAAATCCGTCTCCTAAGTGCAAAGATATTGTAGTTTGTGTTGAATACGGCTTCGCTAAGGTAAACTTTTATACTGTAGGTATATATAAAAAATTTTCGTTTTTCCGAGCTAGGTACGCGTGTGAGGTGTCAAAACACGCGTCTGCGCGCGGGCTAACGAACGACGGAGTATTTAGAGGTAGGTGTAGTACAATATTTTGAATTTAATGTGAAAAAACGTAATTAGTAGAAAAGTAGGTGTTTATAGAGTATTTAGTTCTACCAACCAACGAGATAGATCGCGAAATGCGGTCCAGCCTGAAGGTGTGGCAGGTAAGTAATTATTAATAGCAAAAACCCCGAATTTAAACTGAAGAATTTAATGTTAATCGATATTATTGAATTTTAATGAAGTGAAATTTACGAAAAATAGATTTAATTATTTTTAAAGCAAACAGGTGGGTTATTTTATGTGGAAAGGTGGGGCAGAGCCCAATTAAGATAAACTACGCCGAAAACCGCTTCGAAATCCGTCTCCTAAGTGCAAAGATATTGTAGTTTGTGTTGAATACGGCTTCGCTAAGGTAAACTTTTATACTGTAGGTATATATAAAAAATTTTCGTTTTTCCGAGCTAGGTACGCGTGTGAGGTGTCAAAACACGCGTCTGCGCGCGGGCTAACGAACGACGGAGTATTTAGAGGTAGGTGTAGTACAATATTTTGAATTTAATGTGAAAAAACGTAATTAGTAGAAAAGTAGGTGTTTATAGAGTATTTAGTTCTACCAACCAACGAGATAGATCGCGAAATGCGGTCCAGCCTGAAGGTGTGGCAGGTAAGTAATTATTAATAGCAAAAACCCCGAATTTAAACTGAAGAATTTAATGTTAATCGATATTATTGAATTTTAATGAAGTGAAATTTACGAAAAATAGATTTAATTATTTTTAAAGCAAACAGGTGGGTTATTTTATGTGGAAAGGTGGGGCAGAGCCCAATTAAGATAAACTACGCCGAAAACCGCTTCGAAATCCGTCTCCTAAGTGCAAAGATATTGTAGTTTGTGTTGAATACGGCTTCGCTAAGGTAAACTTTTATACTGTAGGTATATATAAAAATTTTTCGTTTTTCCGAGCTAGGTACGCGTGTGAGGTGTCAAAACACGCGTCTGCGCGCGGGCTAACGAACGACGGAGTATTTAGAGGTAGGTGTAGTACAATATTTTGAATTTAATGTGAAAAAACGTAATTAGTAGAAAAGTAGGTGTTTATAGAGTATTTAGTTCTACCAACCAACGAGATAGATCGCGAAATGCGGTCCAGCCTGAAGGTGTGGCAGGTAAGTAATTATTAATAGCAAAAACCCCGAATTTAAACTGAAGAATTTAATGTTAATCGATATTATTGAATTTTAATGAAGTGAAATTTACGAAAAATAGATTTAATTATTTTTAAAGCAAACAGGTGGGTTATTTTATGTGGAAAGGTGGGGCAGAGCCCAATTAAGATAAACTACGCCGAAAACCGCTTCGAAATCCGTCTCCTAAGTGCAAAGATATTGTAGTTTGTGTTGAATACGGCTTCGCTAAGGTAAACTTTTATACTGTAGGTATATATAAAAATTTTTCGTTTTTCCGAGCTAGGTACGCGTGTGAGGTGTCAAAACACGCGTCTGCGCGCGGGCTAACGAACGACGGAGTATTTAGAGGTAGGTGTAGTACAATATTTTGAATTTAATGTGAAAAAACGTAATTAGTAGAAAAGTAGGTGTTTATAGAGTATTTAGTTCTACCAACCAACGAGATAGATCGCGAAATGCGGTCCAGCCTGAAGGTGTGGCAGGTAAGTAATTATTAATAGCAAAAACCCCGAATTTAAACTGAAGAATTTAATGTTAATCGATATTATTGAATTTTAATGAAGTGAAATTTACGAAAAATAGATTTAATTATTTTTAAAGCAAACAGGTGGGTTATTTTATGTGGAAAGGTGGGGCAGAGCCCAATTAAGATAAACTACGCCGAAAACCGCTTCGAAATCCGTCTCCTAAGTGCAAAGATATTGTAGTTTGTGTTGAATACGGCTTCGCTAAGGTAAACTTTTATACTGTAGGTATATATAAAAAATTTTCGTTTTTCCGAGCTAGGTACGCGTGTGAGGTGTCAAAACACGCGTCTGCGCGCGGGCTAACGAACGACGGAGTATTTAGAGGTAGGTGTAGTACAATATTTTGAATTTAATGTGAAAAAACGTAATTAGTAGAAAAGTAGGTGTTTATAGAGTATTTAGTTCTACCAACCAACGAGATAGATCGCGAAATGCGGTCCAGCCTGAAGGTGTGGCAGGTAAGTAATTATTAATAGCAAAAACCCCGAATTTAAACTGAAGAATTTAATGTTAATCGATATTATTGAATTTTAATGAAGTGAAATTTACGAAAAATAGATTTAATTATTTTTAAAGCAAACAGGTGGGTTATTTTATGTGGAAAGGTGGGGCAGAGCCCAATTAAGATAAACTACGCCGAAAACCGCTTCGAAATCCGTCTCCTAAGTGCAAAGATATTGTAGTTTGTGTTGAATACGGCTTCGCTAAGGTAAACTTTTATACTGTAGGTATATATAAAAAATTTTCGTTTTTCCGAGCTAGGTACGCGTGTGAGGTGTCAAAACACGCGTCTGCGCGCGGGCTAACGAACGACGGAGTATTTAGAGGTAGGTGTAGTACAATATTTTGAATTTAATGTGAAAAAACGTAATTAGTAGAAAAGTAGGTGTTTATAGAGTATTTAGTTCTACCAACCAACGAGATAGATCGCGAAATGCGGTCCAGCCTGAAGGTGTGGCAGGTAAGTAATTATTAATAGCAAAAACCCCGAATTTAAACTGAAGAATTTAATGTTAATCGATATTATTGAATTTTAATGAAGTGAAATTTACGAAAAATAGATTTAATTATTTTTAAAGCAAACAGGTGGGTTATTTTATGTGGAAAGGTGGGGCAGAGCCCAATTAAGATAAACTACGCCGAAAACCGCTTCGAAATCCGTCTCCTAAGTGCAAAGATATTGTAGTTTGTGTTGAATACGGCTTCGCTAAGGTAAACTTTTATACTGTAGGTATATATAAAAATTTTTCGTTTTTCCGAGCTAGGTACGCGTGTGAGGTGTCAAAACACGCGTCTGCGCGCGGGCTAACGAACGACGGAGTATTTAGAGGTAGGTGTAGTACAATATTTTGAATTTAATGTGAAAAAACGTAATTAGTAGAAAAGTAGGTGTTTATAGAGTATTTAGTTCTACCAACCAACGAGATAGATCGCGAAATGCGGTCCAGCCTGAAGGTGTGGCAGGTAAGTAATTATTAATAGCAAAAACCCCGAATTTAAACTGAAGAATTTAATGTTAATCGATATTATTGAATTTTAATGAAGTGAAATTTACGAAAAATAGATTTAATTATTTTTAAAGCAAACAGGTGGGTTATTTTATGTGGAAAGGTGGGGCAGAGCCCAATTAAGATAAACTACGCCGAAAACCGCTTCGAAATCCGTCTCCTAAGTGCAAAGATATTGTAGTTTGTGTTGAATACGGCTTCGCTAAGGTAAACTTTTATACTGTAGGTATATATAAAAAATTTTCGTTTTTCCGAGCTAGGTACGCGTGTGAGGTGTCAAAACACGCGTCTGCGCGCGGGCTAACGAACGACGGAGTATTTAGAGGTAGGTGTAGTACAATATTTTGAATTTAATGTGAAAAAACGTAATTAGTAGAAAAGTAGGTGTTTATAGAGTATTTAGTTCTACCAACCAACGAGATAGATCGCGAAATGCGGTCCAGCCTGAAGGTGTGGCAGGTAAGTAATTATTAATAGCAAAAACCCCGAATTTAAACTGAAGAATTTAATGTTAATCGATATTATTGAATTTTAATGAAGTGAAATTTACGAAAAATAGATTTAATTATTTTTAAAGCAAACAGGTGGGTTATTTTATGTGGAAAGGTGGGGCAGAGCCCAATTAAGATAAACTACGCCGAAAACCGCTTCGAAATCCGTCTCCTAAGTGCAAAGATATTGTAGTTTGTGTTGAATACGGCTTCGCTAAGGTAAACTTTTATACTGTAGGTATATATAAAAAATTTTCGTTTTTCCGAGCTAGGTACGCGTGTGAGGTGTCAAAACACGCGTCTGCGCGCGGGCTAACGAACGACGGAGTATTTAGAGGTAGGTGTAGTACAATATTTTGAATTTAATGTGAAAAAACGTAATTAGTAGAAAAGTAGGTGTTTATAGAGTATTTAGTTCTACCAACCAACGAGATAGATCGCGAAATGCGGTCCAGCCTGAAGGTGTGGCAGGTAAGTAATTATTAATAGCAAAAACCCCGAATTTAAACTGAAGAATTTAATGTTAATCGATATTATTGAATTTTAATGAAGTGAAATTTACGAAAAATAGATTTAATTATTTTTAAAGCAAACAGGTGGGTTATTTTATGTGGAAAGGTGGGGCAGAGCCCAATTAAGATAAACTACGCCGAAAACCGCTTCGAAATCCGTCTCCTAAGTGCAAAGATATTGTAGTTTGTGTTGAATACGGCTTCGCTAAGGTAAACTTTTATACTGTAGGTATATATAAAAATTTTTCGTTTTTCCGAGCTAGGTACGCGTGTGAGGTGTCAAAACACGCGTCTGCGCGCGGGCTAACGAACGACGGAGTATTTAGAGGTAGGTGTAGTACAATATTTTGAATTTAATGTGAAAAAACGTAATTAGTAGAAAAGTAGGTGTTTATAGAGTATTTAGTTCTACCAACCAACGAGATAGATCGCGAAATGCGGTCCAGCCTGAAGGTGTGGCAGGTAAGTAATTATTAATAGCAAAAACCCCGAATTTAAACTGAAGAATTTAATGTTAATCGATATTATTGAATTTTAATGAAGTGAAATTTACGAAAAATAGATTTAATTATTTTTAAAGCAAACAGGTGGGTTATTTTATGTGGAAAGGTGGGGCAGAGCCCAATTAAGATAAACTACGCCGAAAACCGCTTCGAAATCCGTCTCCTAAGTGCAAAGATATTGTAGTTTGTGTTGAATACGGCTTCGCTAAGGTAAACTTTTATACTGTAGGTATATATAAAAATTTTTCGTTTTTCCGAGCTAGGTACGCGTGTGAGGTGTCAAAACACGCGTCTGCGCGCGGGCTAACGAACGACGGAGTATTTAGAGGTAGGTGTAGTACAATATTTTGAATTTAATGTGAAAAAACGTAATTAGTAGAAAAGTAGGTGTTTATAGAGTATTTAGTTCTACCAACCAACGAGATAGATCGCGAAATGCGGTCCAGCCTGAAGGTGTGGCAGGTAAGTAATTATTAATAGCAAAAACCCCGAATTTAAACTGAAGAATTTAATGTTAATCGATATTATTGAATTTTAATGAAGTGAAATTTACGAAAAATAGATTTAATTATTTTTAAAGCAAACAGGTGGGTTATTTTATGTGGAAAGGTGGGGCAGAGCCCAATTAAGATAAACTACGCCGAAAACCGCTTCGAAATCCGTCTCCTAAGTGCAAAGATATTGTAGTTTGTGTTGAATACGGCTTCGCTAAGGTAAACTTTTATACTGTAGGTATATATAAAAAATTTTCGTTTTTCCGAGCTAGGTACGCGTGTGAGGTGTCAAAACACGCGTCTGCGCGCGGGCTAACGAACGACGGAGTATTTAGAGGTAGGTGTAGTACAATATTTTGAATTTAATGTGAAAAAACGTAATTAGTAGAAAAGTAGGTGTTTATAGAGTATTTAGTTCTACCAACCAACGAGATAGATCGCGAAATGCGGTCCAGCCTGAAGGTGTGGCAGGTAAGTAATTATTAATAGCAAAAACCCCGAATTTAAACTGAAGAATTTAATGTTAATCGATATTATTGAATTTTAATGAAGTGAAATTTACGAAAAATAGATTTAATTATTTTTAAAGCAAACAGGTGGGTTATTTTATGTGGAAAGGTGGGGCAGAGCCCAATTAAGATAAACTACGCCGAAAACCGCTTCGAAATCCGTCTCCTAAGTGCAAAGATATTGTAGTTTGTGTTGAATACGGCTTCGCTAAGGTAAACTTTTATACTGTAGGTATATATAAAAATTTTTCGTTTTTCCGAGCTAGGTACGCGTGTGAGGTGTCAAAACACGCGTCTGCGCGCGGGCTAACGAACGACGGAGTATTTAGAGGTAGGTGTAGTACAATATTTTGAATTTAATGTGAAAAAACGTAATTAGTAGAAAAGTAGGTGTTTATAGAGTATTTAGTTCTACCAACCAACGAGATAGATCGCGAAATGCGGTCCAGCCTGAAGGTGTGGCAGGTAAGTAATTATTAATAGCAAAAACCCCGAATTTAAACTGAAGAATTTAATGTTAATCGATATTATTGAATTTTAATGAAGTGAAATTTACGAAAAATAGATTTAATTATTTTTAAAGCAAACAGGTGGGTTATTTTATGTGGAAAGGTGGGGCAGAGCCCAATTAAGATAAACTACGCCGAAAACCGCTTCGAAATCCGTCTCCTAAGTGCAAAGATATTGTAGTTTGTGTTGAATACGGCTTCGCTAAGGTAAACTTTTATACTGTAGGTATATATAAAAATTTTTCGTTTTTCCGAGCTAGGTACGCGTGTGAGGTGTCAAAACACGCGTCTGCGCGCGGGCTAACGAACGACGGAGTATTTAGAGGTAGGTGTAGTACAATATTTTGAATTTAATGTGAAAAAACGTAATTAGTAGAAAAGTAGGTGTTTATAGAGTATTTAGTTCTACCAACCAACGAGATAGATCGCGAAATGCGGTCCAGCCTGAAGGTGTGGCAGGTAAGTAATTATTAATAGCAAAAACCCCGAATTTAAACTGAAGAATTTAATGTTAATCGATATTATTGAATTTTAATGAAGTGAAATTTACGAAAAATAGATTTAATTATTTTTAAAGCAAACAGGTGGGTTATTTTATGTGGAAAGGTGGGGCAGAGCCCAATTAAGATAAACTACGCCGAAAACCGCTTCGAAATCCGTCTCCTAAGTGCAAAGATATTGTAGTTTGTGTTGAATACGGCTTCGCTAAGGTAAACTTTTATACTGTAGGTATATATAAAAATTTTTCGTTTTTCCGAGCTAGGTACGCGTGTGAGGTGTCAAAACACGCGTCTGCGCGCGGGCTAACGAACGACGGAGTATTTAGAGGTAGGTGTAGTACAATATTTTGAATTTAATGTGAAAAAACGTAATTAGTAGAAAAGTAGGTGTTTATAGAGTATTTAGTTCTACCAACCAACGAGATAGATCGCGAAATGCGGTCCAGCCTGAAGGTGTGGCAGGTAAGTAATTATTAATAGCAAAAACCCCGAATTTAAACTGAAGAATTTAATGTTAATCGATATTATTGAATTTTAATGAAGTGAAATTTACGAAAAATAGATTTAATTATTTTTAAAGCAAACAGGTGGGTTATTTTATGTGGAAAGGTGGGGCAGAGCCCAATTAAGATAAACTACGCCGAAAACCGCTTCGAAATCCGTCTCCTAAGTGCAAAGATATTGTAGTTTGTGTTGAATACGGCTTCGCTAAGGTAAACTTTTATACTGTAGGTATATATAAAAAATTTTCGTTTTTCCGAGCTAGGTACGCGTGTGAGGTGTCAAAACACGCGTCTGCGCGCGGGCTAACGAACGACGGAGTATTTAGAGGTAGGTGTAGTACAATATTTTGAATTTAATGTGAAAAAACGTAATTAGTAGAAAAGTAGGTGTTTATAGAGTATTTAGTTCTACCAACCAACGAGATAGATCGCGAAATGCGGTCCAGCCTGAAGGTGTGGCAGGTAAGTAATTATTAATAGCAAAAACCCCGAATTTAAACTGAAGAATTTAATGTTAATCGATATTATTGAATTTTAATGAAGTGAAATTTACGAAAAATAGATTTAATTATTTTTAAAGCAAACAGGTGGGTTATTTTATGTGGAAAGGTGGGGCAGAGCCCAATTAAGATAAACTACGCCGAAAACCGCTTCGAAATCCGTCTCCTAAGTGCAAAGATATTGTAGTTTGTGTTGAATACGGCTTCGCTAAGGTAAACTTTTATACTGTAGGTATATATAAAAATTTTTCGTTTTTCCGAGCTAGGTACGCGTGTGAGGTGTCAAAACACGCGTCTGCGCGCGGGCTAACGAACGACGGAGTATTTAGAGGTAGGTGTAGTACAATATTTTGAATTTAATGTGAAAAAACGTAATTAGTAGAAAAGTAGGTGTTTATAGAGTATTTAGTTCTACCAACCAACGAGATAGATCGCGAAATGCGGTCCAGCCTGAAGGTGTGGCAGGTAAGTAATTATTAATAGCAAAAACCCCGAATTTAAACTGAAGAATTTAATGTTAATCGATATTATTGAATTTTAATGAAGTGAAATTTACGAAAAATAGATTTAATTATTTTTAAAGCAAACAGGTGGGTTATTTTATGTGGAAAGGTGGGGCAGAGCCCAATTAAGATAAACTACGCCGAAAACCGCTTCGAAATCCGTCTCCTAAGTGCAAAGATATTGTAGTTTGTGTTGAATACGGCTTCGCTAAGGTAAACTTTTATACTGTAGGTATATATAAAAATTTTTCGTTTTTCCGAGCTAGGTACGCGTGTGAGGTGTCAAAACACGCGTCTGCGCGCGGGCTAACGAACGACGGAGTATTTAGAGGTAGGTGTAGTACAATATTTTGAATTTAATGTGAAAAAACGTAATTAGTAGAAAAGTAGGTGTTTATAGAGTATTTAGTTCTACCAACCAACGAGATAGATCGCGAAATGCGGTCCAGCCTGAAGGTGTGGCAGGTAAGTAATTATTAATAGCAAAAACCCCGAATTTAAACTGAAGAATTTAATGTTAATCGATATTATTGAATTTTAATGAAGTGAAATTTACGAAAAATAGATTTAATTATTTTTAAAGCAAACAGGTGGGTTATTTTATGTGGAAAGGTGGGGCAGAGCCCAATTAAGATAAACTACGCCGAAAACCGCTTCGAAATCCGTCTCCTAAGTGCAAAGATATTGTAGTTTGTGTTGAATACGGCTTCGCTAAGGTAAACTTTTATACTGTAGGTATATATAAAAATTTTTCGTTTTTCCGAGCTAGGTACGCGTGTGAGGTGTCAAAACACGCGTCTGCGCGCGGGCTAACGAACGACGGAGTATTTAGAGGTAGGTGTAGTACAATATTTTGAATTTAATGTGAAAAAACGTAATTAGTAGAAAAGTAGGTGTTTATAGAGTATTTAGTTCTACCAACCAACGAGATAGATCGCGAAATGCGGTCCAGCCTGAAGGTGTGGCAGGTAAGTAATTATTAATAGCAAAAACCCCGAATTTAAACTGAAGAATTTAATGTTAATCGATATTATTGAATTTTAATGAAGTGAAATTTACGAAAAATAGATTTAATTATTTTTAAAGCAAACAGGTGGGTTATTTTATGTGGAAAGGTGGGGCAGAGCCCAATTAAGATAAACTACGCCGAAAACCGCTTCGAAATCCGTCTCCTAAGTGCAAAGATATTGTAGTTTGTGTTGAATACGGCTTCGCTAAGGTAAACTTTTATACTGTAGGTATATATAAAAAATTTTCGTTTTTCCGAGCTAGGTACGCGTGTGAGGTGTCAAAACACGCGTCTGCGCGCGGGCTAACGAACGACGGAGTATTTAGAGGTAGGTGTAGTACAATATTTTGAATTTAATGTGAAAAAACGTAATTAGTAGAAAAGTAGGTGTTTATAGAGTATTTAGTTCTACCAACCAACGAGATAGATCGCGAAATGCGGTCCAGCCTGAAGGTGTGGCAGGTAAGTAATTATTAATAGCAAAAACCCCGAATTTAAACTGAAGAATTTAATGTTAATCGATATTATTGAATTTTAATGAAGTGAAATTTACGAAAAATAGATTTAATTATTTTTAAAGCAAACAGGTGGGTTATTTTATGTGGAAAGGTGGGGCAGAGCCCAATTAAGATAAACTACGCCGAAAACCGCTTCGAAATCCGTCTCCTAAGTGCAAAGATATTGTAGTTTGTGTTGAATACGGCTTCGCTAAGGTAAACTTTTATACTGTAGGTATATATAAAAATTTTTCGTTTTTCCGAGCTAGGTACG